>JARKIA010000051.1:0-600000 GCA_029289565.1 Mycena galericulata
CTCACCGGGGAAGTTGTCCAGGGAGGAAATGCCATTACGCACAATTACCATAGTGTGGGACTCCAGCCTCCGTAAATTCATCCTATCCCATTTTTTGAATCATTCAATGATAATGGCTGTATACCCACTAAAACCCCCACTGTGTATGTCCAGTCATCCGGCAGCGAATCTTCATACATTAGTGGACCACTCCATGTTCTTAGGACAAGATCCTTATTCAGCGCAAGATTATCGAACTTCAGTTTATTGGTGAGGATTCGATCTCGTCCTAGTGCAGAATTGACAGATTTCAGCCATTTATTGTGCACCTCAACATATGTTATCTTTCGGTCTGGATTCTTTAAAACTTTGTCATTGCGAACATTCCAGATTGTATGCCATGCAGTGGATACCAAGATGGCAAATAATCTTCCCATCTCAGGGATAATTTTGCCTTTCGAGCCTTTGAACTTAACAAGATTACAACCCAATATAAGCCCCCAGCTGAGGGGAGGCCACATAGGATATTTCATATGCCAGAGTTTCTGGGTTAAGATGGCTTTTATGCGGTGCGCAACTTGATGGCTAATGGCTCATATTCAGATGGCTTTGGATAACTTCCAATATTTCCACTCAAGTATGATGTAGATCGTATCAGACACTCATATCTCACTCTATGATGACCCTTTTCAATGATCAGCGTCCCACTCCGACTCGAAAAAATATGATAAATTCTACAAAAGAATTACCGCCGCTGCGGGCAGCTGCCGGCGGCTATCAGAGAAGTGCGTGCATTGTACTGTGTACACCTTCCCTGTACCCACTGCCCCGCATGATTTAGTTTGAATATTCCACTCTCATGTCGAAAAACTCGAATGGCCTGTATTCTTCCTGTATCCCTCTATCCTCGCGTCCCTGCTCTCCTTGCGTCCCTGGCATGGTTTAACACCTGCTCGGCCTCCGCTCGGACCTGCCAAACGCGATGGACTTGAAACTGTGCCAAATCCTAAAACTTGGATACTTGGATATCATCATATCGGATATGTGCGACTCGGACTCAGACCGTGACCTGCTCTGCATTTGCAGCTTGTGTTGTGACCAGTGTCTCTACATAAGTTAGCTCAGGCAAAATAATGCCCCCTGTGGCTCAGTGGACAGAAAGTATGTCATCCGAGAGAAAGTCAATGCATCCAGCTCAGTTCTGTCTCTATTGGCCTCGTTTTGCTTGTAAGTGAAATGTCCCCTGAACAGCATTCCTCCCGAGGTACCTTGAGTCTGCCTTGCGCGCCCGACGCCCAGACTATCCGCTGTGCCGCTCGCTGGCGCCTTGCTGAGTCAGCAGATGCACTGCCACCGCTTAGAAGTCGTCTCCTTTTTTTTTTTTTTTTTTTTTTTTTTGGAGCGTTTGAGATAATACGCCTCAGTCTGCAAAGCATTCCGAGGGTATCCGCTGGTTTAATTGGGTTTTGTCCAATAAAGCCGGGAAAAGGTCCAGGAGGAAATGCCGTTATGCACAGGTTTCAAGCCTTCGTGTGGGGCTCTGGCCGTCAAATTAACCTACTCCATTTTTACGAGTGGCTGGCCGTATACCCACTAAAACCCCCTTGGATTTAGTCCAGTCGTCCGGCAGGGAATCTTCATCGAGGAGCGTGCCGCTCCAGGTTTCGAGAACCAACTGTTTTTTGATCGCAAGGGATCCAAACCGGGTCCGGTTTGTCAGTAATTTATCTCGTTTGAGGGTAGAATTAATAGTTGATACCCAACGGTTGTGAATCTCATTATCAGTAGCAGGTCCAGATGCCATCCCGAAAACTCTGTCATTCCTCAACGCCCATATCAGCTGCATCGATGTTGAGATAATCATTGTAAAGAAGCGGTTCTGAGCAGGCACTGAGTGGCCTCTGGAGGATTTGAATTTAGCCAGGGCACAACCCAATAGTAAACCCCAGCTGAGTCGGGGCCAAAGCTTGAATCTGAGTCGCCATAGTTTCTCTGTCAGCTGCCAAATTTGTTGTTGGCCTGGCGCGGTACATTCCAGCATAATGTGCTCAAGGGTCTCAGGGACTCGGCACGATGAGCATTCTGCAAGGAATTCCAGATTTGGTACGTGGTCCCAGAAGGAACCAACGTGGAAAATGTTGTGGATACTTTTCCACAAGAAGTTTCGCGTCAGTCGGTGGATGTTCCTGGACCTAATTGAAGTCCAGATGGTACTGTCGGTCGGCTGATATCCGAATTCGTCGTTGATACAGCAACGAATCCGTTCGAGATTGTGTGTTGTAGATTTCCGCGCAGGGCTTTCCCTCAGAGATTGAATTATTTTGGTGAACATCCGTTGAGTTCCTTCTTGCAGGAGGATTCCAGGGTTGCAGAACATGAGGTCTGGTTGAGAATCCAAAGCCGTCGGGGTGGGGTTCAACTTGGATAGATTGCTTAGAAGTCGTCTCCGATCTTTTCGTGCGCGCGCAGCTCTGGCCTCTTCAGAGTTTGTGTACTCCATTTGGAGAAAACACTCTCGGACGAGCCCGTAAACCACAATATATATTAAATGATTCTGTCAGTACAAACAGGCACTGCATGCCGCTGGATCTGAATCTTTTGGGACACCAGAATGTAGAAGGATATGCCGCGAAGAAAAATTCTCGGGAGGCTGCGATGATGATTATTCATCCATACAGCACTACCTGTACCTCCCTTGTCTAATAAGCTCCAAGCTCCAGGCGTCCCCGATCCTTATTTGTGTACCCATTATGGTGATCTAACGTCATGCCTGCTCAATATAGAGGCATGCATCACTTTTCCCTCGAAAAATCTCTCTGCACCTTTTGAAGCTTGGATCACCGGCTCTTCAAGCTGCCTTGTATGCACATATATATGGTGCAAGGCCCAAGAGTAACTGATCTTCATGAGCTTTGGTTTTGAGGTGCAGATTTGGGAGGAGAGTTGGCGTGTTTTTACATTGAGTTTTTTGCTTCTATTAGTCGACTGGGTTCTACAGCGTGACGGGAGACCGGGTGCGTGAGCTCGGCTCGGAAGATTTTTAGAGGTGGGGGACAATGGTGTACATATTTGCCTGTAGTACATCGGGATACTTCCCCAAACCGGCATTCCTAAGCGGGACCGTGCCGTGTAAATCTACCTACCTACCTACATGTCGTCACGCCCCAATTCATGATCTGAAAAGTGTCCATTTAACTTGTCACCGTTGGCCATTTTAGATGATAGAAATGGTGAGGCACTGATCTCCCTTTAGTATCGCTTCAAGAGATCCCCATTCACGCATCTCTAACCACAAGCATCGTTCGCCGCCGCCATGTACGTTATGGAGAGTATCACATACTCAGATCGCGTTGAAATCTCGAGGGACTTGTAGGGTTCGGCGCTTTCCAAAGCTTTATGAGGAGCTTATCAAGCACCGTTCCACTCGGGCTCGCGAACGTAATGACATTTTGAGGATATACAAAACACTTACCGTAGGTTTATTCAAGAAGGCGGCACATTCGGGCAAAGCACGGCACATTTGCTCTGATGTGTCGCCTTTGCATCCAAAGGCGGCACTTGCCATTTCGGAATGTGCTGGCGTCGGGAAAGCTCAGTGCCGTAAGGGGGCACAATTTTTTTTTCATCTTTCCTCCTCCCACCATTTCACCCCCAGCGTGCCCCCGACACACCGACAGCGTATTAAAATGGCCACCAGTGTCGGCGCAGCATCCAGGCACCCACCTGCGGACCGAGAGTACATCGGCAGCCTGTCCGAACCTCTCACACTGATATTATTCCGGAACTATGTACGTGGTCCCCGTGGCTTCTCGCCGACGCGTATACCCTATTTTGACGTGTGCCAAACTAGATGTTCTCTTCCGCCTACATCACCCACAACGCAACAAAGTTCCTCGATTACGAGTGGGTCAACATTACTAAGTGACTTACGCGAGTTCGTATGCAGCAAACCACCGCCAGTTACGGGCTCTGTGCGTCAACGGCGTATCTCTCCACAGTTTCGGACCCTGTTCGCATCAAAATCGAACCCGTATCAACCCCGGACCCGCCTGTCCCCGTCAAAGCCGAGCCCCAGGTCGTGATTCTGTCCAAAATCTCTGATGATATTACAGTGCTTTGCTTATGTTCGTGAAAAACATTTTTTTTCTACGCCCCGGCACGTGATCGGTGCCGCAGATGCCGGTGGGTCCCAACACCTCACAGCTAGGTAAAATTAATCCGGATCGACCGGCCTTCTATCGATACTACCCTTGTGCACCTGCAGAGCTCTTCAGGCCCTGAGCCCAAGGCTCTTGTGTAGATTTGAACCTTCCGGCATCTGCGGCACTAATCACGTGCCATGGCGTAAAAAATCTGTTTTTCACGAACATAAGCAAAGCACTGTAAGATGCGGAGTCGCGGACTTTGAACGAGGGCGGCCGCGAAGTCTTCGAGCTTCTTTCGGATTCAGAACCCGACGACGGGAAATCGGATGCGGAGGTGATGGAGACACTCCAGCGTACCACCAGGCGTCGCCGAGCACCCAGCAAATGGTTTGCAGACGGCGAGGACATTTCGAGCCAACCTCTTAAAAAAAGCAAGGTATGGGTTTCTACAACGTTCTTCGTTTATCCGGTCTAACTCATTCCATTTACAGTGACGTGCAACTGAAGGAGGGGGGACAGCTGGCCTTAGATTATGAAATATGTTACTTGAATTGAATTGACTTGAATTCGCTGTTTCTCTTCAAAAAGTTTGAGCAATCGAGAGCGGAGTCCGGCAATCAGTGCCGAACCCGGCACAGTGGATTGCGGAATGTTCCGCCTTTGTTGACAAGCACGGCACTTGTCCAGCAAATGTGCCGGCCTTGTGTGAATGTGCCGTGCATCCGGCGGAATGTGCTGCCCACAAAATAAACCTACCGTCCGAGTTTTGTCTATCCCGTGACATTTTGCACACCAATGTTCTTTTTAAATCGAGCGTCAACGCAGCATGATCAAAACCAGGTTTCTGGTCAGCGACAGCAAAGGACTGAATGTGCTACTTACAGCATATTCACGAGCTGTAGCCGAGAGAGTAGGAGCTAACAGACTGAGTCAATTGACGATGCTGTGTTCTGAGGACGTTTCCAATCGGAAGGACGCTAAGTGCTTCATAGACAGTCAGAATGGTTGTGATTGCCGTCCGATTAGAGGCACCGTGAGTGCAGCCTTTCGTGGAGTTTTCCCGCCGTGCGCAAGCTTCAAGCTTCGGGTGCACAGATCGCCACATCGGACGCACAGATCGCCACCGTGACAGCTCCAATAAGTTGTGATACTTGCCTGAAATATGCCAGAAGCTCCCCACTATGCGCAGTCGAGTCCCGACGGGCTGTTGAACAAGATGAAAAGAAGTATTACCAAAGGACTGAGGCTCCAGGGAAGCATGTCAAACCAGAGTCGATTTTGATGGATAACGAAACGTTCGCCCCGTGCTGTAAACCTTCTTGAAATACTTAGACCGAATTTGGACCTAATTGGATAGTTGACACTTCTGAGCTGTGTACTCGGATCAAAGGCGGTGATTGAAGCTGTAAATATTTACATAAAAGGACCAGCCAATTTCTCGATGTTTCACCATCTTGCGAAAGCCCTCATACAATTTCAGAGAAAGCATGCGCCATCCAGTGATACTGATTTTGACCATCTTCACAAGTCTTATCCTTGGCGCAATTGTCACGATAATATTCACCATCAGCTTCAAGGGTCCATTGACTGAAAATGAAGTGTATACGAGTGCGGGAGAACAGGACGGCGTGCGTATTCTTGAACTGAGAAGCTTCTCACAAAGTTCTGACAGAAAATTTTGGATTCTCAGTTTGTTTTTGTAGGCCACATCTTCCACGTCGACCTTGACCTACGACAGATGCTGGTCAGTTGGCAGCCAGCAGGGTGCGGAAAATATTTTGCACGCACGAACCGTCTTATGGACTCTTGAACGGCGGAACTGGATCGAATTGTGGAAGACCAAGTGTCAATGTTTGTCTTGCTATCAATGGGTGAGTTAGCAGTGCATCGGTCTAGTCAACGTGAATTCGAGTTCTTCATTTTTCAAGGGCACCCTCATGGTGTTTTGATCCATCTCAGGATCCATTCCAAGGAGACCAATCTCTATTGTATGCCAATCACATTTTAACCAAGCTTCATCCACTAATTCTGCATAAAAAGCACTCCATCGCAGCGCAATTTCGTAAGCCAACTGAATATAGACACATACAGCTATGTTTTTAAGCCAAGTTTTCGGCTGAATCCGAACGCCTATGTGGACCTGCAATTCGTGTATCCATTTGACGCATACCGGTCAAGCAACACATTTGTCGCCTTCACACCCTCACAGGACAGCAGCACCTCGAATTCCACCTTCCTTCCCATCCTGAATGTAGCTGCCGTCGACGCCTCGGAGACCTTTGTTCCTGCGTGGAGATATACGTTGCCTCCGATCGCACATGCACGCATATTTTTCAACGGAATGGAGACTGACAATGCCTATGTATTCACACTGATCGTCAAGCGCAGCTTGCTTGCCAAGGTGTTTACCGTCACATTATTCTTCATAAACTGGGGGCTGGTTGCCTGTGTGTGTTACATTACCATCGTGGCCTGGATATCGAGGGATCGAAAGGCGGGGCAATGGGTGCTGGCCATACCGGTGACGATTATCTTGACCATCCCAGGTCTTCGAGCGTTATTTGTGGGAAATCCATCGTTTGGTGAGATTTGAGATTCCCTTTGAATTCTGTGCATTGACACCGTGTATTCTCGGATAGGGATACTTTTCGGTAAGATACGATTCCTTCATTATGCGACCAGGCTTACTTACCCCTTGGGTGTGTTTAGATGCTGTGGGGATTTTCCTCCAGATGATCATCGTGTGCATTTGTGCACTTGTTCTGATTCTGAAGGTTGGGGCCACGAAGAAATCAGATGTTAATTGGAGCACGGAGGAGGATTACAAAAGCTTGAAAGGGAATTCCAGCGACGAAGATGTGCCCAGGGGTCCCCGCGTTGCAACAGAGCCGGACTCCAGCGTGAAGCCAACACGGCAGACTCCGGGAAGCGCTGCCTCAAGCGGACGCGATGCGGAGGCAGTTCAAATGAAGACTGGAGATTTTGACGCGGCAGGCGCACTGACGTGCATTGAAGCCGCACAGGCGCGGCATTGCCGCGGCAACTGTTAAAGACAAATGCGGTCCTTTTCCACAGTTGTACATGGAGAATATTGCTTTTGGAAGAGCCCTTGTAATATGGATTAGAATTGGAGCTACATAGATAGATAGTCTGGGATGTATACTTTTGGGGAGAGAATCAGTGTACAATCATTTATCTTCAATGCTTAAACTTGATGAACATGTTATCAGTACTGTACCATTTCGACCGTAGGTTCACGGCATGTCACCTGTCACCGCACATGTTCATTTTATTCGATGTTCATTCCTCGGCAATCACGGTAAAATTACCATTTATAGCAATCCGGCAACTGCCGGAAGAGAAAGTTTCACAATTTTTAGCCTATTTGGGCCACAAAAACCGGCCGTCACCGTCACCTATACTCAATAGGTTCAGTTCACGACCCCCCGTCACCTGTCACCTGAACTTACGGTCGAAATGGTACAGTAGCCTATAATTAATGTTTGGAGAGCCTTTGGTGAGCCGCACACATGGGTACTCGCCGCACCAATACCGTGTCAAGCGCCGCGCTAATGCGCACCAACACCGCTGTGTTGATGGGGCAATCCCAACACGCCTAAGCAAGTATATTACCATGTTCGTTCCGCAATTCATGAATGATATACAGCCGTTGCATTTGATGACAGTCCCTTACATAAAAATAGAATAAAAAGATTAACTTACAGGTGCCGGCTTTTGGTGCTTGTTTCTCAGTCAAATCTCAATGAAATCATTTGATTGAAGTTGCATCAGAGAGCGCTTAAGAGGGGCTTCTCATTGGTACCATTTTCCCGGTATAAGTCTGGGAATTAGGCAGCTTCGAAATGCAGATGGTCGCGAATCTGAGCCGCCGACACATATATATGCGAGTGTTGAACGGATTTATATAATTCCGGGGGTTTCTGAAAGCCAGCAGGGTGACAAACATGCCTATATCTTTGGATTGTGTCGCAGCAGTCATGCATACACTAGATTAGGTAGTTACCTATTGGGATGAAAAATGCCCCATGGTGCACTACTTACACGAAGGAGGGATACAAGATGTCTTTTTACTAGGCCCTATGTCTCAGTAGTCCCATTCATCTAAGATTATAATGTGCCAAATTGGATGAGAATTGACCGAAAAATACACAGTTCAAGGGGGGGTTGACCACAAACATCCTGAGTTTCAAAACACTACAATCTATTGAATTACACAATAAATATGGTACTAGCCGAAAGCCCCGGTTACCTGGTATCCGGCGTAACTTGAATTAACAGAATACATCCATAAATGAGTGACAAATCAGCAGCAGTGGGGTGTTCAAGTTGTTCTTTTTATTGCTGAACCTTTAGGTTTGGCTACCCAGGGGAACTTGGGTTTCGGGCAATTTTGCTACATGTACAAACAAAGATTTAGTCATGCAACATTAGTCAAAGCAAAATAAAATTGTAACAAAATGGGACAGGCCCTGGAGATAAATCAAAATGCAAGGGTATGTCTTTCAACTTCTTACCAGCTTGAATCCTGGTGTGCCTGTCTGTTTCATTCACAGAAGACCCAGAAATTCTCCAAGTTCAATTTTGGTCATTAGTCATTCTTGCTTTATGATCGGGCTACTATCCGTGACTTAGTCATTTCTGCTTAATGTTCACATGTTCCCTCAAACTCAACGTGACACACAACTCTGCCAGCGGTAAAAGCATCTTGAATCCCTCCCAAAAATTGATAGGCATTCACTTGGGCCCGGGCTTCGAAATTTATCTGAGGGTGGGTTGACTTTTCATTTTGGTGCCTCATAACCTTAAAAAACTGCAGGGCCTTTATTACTGGTAGTCCATCACTGCACTGGTAGTTGTTTAACACCAACATTTATAGTACACTTGTAGCAGCTCCAGTTACTGATCAAGACCAATTGGGCCATGAACTGCATCAGAGTTAGACCAATTGGAGCCTTGTACCAAATTTACTTCCAATGTAACTAAGTTGCACAGTTATGCGGTCAGGATAAAAAAGCATGGGAAATCCATAGGCCAGCATTGGCCAGCATTGACTACAACATATGACATACAAGTAAGCTCTGTTGTAACATGCCATCTGTTTATAAGAGACTAAGTATTGACTGAAGTCAGGGCTTAAGGACCTTCTTGGATGTTTTCTGGAGAAAAATCCAGAGCTCACAGCTCCCAGATATACCACTATACATTAATTCGCAAATAAGCTTAATTATCCTTCACTTTTGAGGGACGAAATTCAACATAGATCTAACCCTATGAAATATGGAGGGCATTCCCTGACATCCTACGCACTGGCAGCAACATCTAGAGGACGCGAACGCAAACAGTCACGTATGAAATATTCTCGTGACCTCTGAAAAATTGGAGTGACTCAATTATTCTGATGCGGTGCTTTGGCATAAAATATAGGGATGCACACTGTCACCATATTTACAGGTGTGGTTTTTTGCCGTCCCACACCATCCTACCTTCCTAGAGGCCAATTAGACAGCTGTCTTATTAACAGACCGTACCTGTGACCAGTTTTAGGATTGACAGCCATTGCCATTTGCGGGACAGCCAGTTAAATAGCTATCCTACTGGGACTTGGGTTACTGACAACAAAATGAGCATGAAACTAGCATGTGCAAATGTGCAGAGAACACAAGTTCAAAGATCAATTCAGGAATCATTTTCAAATTTGGGTGGTGTTGAATGGTCAGTCATGTTTGTTCAAATTTTGCATGGGAATGTTAAATAATTCCTAAAAGTTCAGCACCCGCCTCGTAGAGGCCTAACCCATGTCATTCTATTTTAGACAACTGTCATCAATTTTGCAAATGGCTGTAATTGCTGAACCTTAGGTTTGGCTACCCTGGAGAAGATGGATTTCCGCCATTTTTGCTACAAGTACAAACAATGATTGGTCATTAATATTAGTCATTACAATAAGAGACCCATTCTGCAACCGGTAAATTATTTTATGTACCAGAATATTGAGTAAGGTATAGCATAAAACACTGCTGCCTTTTGGCAGTGTATTTCACCGCCATACTGAGGCTCTGAGAGTCAATTTTTGAGGTCTTGAACAACACAGTCCGACGGAAGATCACACCAGATGTTATCCGGTTTGCCAGGTGGCAGCAGATGACAGATCCGAGATCTCCAGACCAGGTCCAGACTCGACTGCTGGATTCGGAAACCGCTGGTAAATTTGCTTGCTTCGAACCACTATGTCCGCTCCAACGTACTTGTGTCCACCGCGACTTCTTACGTTGTGATAAGGACTGTGACGCTACGATGTGAACGGGATGATGCTCAGGTGGTAAGCTTGTCCGGCCTCTAGGGGGTTTGGTTGTGAGGTTCCGAACAAGGGGACGTTTGTCGGTGCAGAGGTGGTGCGGCGGGTCCGATAGGGTCCGTTAAAGTTAGCACAATGGGGGAAAGAACAAAAATATACTGGTTCGCTGGGGACCGAAGTTCGTGAACTTGTCCCTTTGAACTATCTGCCAAGTTTCTACTTCGATCAAGCGATGCGCCCTTCCTCCTTTGATCGATGGGCACGTGATCGAGTCGGTGATCCTTCCAAGGGGTTGGTTCGTAGATAACTTCGACGTCGACAGAATTTCGGTGGCAAACTTCTCGGAATAAGAGAGGTTGTGGGCCATTCAGGCGTTGACGATTTGCCAAAATATCCTCGAGCCTTCGTTCCCACCGCTACAGGAGGTGTTTCCGAGCGGGAAGGTGTGCGAAGTTCGAGGGCGAGCTATATGAGCGTGAGCTTAGGTGACTTAAGCTGCAAAGGAGGGAGTGAGTAAAATGTCCTGAGACAAGTAGGTGCAAGGGTGTGATCAATTTCTCGATTTGTGGGGCGTAGGAACACTTGGTACAAGTGGGAGGGATCTAAACCCCCGGAAGCTGGATGCCTAAGTACGCTAAATTGTCCGCTTTTTATACCTTTTCCCCCATCAGCCTCATGTTTGAGTGAAACACTTGCTTGTGGGAGTTTCTTCCCCAAAACGATTCCAGCATCCTTTCGCCCGCGAAATATTGTATCGTTCGCCATCGAGAGAGTGTTGAAAACCAAATTTAGGACAATTATCCCGCGAGTTGTCGGAGTTGTCGGACTGTCGGGTTTAAATCCCAATTAAGTTCCGACCTGTACGTCCTGCTAGGTAGCATGCTCGCCCATGGTCGGCGCGCTGCTGGTCGTCCAATATTTTTAGGACACAAGGTGATAATGCTCGTTCGAGGTGATTGATGTTTGTTGTACATGATAGGTACTGGGGGAAATGGTTTGTGAAAGGATATGGTGGATATGGTGTCTTCGTTCATCGGCGAGGCTCGTCCCAGAGGTCCAGATCTGTCCAGATCGGCGGTGGTGAGTAGATTTGATACAAAGAGCATCAAGCCATCGTTCTTCGTCGAAGGCGTTGTCAGTACCATTATTTCCTTGAATATTGATGCTGGACGTTAGCGAGTGTCGTTCCGAAAGTGGCAACCAAATTGCCAAATAAGGGTTTCTCGTAAGAAAGAAGTTCGTCGCCATTGACCTGAGCCGCCGTGGAACGAGAGGGCATGCGCAGAGCGCATACAGCCCTCACAACGTCTCTCAGGCTTGGATCTTGATTCTTGAGCTGCACACTTGTAACTCACAGGCTTCTGGTCTTGTAAACCCTCCCTGTGACAACAGCTTCATCTCAATGTGACCTTGGATATTCTGGTCGCTGCTTTCCCTCATGATCTTGTGCTTGGACTGGCTCCAGTTTGTGCCCCCAACTGCCCCTCAAATCACTATTGTTCACTTGAGTTCTGGCTCGCTTGATGCTCGACACCCCTGAGCGCCAACTCTCAGACTGTTTCGTCAATGGGTGTGGCTCATCTTTCAACTGTTTTTATCTATCAAGTCTCCCAAGGCTCCTCATCTGTTCACCCAAGCTTTCGAGGAGAGATAGGCGCAAACATTTCGGCCTCTCATGCATCCCCGTTGATACCCCATACGCGAGGTGTCGATGCAGTAGCTGCTTGCAAACTTGTGGTGCCTCTCATGGCCCCTCGTATGTGAAATGTCACACCGCGTATGCGGGGTTTTCCAGACTTCCTTTGAATAATCTGTTCGTCCGTTTCGGTGAGTCATAAAAGATCAAATTGTTCATAAATTTCGTGAAAGTACCAACAATGCGTCAAAGAAATTATGAATGTTCATTCTAAGGGGAATTTAGACAAATGTCAAGATGAAGAGTGAACTTTATATTTCACTTTGCAGTAGGGCTGTCGCGTACTTCGTGATGTTTGTCGTCAGCCACGTATTGAAATGTTCAATCCCTCTTCTCGACCAACCACCTAAAAGCCTGCTGAGCAATTAGCTGAACAATAGACTCCCGACTTCCGCAATACAATGTTGACTGACGCTCTCAGGCAATTTTTCCCCCACTGTTAGCCACTTACCCACGTCCACCTGTAAAATAATATTAGTATATTAGAAAGCTATTTTGTATACCCTAAAGGTTAAGCTACCGCCTCGAAGAGGCATAATCTACGTCATCCTAGACCCAGATACATCTCATTGCTGTGATAGTCTCCTCAGCCTCAAGCGATTTGTCAGTGGAAACAGAAAGAAAGGGCAAAAAATCTCAAAAACACCTACAAAGTGGCCCGGGCTCGATTTGAACGAGCGTATACTGCTGAATCCACATGTTCCTGTCCACTAGTTGCAGGTGCGGACCATCCGCCACCGAACCTCAGATACACATGTGAGGTTAGTTGGTATAACCTGTAATTTCGGCAGGATAAAGTTTGCTGCTGCTTGTGTAATAATGTTCGGATCTCTTCACCATACGCGCGCATAGAGGTTAATACATATGCAGTGATTCACCTACCGCTGCGACAAGCGCTGAGCCGTTTACGTGTTAAAATGTTCTTCCTGTCCGTGCGGAGGGCCGAATAGACGTGTTCAGATGCAGGATGACTAGATTGATTGCTTTAAGATTAGATAGACGGGGGACGCGTGGTTAAGCGGAAATGCCACAAGTCCTAGCCGGAAAAGACCGGCTGCCACAATTCATTTACGTAATGGTTGTGGTCGTGGGTTCGAACCCCACAGAACCGCCGGAAAATAACAGGCTTACTAATTTCGAAATCGGACACCCTCGACGGCCATGACTGGTGAAATCCTAGCAACCCAGATGGAGGATCAGGGAATGCTTCTGCAGACTTTGTACCCTTATACCAAACATCCCAAAAAAAAAAAAAAAAAAAAAAAAAAAAATTAGATAGACGTTCCGCCGACGACGTAAGCTGGATTGCTGCCTTAACGGATCCGGAATCGAATGGTAAGACTCGACATGCCGGAGAGTCGCGACGTGCAAGGCCAAACAGTACGTAAGCACAACGTAGAATTTCCATCCCGACCGCGACGCCGCCGCGAGTTTACGCTGTAGTAATAATGCACTGTCTAGTTAGAGTAACGGTGAGATCGGACTGTGCCACAATTATAATTATGCGGTATACATACAGTACCGGACACGGGCATCGAGGGTTCCAGTTCCTTCGAATCAGAATTCCTGTGGAGGCGGCGCTGGACCGTGGTGGACCGTATAAGCTTCACGCGGGAAAGGCGGTGAGATTCTGGCAAGGGAGTGCACACGCCGGATGGCACGTGCACTACCTTCCGATCTCCGACGTATCATCTCCGATCTCGGCGCTTGCCGGCCGTCCATCTCCCTTCCTCAACCAAGCATGTCCCAGCCTAACGATCGTGTTCAAGCTGTACGACGACGTCGTGCTTAAAACGGCGGACAACTTCCGCAAGCTGGCGCAGGGCCTCGACGTGAACGGCGAGCCGTCGAGCAAGGGGCACACGTACGCCGGCTCGGGGTTCTACCGCCTCATCCCGAGCTTTATGCTCCAGGGCGGCGACTTTACGAACCATCGTGGGACGGGCGGCGTGTCGATCTATGGCGCGAAGTTTAAGGGTGCGTGCCTCTTGCTTTGTTTTGCGTTTCTGGGTGGATTGGCGGTGTGCTGATGATGCGTGTTCTTTGAAGACGAGAACTTTCAGCTCAAGGCTCAAGCAAACCAAGCCCGGGCTGCTCTCCATGGTCAACGCGGACCCCAACACCAGTTCTTCATCCCCGCCGTCGTCACCTCGTGCCTCGAGGGAAAGCACGTCGTGTTCAGTGCGTCCTTCCTCCCTTCACTCTTTTACTACATACGTACTGAGTGAAAGCAACACCCCGCAGGCGAAGCATCGAGAATTACGACCTCATCAAGACGATCGAGGGCTACGGCTCACCCTCCGCGGCAAGCCGTCCAAGAAAATCACGATCACTCAGTCCGGTATTGTCGAGTAGGCGAGTTTGTATAGTGGGTTCTGGCCGTACGCAGCCCTCGTCACCGGCCCGCCCGTCTTCACCGCCTTTGCTTTTGCGCTCGGGCACCAAACCCCCACCGCACTTCCGCGGCCTGCAAGAGGTGTGTTTCTCCTTTCTCCCTCGTCACCCTTTATCCTTCCCTTCAACCTCCAACGCTAATCTCACCCATCCATCGAATAGAACCCCGGCCCCGCCCTCCTAATCCTCTACTTCGCGCAACTCTCCCTTGGCGCTTTCATCCACTTTTCAAGCTCCCCAGCAGCCGCCGCCCGCAGAACTACCCCCGCGCCGTGCTGGGCCTCGCGATTATGGCTGGCGTCGTTCCAGGTGCGTTTTTGTTTTTGTGTTTATTTGGGGGTTTGTTTTGGTGGCGCCGCCGCCTGCAGAACTGCCTCCACCTGCAGAACTGCCTCCACGTCGTTCTGGGCCTCGCGATCGGCTGGCATCGTTTCAGGTGCGTTGCTTTTGGTTTTGTTTTTGTTGGGGTTTTCGTGCGTTTCATTGCGTACATTATTATGTGCACGTTTTTGAGCGTTCCGCGCTCGGGTGCACGAATACTCGCGGAGACGAATGCGTGTATCTGCCCATTGTGTATATATATGATATGCTACTCTACGCACCCGCGCTCGCGCTGCAGTTTGTGCGGCAGTTTGCACGTTGGGCGGCGGCTGTGCGGGGTGGGTTCAGACGAAGGAGGGGAGAATGGGGGTTGAAGGGTTGAAGGGAGCGGAGGGCGTAAGAGGGTTTGAGGGGTGAGGGGCGAGGGCGGGTGCGACTTGGCGCAAAATGACGAGATGAAGAGCGCGGGTGCGGGGGAAGAGAACAAGTCGGATGTAATGTAGGATTGTACACTAAGGACGGATGAACGTACTGCTGTAGATTACACATACCAATCGATGCACACGAACTGGGGCTCGGTGGTGATACGTATACATAGCGCGTGAGGACGAAAAATGGTCGTCTTTGCGTGGCTTTGCTGCGCGAATAAGTATAGTATAATAAGGACTCGGCCAGCTCTCCCCAGAAGGAGGCGAAAAAAATGCATTTCTTTGTTCAAATGGCCCGGGCTCGAGTCGAACAAGCATCTCTTGCTCAACTCCCTCAAAATATACGGATAGGATGCAAGTGCGGACCCCCTGCCACCGAGCCTTCCTCGAAGGGTTGGGAACTTGGCTAGGACTCGGGTTAGTACTGTGGTTGAATTTTATATAAGAAAAAGTCGTGGACTTGAGATAGGACCAGGAACGAGCGTTTCTACGTAGATCATCAAGCCATAAGTGCAATACATATGCGTCGGTCAGTTCTCCTCAGAAGGAGGGCCAAAAAAAATTGTGCTTTGATCTGCGTATGGCCCAGGCTCGAGTCGAACGAATGTCTCTTGCTAAACTGCGTCGAAGATTTCTATGCACAAGATTCAATTGCGGACCTCCCGCCACCGGGCGTTCCTCAGAAGGCTGGGAACTTGGCTAGGACTCGGTTCAGCATTGCTGTAGTTAGTTTTCATATAATATATAAGAAAAAAGTAGGAGAGCTGAAAGCGTGTGATAGGACCCTGAATGAGGGTCTCTACAAAGATCAGCGGGCATAAGTACAATACCTAGGACACGGTCAGTTTTTCGCAGAAGGAGGTGAAAAAAATGTAGTCATTACTGCGGATGGCCCGGGCTCGAGTCGAACGAACATCTCCTGCTCAACACCATTTCGCACATACGTGCATAGGATACAAGTGCAGACCCCCCGCCACCGGGCCTTCCTCACAGGCCTAAAAACTTGGCTAGGACTCGGTTTAGTGCTGTGGTTGATTTTTATATAAGAAAAAGTGGGAGAGTTGAAACCGTGTGATAGGACGAGGAACAAGCGTCTCCTATATAGATCATCGAGGCATAAGTACAATATCTAGGAGTCGGTCAGTTCTCCTCAGATGGAGGGCAAAAAAAAATCGTGCTTCGATTGCTGCAAGCCAGCAATGGATCTTTATATGAGAAAAAAATGGGAGAGTTGGACCATGTGATAGGACGAGGAACAAGTGTCTCTACGTAGATTATCGATGCATAAGTACAATATCTAGGGCTCGGTCAGTTCTCCTCAGAAGGAGGGCAAAAAATAAATAAATTGTATTTCGATTCCTCCTGTAGCCAATGGCCCGGGCTCGAGTCGAACGAGTGTCTCCTGCTTAACTCCTTCCACACCTTTGACAAATAGGATGCAAGTGCAGACCCCCCGCCACCGAGCCTTCCTCAAATGCCTGGAAACTTAGCTAGGACTCGGTTAGTTAGTTTTTATATACGAAAAAAATGGGAGAGTTGTGTTAGAAATGGGACTCCTAGAGGACTCGAACGGCTCGGACAAACCCGCAGATGAGGGGGAACGCTAAGATTGCAGATCCAGTACATGATGTTTGTACGTATTAGATATCAGTAGCGAAGTCATCGAGCAGTACGAAAGCGGACGATTTCCAACACTCCCACTCTGCGAGATAAGCAAGCTCCCACTGAAACAAAAACAAAAGCAGGAGAGAAATAAAAAATGCTCCCACTCAATCAAAGAAAAGCTTCATAAACAACTCCAACGTCGACTTGATCTTCTTCCAAATCCGAGTTGTCGTGGCATCCACACTCCTGGTTGTTGCAATACCTAGTCGGAATTGCAGTTGTGAATGTCCGAACGCCAATTGGAATGAATGTGGGAAGGAGAAGGACGGCGGCGACGAGGCAAGAAAGATGAATGTGCCACATACGTTTCGTGGACCGCATGTGAATGTTCGTTAGCGCCAGGACGGTCGAGAACCCAAGCCTTGATCTCCTTTGGCATATCTGCAACGCATCGAGCGGCTATGTGGTTCCGCCGACCGCAGCGATGACAATGATCCTCGTGAGTGGGATCGCACCAACGAAAACCCTTTTCGTCATCCTTCCCAAAAACTTGCCCATCACCGCTAGAGGTGTGAGCGGCGCGATCGCGATCGCGATGTCCGGGATTCCCGTGACCACTCCCACTCGACGCGAACACCTTTCTACCACCACCACCGCTACGGGCTGCAAGGGCTGTCTCCTCGGATTCCGTTTTGACTTGGCTGCCAGTTGGGGTGATATAGGTAGCACCGCAAAGGACGGCTTTGACAGAGTCAAGTTTGCTTTCACCAGCGGGCTGGGAAAGTAGGGTGTTGCGAACACTGACATAGAGAGGGTCGAGGTTCGCAAGGAGAACATCCTTGTAATAGTTGTCGGATATGGGTTCACCCAGTGCGATGAGCTGGTCACGAATTTCGGTGATCTTGTCGACATACTTTTCCACGGGCAGGGACGTGTCGTGGGTTACAGTGTGAAACGCGGTACGGAGAGAAACGCGACGTGACCAGGTGGAAGCCTCGAATTTGGCTTTCAGCTTGGCATAGAGGGCTGAGCCAGAGGTGACGCCTTTAGCAAGTGAGCGAAGATCTTTGGACATGCGAGCCCAAATGATCGTCATAGCAGCCTTGTCCCTCTTATCCCAGGCAGCGGCAGCAAGGGCCTCTGTGGGTTTGGGGGTTTTGCCATCGACGATTCCAGCAGATTCCCCATCAGCATTGAAGACGATGAGAATCTCGTCCTTGAAATTGTGCCAATTGTCAGAAGTGAGTTCTTCGACAGTCTGGGCCAGAGAAAGAAGGGAGAATGGAGTAGTCATGATTAAAAAGAAGCTGAGAAGCGGCCAAAAGAAGATGTCGAAAGGCGGGGGTAAGGTGGAGGTGATGATGTGGCGATTGGTGAGGGTGTTTTAGTGCTCAGAATAGACTTGTAGCGAAGGTGTAGACGCGGGGGCCAATAACCTGTTAGAAATGGGACTCCTAGAGGACTCGAACGGCTCGGACAAACCTGCAGATGAGGGGGAACACTAAGATTGCAGATCCAGTACATGATGTTTGTACGTATTAGATATCAGTAGCGAAGTCATCGAGCAGTACGAAAGCGGACGATTTCCAACAAGTTGAACCATGTGATGGGATCCTGAATGAGCATCACGATCAAGTCGGATCCACTGGCAAAATGAAGCCAGCGCCGGAGAAACCTGAAAAAAAAAAGACCGCTAGTATCACGACACGGCCCGGACCCGAGTCGAACGAGCGTGTCCTGCAGTATCGACATTTCCTTATATAATATTTGATGCAGGTGAAGACCACCTGCTACCGGGTCTTCATGTTTTACAAACCTAATCAACTCAGGTTGAAGGTAGCACAACATTCTTTATTTGAATAAAATAGAAATCCACGGCAAACGTAATCTGTCCGGGCAGCAAGGAATAAGCACCCGGGCGAGTACATACAACTTTAGTAGCATAGGCGTTCGGCCCGTTGGCCGAACACCTACTTGCCGCGTGAATGCCTATCGCCTGTGGATCAGCCATCATACCATCAGTGGCGGCATTCCAGCAAAACACAAGTCTTTTCTTCAACAACTTCTTCAATATACCTGGGGACCTAACCAGAACCCCAAACCTAACCAAACCTAACCACTCTAACCTCAAACTTAACCCAAACTTAACCCCCCGCGCACAGTGAATACAGAGTTCGGTGATTTAGCGAGTTTCGGTAGCCACCGGCAAATCGATCGTTGCGTGATGCGCTCAAACTGATGGATAGGCGTTCGCGCCATCAATAGGCATTCCGCGCCATCAATAGGCATTCGGTCAACGGACCGAACACCTATGCTACTAAAGTTGTCGTGCCTCCACCCGGGCCCACCCACTTTTTGCCCCAAACTAAAATGCCATGATAAAGTTGAAACCAGCGAAGAAACTTGAAAAATAACCCTCAGACATCTGAATCACGGCCCTATCTCGAGTCGAACGATCCTTCTACTTGTTTACATCCTACTCATCGAAGTCGGGATGTGTTACAGGCGCGGGGACCGCTCACCACGGGGCCTTCTGCAAGTGCTCTCAACTCACTGTACGTAGAAGAGGCTCAGAATTGGCCATTGATTGAAAGGCGACAAGGGTTGAGATGGAGATTAGCAGCAGGTCACAGATCGGAGTTGAAGAAAAAGGCCTCGAACAACTACCTAAGGCCCGTGCCCGCTGCGAACGAGCGCTTCGCCAATCGGCGAGATATGTACATGGATCGGATACTGGTGTGGGCCTTCGGCCTCCGCGCCTTCCTTTCCCCCCCTGCTCACCTTCATAAAGTTGGATCTTACAATAAAATCAAATCCGTTCAATCATTTGTAAAGGTGTAGCACCGACCGGCTATGGGATATCATAGACTTTATATCTGATGCAGCTGCTACCGGGTCTTCTTCTCTCCCTATTGAATAGGCTGTAATGTGAATTTATCTAGCATTCGAATGAATTCACTTCCCCCGAGAGTAGCTTTTTTCTGCTGCGCATAAATGATTTGATTAAAAAAATGATACAGCCGTTTGCATGTATTCGTGAAAACACGAAAAAGTTTTGCGCGGGCACGTGATCTCTGCTGAGTGGCGCCGAGCCGGGCCGGTTCTATCTGCAGCTGTTCAGCATCAAGGATACATCTCAGTTATGTCGGAAAACACACCCGATAGCTTGAAAAAAGGTAATTAAAACGGCCGGTCAATCTTTCATTCCCTGGCACCAAGTTCGACCGCTCGGCATCGGTCACGTGCCCGCGCAAAACTTTTTCGTTTTTTCACGAATACATGCAAACGGCTGTAAAGTCGAAGGAAGCCACAAGCAAGGTCGCCGATCGATGGGTTGGAAAAAAAATGTCTCATGTCTTCGGATGCAAGGCCCGCCCTCGAATCGAACGAGCGCTTCCTACTCAATCTTTGAGGCACATCTCGTATTCGCTGTAGGTGCAAACCACTTGCTACCGGGCCTTCCTTGCTCTCCATTCGGACCTAATCAAGTCCGGTTGCACAATATTCCGCATTCGAATAAAAATTCTGGTCAGAATGGTCAGTAGATCTACTGCATCAAATTCATTCCTTGCTAATTTATTGGGGGAAACTAACTAGACCGAAACGATACACTGCTGGAGAGGGAGGTGACCGCCAAAATTGAGTGTGCAAGCCTCGATAATATGCAAGTCCAGTTCTAAGTTCCAGGAAATATTCTCTGGATAAACATACAGGGCTGCAGTCCACCGCTCAGCGTCTCATGGCCTCTGTTATGCGTCTATGGCTGTCTATAAGGCAAACGACCCCCTCCCACCTGTCTACCATAGACGGCCATCTGCTATGGCCGCTTTCATGTCTTTTTTGGTCTATCATGGTCTATATTGCAACTTCAGATTTTCCTGATGAAGGAAATGGAATGCATAAATAGAGAGTTTGTGTAGAAGCCATATCTCTCTCTTTATAAAATTGAGCGTGTCTGAAGCCTTTAAACTCCGACCGCGCGTTTCCGACGGCTCCCAAAGGCACCGCTGCAGTGACTTGGTCGAAGTGCCGGGACCGCGAAGTGGTCCCGGGCCCGCTCTTGTGAGCCATCAGATGGCTTTTATTCGGTGTGCAACTTGATGGCTAATGGCTCATATTCAGATGGCTTTGGATAACTTCCAATATTTCCACTCAAGTATGATGTAGATCGTATCAGACACTCATATCTCACTCTATGATGGCCCTTTTCCATGTCGTCACGCCCCAATTCATGATCTGAAAAGTGTCCATTTAACTTGTCACCGTTGGCCATTCTAGATGATAGAAATGGTGAGGCACTGATCTCCCTTTAATATTGCTCCAAGAGATCCCCATTCACGCATCTCTAACCATAAGCATCGTTCGCCGCCGCCATGTACGTTATGGAGAGTATCACATACTCAGATCGCGTTGAAATCTCGAGGGACTTGTAGGGTTCGGCGCTTTCCAAAGCTTTATGAGGAGCTTATCGAGCACCGTTCTACTCGGGCTCGCGAACGTAATGACATTTTGCACATCAATGTTCTTTTTTAAATTGAGCGTCAACGCAGCATGATCAAAACCAGGTTTCTGCTCAGCGACAGCAAAGGACTGAATGTGCTACTTACAGCATATTCGCGAGCTGTAGCCGAGAGAGTAGGAGCTTACAGACTGAGTCAATTGACGATGTTGTGTTCTGAGGAAGTTTCCAATCGGAAGGAGGCTAAGTGCTACATAGACAGTCACAATGGTTGCGAGGAGGGATGTTCTCACGCTTCGACCACCACCATGGCCACTCGCCGCAGCTGTCCACGTCTCCACTTGCCACATATCCGCACAGTTCTTTGCCACAAACTTGTCCTGACTATGTCCACGCACACCAGCTACGCTTGGAGACTCTTTTAGAGTCCGCGCTAGCCACTCTCATGCTCTTGCACGATGCAGCCATCACACCTGTCGCTCACACAACGCACACCTTTGAGGTCCTCGCGGCCTTGAACCGTCGTATTTCAGCCCCCGCTAACACTGCCCCTCCCCACACTGCCCCCATGTCTGCCCCGGATGCGCCTGCCACCTCGGCCGCCCTCGACAAAGACACAAAGACCACCAGCATGACGTATGCACGCGCAGTTTCGGCCGAAACCCCCCGATTGCCTTCTCCATCCCCATCGGATTCCGATCAATCTGACATCGTTATCCGACTGGATTGCGCGGGTCTCTCTGAATATACGCGCGTGTACCCGCCATCGGTACTTCACGCCATACAGACAGTCATCCCTGGGAAACTGTTTGCCGGGGTGCGCTGGACACGCAACAAGAATCTTGTTTTGCAGATAGAGCCAGGCACAGTTTCGGCCTCTTACATGATCGAGACATACACACTGCGTATTTGGGACGCTCTCAAACCCATCCTGCATTTCCCCGACAACCATCCCTCCCCCGTGTTTGAGACAGGCGGCTCCTGGCACTCGGTGGTATTTCACAATCTACCAGCCGCCAAACATGATTGCTATGCTCTACTGCATGTCCAAGATTCTCTCCGCGAAGGGGGATTCAATCATGTGGTCAAAGCTGTCTCGATCCTGTGTGACGACCAAGAGCTCGAGCGCCGGGTGAAGAACAAAATTCCGATTTCGATGCGGGTATCCGTTCTTACAGAGGCCGCAGCGCAGCAGCTAGTTGACAGGGGCGGACACATTGTGGGCGGAATATTCCGGGCGACGCACTATCTTGCGAAGCCTCGCACTCTGGCTCCACGCCCCAAGTCTGTTCTAAACGACGAGTAGAACTTCATTTCCTCTTTCCGCTGCTCTTATTTTTCTTTCTCTCTCGCTTATGCACCCTTCCCTTACCATCACGACATCTAGTTTCATCTAGAGGCTCCGGCCATTTACCCCTATACCTCTGCGGAATTTCCGCTTCGCAGCCGTCCCGTCACGGTCTTGCAAAGTTTTCGAGTATGCACGATCCTCAGATTTCCATTTCTTATGGACCCGATTTGATTCCGTACGATGCAATAGCCAGATTTATATCTACCATATGTCTTAGACACACAGGATATAAAACAAAGATTCAAAAAAAAAGAAAAAAAAAAAAAAACAATGGTTGCGATTGCCGTCCGATTAGAGGCACCGTGAGTGCAGCCTTCTATCGTGGAGTTTTCCCGCCGTGCGCAAGCTTCAAGCTTCGGGCGCACAGACGGCCACATCGGACGCACAGATCGCCACAGCTCCAATAAGTTGTGATACTTGCCTGAAATATGCCGGAAGCTCCCCACTATGCGCAGTCGAGTCCCGACGGGCTGTTGAACAAGATGAAAGGAAGTATTACCAAAGGACAGAGGCTCCAGGGAAGCATGTCAAGCCAGAGTCGATTTTGATGGATAACGAAACGGGCGCCCCGTGCTGTAAACCTTCTTGAAATACTTAGACCGAATTTGGACCTAATTGGATAGTTGACACTTCTGAGCTGTGTACTCGGATCAAAGGCGGTGATTGAAGCTGTAAATATTTACATAAAAGGACCAGCCAATTTCTCGATGTTTCACCATCTTGCGAAAGCCCTCATACAATTTCAGAGAAAGCATGCGCCATCCAGTGATACTGATTTTGACCATCTTCACAAGTCTTATCCTTGGCGCAATTGTCACGATAATATTCACCATCAGCTTCAAGGGTCCATTGACTGAAAATGAAGTGTATAGGAGTGCGGGAGAACAGGACGGTGTGCGTATTCTTGAACTGAGAAGCTTCTCACAAGTTCTGACAGAAATTTTTGGCTTCTCGGTTTGTTTTTGTAGGCCACATCTTCCACGTCGACCTTGTCCTACGATAGATGCTGGTTAGTTGGCAGCCAGCAGGGTGCGGAAAATATTTTGCACGCACCGAACCGTCTTATGGACTCTTGAACGGCGGAACTGGATCGAATTGTGGAAGACCAAGTGTCAATGTTTGTCTTGCTATCAATGGGTGAGTTAGCAGTGCACCGGTCTAGTCAACGTGAATTCGAGTTCTTCATTTTTCAAGGGCACCCTCATGGTGTTTTGATCCATCTCAGGATCCATTCCAAGGAGACCAATCTCTATTGTATGCCAATCACATTTTAGCCAAGCTTCGTCCACTAATTCTGCATAAAAAGCACTCCATCGCAGCGCAATTTTGTAAGCCAATTGAATATAGACACATACAGCTATGTTTTTTAAGCCAAGTTTTCGGCTGAATCCGAATGCCTATGTGGACCTGCAATTCGTGTATCCATTTGACGCATACCGGTCAAGCAACACATTTGTCGCCTTCACACCCTCACAGGACGGCAGCACCTCGAATTCCACCTTCCTTCCCATCCTGTATGTAGCTGCCGTCGACGCCTCGGAGACCTTTGTTCCTGCGTGGAGATATACGTTGCCTCCGATCGCACATGCACGCATATTTTTCAACGGAATGGAGACCGACAACGCCTATGTGTTCACACTGATCGTCAAGCGCAGCTTGCTTGCCAAGGTGTTTACCGTCACATTATTCTTCATCAACTGGGGGCTGGTTGCCTGTGTGTGTTATATTACCATCGTGGCCTGGATATCGAGGGATCGAAAGGCGGGGCAATGGGTGCTGGCCATACCGGTGACGATTATCTTGACCATTCCAGGTCTTCGAGCGTTATTTGTGGGAAATCCATCGTTTGGTGAGATTTGAGATTCCCTTTGAATTCTGTGCATTGACACCGTGTATTCTCGGATAGGGATACTTTTCGGTAAAGATATGATTCCTTCATGATGCGACCAGGCTTACTTACCCCTTGGGTGTGTTTAGATGCTGTGGGGATTTTCCTCCAGATGATCATCGTGTGCATTTGTGCACTTGCCCTGGTTCTAAAGGTGGGGGCCATGAAGAAATCAGATGTTAATTGGAGCACGGAGGAGGATTACAAAAGCTTGAAAGGGCATTCCAGCGACGAAGATGTGCCCAGGGGTCCCCGCGTTGCAACAGAGCCGGACTCCAGCGTGAAGCCAACACGACAGACTCTGGGAAGCGGTTCCAAGGCGCAAGCGGGCGCTGCCTCAAGCGGACGCGATCCGGAGGCAGTTCAAATGGGGACTGGAAATTTTGACGCGGCAGGCGCACTGACATGCATTGAAGCCGCACAGGCGCGGCATTGCCGCGGCAACTGTTAAAGACAGATGCGGTCCATTTCCACAGTTGTACATGGAGAATATTGCTTTTGGAAGAGTCCTTGTAGGATATGGATCAGAATTGGAGCTACATAGATAGGTAGTCGGTAGTCTAATACCTGGGATGTATACTTTTGGGGAGAGAGTCAGTGTACAATCATTTATCTTGCTTAACTTGATGAACATGTTACTGAGTATCAGTAGCCTACAATTAATGTTTGGAGAGCCTTTGGTGAGCCGCACACATGGGTACTCGCCGCACCAATACCGCGTCAAGCGCTGCGCCAATGCGCACCAACACCGCGTCAGTGGCTGTGTTGACGCGGCAATCCCAACACGCCTAAGCAAGTGTATTACCGTGCTCGTTCCGCAATTCATGAATGATTTACAGCCGTTGCATAATTGATGACAGTCCTTTAAAAATAGAATAAAAGAATAACTTAGAGGTGCCGGCTTTTGGTGCTCGTTTCTCAGTCAAATCTCAATGAAATCGCTTGATTGAAGTTGCATCAGAGAGCGCTTAAGAGGGGCTTCTCATTGGTACCATTTTCCCGGTATAAGTCTGCGAATTAGGCAGCTTCGAAATGCAGATGGTCGCGAATCTGAGCCGCTGACAACCATATCCATGCGAGTGTTGAACGAATTTAAATAATTCCGGGGGTTTCTGAAAGCAAGCGGGGTGGCAAACATGCCTATATCTTTGGATTGTGTCACAGCAGTCATGCATACACTAGATTAGGTAGTTACCTATGGGGATGAAAAATGCCCCGCGGAGCACTACTTACATGAAGGAGGGATACAAGATGTCTTTTTACTAGGCCCTATGCCTCAGTAGTCCCATTCATTTAAGACCAAGGGGCTACCATTTCCCGAAAAATATACCTTAGGTCGAAATTCCTATCTCAGAGGGCCGAGGGGGACCCTCCCTCCCCACGTGATGGGAAAATGACCTATATAAGGAAATTCTCATCAGATTGCGCTCGGGTAACATTTGCCAAGCTCGCCGGCAGCTGCCGCTGCCGCGCTGCCGACACCCGTCCCTTCGTCTGAGAGCAGAATCACACTGAGACAAGAATGTTAAGAGTCTGACAGGCCCCCGGACACTACCTATAAAGCCTGTCCACGATAGAGTAAATCAGTGGCCTAAACCGGCCCTTCCTCTGTCCGCCATATAGAGTAAAACAACCCCAGGACAATCTATGTCGGTCCGTCATAGAGTAAATCGCGCGCTGCGCGAGAAATTTTTTTGAATGAGTATAGGGCGCGAGGCACCGCAAGCACAGCTTCCATGCTGTCGGGGCTATCAGAACTGAGCTTAAACATGGGCAATATGCACCGGAAAGCGCCTGTGGCAGGCTGGGAGCGAAAAAAAATGAGTCCCGCAGCGCGAAAATGGTATTTTACCAACACTTCGTCCGAAATAGAGTAAAACAGCGACCGAGGGCCGGATTTCATAGAGTAAAACAACGAAAAAATTTGGGAAAAAGCGGACAGGCTTTATAGGTAGTGTCCGGGGGCCTAGTCTGACTGCATCTCACACAGTCTTATGACCCTTTGCACCATTGTTGTTTCATCTTGTCTTCCATCAGCTTTCTGGTGCAAAGTTAAGGGCCTTGAGGTTTGGTAACTTACATAGTAAGGTAAAATCTTATTCGATGAGATTTATAAATCAGTGAACAGCCAATAAGTCTTTCAGGAAAGCTTGTAAGCATCATGATGTCGTTTCAGAAAACTCAATATACTAATCATATTTATCGCAAGCGCAATCTGAGTTTGGCATGTCACCTGTTTATGGTCAATTTATGGCCATGTCTATCCTCACAGGCATGGTAAGGACACAATTTACCTCCAGGATGGCTAAAATACACTCAAATGCCCTGCTACCTAAAGTGCATATAATTTTTTTTTCGCGGCTCAGGGACCCCCCGCCCTCCCCTCCCCCCCCAAATAAGGAAATTTATTATCTTGGTAGCCCCTTGTTTAAGACTATAATGTGCCAAATTGGATGAGAATTGACCGAAAAATACACAGTTCAAGGGGGGTTGACCACAAACACCCTGAGTTTCAAAACACTACAATCTATTGAATTACACAATAAATATGGTACTAGCCGAAAGCCCCGGTTACCTGATATCCGGTGCAACTTGAATTAACAGAATCCATCCATAAATGAGTGACAAATCAGCAGCAGAAGGTGGGGTGTTCAAGTTGTTCTTTTTATTCTATTTTTAGAGAACTGTCATCAATTTTGCAAATGGCTGTAATTCTAGACCCAGATACATCTCATTGCAGTGATAGTCTCCTCAGCCTCAAGTGATTTGTCAGTGGAAACAAAATCAGAATCGGAAAGAAAGGAAGAAAGGAAGAAAAGAAACCACACCAAGCATAATGCAACGTGCCGTGCAGAAACTGCGCCCATGGTGCATCCTACCTGGACTGAGGCGGACCGAACAAGATTCTATAGCCTTTGACAGTAATCTGTTGGAGACGTGGCAACATCGCTGCGCCGCATTGTAAGTGGCCCGGGCTCGATTCGAATGAGCATATCCTGCCGACTTGTTCGAAACGCCACCGGACTGGTTGCAGGCGTGGACCATCCGCCACTGGACCTCCCTCTCATCCTCATACATGTGAGCTCGGTGAAATTAAAATCAGTCTCCCATCGGCGTTGGTTTGCCCACAAAAAGCCATTGAAGTGAGGTTCGAATCGGATTTGCGTGCAATGCAAAAATGTGGATCCCCACCTTACTAGCCTGATTTACCCTTCGTGGCTTGGAGAGGGTATCGAGCTGTATCTCTGTGAACTTGGTACGCAAGAAGGGAACAGAACGGAATCCTGGTAGGCACAAATAAAACAGAAATAGAAAGGACAAGGCAAAGAAAAAGGGCAAAGGGGCAAAAAACATCCAAGTGTCCTGAGAGGCCCAGGCTCGAGTCGAACGAGCGTATCCTGCTTATATAAAACGAGAACCTTCACAGTTTGCAGGTGCAGACCATCCACCACCGGGCCTCAGATACATTGAATGTAAATCTAATATAAGGATAGTTGAACTAACATAGAAGCTTAGGAACTTGACTTCGCTTGGCAGATTATTTTTATTGCTGTGATATTCTCCTCAGCTCCGAACGACTTGCATATATAGGCCGAGATTGATTCACATAGCTGCGAATGCTACAGCAAACTCTGTGCCGTTGACGCGAAACACGTATGGATGGCCGGGGTACGGGCTTGGCGTAATTGATGAGAGCAATTGCACAATACGGGAATCTGAGTTCTGGTCAATTGAAACAGAAAGCAAGGGGGAAAAAAATCCCAAAGTATATATATAAGTGGCCCGGGCCCGATTCGAACAAGCACATCCTGCTTACAAAGGCACAGTTCTTCGAATAGCTTGCAGTTGCATACATATAATATAAATTTAATGCCAGGTTAGTTGAAATAACTTGGAATTTGGGCTCAGGAATTTGTTGGCAAATTAAGTTAATTAATGTGATAGCGTGGAAAAATAATCAAGTACTTACATGTATGGATGGCCGGGCTGCCATTGGGTAAATCATGAAAACGGTTATATGGAACGCGAACTGGTCAGCGGAAACAGACACAGAAAGAAAGGAAAGCCAAAAAAACATGCGCCTCATCCGAAGAAGTGGCCCGGGCTCGAATCGAACGAGCGTATCCTGCTTATATAAATAACCAGCCACACTTACGGTTCACAGGCGCGGACCATGCGCCACCGGGCCTGTGATACATCGAATGTAGATCTAATGTGAGGTTAGTTGAAATACCTTGAAATTTGGGCTTAGGAACTTGACTTCAGTTGGCAGGAAAAAAAACTATTGCTATGATAATCTCCTCAACTCCAAGCGACTTGTCAGTGGAAACAGAAACCGAGATCAAAAAATGTCAAAGGGACTTACAAAAGTGGCCCGGGCTCGAATCGAACGAGCGTACCCTGCTGAGCTGACGAAATACCTCACTAGTCACAGGTGCGGACCATCCGCCACCGGGCCTCGAACACATATACACATATATCCAATGTGAGGTTAGTTGTAGACCTAGGCCTTGGGTATTCTGTTGGCCGAATAATTTTATTGCTGCCAGTGTAATATTCGAATCCTCACTTTCGTCATCTGCGCGCAGAGAGATTATTACATATGCAGACTCACCTACGGCTGGGAACGTTTCTGAGACGTTGACGCGAACGTTCTACCATCCGGGCGGGCCGCGTGCGGGATGAATCATGGAGTGAATAGACGTGTAGATGTGTCCAGAATCCAGATGCGCAATCGATGGATTGATTCCGCAGATGGAATGATTCAAGATTAGATCAAGGTTCCGCGACGCTGTAAGCTGAGTAACGGATCCGGAATCGATCAGTCTCAACGACGTTCGAAACCCCAGTGGTCCACCAGCGACGCCGACGCGTAAGGAAAGAACGTCCAATTTTGAACAGACTCTAAGTAAGCATTGACAGACAGAACGTAGAATTTTCTCGAACGGTCTCGATCACGACGCCGCCGCAAGCCTGTGAGGTTAGGCTGTAGGAATAATATCCTCTCAAGTTAGGAGTAAGAGTAAGACGGCGGTGCATGAGCTGCCCCACAATTACAATTGTAATTATGAGACACCATCATCGAGAGTTCCTTCGAATCAGAATTCTCTGTGGAGGTGGCGCTGGGCCGTGGGGGACCGTGGGCGCCTCACGCGGGAAAGGCGGTAAGAAGTGGGTGTGAGATTCAGACGGAAAAGCGGTGCAGATGGCCCGTGCGCAGCCCCTTCCGGCCTCCGACGTATCATCACCGACTCGGATCTCGGGGATTGCCGGCCTTTTACCCTCTCTCCACCAACCAAACTCAGCATGTCCCAGCCAAACTGCTATGTGAGTCCCCGTCGTCGTGCTAGTCGTCGTTTTCGTCGTTGTCCTCGCCGTCGGCGAAGAGGGTGACGGAGTCGCGTCGGCGTTGGCAACAACTTGAACGCCACACAATCGCGACACTGACTAGTATTGACTCCCCCCCTTCCTGAGTTCGACGTCTCGATCGCCAGCCAACCCGTGTTGATCCAATTCGACGCTAACACCAGGATCCAGCTAACTGTAACAGCCTTCCGCCTTTAAATTCGAAATCCAGCCGATCCCGCAGCTGGCTTGACTCACCTTCGCGCCCGATTCTCATCAATATTCTCACTTGCTTCGACGCCGCCGAGTAGTACCCTACTACCTCGCAACCCCTGACTGTGTTTTCTGTCTCGGATCCCGCCGCATCCACTCTTGTCGCCGCTCTCTCCTTTGCCGTTGATTTGACAGGTACCACGGCATGCTTCTCCCTCGCACTTCCGCGGTCCGAGCGCAAATACCCTGTCGTGCAGCTCTCCCAGGCTTGGACTCACATATAGTTCGATGCGTCGCTCTTGTCTTCCGCGCTCGTTCGCTCTCCCGCCCGCACGCCGCGTCCGCCCTTCGAATCCCCACCCACTCGACTCGCATTCGATTTGAGGGCGCTATGCGCGCGCCCTACCCCCCAGCCTAGACTCGGGCTGACGCAGCGCAGGCGTCGGCGGTGCCGTATACGTATCTCCCCGCGCAAAGGCGCACTATTCCGATGAAGCGTCGGTGGGCGCTGGGCGGCGCGTCCGTGTGTCCGTGGTACACTTCGCAGCTCGCACCCGCTCTACTCTTGCACGCGCCGTGCGCTCTGAACCGGAGTGCTGCACACGTACTGGGCGTACGGCGCCAGCGTACGCGCGAGGTATCCTCGGCGGTGCGAGATTCACGGACCACGCGGCATTCGTGCACGCGGGGCGCGTGTGCGGAATTTATGGGCGTCGTGCGAGCTACTCACGGCCGTGCAAGCTACTCACAGACGGACGGCACCTTGCATCTTGCACCCGCACGCAAACCTGGATTCACACCCGTCCGTGCGGCGCTGTTCGAAGATGAGGTGTAGCGCGCCCGCGTATGCGTGTGCTCAGCGTACCTACGGGCGGGGCGGAGTTCGGGGGCGACGTGCGTGCTACCCGGCGCGCTATTCCCGGAGGACGCCGCGCCCGCGCCCTTATTCGCGCACGCGCTCGATATGCGCGGATGACGAGACGCGAATGACGGGCATGTGGTCGCAGGCGCGGATTCGGTGGGCTGTACAAAGACGAATCATGATCTCGAGACGCGTCAGCTTCGTCTCGTCTCGTCTCTGTGAGCGTGCGTGCGGGGTGAGTGGAGTGGAGCGGACGTGAACGCGCCGTGGGTCCGGGTTGGCCCCAAATTCATTCACTTTCAATGCGGAATCTGATTCCTGAATCTGTATCGCGACTCATGCCCCGTTTACTTCCTGTATTTCGGCTGGGCGCCGAGGTATGCACCGAACCTATCTGGTGTCAAAATCGACGTGGCTTCGAAGGCGTAGCACCGGGCCGCGCACTGGTCCTGGTTCGGGTTGTATCGGGATTGGGGTTGGGATACAACTTGAAAAGGCGGGATTAATTGACTTCCCCTCTCTGCTCATTATGCAACCAACTAGCATCGATATCTTTGTCCTGAGCGCCGCAGGAGAGGAAGAACAGAAACGGTACGAGATACAAAAAAAATTCACTGCTCTCCTTGGATGGTTTGGGCTCGAGTCGAACGAGCGAGCATCTCCTACATAAGATTTTACCAGCTCGATGAAGAAATGTACGTGTAGGCCTCCCGCCACCGCACCTCTTTTCTCCACTTACGAATCTAGTAAGGACTTGGCGTCAAATCGAATGAGAATGAAAGCACTTACACTTAGCAGGCACCGGGCTTTATCCGCAAAGCGGGCCCTTTGCTTCCAGGTACAAACTCGGTTAGCAGGTTAAGTAAATGAAATGGAATGAAAAGTGCTCACCAGGTTGTTTCTCCATTTGCGGTGAGACTCAGGTGCACGTATTGATATGCATATGCATGCAGGAGCGACTTCCCTGTATCGGGCTGAACGCAATGTAATCTCCACTTTGGAAGAGACGCAGATGGTATGCGCTCCGGCATTGTGAAAATTAAATAAAGCAAGTAAACATTTGCCAGGGCCCAGACTCCATTCGAACGAGCATCTCCTACATACTCATTGAATCCAGGTCGCTTGACAAGAAATACGGATGCCTAACTTATGTACCAAAAACAGCGTCGTTATTACTCCCCACGGCCCGGGCTCGAGTCGAACAAGGATATCGCGAAGACATAGTTATACATCTTATGTGATGCACTGCGGGCCGCCCGCCACAAGGCCATTTATGCTTACCTTTAGATTGAAATAAAAGTTCGGTTTCGAGGCGTGGTGGTCGACTTGCTAGGCTGGGGCTCGATTGGAACCAGAAAGTGTGTCTTCCTCACATTCTAAATGCATGTCATGCTTCCCATGTATTGAAGGGCCTTTCGTCTCAAGGAGAGAGTCTGCGGGAGGAGGTGACGAAGAAATTTCTGATCCTCAATGGCCCAAAATTGGAGCGGTTCGTGGGTTGGAGGCACGAATATGCCTGGCAAGTTGAGTGAAATGGAACGCAGCGCCGGTAATCTAGACCCGACATGATGATGGTTCTCGATTTGTCGCAGGGATATTTTTTCTACTGCCCTTGTATATCTATGAACTGAAATCTTTGTGGGTAGAAGAGTTCAAGAGGATGTCGGTAAAAAAACCTGAGAAAATCTGAGACAGACTAGGGCCCGGGCTCGAGTCGAACGAATGTGCTTAATTCATTGCAGAGGGGAGGTTCATTGGTTGCGAGCGCTGACTTCCCGCCAACGGGCCTTACTGCTAAACCTGCGAACGTCGTCGGAGCAGAAATTTTTTGGGAGGGCATTGGGAAAACAGAAAAAGATATGTATACCGCGTTAGAATCCACGCACAAAGCCACGCATGTCGCAAATGACGCGAATTCGCATCAGCTGAATGTGCGTGGCTTCCCTGTGGCATGCGACGCACTACACTAGCGGCACGCACACGCCGCGCTACTCGAGAGAGCCACGACTCGGCCTTAGGCGTCGACTAGTTACCGGAGGAGTGCGAGCACGGAGATGGTGAAAGAACGAATTTATTCACCTGTACGGGACCGAAGCACGGATTGGAGGGTGGGCAGTGCGTCCCGTCATCAGTGCATGCACTAAAGACAGCTGAGGTTAGTAATGCCAGCGAGTAGTAGATCGCAAAACTTCATCTTGTCGTCGTATAATCCAAAGTCGCTGACTTGGCACAAATCTCTCCACCTCAAGACACGCAGGGCTACTGTTGGACTCGTAGGTTCAGGAGAGGCGCGCAGAAGGGCGGTGAGTGCGGCGATGATAGATAGTGCCCGCAGACAAGAATTTGCAGATGTAAGATACCCACGAAATTAGGAGGAGAACAAACGGCAGACCTTTTCTGCAGCACCCTGAGCCGCTATATAGATCGGTTGAAGTGCTAGTGTGGCTCGGACATGGGTCCGATCTCGCCACAGATCTCGCCACGTCAAACCTACAGCGGGGTGGGTGTATGGTAAGAAGCGCCTCAATTTCTCCAAGTTGGCTATATATTTTGAGGGTAATCCCTGCCGCGACTTGCCACGAGCGGCTCCGGCATGAGAAAGTCACTTTCAAGTTGGGACAGAAATACAGCGGCCCGGGAGATGTCATGATGTTGAGGTCGAAGCCCGTTGGCGTGTCGTCGTGGTATGAAACAAGCAGCAAAGCTCCCGTATTCGACGTACAAACAATGTCTAAATACCCGGCACTTCGGCCCGTAACTACTTCGTCAACACATGAAGTGAGGGGCAGTCCGGGCAGATAACTGCCCGCCTGGCAGGGTGCGTAAAACAGTTTCAAAAGGCCTCAGCGCAGACCAGTTCTTGAGGCAGTCTCTTTCAATGACTTCCCATTCACAACCTCGTTCTGTTCTTGAGGGACAAGAGTGCAGAGATGACGAAGGCAAACGGGTAAAGTCGGGCCGGCAATCTCATTACGTCAATTTGTCATTGCGCTTGCTCTGTACCTTCACTCCCAGAGAGCAAGCAGGAGCCACATCGAGATCGCCCACCATCGAATCCATGGCCGACGTAGAACCCAAGCTTCCTCCTGAGATAGAGCGGATCATCTTTCAAATCGCGGCCGTTTCTCGGCCTGTGACGATCCCCAAACTGATGCTGGTAGCACGGCATGTCTGTTCTTGGTATTTAAAAACTTTCTTCTGGGGATACCTCTTTACGCCGTGCCTCACAGGGTCGAACCGCTATTGTACCGTGTCGTCTGCGTCTCCGATTCGCAGCCGATCGATGGCTTCCCTGATTTCACAATGGACATTCTTGATAAGGCGCTCAAGGCGAAGCCAGCCTCGTTTTTCAAGGACGCCGTGCGGCATGTCTTTGTTGGTTTCACAGGAGACTTTTTCGACCCATTCTTCTTCCGTCAAATCAAGTCTTTTCTGACTGCCTGCACCGGAATCACTGCCTTATACATCGCCGACCTTTATCTCCCTCCCATGCACATGTTGGAACACCTCGATGTTATGCCGCTGCAGCGTCTAACGGTCAAGCTCGGAGCCATATTCGACGGCGGTCTTTATTTCAGCAGCCCTGCGTTCCATGACGTTACCCATCTGTATATTCTCGGTAGTCTGGTCGTGTTCAGTCTCAATATTTGGGGCACCTACGAGACAACAAACACTAGCGCGAAAGATTGGAAGATGGGCCTGGCATCCCTACCACGTCTGACGCACTTCGCGTTCAATCTCCCACAATTTCGAAACATCGTCTACCCAGCCCTCCACGAATGTCCTTGGCTCCAGTGCTGCATCCTCCTGTGCCCGCTTGGGCCCGGGGTTGATGCGACAGAATGGTTGCCGGAATCGCAGGACATACGATTTGTCGTAGACAACGACCTTGACGCGCAGGCGGACTGGCATTGTGGGGTTGTCGGTGGTCAAGATATGTGGGCTCGCGCAGAAGCAGTGATTTCCGCCCGCCGCGCAGAACAAATGTGAACTGAAAAATTGTAGGCTCGATCGGTGCGCTCCTAGGCTCGAACCCAGCCGCAGCCGCCGACACTGGACTTTTGATGACAGTCGATCAAAAGGTGACGGCGAAGCGGCTGGAGGATTCTAACCGGCAGCTAGTACGGTCGGGAGTTACCGATGTAGGTTGTTTTGACTTAGAAAATTTTCGTTGCATCGAAAATTCAAACTGCGTGGATAAGAATTCTGAGGAGACAGTCTTCTTCCGAATCTTTCAGGGAGTCTTCCTATACACTCTACCTACCAAATATTGAAAGCACAGGGGTGGTACAGAGAAAACGAGCTTCGAGTCTCAAGACAAGACCTGTTCATGTGATACACCTGGAAGTGATGCGAAAGATGCGGCAATGATGGTGGTATTTATAGAACCCGTAAGCTCACATTTCCGCCAGAAAAATCAGTCCTGTAGAGTCCAGTCCAGCTAATATGTCTCAAAACCCAATAGGTTGTACATTTTAACACATTCAGAAGAGAACTGTCTCTTCAGATTCAGAATTTCTATACAACCAGTTTGAATTTTGGATGAACGAAAATTTTCTAAGTCAAAACAACCTACATCGGTAACTCCCGACCGTACTAGCTGCCGGTTACTTAGCTCCAGTCGCTTTTCGCCCCGCCTATTGATCGACTGTCATCAATTGTTTGCGTCGGCCGAAAGTGACTGGCTTGAGTCTAGTGCGCTCCTTCGTTCAATATCCAAACCACCCTAATGTTCTCATCTAAGCCTTTTGGTAGTAATCCTGTATGTCATGGTGGTTCGTCAAGGCTTACTCTGAAGTCGAGAGGTGAGATGTGTTTGTAAAGGTTACACCGTGTAAATGAATATCCTTTATTGTTCTTGAAACAATATGCTTGAAAATTGAAAATCGCACATGATACTGTGGATCATAGGCCGCACGAAAATGAGTGGACATCAAGACTACATTTTATTTAGTTGAGCAAGAACTACAGCAGACGCAGACTAAGCAAAATATACGGAAGAATACATAGATACCTCGTGAATTAAGTAGATGCCTCGTATCACATTGCATCTGTCTGCACCCTTCCATTTTTCCCACTCTCTGTCGGCGCTTCCCCTATGTGCACGCAATTTCCCGTTTTATTTTCGGGGTTCTCCAGTGCATCAGAATTTAGCTTCGGTCCACGGAACTGGCCGCTCCAGTGTATTTTCAACCTCGCCGATCAGCGCTCAATTTCCGTTCAAAAGGAAGGTTCTCCGTCGCGCTCTTTCTCTCATTCTCACCCCATCATCTTCCCCCCCGTCTCACTTGAGTCCTTTGCACCGTGAGTCTTCGACTCTGAATCATTCTTCAATTGCATCTGTAACTAACATAGACACCTCCTAGTGCGTAACAAATCCACGAGCGGCCGGTGTCTTCATCAAATCACTCAATGGAGGGGTGAGGGATGTATCTTCTTGGTCTCTTTGCCTTTCGGTTCCAAACAGCTCGAGGTGTTATTTTTTTACGCTCTGGGCTCATTTTCCCCCAGGTCGCAATTCCAAAATTGACTACTCCCAGCTCAAAGAACCGACGTCCGACCTTCGAAACAAGTGAGTGATCAGGAAGGATCCTCAGCGATGATTCAATAATCCCATGTAGTGTTCTTGGTTTTATGATTGCCTATCTATCAAGGTGATGCTCAACAGCTTGAGCGCTTCAACCTACCGGTACGGTCAGGCCGATCTACTTTTCGGATTACATTGATGATTCACTAATGTTGCATTTATTCCAATATCTATCGGTCTTTGTTCTCCGTTCAATTTGTAACTGGCGAGTGTTCAAATTCCTTGTTTTGAGTTCTTTACTGGCATTGCGTTTATCCCAGTATACTTCGTTCTTCGCTTTTCACTTCCAGGGCCAATTGGGATTGGTAGGTGTTATAACCAAATAAATTTGCATGTACCGACCTTCCGTTACAGACCTAATCCATGCCCCGCCATGAACAATGCAGGTGATCATTCCGCGCCCTCGATGCACCTGCTTGACGATATATTAGTTTCCCGGTCCGCCCCCTCCCTTTCTTCCGTCCGTTGTATATCCCCCGATAACCTGAGAAGGTGGGTCATCATGCTCTTGCGGTAGAAACACCATTGAATCATGTTTCCTCAGGTGGAAACAGAATTGCTGTAAACAAATCGCCGCGCCGCGAACTCAACATAATTAAATTGTGACTGGGAATCTTTCCGGGCTTCTGCTTCTCCGATAAATTGAATAAAATTATAGATGTAGAGACACCTGGTAACGTAATGCGTGCCCTACTCTCGGTAACGCCGCTCGAGTCTCTCAAGGCAATATCTACGAGAACAGGTTGCCCCGTTTGATCCGGGGCCGGGTAGTGACAAAGTCCAGAGTATTTTTCCCCCATTCCATCCACTTACAGACGTCGTCCACACGTCCATTTACATCTAAATTAGCTCTTTTCATCGGGTGAATCTATGGGCTCTGTGCATCGTCGCATGCCTTTGCGACCCAGCTTCATTTCTTGCTCCACCTCTCCAAATGCAGGCGTGCTAATGGGTTCAGGCACCTAGTAGCACACGACGTGCACCTGCTCTCCTTAGTAAATATTGCTATTGAGAATGCATGCAGGAGGCCTCCCGTTCGACCCGGGGACTGGGTATACGGCCATGTTGATAAGTTGCTTTTTTCCAAAAGAAAATGTTAGGTCGTGGGGTTTTTTTATTTTTATCCATATTCTTATTTTCAACATCCATTTTTGAAGCCTGAACGAGCTCGGCGCACCGATAGCTGCATTTTTGACGCGTTGTTTGTTCCTATGGACGTGTTGTGTGCGTCCATCGCAGTCACACGCTCGAATCCGCGACTGACTCAAAGACTGCGATTCTGGGTCTATCTCCTCTCGCTGTACTCGACAGAGGCTAAGTATCTCAGTTCTCTGAATCATTAGACTATCTGGCACATCTCCAAATTGGCGGCCTTGGGGGTTACTTGCTGGACCGCTACTTCTAAGTTCTCCCCCTCCATTAGACATCGCCCACGCTGTCCCTGTCCCTGTCCTCCGGCAAGACCGCACACGCATCGTACTTCAGCTTCGACACGGGCACCTCAGCACCGCCGGCGCAGCCCCCCCGCAGGTTATTTGCATGGGCTCCCCGGCATCACAATCGTTCACGCGCGGCACTGGTCTGTTCGACAAGGTGTTTCTCTACGGTCACGGTGACGCGGGGAATATTGGGCGCAGTGGCTCGGCGTCGACACTCAGGTAGCGACTTACGTATGCAGTCTCACCTACAGCTGCGAATGTTACAGCAAACGCTCCGCCGTTGATGCGGAAAAAAATCAAGTGCTAACACGTTTGGATGGCGACTGGTTACATAGAACGGGAATCTAAGTTGTGGTCAGCGGAAACAGACACAGAAAGAAAGGAAAGCCAAAAAAACATGCGCCTCATCCGAAGAAGTGGCCCGGGCTCGAATCGAACGAGCATATCCTGCTTACCAGAGCAAACCAAATTCTTCACAGTTTGCAGGTGCAGACCATCCGCCACCGGGCCTCGGATACATCGAATGTAAATCCAATGTGAGGTTAGTTGAAATAACTTAGAATTCAGGCGTAGGGATTCTCTCAATAGTAAGGAATAGATTATATTTCTGTGATAGTCTCCTCAGCTCCACACGACTTATCAGTGGAAACAGAAACTTGACAGAAACCGACACAGAAAGCAAGATCAAAAAATGTCCAAGGGACTTATAAAGTGACCCGGGCTCGATTCGAACGAGCGTACCCTGCTGATTTACAGGATCCTTTATACTAGTTGCAGGCGCGGACCATCCGCCACCGGGCCTCGAACACATATACACATATATCTAATGTGAGGTTAATTGTAGGAATCAGGCCCTCCGAATTCTGTTCGATTTTATTGCTGCCAGTGTAATATTCGAATCCTCACTTTCGTCATCTGCGCGCAAAGAGATTATTACATGTGCAGACTCACCTACGGCTGGGAACGTTTCTGAGACGTTCTACCATCCGGGCGGGCCGCATGCGGGATGAATCATGGAGCGAATAGACGTGTAGACGTGTCCAGAATCCAGAATCCAGAATCGATGGATTGATTCAATATTAGATGAACGTTCCGCGACGCTGTAAGCTGAGTAACGGATCCCGCCGCAATTCTGTGAGGTTGCGCTATAGGGATAATATACTGATAAGTAGTAAGAGTAAGAGGCATGAGCATCACTGCCAGTGCGCCACAATTATGATTATTGGGTACAGTGCCTACGTTCCTGTTCAACTTCGAATGGAAGTTCCCCGTGGAGGCGGCGCTAGATCGTGGAAGCCTCACGCGGGAAAGGCGGTGAGAATTATGTGCAAAGTAAAAGCGGCGTGCATGGCCCGTGCGCATGGGCCCTTCCGGCCATCATCTCCGATCGCGGGGCTTGCCGGCCTTGCTTTTTTCCCCTCATCCGACGCGAACTTCTGGAACTTCCAGCTCAAGCACACCAAGTCGGGCCTCCTCTCCATGGCGAACGCGGGCCCCAACATCAACGGCTCCCAGTTCTTCATTACCACCGTCGTCACCTCGTGGCTCGATGGTGAGCACGTCGTGTTCGGTGCGTCCTTCTTCCTCTTCCTTTGTTCTTTTGTTGCTCTCCCCTCCTTGTGATGGGCCGCTCGTGCGGTTCGAGCGGGACTGCATATATGCGCATTCAGTCGCGTTCGGTGTTCGGTACACACGCGCGTGCGTGTATCCGCCCATTGTGTGCATCATAGGTTATACGTGCCACTGCCATCCTCGTTCTACTACGCATTCGGGCTCGCGATTGTCCTGGGCAGTTTGCGCGGCGGGCCGCGGCTGCGCGGGGTGTGTTCAGCACGAAGGATGGGGATGGGTGGAAACGGTGGGGTCGGTGGAGGGTCAGGAGGGTGTAAGTTGAGGTGATTTTGGCGTTGGCGTCCTGGGCATGAGGAGAGGGGAAGAAGCCGGACGCTAATTCGGATTCTAAAGGACGGATGAATGTACTGCTGTATATCACCCATACCAATTGATGTACACGAACTGGGGCTCGGTGGTGATACGTACACATAGCGCCCGAGGACGAAAAATGGCGGTGTGTCCTGCACTGCGCGCATAAGTATAACAAGGACTCGGTGCTCTTCGCAGAAGAAGGCGAAAAAAAGTTTTGTTCTCCTGTGGAATGGCTCGGGCTCGAGTCGAACGAGCATTTCTTACTTAACTCTCGCTTTGAACTTCAACTGAATAGGATGCAAGTGCGGACCCCCCGCCGCCGGGCCTTCACAGAAGGGTTGGGAACTTGGGTAGGACTCGGTTCAGCATTGCTAGTTGGTTTTTATACAAGAAAAAGTCGGAGGTGGCGTGAACCACTGCGCTAGGACGAGAAACAAGGGTCTCCTACAGAGATCATCGAGGCATAAGTACAATATCTAGGACTCAGTCACAATATAACAAGCTGTTCCCAGAAAGAGGGAAAAAATACGTGTACCCTCAAGATTATGGCCATTGAAAGGGGTAGACCCCCCACCACCGGGTCTTCCTGAGAGGCCGAGAAACTTCGATAGGGCTCAGGTTGGGAGTGTAGTTAGTTTTTATATAAGAGAAAAATGGGAAACTTGAAACGATGTGATAGAATCCGGACGAGTATCTCTACGTAGATTATCGAGGCATGAGTACAGTACCTAGGACTCCGTGACAGTCAAACAAGCTCTTCTTGGAAGGATGGTAAAATTTTTCATTCCTTTTATGGTCCAGGCTTGAGTCGAACGAGCATGTCCTGCTTGACTCCTGCTTCTAAACTTCCATTGAATAGGTTGGAAGTGCAGACCCCCACCACCGGACCTTCCTCGAGAGTCTGGAACACTGGCTAGGACTCGATTCAGTACTGTGGTTGGTCCTACATAGATCATCGAGGAATAAGTAAGATACATGTACCCAGAAACTCAGTCACAATACACCAAGTTATTCTCAGAAAGAGGGAAAAAAAGATGCATTTCTACTTAACCATGTGGCCCAGGCTCGAGTCGAACGAGCGTCTCTTGCTCAACTGCGTTTGAGATACTTCTCGATAGGATGCAAGTGCAGACCACCTGCCACCGGGCCTTCCTCAAGGGCCTGGAAACTTGGCTAGGACTCAGTTATTTAGGTAACTTGTGTTTACAAAAAGTCGGAAACTTAAAACACTGCGGTAGGACCTGGGCCCGTCGAACAAGTGTCTCTGAGTCCTATATAGATCATCGAGGCATAAGTCGACGCTCAAGTTAGGACTCCGTCACGGTCGAACAAACTCTCTGCGGAAGGAGGGGACTCAGGGGAGAAAAACTACGATTCTTTCGCCCTAATGGCTGAACTCAAGTCGAACGACCATCTCTTGCATAACCAGGATTTTTGCAACTCATAGGATGCAAGTGCGGATCCCCCGCCACTGTTAAGAACTTGAACTTGCTCCAAACTCAGAGTGCTGGAGAAAATAGTTACCTGAGCATTAGTCCTCCAGTTGTACTTATCCAGATGAGTACGATACAAATGCAGGATCGAATGACTTCCACTTCTGTAACTTACGATCTCTGCTTACTATATAAAAAACTATCAATCGCACACTAGGGCCCAGGCTGGAATCGAACGAGCATATCCTGCTTATAAAGGCTGGTCGAAAACTTGGACAGCTTGCAGGTGCGGACCATCCCCCACCGGACCCCCTCTCATCCGCATAAGTACCTGTGAGCTCGGTGAAATTAAAATCAGTCTCCCATTAGCGTTGGTTTGCTGACAAAAGCCATTGAATGGAAGCCTGTCGGCCAGACAGGAAACACTAAAGTCGAAAACACACCAGATCCAACAAGACCACATTGTGATTCGAGAAGACAAGAGCGCGAGCTACGACAAGACGGTGGTAATGGCAAAAGGTACGACGAGTGTATGTAATCAGTGATCTGTAAACTGGGGCCAGGTTTACATTGAAGTGAGGTTCGAATCCGATTTGCGTGCAAATGCACAAATGTGTATCATGGCTACGTTATTACTTGATTTACTCGTGGCCTGGGGAGGGGATCGAGATGCATCTCTGTGAATCTGTTATTTAAGGACAGGACGGAACGGAATGTGGTTGGCACAATTAAAACAGATAGAGAAAGAAAGAAAGGGAAAAAATTAACCGCCTCGTATTCATCAGTGGCCCAGGCTCGGTTTGAATGAGCATATCCTGCGGACTTGTTCGAAACGCCACCGAACTGGTTTCAAGCGCAGACAATCCGCTACCGGACCTCGGATACATATAATGTGAGGTTGGTTGAAATAGCTTGGAATTTAGGCCTAAGATTTCTCTTACTAGTATTATTTAGTAGCAGAATAAATTTGAATAATATTCTCCTCAGCTCCAAGAGACTCGTCAGTTGAAACAAAATCAGAATCAGAATCAGAAAAAAGGAAAGCAAAAATAACATGCGCCCAAAGAAATGGCCCAGGCTCGACTCGAACGAGCGTACCCTGCTGAATTCATGTCTACTAGGCATTAATTGCAGGTGCGGACCATCCGCTACCGGGCCTCGAACACATACACACATATATCCAATGTGAGGTTAGTTGAAGGCCTAGTCCCTAGGAATTCGAAGTTGGCAGAATATTTTTTTGCTGCCACTGTAATATTCGAGTCCTCACCATACGCGGGTTCAACGCGATCTTCATCATCCGCGCGCATAGAGGTGAATACATATGCAGACTGCAGGCTTTAAGGCCTACAGCTGCGAATGTTACAGCAAACCTGGATCGTTGACGAACACTCATCTGTGCGCGCGGATGGCCGTTGAGATGCCGGATGGATAGTACATAGATGGATGAAGATTAGATAGACGTTCCGCCTACGCTGTAAGCTGCATTGCTGCTGTAACGAATCCCGACTCATCGAATGGTGCGCTGAAGCGTCGGCCGCCAGCGACCCCAACGCGTAAGGAAAGAACCTCCAAACTTGAACAGACGTCCAAGTAAGCATTGATAGACATTAGACACAACGTAGAATTTTCACCCGCACCGATTCGGCGTCGAACAGTCTCGATCGCGACACCAGCGTAATCCTGTGAGTTTACGCTGTAGGAATAATATCCTGTCAGGTAAGAGTAAGAGTAAGAATAAGAGGCACGGTGAGGTCGGTGCATGAGCGTCACTGCGCCACAATTACAATTATGGGATAGTAGTACCGTCGGCTACGGTTCCTTCGAATCAGAATTCCTGTGGAGGCGGCGCCACTGGAGGCTCGTGGAAAAAGCAGTTTGCCTGGCCCGTGCGCAGCCCCTTCCGGCCATCATCTCCGAGCTCCGGCCGTCCATGATTGATCCTCCCTCTCTCCGCTAACAACCCAGCTTAACGTTTATGTGAGTTACCCGCGGGGCGCATCGTGTTCAAGCTGTACGACGACGTCGTGCCCAAGACGGCGGACAACTTCCGCAAGCTCGCGCAGGGCCTCAACGCGAACGAGAGCCGTCGAGCAAGGCACGCGTATGCGGGCTCGGGGTTCCACCGCGTCATCCCGAGCTTTATGTATGCTCCAGGGCGGCGACTTTACGAACCACGATGGGACGTGCGGCGTGTCGATCTATGGCGCGAAGTTTAAGGGTGCGTCGTGCATCTCCATCTTGCTTATTTGTGCGCTTGAGGGTATCCTCGGCGTATTTGCGGGCGGGATTAATGCGTAGTATGCAGACGAGAACTTCCAGCTCAGGCACACCAAGCTGGGCTGCTCTCCATGGTGAACGCGGGCCCCAACACCAACGGATCCCAGTTCTTCATCACCACCGTCGTCACCTCGTGGCTTCCCACCTGTCTACCATAGACGGCCATCTGCTATGGCCGCTTTCATGTCTTTTTTGGTCTATCATGGTCTATATTGCAACTTCAGATTTTCCTGATGAAGGAAATGGAATGCATAAATAGAGAGTTTGTGCAGAAGCCATATGAGCCATCAGATGGCTTTTATGCGGGCGCAACTTGATGGCTAATGGCTCATATTCAGATGGCTTTGGATAACTTCCAATATTTCCACTCAAGTATGATGTAGATCGTATCAGACACTCATATCTCACTCTATGATGACCCTTTTCATGTCGTCACGCCCCAATTCATGATCTGAAAAGTGTCCATTTAACTTGTCACCGTTGGCCATTTTAGATGATAGAAATGGTGAGGCACTGATCTCCCTTTAGTATCGCTTCAAGAGATCCCCATTCACGCATCTCTAACCACAAGCATCGTTCGCCGCCGCCATGTACGTTATGGAGAGTATCACATACTCAGATCGCGTTGAAATCTCGAGGGACTTGTAGGGTTCGGCGCTTTCCAAAGCTTTATGAGGAGCTTATCAAGCACCGTTCCACTCGGGCTCGCGAACGTAATGACATTTTGCACATCAATGTTCTTTTTAAATCGAGCGTCAACGCAGCATGATCAAAACCAGGTTTCTGGTCAGCGACAGCAAAGGACTGAATGTGCTACTTACAGCATATTCACGAGCTGTAGCCGAGAGAGTAGGAGCTAACAGACTGAGTCAATTGACGATGCTGTGTTCTGAGGACGTTTCCAATCGGAAGGACGCTAAGTGCTTCATAGACAGTCAGAATGGTTGCGATTGCCGTCCGATTAGAGGCACCGTGAGTGCAGCCTTTCGTGGAGTTTTCCCGCCGTGCGCAAGCTTCAAGCTTCGGGTGCACAGATCGCCACATCGGACGCACAGATCGCCACCGTGACAGCTCCAATAAGTTGTGATACTTGCCTGAAATATGCCAGAAGCTCCCCACTATGCGCAGTCGAGTCCCGACGGGCTGTTGAACAAGATGAAAAGAAGTATTACGAAAGGACTGAGGCTCCAGGGAAGCATGTCAAGCCAGAGTCGATTTTGATGGATAACGAAACGTTCGCCCCGTGCTGTAAACCTTCTTGAAATACTTAGACCGAATTTGGACCTAATTGGATAGTTGACACTTCTGAGCTGTGTACTCGGATCAAAGGCGGTGATTGAAGCTGTAAATATTTACATAAAAGGACCAGCCAATTTCTCGATGTTTCACCATCTTGCGAAAGCCCTCATACAATTTCAGAGAAAGCATGCGCCATCCAGTGATACTGATTTTGACCATCTTCACAAGTCTTATCCTTGGCGCAATTGTCACGATAATATTCACCATCAGCTTCAAGGGTCCATTGACTGAAAATGAAGTGTATAGGAGTGCGGGAGAACAGGATGGTGTGCGTATTCTTGAACTGAGAAGCTTCTCGCAAGTTCTGACAGAAATTTTTGGCTTCTCAGTTTGTTTTTGTAGGCCACATCTTCCACGTCGACCTTGTCCTACGACAGATGCTGGTTAGTTGGCAGCCAGCAGGGTGCGGAAAATATTTTGCACGCACCGAACCGTCTTATGGACTCTTGAACGGCGGAACTGGATCGAATTGTGGAAGACCAAGTGTCAATGTTTGTCTTGCTATCAATGGGTGAGTTAGCAGTGCACCGGTCTAGTCAACGTGAATTCGAGTTCTTCATTTTTCAAGGGCACCCTCATGGTGTTTTGATCCATCTCAGGATCCATTCCAAGGAGACCAATCTCTATTGTATGCCAATCACATTTTAGCCAAGCTTCATCCACTAATTCTGCATAAAAAGCACTCCATCGCAGCGCAATTTTGTAAGCCAACTGAATATAGACACATACAGCTATGTTTTTAAGCCAAGTTTTCGGCTGAATCCGAATGCCTATGTGGACCTGCAATTCGTGTATCCATTTGACGCATACCGGTCAACCAACACATTTGTCGCCTTCACACCCTCACAGGACGGCAGCACCTCGAATTCCACCTTCCTTCCCATCCTGAATGTAGCTGCCGTCGACGCCTCGGAGACCTTTGTTCCTGCGTGGAGATATACGTTGCTTCCGATCGCACATGCACGCATATTTTTCAACGGAATGGAGACCGACAACGCCTATGTGTTCACACTGATCGTCAAGCGCAGCTTGCTTGCCAAGGTGTTTACCGTCACATTATTCTTCATAAACTGGCTGGTTGCCTGTGTGTGTTACATTACCATCGTGGCCTGGATATCGAGGGATCGAAAGGCGGGGCAATGGGTGCTGGCCATACCGGTGACGATTATCTTGACCATCCCAGGTCTTCGAGCGTTATTTGTGGGAAATCCATCGTTTGGTGAGATTTGAGATTCCCTTTGAATTCTGTGCATTGACACCGTGTATTCTCGGATAGGGATACTTTTCGGTAAAGATATGATTCCTTCATGATGCGACCAGGCTTACTTACCCCTTGGGTGTGTTTAGATGCTGTGGGGATTTTCCTCCAGATGATCATCGTGTGCATTTGTGCACTTGTTCTGATTCTGAAGGTTGGGGCCACGAAGAAATCAGATGTTTATTGGAGCACGGAGGAGGATTACAAAAGCTTGAAAGGGAATTCCAGCGACGAAGATGTGCCCAGGGGTCCCCGCGTTGCAACAGAGCCGGACTCCAGCGTGAAGCCAACACGGCAGACTCCGGGAAGCGCTGCCTCAAGCGGACGCGATGCGGAGGCAGTTCAAATGAAGACTGGAGATTTTGACGCGGCAGGCGCACTGACGTGCATTGAAGCCGCACAGGCGCGGCATTGCCGCGGCAACTGTTAAAGACAGATGCGGTCCTTTTCCACAGTTGTACATGGAGAATATTGCTTTTGGAAGAGCCCTTGTAATATGGATTAGAATTGGAGCTACATAGATAGGTAGTCTGGGATGTATACTTTTGGGGAGAGAATCAGTGTACAATCATTTATCTTGCTTAAACTTGATGAACATGTTATCAGTACTGTACCATTTCGACCGTAGGTTCACGGCATGTCACCCGTCACCGCACATGTTCATTTTATTCGATGTTCATTCCTCGGCAATCACGGTAAAATTACCATTTATAGCAATCCGGCAACTGCCAGAAGAGAAAGTTTCACAATTTTTAGCTTATTTGGGCCACAAAAACCGGCCGTCACCGTCACCTATACTCAATAGGTTCAGTTCACGACCCCCCGTCACCTGTCACCTGAACTTACGGTCGAAATTGTACAGTAGCCTATAATTAATGTTTGGAGAGCCTTTGGTGAGCCGCACACATGGGTACTCGCCGCACCAATACCGTGTCAAGCGCCGCGCTAATGCGCACCAACACCGCTGTGTTGATGCGGCAATCCCAACACGCCTAAGCAAGTATATTACCATGTTCGTTCCGCAATTCATGAATGATATACAGCCGTTGCATTTGATGACAGTCCCTTAAAAATAGAATAAAAAGATTAACTTAGAGGTGCCGGCTTTTGGTGCTTGTTTCTCAGTCAAATCTCAATGAAATCACTTGATTGAAGTTGCATCAGAGAGCGCTTAAGAGGGGCTTCTCATTGGTACCATTTTCCCGGTATAAGTCTGGGAATTAGGCAGCTTCGAAATGCAGATGGTCGCGAATCTGAGCCGCCGACACATATATATGCGAGTGTTGAACGGATTTATATAATTCCGGGGGTTTCTGAAAGCCAGCAGGGTGACAAACATGCCTATATCTTTGGATTGTGTCGCAGCAGTCATGCATACACTAGATTAGGTAGTTACCTATTGGGATGAAAAATGCCCCATGGTGCACTACTTACACGAAGGAGGGATACAAGATGTCTTTTTACTAGGCCCTATGTCTCAGTAGTCCCATTCATCTAAGATTATAATGTGCCAAATTGGATGAGAATTGACCGAAAAATACACAGTTCAAGGGGGGGTTGACCACAAACATCCTGAGTTTCAAAACACTACAATCTATTGAATTACACAATAAATATGGTACTAGCCGAAAGCCCCGGTTACCTGGTATCCGGCGTAACTTGAATTAACAGAATACATCCATAAATGAGTGACAAATCAGCAGCAGTGGGGTGTTCAAGTTGTTCTTTTTATTGCTGAACCTTTAGGTTTGGCTACCCAGGGGAACTTGGGTTTCGGGCAATTTTGCTACATGTACAAACAAAGATTTAGTCATGCAACATTAGTCAAAGTAAAATAAAATTGTAACAAAATGGGACAGGCCCTGGAGATAAATCAAAATGCAAGGGTATGTCTTTCAACTTCTTACCAGCTTGAATCCTGGTGTGCCTGTCTGTTTCATTCACAGAAGACCCAGAAATTCTCCAAGTTCAATTTTGGTCATTAGTCATTCTTGCTTTATGATCAGGCTACTATCCATGACTTAGTCATTTCTGCTTAATGTTCGCATGTTCCCTCAAACTCAACGTGACACACAACTCTGCCAGCGGTAAAAGCATCTTGAATCCCTCCCAAAAATTGATAGGCATTCACTTGGGCCCAGGCTCCGAAATTTATCTGAGGGTGGGTTGACTTTTCATTTTGGTGCCTCATAACCTTAAAAAACTGCAGGGCCTTTATTACTGGTAGTCCATCACTGCACTGGTAGTTGTTTAACACCAACATTTATAGTACACTTGTAGCAGCTCCAGTTACTGATCAAGACCAATTGGGCTATGAACTGCATCAGAGTTAGGCCAATTGGAGCCTTGTACCAAATTTACTTCCAATGTAACTAAGTTGCACAGTTATGCGGTCAGGATAAAAAAGCATGGGAAATCCATAGGCCAGCATTGACTACAACATATGACATACGAGTAAGCTCTGTTGTAACATGCCATCTGTTTATAAGAGACTAAGTATTGACTGAAGTCAGGGCTTAAGGACCTTCTTGGATGTTTTCTGGAGAAAAATCCAGAGCTCACAGCTCCCAGATATACCACTATACATTAATTCACAAATAAGCTTAATTATCACTAGCCTTCAGTTTTGAGGGACGAAATTCAACATAGATCTAACCCTATGAAATATGGAGGGCATTCCCTGACATCCTACGCACTGGCAGCAACATCTAGAGGACACGAACGCAAACAGTCACGTATGAAATATTCTCGTGCCCTATAAAAAATTGGAGTGACTCAATTATTCTGATGCGGTGCTTTGGCATAAAATATAGGGATGCACACTGTCACCATATTTACAGGTGTGGTTTTTTGCCGTCCCACACCATCCTACCTTCCTAGAGGCCAATTAGACAGCTGTCTTATTAACAGACCGTACCTGTGACCAGTTTTAGGATTGACAGCCATTGCCATTTGCGGGACAGCCAGTTAAATAGCTATCCTACTGGGACTTGGGTTACCGACAACAAAATGAGCATGAAACTAGCATGTGCAAATGTGCAGAGAACACAAGTTCAAAGATCAATTCAGGGATCATTTTCAAATTTGGGTGGTGTTGAATGGTCAGTCATGTTTGTTCAAATTTTGCATGGGAATGTTAAATAATTCCAAAGGTTCAGCACCCACCTCGTAGAGGCCTAACCCATGTCATTGGCTGAACCTTTAGGTTTAGCTACTTACATGTGGGAGCACATTGATTGGGGTCACTTTTTGACAATAAGGACAAATACAGTTTAGTCATGACAGATTAGTCATTGTACAAAAACAGATTGCGACAAAGCAGAGAAAACAGAATTGGAATTGAAAGTGTTGGAACAGGTTTTTGAACCTCTCTGCTGGTCTAAATTTCTACCTGTCTACAATTCCTCTCCTGTAAGCAAAGAGGTCCGGGTTGAATGTTATGGTTAGTCATATTATGTTCGGGCCGTATCCGTTCGGACTCGGAATCCGTCGGTCGAAAGTCACCCTGCCGGAATCAAGCCGGTAGGTAATCCCGGTGAAGCATCAATTGGGACTGATCAATTGTTTGCTGTTCAACGGTTTAAGTCGGTTTGACCTGAGTTCTGTGCATTTTCTCAAAACAAATCACCCGAAATGTAGCTAATATGTACGATGAATTCTCTGCCTTGATACCAGATATTTCCCCTTTGAATTGAAACTGCAGGAGTGCACCGCGTCGAGAGCTGGTACACAGTGCCATCTGCTATGAAACCAAAAAAAAATTAAACTGAGCCCTGAGAAAATTTAAGGAGCACTTGGTAGACCCTATAATGATATCCCCGCTATTTCTGGGTCCTTTGAGAGTCTCTGGTCCTAAAATGAATTTGTTGGGTCGTCAAGTCACTACACTGATGGCAAGTTGAAACAGGCATTGATTTCAGGATTCACAATCTGCGAACACATTTTTGCCTTCCACACTCAAGTTCTGATAAGACTTCTGGAGTAAAAAATGTTCAAAGGCCCCATAACTATGTTGTGTACTGGGGAGATATGAAAGTATGATGACTGTCCTCCACAAGGCACAACTTGGTGGATATTTTTCAGCCAATTTTCAAGATTGAAACACTTCCCCACAGACGGTGGTATTATGAGTATTTTGTGGCAGAGTCTTTCTTGACGCGAGCTCTGGATGTTCTATCCATTCAAAAGGGATTGAAAGTTTTAGGAGGTATAAAAAAATATTGAATCCCTCCCACATTTTATAAATATTTTGCATCGTGCATACCATATCTCTATCTAAGCACCTTCGGCATTTATCTAATCCAATTCTGCTCCAAATAATCTATTCATTCAAGGTTCAGCCTCTGCCTCGAAGAGGCCTAATCCATGTCATTCTATTTTAGACAACTGTCATCAATTTTGCAAATGGCTGTAATTGCTGAACCTTTAGGTTTGGCTACCCTGGAGAAGATGGATTTCCACCATTTTTGCTACAAGTACAAACAATGATTGGTCATTAATATTAGTCATTACAATAAGAGACCCATTCTGCAACCGGTAAATTATTTTATGTACCAGAATATTGAGTCAGGTATAGCATAAAACACTGCTGCCTTTTGGCAGTGTATTTCACCGCCATACTGAGGCTCTGAGAGTCAATTTTTGAGGTCTTGAACAACACGGTCCGACGGAACATCACACCAGATGTTATCCGGTTTGCCAGGCGGCAGCAGATGACAGATCCGCGATCTCCAGACCAGGTCCAGACTCGACTGCCGGATTCGGAAACCACTGGTAAATTTGCTTGCTTCGAACCACTATGTCCGCTCCAACGTACTCGTGTCCACCGTGACTTCTTACGTTGTGATAAGGACTGCGACGCTACGACGTGAACGGGATGATGCTCAGGTGGTAAGCTTGTCCGGCCTCTAGGGGGTTTGGTTGTGAGGTTCCGAACAAGGGGACGTTTGTCGGTGCAGAGGTGGTGCGGCGGGTCCGATAGGGTTCGTTAAAGTTAGCACAATGGGGGAAAGAGCAAAAATATACTGGTTCGCCGGGGAACGAAGTTCGTGAACTTGTCCCTTTGAACTATCTGCCAAGCTTTCTACTTCGATCAAGCGATGCGCCTTCCTCCTTTGATCGATGGGCACGTGATCGAGTCGGTGAATCCTTCCAAGGGGTTGGTTCGTAGATAACTTCGACGTCGACGGAATTTCGGCAGCGAACTTCTCGGAATAAGAGAGGTTGTGGGCTGTTCAGGCGTTGACGATTTGCCAAAATATCCTCGAGCCTTCGTTCCCACCGCTACAGGAGGTGTTTCCGCACGGGAAGGTGTGCGAAGTTCGAGGGCGAGCTATATGAGCGTGAGCTTAGGTGACTTAAGCTGCAAAGGAGGGAGTGAGTAAAATGTCCTGAGACAAGTAGGTGCAAGGGTGTGATCAATTTCTCGATTTGTGGGGCGTAGGAACACTTGGTACAAGTGGGAGGGATCTAAACCCCCGGAAACTGGATGCCTAAGTACGCTAAATTGTCCGCTTTTTATACCTTTTCCCCCATCAGCCTCATGTTTGAGTGAAACACTTGCTTGTGGGAGTTTCTTCCCCAAAACGATTCCAGCATCCTTTCGCCCGCGAAATATTGTATCGTTCGCCGTCGAGAGAGTGTTGAAAAACCAAATTTAGGACAATTATCCCACGAGTTGTCGGAGTTGTCGGACTGTTGGGTTTAAATCCCAATTAAGTTCCGACCCGTACGTCCTGCTAGGTAGCATGCTCGCCCATGGTCGGCGCGCTGCTGGTCGTCCAATATTTTTAGGACACAAGGTGATAATGCTCGTTCGAGGCGATTGACATTTGTTGTACATGATAGGTACTGGGGGAAATGGTTTGTGAAAGGATATGGTGGATATGGTGTCTTCGTTCGTCGGCGAGGCTCGTCCCAGAGGTCCAGATCTGTCCAGATCGGCGGTGGTGAGTAGATTTGATAGTTTAGTAGTTGTATCCGTTGGTACGAAGAGCATCAAGGCTAGTAGGGTGCCATCGTTCTTCGTCGAAGGCGTTGTCAGTACCATTATTTCCTTGAATATTGATGCTGGACGTTAGCGAGTGCCGTTCCGAAAGTGGCAACCAAATTGCCGAATAAGGGTTTCTCGTAAGAAAGAAGTTCGTTGCCGTTGACCTGAGCCGCCGTGGAACGAGAGGGCATGCGCAGAGCGCATACAGCCCTCACAACATCTCTCAGGCTTGGATCTTGATTCTTGAGCTGCACACTTGTAACTCACAGGCTTCTGGTCTTGTAAACCCTCCCTGCAACAACAGCTTCATCTCAATGTGACCTTGGATATTCTGGTCGCTGCTTTCCCTCATGATCTTGTGCTTGGACTGGCTCCAGTTTGTGCCCCCAACTGCCCCTCAAATCACTATTGTTCACTTGAGTTCTGGCTCGCTTGATGCTCGACACCCCTGAGCGCCAACTCTCAGACTGTTTCGTCAATGGGTGTGGCTCATCTTTCAACTGTTTTTATCTATCAAGTCTCCCAAGGCTCCTCATCTGTTCACCCAAGCTTTCGAGGAGAGATAGGCGCAAACATTTCGGCCTCTCATGCATCCCCGTTGATACCCCATACGCGAGGTGTCGATGCAGTAGCTGCTTGCAAACTTGTGGTGCCTCTCATGGTCCCTCGTATGTGAAATGTCACACCGCGTATGCGGGGTTTTCCAGACTTCCTTTGAATAATCTGTTCGTCCGTTTCGGTGAGTCATAAAAGATCAAATTGTTCATAAATTTCGTGAAAGTACCAACAATGCGTCAAAGAAATTATGAATGTTCATTCTAAGGGGAATTTAGACAAATGTCAAGATGAGTGAACTTTATATTTCACTTTGCAGTAGGGCTGTCGCGTACTTCGTGATGTTTGTCGTCAGCCACGTATTGAAATGTTCAATCCCTCTTCTCGACCAACCACCTAAAAGCCTGCTGAGCAATTAGCTGAACAATAGACTCCCGACTTCCGCAATACAATGTTGACTGACGCTCTCAGGCAATTTTTCCCCCATTGTTAGCCACTTACCCACGTCCACCTGTAAAATAATATTAGTATATTAGAAAGCTATTTTGTATACCCTAAAGGTTAAGCTCCCGCCTCGAAGAGGCATAATCTACGTCATCCTAGACCCAGATACATCTCATTGCTGTGATAGTCTCCTCAGCCTCAAGCGATTTGTCAGTGGAAACAGAAAGAAAGGGCAAAAAATCTCAAAAACACCTACAAAGTGGCCCGGGCTCGATTTGAACAAGCGTACCCTGCTGAATTTCCATTATTGACATCAACTAGTCGCAGGTGCGGACCATCCGCCACCGGGCCTCGGACATACATGTGAGGCTGGTTAATATGACTTGGAATTTCGGCAGGATAAAATTTGCTGCTGCCGCCAGTGCAATAATGTTCGGAGTCTCGAACTCACCAAAAGCGATGTTCGTCATCCGCTCACATGGAGGTTATTACATGTGCAGACAGACTCCCCTACGGCTGCGAATGTTACAGCAACTTGAGGCGCTGAGCCTTGACGTGCATAGATGTGTCCAGAATCCAGATGCCAGATGGACATGCCAGATGGATTGATTAGATAGACATTCCGCCGACGTAGGCTGTAAGCTGCACGGACTCATCGAATAGTCTCGACTCTCGATGCAGTGCTGGAGCGTCGGCCGGCAGCGACGCCGACGCGCACGAAACGAAGATGGTGCATGTGTCGTTAGTCGAATTGCGGAATTTCCATGGCTGGCACCCCGTAATTGTAATCATAAACATACCCTACGTATTCGGCATCGATCGTGGCGCCGCAATTCTGTGGGTTTGCGCCGTAGTAACATACTGTCAAGTAAGAGTAAGAGTCCAACTTGCGGTGCGACCGGTGTGCGCCACATGGGATACAGTACGGCGTCGGGGATTACTGTTCCTTCGAATGATAATGTCCTGCGGAGGCAGAGGAGGGGCGTGGAGGACCGTGGAACTGCCTGACGCTGGAAAGGCGGTGAGAATCGAAGAAAGCAGTTTGCCTGGCCCGTGCGCAGCCCCTTAAGCTTCCGGCCATCATCTCCGATCTCGGGGCTTGCCGGCCGTCCATGATTGATCCTCCCTCCGACTCTCTCCACCAACAGGCCAGCCTATAGTTTATGTGAGTTACCCGCGAGGCGCATCGTATTCAAGCTGTACGACGACGTCGTTCGTCCCCAAGACGGCGGACAACCTCCGCAAGCTTTGCCAGTGCCTCGAGGTGAACGGGGAGCCGTCGAGCAAGGGGCACATGTACGCGGGCTCGGGGTTCCACCGCGTCATCCCGAGCTTTATGCTCCAGGACGGCGACTTTACGAACCATGATGGGACGGGCGGCGTGTCGATCTATGGCGCGAAGTTTAAGGGTGCGTGCCTCTTGCTTTGTTTTGCGTTTCTGGGTGGATTGGCGGTGTGCTGATGATGCGTGTTCTTTGAAGACGAGAACTTTCAGCTCAAGGCTCAAGCAAACCAAGCCCGGGCTGCTCTCCATGGTCAACGCGGACCCCAACACCAGTTCTTCATCCCCGCCGTCGTCACCTCGTGCCTCGAGGGAAAGCACGTCGTGTTCAGTGCGTCCTTCCTCCCTTCACTCTTTTACTACATACGTACTGAGTGAAAGCAACACCCCGCAGGCGAAGCATCGAGAATTACGACCTCATCAAGACGATCGAGGGCTACGGCTCGCCCTCCGCGGCAAGCCGTCCAAGAAAATCACGATCACTCAGTCCGGTATTGTCGAGTAGGCGAGTTTGTATAGTGGGTTCTGGCCGTACGCAGCCCTCGTCACCGGCCCGCCCGTCTTCACTGCCTTTGCTTTTGCGCTCGGGCACCAAACCCCCACCGCACTTCCGCGGCCTGCAAGAGGTGTGTTTCTCCTTTCTCCCTCGTCACCCTTTATCCTTCCCTTCAATCTCCAACGCTAATCTCACCCATCCATCGAATAGAACCCCGGCCCCGCCCTCCTAATCCTCTACTTCGCGCAACTCTCCCTTGGCGCTTTCATCCACTTTTCAAGCTCCCCAGCAGCCGCCGCCCGCAGAACTACCCCCGCGCCGTGCTGGGCCTCGCGATTATGGCTGGCGTCGTTCCAGGTGCGTTTTTGTTTTTGTGTTTATTTGTGGGTTTGTTTTGGTGGGGCCGCCGCCTGCAGAACTGCCTCCACGTCGTTCTGGGCCTCGCGATCGGCTGGCATCGTTTCAGGTGCGTTGCTTTTGGTTTTGTTTTTGTTGGGGTTTTCGTGCTTTTCATTGCGTACATTATTATGTGCACGTTTTTGAGCGTTCCGCGCTCGGGTGCACGAATACTCGCGGAGACGAATGCGTGTATCTGCCCATTGTGTATATATATGATATGCTACTCTACGCACCCGCGCTCGCGCTGCAGTTTGTGCGGCAGTTTGCACGTTGGGCGGCGGCTGTGCGGGGTGGGTTCAGTACGCAGGATGGGGAGAATGGGGACGGCGGGGTCGGTGGAGGGGTCGGTGGAGGAGTTGAAGGGACAGGATGGGGAGGGTGTAATGTAACAGAAGCGTCGGGCCGAGGGCGGGTGCGATTTGGCGTTGACGTCGGCGCAAAATGAATTAGAAGAACAGTTAGTGCAACAAGTCGGATGTAATGTACGACGCTAATTCCGATTCTAAAAGAATGGATGAACGTACTGCTGTAGATCACACACCAATTGATGCACACAAACTGGGGGGCTCGGTGACCCATGGCGCGCGAGGACGAAAAAATGGTGGCATGTCTTGCACTGCGCGCATAAGTATAGTATAATAAGGACTCGGTGCTCTTTGCAGAAGGAGGCGAAAAAGATGTAGTTCCTTGTCCAAATGGCCCAGGCTCGAGTCGAACGAGCATCTCCTGTTTAACTCCCTCAAAATATACGGATAGGATGCAGATGCGGACCCCCCGCCACCGAGCCTTCCTCGAAGGGTTGGGAACTTGGCTAGGACTCGGGTTAGTACTGTGGTTGAATTTTATATACGAAAAAATGGGAGAGTTGAAAGCATGTGATAGGATCTGGAACGAGGGTCTCTACGTAGATCATCGAGGCATAAATAAAATATCTAGGATTCCGTCAGGGTCGAACAAGCTCTCCACGCACAGAGAGAAAAAAGATCCATCTCCGAGTGTATGGCCCAGGCTCGAGTCGAACGAGCGTCTCCTGCGTAAGCGTATCACTTCTTTTTCTTTTTCATGAGATGCCAGTGCAGACCCCCGTCACCGGGCCTTCCTCGAAAGGCGGGACACTGGGCTGGGACTTGGTTTAGTAGTGTCGTTAGTTTTGATATAAGAGAAAAATGGGAGAGTTGAAACTATGTGATAGGAACCGGGCCCGTCGAACGAGTGTCTCTGAGTCCTATATAGATCATCGAGGCATAAGTGTTAGGACTCCGTCACGGTCGAACAAACTCTCCTCGGAAGGAGGGGACTCAGGGGAGAAAAACTACGATTCGTTCGCCCTAATGGCCGGACTCGAGTCGAACGATCATCTCTTGCATAACCAGGATTTTTGCAACTCATAGGATGCAAGTGCGGATCCCCCGCCACTGTTGTGAACTTGAACTTGCTCCAAACTCAGAGTACTGGAGAAAATAGTTACCTGAGCATTAGTCCTCCAGTTGTACTTATCCAGATGAGTACGATACAAATGCAGGATCGAATGACTTCCACTTCTGTAACTTACGATCTCTGCTTACTATATAAAAAACTATCAATCGCACACTAGGGCCCGGGCTCGAATCGAACAAGCATATCCTGCTTATAAAGGCTGGTTGAAATTTTGGACAGCTTGCAGGCGCGGGCCATTCCCCACTGGACCTCCCTGGAATCCTCATACATGTGAGGTCTGTGAAATTAAAATCAGTCTCCCATTGGCGTCGGTTTGCTCACAAAAAGCCAGTGAAGTGAGGTTCGAATCCGGTTTGCGCGCAAATGCAAAAAATATGGTACATCACATCCTTGTCTTCGTGGCTTGGGGAGAGGAACAAGCTGCATCTACGTGAACTTGGTACGTAGGGACATAGCGGAACGGATGTAGTTGGCACAATTACAGCTAAACGGAAAACTATAGATGTTTTTAATTTTCAAGCAAAGTTCGCAAGTGCCACCAATTTTGGCTCACACTGCAATTTCTTGGTCATCCCCCGTTCATTTTTTTGTTCTCCCGGAGAATGAAAATCATTGCAGAGATGCATATAAACTAACTTCCCCGGGACATAACAGGCAGGGATAATATTCGAGACGATGGACGGAGGTGGACGGCAAGTGGAGTGATGAGGCGTTCAACTGCCCGGGCCGAATTTTGCTCAAAAATTGAAAATGTCTATCGTTTCCCGTTTACTGTAAGACAGAAAGAGGAAGAAAGGGAGAAAGGGAGAAAAAAACATGACAAGCATACATTGATAAGTGGCCCGGGCTCGAATCGAACGAGCGTATCCTGCTTACGTGAAAAACTACCACATACAGTTTGCAGGTGCGGACCATCCGCCACCGGGCCTCCGATACATATACATCTGCATCCAATGTGAGGTTAGTTGAAATACCTTGAAATTTGCACTTAGGAACTTGACTTCAGTTGGCAGGAAAAAAATTATTGCTATGATAGTCTCCTCAGCTCCAAGCGACTTGTCAGTGGAAACAGAAACCGAGAACAAAAAATGTCAAAGGGACTTATAAAAGTGGCCCGGGCTCGAATCGAACGAGCGTACCCTGCTGAACTGACGAAATACCTCACTAGTCGCAGGTGCGGACCATCCGCCACCAGGCCTCGGATACATATTCACATATATCCAATGTGAGGTTAATTGTAGGAATCAGGCCCTCCGAATTCTGTTCGATTTTATTGCTGCCAGTGTAATATTCGAATCTTCACCTTCGTCATCTGCGCGCAGAGAGATTATTACATATGCAGACTCACCTATGGCTGCGAACGTTTCTGAGACGTTGACGCGAACGTTCTACCATCCGGGCGGGCCGCATGCGGGATGGATCATGGAGTGAATAGACGTGTAAATGTGTCCAGAATCCAGATGCGCAATCGATGGATTGATTCCGCAGATGGAATGATTCAAGATTAGATCAAGGTTCCGCGACGCTGTAAGCTGAGTAACGGATCCAGAATCGATCAGTCTCAATGACGTTCGAAACCTCAGTCACTCTGTAAAAAGGCTCATTTTGGGCCTCCCAAAAACAAATCTGAAACCTTTAGTTTCAGGCGTGTTCCTGATACCTTCAGTTTCAGGCCACCCAAAACCCGTCGGCCCGGCCCGGTCCGGCACCTTAAACTAAACGTATCAGGAGCGCGTCTGAAACTAAAAGTTTCAGAAAGGTTTTTGGGAGGCGAGAAATACCAGAATTTCCGGGGTGAGTGGTCCACCAGCGACGCCGACGCGTAAAGAAAGAACGTCCAATTTTGAACAGATGTCTAAGTAAGCATTGACAGACAGAACGTAGAATTTTCACCCGCACCGATTGGGAATCGAACGGTCTCGATCGCGACGCCGCCGCAATCCTGTGAGGTTATGCTGTAGGAATAATATCCTGTCAAGTAAGAGTAAGAGTAAGAGGCACGGCGGTGCATGCGCTGCATCATAATTACAATTGTAATTGTGGGATACCATCGTCGAGGGTTCCTTCAAATCAGAATTCTCTGTAGAGGTGGCGCTGCGCCGTGGGGGACCGTGGGCGCCTCACGCGGGAAAGGCGGTGAGAAGTGGGTGTGAGATTCAGACGGAAAAGCGGTGCAGAGGGCCCGTGCGCAGCCCCTTCCGGCCTCCGACGTATCATCACCGATCTCGGGGCTTGCCGGCCTTTTACCCTCTCTCCACCAACCAAACTCAGCATGTCCCAGCCAAACTGCTATGTGAGTCCCCGTCGTCGTGCTAGTCGTCGTTTTCGTCGTTGTCCTCGCCGTCGGCGAAGAGGGTGACGGAGTCGCGTCGGCGTTGGCAACAACTTGAACGCCACACAATCGCGACACTGACTAGTATTGACTCCCCCCCTTCCTGAGTTCGACGTCTCGATCGCCAGCCAACCCGTGTTGATCCAATTCGACGCTAACACCAGGATCCAGCTAACTGTAACAGCCTTCCGCCTTAAAATTCGAAATCCAGCCGATCCCGCAGCTGGCTTGACTCACCTTCGCGCCCGATTCTCATCAATATTCTCACTTGCTTCGACGCCGCCGAGTAGTACCCTACTACCTCGCAACCCCTGACTGTGTTTTCTGTCTCGGATCCCGCCGCATCCACTCTTGTCGCCGCTCTCTCCTTTGCCGTTGATTTGACAGGTACCACGGCATGCTTCTCCCTCGCACTTCCGCGGTCCGAGCGCAAATACCCTGTCGTGCAGCTCTCCCAGGCTTGGACTCACATATAGTTCGATGCGTCGCTCTTGTCTTCCGCGCTCGTTCGCTCTCCCGCCCGCACGCCGCGTCCGCCCTTCGAATCCCCACCCACTCGACTCGCATTCGATTTGAGGGCGCTATGCGCGCGCCCTACCCCCCAGCCTAGACTCGGGCTGACGCAGCGCAGGCGTCGGCGGTGCCGTATACGTATCTCCCCGCGAAAAGGCGCACTATTCCGATGAAGCGTCGGTGGGCGATGGGCGGCGCGTCCGTGTGTCCGTGGTACACTTCGCAGCTCGCACCCGCTCTACTCTTGCACGCGCCGTGCGCTCTGAACCGGAGTGCTGCACACGTACCGCGCGTACGGCGCCAGCGTACGCGCGAGGTATCCTCGGCGGTGCGAGATTCACGGACCACGCGGCATTCGTGCAAGCGGGGCGCGTGTGCGGAATTTACGGGCATCGTGCGAGCTACTCGCGGCCGTGCAAGCTACTCACAGACGGCACCTTGCATCTTGCACCCGCACGCATACCTGGATTGACACCCGTCCGTGCGGCGCTGTTCGAAGACGCGGTGTAGCGCTCCCGTGTATGCGCGTACTCGGCGTACCTACAGGCGGGGCGGAGTTCGGGGACGACGTGCGCGCTGTTCCCGGAGGACGCCGCGCCCGCGCCCTTATTTGCGCACGCGCTCGATGTGCGCGATGGGGGGATGGATGACGAGACGCGAATGACGGCATGTGGTCGCAGGCGCGGATTCGGTGGGCTGTACACAGACGAATCATGATCTCGAGACGCACATTTATTTGGACGCGCCTCTGCGTCAGCTTCGTCTCGTCGCGTCTCTGTGAGCGTGCGTGCGGGGTGAGTGGAGTGGAGCGGACGTGGACGCACCGTGGGTGCGAGTTGGCCCCAAATTCATTCACTTTCAATGCGGAGGCTTCACGTATAGAGTCGATTGAATCTGTATCGTGACTCATGCCCCATTTACTTCCTGTATTTGGGTTGGGCGCCGACGTATGCACCGAACCTTTCTGGTGTCAAAATCGACTGGCTTCGAAGGCGTAGCACCGGGCCGCGCACTGCTCCTGGTTGGGGTTGTATCGGGATTGGGATTGGGATACAACTTGCAAAGGCGGGATTAATTTGACGTCCCATCTCTGTTCATTGTGCAACCAACTAGCATCGATATATTTGTCCTGAGCGCCGCAGGAGAGGAAGAACAGAAACGGTACGGGATACAAAAAAATTTACCACCCTTCTTAGATGGTCTGGGCTCGAGTCGAACGAGCGAGCATCTCGTACATAAGATTTTACCAGCTCGATCGATAAAGAAATGTACGTGTAGGCCTCCCGCCACCGCACCTCTTTTCTCCACTTACGAATCTAGTAAGGACTTGGCGTCAAATCGAAAGCACTTACACTTAGCAGGCACCGGGTTGATTATCCGCAAAGAAGGCCCTTTCCCTCCAGGTACAAACTCGGTTAGCAGGTCAAGTAAATGAAATGTGCTCACCAGGTTGTGTCTCCATTTGCGGTGAGACTCGGGTGCACGTATTGATATGCATGCAGGAGCGACTTCCCTGTATCGGGCTGAATGCAATGTAATCTCCACTTTGGAAGAGACACAGATGGAGAGCATTTGGGAATTGGAATCGGCGGCATCAAATGGCGGCGGCACAGGCGGCGGCACAGGCGGCGGAACTTTCCGGTAATGATCAAATCATATCTATCTGTACGCCGAGCCTCCGGCAGCGTAAGTGCCGGTAAAGAAAAGGGGCCCACGCCTCGCGATCGGCCGCCCCCGCGTCGCGCGCTGGCGCGGAAGCAAGGAGGTACGCGCGGATGCGTACGGGCGCGCGACGCAATGCGCAGATCCGATGCGCACCGTGCGAGTTCCAAGCTGCTCGACAACCCAGGTTTATCTCGCGCACCGCCTGCCGCCCTCGCCCTCCTCGCCTTTATCCCGCGCTGCGCCCACCTCGCACACTGCCTGCTGCCATCGCCCTCGTCGCCTGCTTGCCGTCCCTGTTCGCCATTGCCGTCGCTACGCCGCTCACCACCCTGCTCCCTACTCGCGCACCACGCCCCTTGAATCGCGCACAACCACGTCGCTGCCATTCACGCGCCGCCCGAGCCACCGCCACTCGCCACCGCCGTGCCCAACGTCGCTCGGTAGTGTCGCCAGGAGGTGGAGGGAGGAGCAAGACGTGTCTGCCCCAGTCACGGTGTCAACATGTACGTGATTGAAGGTGACACGTGCATCAATTGTGCCGCCGCTGCCGCCGCCGCTCGATCTGGTGTGATGCCGCCGATTCTATATCTCAAACTCTCTCCACAGATGGTGTGCGCTCCGGCATTGTGAAAATTAAATGAAGCAAGTAAACATTTGCTAGGGCCCAGACTCCATTCGAACGAGCATCTCGTACATAAACATTGAGTCCAGCTCGCTTGACAAGAAATACGGGTGCCTAACTTATGTAGAAAAAACAGCGTCCTTATTACTCCCCATGGCCCGGGCTCGAGTCGAACAAGGATATCGCGAAGACATAGTTATACATTATATGTGATGCACTGCGGGCCGCTCGCCACAAGGCCTTTTATGCTTACCTTTAGATTTAAATAAAAGTTGGATCTCCAGGTGCGGTGGTCGACTTGCTAGGCTGGGGCTCGATTGGGACCAGAAAGTGTGTCTTCCTCGCATATCAAATGCATGTCATGCTTCCAATGTATTGAAGGGCATTTCATCTCAAGGAGAGAGTTTGCGGGAGGCGGTGAAGAAGAAATAATATTTTTTGAACCTCAATGGTCCAAAATTGGAGCGGTGCGTGGGTTGCAGCAACGATGGATGCACGAATATGTCTGGTAGCTTGAGTGAAATGGAACGCAGCGCCGGTCATGAATCTAGACCCAATATGATGATGGATCTCTATTTGTCGCAGTGAAATTCTTTCTACTACCCTTGTGTATCTATGAACTGAAATCTTTGCGAGTAGAAGACTCGGAGTTGAAGAGGATGTCGGTAAAAAAAAAAACTGAGAAGATTTGAAACACTAGGGCCCGGGCTCGAGTCGAACGAGTCTGCTTAATTTATTGCAGAGGGGAGGTTCATGGGTTGCGAGCGCTGACTTCCCACCAATGGGCCTTACTGATAAATCTGCGATGTTCGGAGGAGGAGAACTTGTTGAGAGGGCATCGGGAAAACAGAACAATATATTTATACCGCGTTAGCATCCACGCACAGAGCCGCACATGTCGCGAGTGCGCGGCTTCCCTGTGTGGGAGACGCACTCCACCAGCGGCACGCACACGGCGCGCTACTCAAGAGAGCCAGCGACTCGGCGTTAGGCGTCGACTAGTTTCAGAGGGGTGCGAGCACGGAGATGGTGAGAAAAAAAAAATCGGATTGAGGGATGCGCAGTGCGTCCCGTCATCAGTTCATGCACTACAGTTCATGCACTATCAGTTCATGCACTAAAGACAGAGCTTAGTAATGCCAGCGAGTAGTAGATCGCAAAACTTCATCTCGTCGTCTTACAATCCAGAGTCGCTGACTCGGCACAAATCTCTCCACCTCAAGACACGCAGGGCTACTGTTGGACTCGTAGGTTCAGGAGAGGCGCGCAGAAGGGCGGTGAGTGCGGCGATGATAGATAGTGCCCGCAGACAAGAATTTGCAGATGTAAGATACCCACGAAATTAGGAGGAGAACAAACGGTAGACCTTTTCTGCAGCACCCTGAGCCGCTATATAGATCGGTTGAAGTACTAGTGTGGCTCGGACATGGGTGCGATCTCGCCACAGATCTCGCCACGTCAAACCTACAGCGGGGTGGGTGTATGATAAGAAGCGCCAGATATAGAAGAGATGCGACGGACCGAGTGAATTGAGAACCATACCCAGAGTGAGGCGAAAGCAAGAATTAGGAAAGACGCGCGCAAAGGTGGAGCTGCGGAGGTAGCGCGGGATGATTTCGGACGAGGTACGCGAAGAAGGCGATGTGCGCGTGGATGCGCGCTTTGGTCTCGAACGGGGAGAGGGGGAGAGGAGAGTCGACATGGTGTGTGTGTGTGATTGTCAGGTAGATAGGCGGTGCGTCGTCGTCGGAATAATCGTGAGTAGGCTGTAGGCAGGCGTTGCGTTGCGTTCTATATGATCCCATGGAGCGCGTGTAGATATTCCGGGCTCCTTCAATGTTGCGCCGTTTCAGGGTGGGAGTGTAGACTAAGCATGTGAGAAAAGGGCCGGGGATATGCCAGCGCAGGTTCCAGTGATCGAGAGATCGAAATAATATTTTATGTAAGTCCAAGACGGGCTGAGCTGCTGGGATTTAAATGAGTCAATGCACGGATACCCTAACAAGTGGAGGAAGAAGAAACAAAGGCTGAGAGGCACAGCGCATTCCGTCGACCGACGTAGCCGTGCATGGGAATGGTACAAGGTTAACTTGAAGCCTGGAAAGATGAAGACCATTTCAAGCACGGTGATTCCACAAATAGCGCTGTATGACCAGGCGCAGTAGAGAAGACCCACTGTGAGAACAAGAGTCACCGTTGAAGGTGCTGTGGAGGAAGGAAGGAGGAGACGCGGAACATTCCGGTGACAACGGGATTCTCACGGTACAAACCGATCAAACGCGTCACGTCAATCGTCGCGTCACAAAAGGCAAACGGGTAAAGTCGGTCCGGCATCTCATTACGTCAATTTACCATTTGCGCTTGCTCTGTACCTTCACTCCCAGAGAGCAAGTAGGAGCCACATCGAGATCGCCCACCATCGAATCCATGGCCGACGTAGAACCCAAGCTTCCTCCAGAGATGGAGCGGATTATCTTTGAAATCGCGGCCGTTTCTCGGCCTGTGACGATCCCCAAACTGATGCTGGTAGCACGGCATGTCTGTTCTTGGTATTTAAAGACTTTCGTCTGGGAATACCTCTTTACGCCGTGCCTCACAGGGTCGAACCGCTATTGTACCGTGTCGTCTGCGTCTCCGATTCGCAGCCGATCGATGGCTTCCCTGATTTCACAATGGACATTCTTGAGAAGGCGCTCAAGGCGAAGCCAGCCTCGTTTTTCAAGGACGCCGTGCGGCATGTCTTTGTTGGTTTCACAGGAGACTTTTTCGACCCATTCTTCTTCCGTCAAATCAAGTCTTTTCTGACTGCCTGCACCGGAATCACTGCCTTATACATCGCCGACCTTTATCTCCCTCCCATGCACATGTTGGAACACCTCGATGTTATGCCGCTGCAGCGTCTAACGGTCAAGCTCGGAGCCATATTCGACGGCGGTCTTTATTTCAGCAGCCCTGCGTTCCATGACGTTACCCATCTGTATATTCTCGGTAGTCTGGTCGTGTTCAGTCTCAATATTTGGGGCACCTACGAGACAACAAACACTAGCGCGAAAGATTGGAAGATGGGCCTGGCATCCCTACCACGTCTGACGCACTTCGCGTTCAATCTCCCACAATTTCGAAACATCGTCTACCCAGCCCTCCACGAATGTCCTCGGCTCCAGTGCTGCATCCTCCTGTGCCCGCTTGGGCCCGGGGTTGATGCGACAGAATGGTTGCCGGAATCGCAGGACATACGATTTGTCGTAGCCGACGTCCTTGACGCGCAGGCGGACTGGCATTGTGGGGTTGTCGGTGGTCAAGATATGTGGGCTCGCGCAGAAGCAGTGATTTCCGCCCGCCGCGCAGAACAAATGTGAGCTGAAAAATTGTAGGCTCGATCGGTGCGCTCCTTCGTTCAATATCCAAACCACCCTAATGTTCTCATCTAAGCCTTTTGGTGGTAATCCTTTATGTCATGGTGGTTCGTCAAGGCTTACTCTGAAGTCGAGAGGTGAGATGTGTTTGTAAAAGCTACACCGTGTAAATGAATATCCTTTCTGGTTCTTGAAACAATATGCTTGAAAATTGAAAATCGCACATGATACTGTGGATCATAGGCCGCACGAAAATGAGTGGACATCAAGACTACATTTTATTTAGTAGAGCAACTCACCATATTTACAAAACAAAATATTCATTGAACATCGTTTAACCGCAGAGGTAACTCGCCGTACGTTCTGAATCGTGTTCGAGGAGCTATAGTATGCAAACACAAAACTTCCGCCGCCTTGCGAGCCGTGCTGCAAGATCAGCTGCACTCGAGTTTGAGGATCCCAGCGTAAAAATGCTAAAAACCAACTCTACGATTTGACCACAGGCTCGGGCTAGACTCGAACGAGCACTTCCTACTCAAGCTTGATACACACTCTGCTTATTTGATGTAGGTGCAGACCACCTGCTACCGGCCTTTCCTGCTTCCCGTCTGAATGTAGTGAAATCGGAGCGAGTGCATTCAGCATGCAGCACCCATTCAATTTTTTTTTGAAAAAAATTCACAGCAGAGGGAAGGAAGGGAGAAAGCGGACCCGCCCGCTTTTCGTCTCAAAATGACACGATAAAGCTGGCAAAATGAAGCTTGCCAGCGCCGGAAAAACTTTACAAGAGAAATGTACACCCATGGCCCGGGCTCCAGTCGAACGAGCGTGTTCTGCAATATCAATGATTCAATATCTGATGCAGGTGCAGACCACCTGCTACCGGGCCTTCCTGGCTCTCCGTTCGAACCTATTCAAGTCAGGTAGCACAATATTCCGCTTTTGAATGAAAATCCACGGCAGAGGGTATTTGACTAGGCAGCAAGGAAGCAAGCGCCTCAAAATGACATCATAAAGTCGGCAAAAATGAAGCCAGCGCGGGAGAAACTTGAAAAAAAAAAGATTCCTGGTACTCATGGTATAGCCAGGCTCGAGTCGAACGAGCGTGTCCCGCAGTATCAATATTTTTTGATATTGGATGCAGGTGCAAACCACTTGCTACCACGCCTTCCTTGCTCCTTGTTCGAACCTAATCAACTCAGGTTGCCCAACATTCCGAATTTGAAAAAAGGTCCACGGCCGAAGGAATCTGACCAGGCATCAAGGGAGCAAGCGCCTCAGAATGACAGAATACAGTAAAATCGGATCCACGGGCAAAATGAAGCCAGCGCCGGAGAAACCTGAAAAAAAAAAAGATCATAGCCCTGACATATGGCCCGGGCTCGAGTCGAACAAGCGTGTCCTGCATTTCCATGGTGGATATTTGCAGGTGCAGACTGCCTGCTACCGGGCCTTTTTGCTTCCCATCTGAATGTAGTTCATTCGGAGCGAGTGTATTCAGCATGCAGCACCCATTCAATTTTTTTTAAAAAAAATCCACGGCAGAGGGAACCTAACCGGGAAGCAAGGCCGCATACATTTTCGCCCCCAAATGACATGATAAATTGGATATGCAGGCAAAAATGAAACCAGCGTCAGAGATTTATGGCCCGGTGATGCGCACCAGTGCGCGCTGTTCCCGGAAGTCTCGTTCATGGGCGAAGCTTTCCCCAAGGGGCTACCAAGATCCAAATTTTTTACATCACGTCAAATTATAGGCCAGTTTTCTGTGGGGATTCTGAAAATCAATGTCCGGAAGTCAGAACTTCGGCGGTTGGTGAACCAGAGACGAAAAGATTATTACTGCATTCGGGAGATGACACAGGTACAGCCACTCCGAACATAGTAATTTGGCACGTGCTCGGACTACGGCCCGGCGGCGGGAACCTCTTTTCAGTGGGAACATGAATTCCTGGAGTGAAAACACTGCGATGACAGCATAATACAGCCGGTAAAGCTACAGCTTGCATCTCCAGCCACTTTCATGGCCTTGGCTTGCATGTTTTGACAGCATGCACGAAACCAGTGGTTACTCAAGTCTAGCGGCGCAAATCAAGGAGGATCTTACCTAGTAAGATTCATAGGGCCTTTATACATTGACTCATCAAGTTTGAACATTATTATGGTTAGTCTCACTGCACTGTGAATTTTTTGAGAATTTCGGACCATCCCAAAAAGGGAATTTGATGGCATCTGGTGGCTGTGAGAGGGAGGGAGGGGTCCCCGACTCTCTAAGAAAAAAATTTCGACGTGCGGTACATTTTTCGGGTATTGGCAGCCCCTTGGCTTTCCCGGAAGATTGCCGACGTCACGGACTTACACAGCCACGATCGCCGGCGAACGAAACCGATCAGTTTCCCAATTGGGCGATATTCTTGTATCGTTCGTCGACGAAACTCCTACGAGACCTCGTTCGTCGACGAGCAGTCCCAATATGGATGGATATTCTCAGAAGTACCATGCGGTCCTCGGAAGGATCTTGGAGCGCGTAGCTGGAATGACTAAAGCATGAGTAATCTTCTTCTATAAAAGCCTGTAGTCACTATGTACTGTTCAAGGATCCCCCTCCCCAATACACCTCTCAATTGCCCTTACCTTGCTTTAGCCCTTTCGCTCCCGAACCGCCTACGCCACCGCACGTCGCCGAGACGTTGAAGCACGTCACCGAGACGTTGAAGACATCGCACGTCGCCGAGACGTTGAAGCCACCGCACGTCATATAGACGTTGAAGCCTCCGTATTACCCGTTGGAGACGTGCAATCTGGCTACGCCAGGCTGCAGCCCAGACAGAGGACGCGATGTGGTCAAGAGCAAGCAATGTGATGTCTGCCTACGGCCTCGGGCCCAAACAACTGTACACTACAGCACAGCACGACCAGATGCACTAGTGCACCGTCCCCGGAGCCGGTCAGCACGTACGTGATCTGGTTTTGGATCTTCTTAGACCCACCTCGCACCCCACGTCCACTTCTCCCATCTTGGGGTTGTTGTTGTTCATTTGTTCAGCATCCACTCTTAGAGTCGGAGTTGGCGTATCATCTTGGAGCCCACCGCGAGGGGTTCTAACATAGATTCCACATACCCATCTCGTACCTTGCGAAGGAACGTTCTCCGGGACCTACGTCAAGAATTGATTGACATCGGCCAAGACCCAGATAATCTTGCCGATTCATCATTCTTTGAAGCTGTTCCGCACCATCTATCGCATCACGCCGATATTCCATCGCCTACGCCTACGCCCTCGCCCTCGCCCTCGCCCTCGCCCTCGCCCTCGCCCTCGCCTTCGCGCTCGACAACGCCGCTCCTTCGCCCGGCAGAATTCGACGATATTATTAACAATCCAACACCTACCAACGACCCAACTCATTCCATTTCCACAATGGCCCAAAATATTGCGATGCCCGCACGCGGAGATCGCAATGCTCCCACCTTCGACTCGACGAAGCCTCGTGAGCTTCCACGTTATTTCTCCGACCTCGAGTTCCACTTCCAGCGTTGTGCTGTTACCGACAACACGCAGATGAAGTCACATGCCACGCGGTTCCTCAGCGTTCGCGACCAAGATGCGTGGGAAGCTCTCACCGAATTTACGGCTCCCGCTACGTCGTACAACGAGTTCAAAGCCGCGATGTTGAAGCTCTACCCCGGGACGGATGCCGACAGAAAATACGGATTGGGAGATTTGGACACCCTAATTGGCGCACACGCACGTACGGGGATCCTTTCGAAAGGGGATTTCAGCGAGTTTTATCGTGACTTCTCCGCTATCACCACGTACCTCATCGCCAAAGGACGACTTTCCGTATCGGAGCAGAGCCGCTCGTTCCGCCGCGCCATGCAGCCGAGCAGCCTATGGGAGAAAATCCACCAGAGACTGCAAATTAAAAAGCCGGATGTTCATCCTGAAGACCCGTACGATTTGGCCGACCTAAAAGAGGCCGCAGATTTCGTACTCCATGGCACTCCCATCTCGACTACCGCCTCCGATTCGCTGTCGCCTTCGTCCACGACCCAGCAGATCAAAGCCGAGCCAGATATGGCAGTCCTGATCACAACCGTCGTCGAGAGCCTGGCAAAAGCCGGAGTTTTCAACACAAATACTTTGAATAATTCCCCGTACCCGAACCCGCCACGTAACCCAAATCCAAATACAAATCCCCGCACCGAAGGCTGCACCTATTGCAGCGGCCCGCATTTTATCGCCAACTGCGACCTCGTTACCTCCGACGCAAAATTAGGACGTTGCAAACGTGATATTAACGGCAGGGTCGTCCTTCCCTCTGGCGCCTTCGTCCCGCGTTACATTCAGGGTCATAACCTTCGCGCCCGCGTAGAAGAGTGGCACCGCGCGAATCCCGGACAGATGGGCGCCGCTCGATTGATGGTAGGAGCGCAGCCCGATTACGCCATTTTCTCTCAGACATCAAGCCGCCTGTCAATCGAAGAACGTCAACGCCAGTTGGTCCAGGAGATGGAGGACCTGAAGGGGATAAAACAGGCATTAGCATTGCAAACCAGAGCACAAGCGAGACGCGCCGCTGCGGAGCCAGTTGAAGAGCCAGAGCATGTGATTCGCCCCATACTCCAACGGCCACGTTCTCCCGTTGTCCTCGCACCCCCAGCTGCCTTGCCAGCTCCGATTCGCGCCCCGGTTGCACCAGCCACGGTCGAAGTCCCGATTCAACAAATTCCCGAGCACCCATATTCGAACGCCCGCGATGCTGCCTACGCGCAGCCCCGAGGCCGTAATTATGGCGTGCCACCGCCGCCACAGCCGCCCGCGAAACGCCAAGACCCAGCATATCGAAATGCGGCCCCCGTTTACGATAATAAAATCGCGACGGCCGTCTTTGATCGCTCGTTGGATACCACGGTCACGCTTTCGCAACGGGAACTCCTCTCCCTTGCCCCGGATGTTCGCTCCCAATATAAAGATGTCACCACCGGCCGCCGCATCACTCCAGATGTACAGCCAGCGCCCGTTGCAGCACAGTTCTTTAATACGGTTGAAGACGCACTTCCGTTCGACTCCGAGCCAGAGGCTGGATTTGAAGGACCAGGCACTCCCCGCGATGATGATACAACATTCAGCACATTCAGCACATTCACGCAGTCCATGCCTGCCGCATTTATTCAAGCTGCGGATCTCGAGCGTTCACCTGATGCGCTAGTCGCCACCGACGATTTCGCAATGCTATACGATGCAGGAGTTCAACTTGATCCAGAAGAACTCGCAGTCGCAGTTGATTCATGCGCACTCCGGTCCGTGATCCCGATTGTGGATAATCAGCGGCGTGTCGAATGCATTGGTGGTCGGCAACGCAGTGCCAAATTCAAACTCCGACAAGTGCAGAATCAGTGGTCGGCCTCCGTTCTGAGTCCTAGAGCCACCTTCACACAAACATTGTGCGGAGTCAAATGATGGCATGGGCCGACCATTCAAAATGATTAGAGCAGAATTTTGATTTTTGGTCCGTACATACGTCAAACCGTGCTTTGCGGGTGTAAATGCCTCTCTATCTACCTCGCCTGGACAAATATCGAAAATCGGCTCTAATCATTTTACTCTAACTTGTATAAGGTATGTACTGTGCACCAAGGTTGGGGCTAAGACCAGCCACTGAGACCAGGAATTCTAGGTGGGGCAACGGAGGGTGGGTATGCTAAATTTCAAATTCACTCTGTTTTTAGCCTTAAATTAGGGCTCTAACCATGCTTTGTGAATGTATATGACAAGTGGTTGTCAATAGAAGGGTCCTTGGTACCATGGAAGTGTGCTCTAGACGAAAGAGTGGTGGAAATAGGGGCACCTTTCCAAATGCGGCAATACCGCTTCTCTGATCACTGATTTCCGGCAGAGTTGCCGACCACCAAATGCATCTACGACACCGGTTCGCAAATCGTGGCTATGTCAGAGGCCATTTGCAACGACCTCGGCCTTTCTTACGACCCGCTTATCACCATCAATATGGAATCCGCCAACGGCTCTATTTCGCCTTCTCTCGGTCTCTCCCGCAACGTGGCATTTAAATTCGGAGAAATAACACTGTATCTCCAAGTGCACATCGTTCGCGCACCTGCATACGATGTTCTCCTCGGACGACCATTTGACAAGTTGACAGAATGCACGGTTGCCAACTCCGCGAACGGCGATCAGACCATCACGATCCACGACCGTAACACTGGCAAAGTGTCGACAATTCCTACCATTCCACGTGGCCGTGCGCGCGAGCGCACCACCCAGGATTTTCAGGCTCTGGTGTCATATATGGAACTGATCCAGGCCTAATCGGGCCTGGCCAGGCCGCATTTGGCCTGGCTCATTCCCAGGCCCCTATTCACCTTGTTTCTCAAGTTTTGCGCTGGTCTGCCATGCTGGTGAGCATTATATGGTCCCACTTGAGATTATAGATGAACCATTGTGCCGCAGGCCGAAAAAATGGCTCAAATAGCCTTGGGAACCACAGGAAATCCAACAAAAATAAAAGAGTGTTTTGCCCTGATTCTGGCACGGGTAAAATTACCTGGGTCCTCAAACGAGTCGGGGAGCGCCGCAGGCTGGCAAAATGAACCAAATTTAGTGAAGCAGAAGTTAAATTCAAGGGAGGACTTGCAGAACACTGTGAGCACAACATAATCTGATCCATCTTGCATTGAGTTGGGAATTAGTGAGGAATGAATTTGAATCCTTTGTCTAGCTTTAGATAAAGCATGGGAAGGGGTTTTTGCAGAAATACCAGTCTAAGGAATTGTGCAAGAGAAAATTTACATGTTTAGGTACTGTGAGTGGAATACAGGGTTAAATCAGGTAAGAAAAATGTATATACATGGCAAAACAAAATCAAGACAAAATGCGGGATGCGGAGTTCCATTGAGATGCGAGAAAGCGGGAAACCAAATTGAAAAACAAAAAAGCATAAAGCGACGCTGGCGGGTTCGAACGTACGCGAAGGAAAATAGATCACGCGATCGGAAAAAGATAACCGAAGGACTTTCCAAGTAGACAAGCTTTAGGACCCGTGCCTTCGGCGTGGACACTCGCTGCGCTCGGTCCGCACCTTTGGTAGGGTCCACAGCTTGTTGGGGCTCTGCCCCAAACTCCGGTGGATTCCGAGCTCGCCAACGGCACGGCGGATTCCGAGTCCCGGGGGTTCGCCGCCGGCAAAGCGAGATCTCAACATCTCGACAGGCGAAACGTGACTTAAGCATGTGACTTCACATGACTTATCAAAGAGGCTGTGTACATTGTGTTTTCAAGTATAGGACTACAGCCACTTATAAGGGCATTATTCACTAGACACTCCAACCAGCCTAAGGACTTTTGAATAATTTTTGAATAATTTTTTTTTGTTCCACATATGACACCAAAGCCGGATTTTCACGCCTCGAGGAATTGATCCCTGATCAAGGAGAGATCGCACTCATCATAACCCCGGCTTCCAACGCTCACGGTCAATTTATCATTGATTCGTATTCGGTACTCGCAACGGACTCCTCACCCGATCAACTCAGCCAGGCCTACCTTTCGGCTTGCACGGAGTTACCGTCCCCTTCGGACACCATTTCTCGTCCTCGATTTCAACCGTGGGAACCATCACGCGCCCGTGGTTCAACCCGCGCTGCAAATACCAATTTTATCCCGTCTCCGCCAGTGGCAACTTACGCCAAAAAGAAATATAAACCAGTCGCACAGAAGGTCCGGCCAGTCCGTGGAAGCCTTCCCGAGCAATTCAGAATCATACGCAAAATTAGTGGCGACCCGCTCGAACACATGCCGGTTCTCTCACCGGTTCCGCCGCCGTTCCGTCCCACGGGCCGGTATACCGAAGAACGACGCAACATCATCGACCGCGCGCACGATGGAGATTTTCTATGGCCCGCCGAGCGTGCCCTGACGCACCATTTCATGTGCCTTCACCACACTGCCTTCACATGGAACGATTCAGAGCGAGGAAAATTCCGCGAAGACTTCTTCCCACCGGTTGAAATCCCAGTCATCCCGCACACGCCTTGGGTGCAGAAAAATATTCCAGTCCCACCCGGAATTTATGATGAAGTCTGCCGTATTATTCGCTCTAAAATCGACGCCGGCGTCTACGAGCCATCGAACTCATCCTATCGATCTCGTTGGTTTTGCGTTGTCAAGAAGGACAATAAGAGCTTGCGTATTGTGCACGCACTTGAAGCTCTCAACGCTGTCACCATTCAGCACAGCGGTGTTACCCCGCTCACAGATCAAGTTGCAGAGCAGTTCGCCGGCCGTGCATGCGGTGGAATTCTGGATTTATATGTGGGATACGACGAGCGAGTTCTTGCCGAGTCCTCGCGCGATTACACAACATTTCAAACGCCTTACGGAGCACTTCGGCTCGTAACCTTGCCCATGGGTTGGACCAACTCTGTCCCCATCTTTCACGACGACGTCACGGAAATTTTACGCCCAGAAATTCCGCACCATACCATCCCCGTCATAGACGATTGCCCAATTCGCGGTCCCGCATCACGCTATCAGGACGCAGAGGGAAATTACGAGACTATTCCTCAGAATTCGGGAATCAGGCGCTTCGTATGGGAGCACTTCCAGGTGCTTAACCGAATCGTAACACGCATGAAATATTGTGGGGGCACGTTCTCCGGCCTCAAACTGGTCCTATGTTGGCATACCATCACAGTCCTCGGACATGTTTGCACATTCGAAGGCCGTATCCCCGATCAGTCTCACCTCGCCAAAATCGTGAACTGGGGTCCGTGTAAAGACCTTTCGGAGGTCCGCGCATTTCTTGGCACCGTTGGCGTGGCTCGTATTTTCATCTACAACTTCGCTCATCGGGCACACGCACTAATATTCCTCACACGGAAGGATGTTGTATTCATATTCGGCCCCGAACAAATCGCAGCACAAGAGGATTTAAAAGACGCACTTATCCACTCACCGGCGCTCCGTCCCATAGATTACACCTCAGCCGCACCAGTCATTTTCTCGGCCGATACCTCCTACATCGCGATTGGATTTATGCTCGCCCAGTGTGACCCCGAAAATTTGGATCGCCGCTTCTATGCGCGTTTTGGATCAATCACACTTAACGACCGCGAGGCCCGATTTTCGCAGCCAAAATTGGAGCTCTACGGCCTTTATCGCGCCCTTCGCGCCTGGAAAATTTACCTCATCGGTGTACGTAACATCGTGGTGGAAGTCGACGCGCGTTACATCAAAGGAATGCTCGCCAATCCCGATATCGCCCCAGGAGCCAGCATGAACCGCTGGATTCTCGCCATATTAACGTTCCATTTCACGCTTGTCCACGTACCTGGAGTCTCGCACCGCCCCGACGGCCTCTCTCGCCGCAATCCTCAGCCAGGTGATGAACCCGAACCAGAAGATGATTTTGATGATTGGATCGACCGTGCACACGGTTTCATGCACCAGATCAACGACTCGCCTTACGTGTCTCGCCCACAGCAGACGATCGCGACGCTCTCGGCCGAAATAATTCCCGCAAACGAAGAAGCTCCGGAGTCGCTGGCTTACGATATCGTGCCACGTTCAAACAATGCGCGACTTGCCGACGCACGCATAGACCGTGTCCGTTTATGGCACGAGAATCTCCGCCGCCCACGCGATATGAAGGATGCCGATTATCAGGCATTTGTTCGCTATTGCCAGGATTTTTACCTCGCCGACGATCAGCTTTGGCGTAAAGACCCGCAAGGCCGTCATAAACTCGTGGTTATCCCCACTCGCCACCTATTCATCCTCCCCTCGGCACACGATGACGTCGGACACCGCGGATTTTATGCGACGCGCACGCTTCTATCCGAGCGATTTTGGTGGCCATATTTGGCTCACGATATAACCTGGTGGCTGCAAACGTGTTATCTTTGCCAAATCTGGCAAAAACGCCAAATTCGAATTCCTCCGACCGTCGCAGTTCCAGCGCCATTATTTTCGAAGGTTCACATGGACACCATGCACCTGCCCACCAGTGGAGGATTTAAATATCTCATCCAAGGCCGCTGCTCGCTCTCGACATACCCGGAATTTCGTGCACTTCGCAAGGAAAATGCGAAAGCCCTCGGAGATTGGATTTTCGAGGATATATTATGCCGTTGGGGCACTTTCACCGAAATCGTCACGGACAACGGCACACCATTCGTGAAAGCGCTGGCATACCTCGAGAAGCAGTATCACATCAAGCATATTCGCATTTCGGGATATAATTCCCAGGCAAACGGCCTCATCGAACGGCCTCATCTCGATATTCGCGACAGTTTATTCAAGGCCTGCGACGGAGTGCAGAATAAATGGCACCTGTCACTATACTCGGTATTCTGGGCTGATAGAATCACCGTTCGCCGACGCATGGGTTGCTCCCCATATTTTGCCGTTACCGGAACGCATCCGTTGATCCCTCTTGACATCTCCGAAGCCACGTATCTGCTTCCGCCACCCGACGCCGTTCTCAGCACATCCAATTTAATCGCCCAGCGCGCCATCGCACTCCAGAAACGACGCGAACACTTGGCTCACATTCATTCGGAGGTGTACGAAGCGAGACTACGAGCCGCGATTAAATTCGAGCGTGATCATGCCGCAACGCTCCGAGATTACAACTTCAAACGAGGAGATTTAGTGCTGATGCGAAACACAGCCATCGAAAAATCACTCAGCCGGAAAATGCGCAACCGCTACCTCGGACCGCTCATCGTAATTTCACGCAACCTAGGCGGAGCATATATTTTGTGCGAACTCGACGGATCAGTCTTTCATCGGCCCATTGCACAGGTTCCTCCCCAGCCGCGGTTTCGAGGATAACAATCTCAGTAGCGGAAGTTTAAATTGATATCTCAGAATTTTGTGTGATCTTTTGACGTGTGACCAGAAAACGTGATGTTACTAGTGACTTGAAGTTTGGGTTATCCTCTCCACTGCGGCTGGCGGATAACATTGGTAAACAACATAGCCACATTTTCGAGAAATTGTTGAGAAATTTGCGTAAGGCCTTTCCACAGTAAATATAAAATATTATGAGTGCATAAGGACCTGTATGGTGTCATGTTGAGGCCATTTCCAAGGCAAGGGATTCATTGGCTAACCACAACAGACTTGTTGCAGGAAATACAGCCAAAATCTGCTCCTTCGTGCTTCTAGTTTTCTGAGAAGAGCAGAAAATACTAATCCTGGCTCAAGGACACTCAAGCACCCTAAAGGTTTATATGGATGACCTCAGAGTATTTTATTTCGGCGTGAGGGAAGACAAATTCTATTTTCTCGATGAATTCGAGAAATTGTGGCTATGTTGTTTACCAATGTTATCCGCCAGCCGCCGTGGAGAGGCTCACCCCAACTTTCTGTCACATATAACATCACGTGTATCACGCATAACACGGTCCGATATTTCCGGTAACCAATTTCTATATTCGATTTAAACTCCCGCTATTGAGATTGTGAGCCTCGAAACTGCGGCTGGGGAGGAACCTGCCCATTGCAGCGTTCCGCGTGATTCCGTACCTCGCTCGGAAGAAAATTCCCCTCCCCCCTCTCGAAGAACTACTGGACATTTCGACCGAACATCTACGCCAGATGGAACAAACCACGCTTTCCGATCCAGAGGATGATGACCTCGAACCGGCCGCGGATATTCTACCCTTGCAATGACCGACTTCCAACCGACTTCGTATTTCAGTTGGGAGGAGCCAACATTGTTTTTGCATCGGCTGCCTGAGGACAGTCAGTTTTTCAGTTGGGAGGAGATGATGCGCACCAGTGCGCGCTGTTCCCGGAAGTCTCGTTCATGGGCGAAGCTTTCCCGGAAGATTGCCGACGTCACGGACTTACACAGCCACGATCGCCGGCGAACGAAACCGATCAGTTTCCCAATTGGGCGATATTCTTGTATCGTTCGTCGACGAAACTCCTACGAGACCTCGTTCGTCGACGAGCAGTCCCAATATGGATGGATATTCTCAGAAGTACCATGCGGTCCTCGGAAGGATCTTGGAGCGCGTAGCTGGAATGACTAAAGCATGAGTAATCTTCTTCTATAAAAGCCCGTAGTCACTATGTACTGTTCAAGGATCCCCCTCCCCAATACACCTCTCAATTGCCCTTACCTTGCTTTAGCCCTTTCGCTCCCGAACCGCCTACGCCACCGCACGTCGCCGAGACGTTGAAGCACGTCACCGAGACGTTGAAGACATCGCACGTCGCCGAGACGTTGAAGCCACCGCACGTCATATAGACGTTGAAGCCTCCGTATTACCCGTCCCCGGAGCCGGTCAGCACGTACGTGATCTGGTTTTGGATCTTCTTAGACCCACCTCGCACCCCACGTCCACTTCTCCCATCTTGGGGTTGTTGTTGTTCATTTGTTCAGCATCCACTCTTAGAGTCGGAGTTGGGTATCACCGGGCTCGAGTCGAACGAGCGTGTCCTGCGGTACCAACATTATTTACACGACATTTGATGCAGGTGCAAACCACCTGCTACCGGGCCTTCCTTACTCTTTGTCCAAACCTAATCACTCAGGTTGCAAGTTGTAACGGGCAAGGTACCTCGAGTCCGAGAAAGGGAATAATGAAGGAGAATCCCAGTGGAAGTCTAGGTCGGAAGCTAGACTAGAGAAGTGAAGTCCCAAAGAAAGAAGGGAAGAGGACCCTCAGCACAAGGGAGCCCGAGACCTGTGTGTTGATTCGTCTAGAGTAAGGAAACTACGACTAGTCTGTATATGTGAGAGCGCACGGACCAAGTGATGTCATCGTAACCGCATCGGTAAGTAAATGGCCGTGAAGACAAGACTAGGTAGAAATAAAGGAGGAAAGGGCATATAAGCATAGTAGTGCATAGTCGTGAGTCGTAAATGTAAATAGATATGTAAGGGGAATATTTCCATGACCCTTACACAAGTTGCATCCCATCCGCATACAAATATATACAACGGCTTGAGAACAACGAAAAAGTTGTTTAACAACAACGACACGGCCCGGGCTCGAGTCGAACGAGCGCTTCCTACTCAATTGTAATGCACACCATACATTGGATGTAGGTGCAGACCACCTGCTACCGGGCCTTCCTACTTCCTGTCTGAACCTAATCAAGCCTGGTTACACTGAACAACATCCGCATTTGAATAACTTTCATCTGACCAGGCAGCAACTTGAAGGGAGCAGGCGCCCAAAAATATCATAACAAGTTGGATCTACAGGCGAAATGAAGGTTGCCAGCGTCGGAGAAACTTGAAAAAAATTGTGACTACCCATGAGATGGCCCGGGCTCGAATCGAATGAGCGTATTCTGCAGTATCAACGTTTCTACAAATATCAGATGCAGATGCAGACCAGCTGCTACTGGGGCTGCCTACTTTCCACCTGAACCTAATCAAGTCAGGTTGCACAAATTCTGAATCCGCATTTGAATAAACCTCCACGGCCGAAGCAGATAGAATCTGATAGGGCGGCAAGCCCGCTTTTTCGCCGCAAAATGCCATGATAAAGTCGGATCCACTGGCAAAAATGAAGCCAGTGCCGGAGAAACTTGAAAAAAAAAAACAGTGTATAATACCAACGACACGGCCCGGGCTCGAGTCGAATGAGCGTGTCCTACATATCAAATTTCCTCGATATTGGATGCAGGTGCAGACCACATGCTACCAGGCCTTCCTGGGTCTCTGTTCGAATCTAACTGCAACCTGATCAGTTGTATAACATTCCGCTTTTGAATAAACATCCATGGCCGAACCAGAAGGAGTCTGACCGGGCACCGAGGGAGTAAGCGGACTCCGCCTGGTTTTCGCCTCAAAATAACATGATATAGTAAAGTCGGATCTACTGGCAAAATGAAGCCAGCGCTGGAGAAACTTTTTTTTAAAAAATGTCTTATTATAAACGCGACGACCCCGGGTCGAGTCGAACAAACACTTCCTACTCAATCCTAATGCATACCCTGCATTTGATGTAGGTGCAGACCACCTGCTACCAGGCCTTCCTGCTTCCCATCTGAACGTAGTGAAGCCGGAGCGAGTGCATTCAGCATGCAGCACCCATTCAATTTTTTTTTAAAAAAATCCACGGCAGAGGGAAGCAAGGGAGCAAGCGGCCCCGCCTGTTTTTCACCCCAAAAAGACACAATAAAGTTGGATTCACTGATAAAATGAATCCTGCGCCAAATAAACTTGAAGCAAAAGAACTCTCATTCAAAATACGGCCCAGGCTCGAGTCGAACGAGCGTATCCTGCGTATCAATTTCTCTTCAGCACCATTTGATGCAGGTGCAGACCATCTGCTACTGGGCCTTCCTTGCTCTCTATTCGAATCTAATCAACTCAGGTTGCAGGATGCACAACTTCCCACATTTGAATAAAAATTCACGCCAGAGAGAATCTGACCGGGAAGCAAGGAAGAAAGCGGGCCCGCTGCCCGGGCAGAAAGCTCACGCAGTCCGCGGGCGGGATTGGTTCTAACTTCTTCTTTCGAAGTTGGCCTTGGCCTTGGAAGTTGTTATTTGGCGAAGCTGAGGCAGTCAGCCGCAGGTGGAGGTGGAGGCACAGAGGTGGGATCAAACGATCAACAATCAATCGATCGCGGATCACGGATGACATCCTCTTCGGCGTAACCGTTGCGAGGTTCTTGCGTTGCGACTGGATTGCGACAGTATTGCGACTGCGGGCGCTTGGTGGGCGCTGACGTCGACGACGGACGTTGTTCCCGCCGGTGGGCGCGGTGCGATCTCGCAAGTACGAGTGGGGATCCCCGAGCGTCTCCGTCCCTTCGAGGTCTGTCGTCCCATGAATTGATCAAGTCAAGATGAGGTCGAACGTTCTTCTCGCCAACGTTCGACTGACTGCCACCACCCTCGTCGGGTTCGTCTTCGCTTCAGCTACGTACGACACTGACCCAGGAGCACACCAAAGACACCACTCGATAACGATATAACACACACAACTACATTTCGTTTTATTGTTCTCCTTCTTATTCTTAAAGTTCTTCTCCTTCTCCTTCTCCTTTAATTTCCTTTCCCTCGCGCAATCGCCTCGCTACTCCCTCCTTCGGAATAGCGCGCGGAAAGTCGACCGCCCACCTACTCGACGATCCCCGACCCGCTGATCGTGACCTTCTTGGACGGCTTCCCGCTCTGCGAGCCGTAGCCCTCGATCGTCTTGACGAGGTCGTAGTTCTCGACGACTTCGCCTGTGGGTTGGTGAGTACGTACGTACGGACGCAGTAAAGACGGAAGAGGGACAGGGAGAGGGAAGCGCAAGGAAGGAAAAGGGAGGGAGGGAAGAGGAAGGGAGAAGAAGAAAGACGTACCGAACACGACGTGCTTGCCGTCGAGCCACGAGGTGACGACGGTGGTGATGAAGAACTGGGAGCCGTTGGTGTTGGGGCCCGCGTTCGCCATGGAGAGCAGCCCGGGCTTGGTGTGCTTGAGCTGGAAGTTCTCGTCTGCATACCACGCATTAATCCCGCCCGCAAATACGCCGAAGCCCACAAAAAAAGCAAGATGAAGGCAGAACGCACCCTTAAACTTCGCGCCATAGATCGACACGCCGCCCGTCCCATCGTGGTTCGTAAAGTCGCCGCCCTGGAGCATAAAGCTCGGGATAACGCGGTGGAACCCCGAGCCCGCGTACGTGTGCCCCTTACTCGACGGCTCGCCGTTCACGTCGAGGCCCTGCGCGAGCTTGCGGAAGTTGTCCGCCGTCTTGGGGACGACGTCGTCGTAGAGCTTGAACACGATGCGCCCCGCGGGCTGGTTGTTGATCGCGATGTCGAACTAGGGGGGGTGGGGGGCGTCAGTGTCGCTCTAGGACTAGGAGTGGTTGGTGACAACGCAGCGCCGGCGCCACTGTCAACGCCGACGGCAAGGACGCCTTCCGCCTTCTCCCCTTTCTCCACCCACAACGAGCGCGGCGACGGCGAGCACACCAACAACGAGCAACTCACATAAACGTTAGGCTGGGACATGCTGGGTGGTGGGTGGAGAGAGGGAGGATCGATGAGCGCGATCGATGGATGGCCGGATTCGTTAAAAGGCCGGCAAGCCCCGCGATCGGCGATGAGCCGTCGGATGTCGGAGAACGTGTGCACGGGCCATGCGTGCACTGCTTTCTTCTCTCACCCACCCTTGCTCTCACCCACCCTTCTTACCCAATTTCTCCAATTCTCACCCAGGCTGTTCTCACCGCCGAGGCTTCCACGCCGCCTCCACGGGAAGTTCTGATTCGAAACCCATATCCACCGCCGGTGTCCCATAGTTTATAATTGTGGCGCAGCATGCACCGATCTCACCGTAACGCTAATTTGACAGTGTGTATGCACGTAAACGCACAGGATCGCGGCGTGGGGTATGTACATATTCATGATTACGATTCGGGGTGGAAATTCCGCAATTCGACTCTGAGTCGCGGTAAACGCCATATGCACCACTTGTGCACCACCTTCTTTTCGTGCGCGTCAACCTCGCTAATGGAGTATTCGCGCGTTCCAAATATGTCGAGACTCTTCGATGAGTCCGGATTCGTTACAGCAGCAATGACAATACAGCTTACAGCTTACAGCGTACATCTAGATTCTAGACACGTCTATTGATCGATGCGGCCCGCGCGGATGCCTACCCATTCACGTCAACGGCGCAGCGCTTGCGCAGCTGTATCTAGGTGAGTCTGCGTCTGCGTATGTAATCTCTATGCAGTGCGCGGATGACTTCGGAAGATCCCTTTTGGTGAGGAGAATATTATTATTACATTGGAGGAATAAAATTACGCTGCCAAGAGAATCCCTCGGTCTAAATTCTACGTTATTCCAACTAACCTCGCATACATCCCTGAGGCCCGGTGGCGGATGGTCCGCACCTGCAAACTGTGAAATCCTGCACTGCGTTTGTAAGCAGGACACGCTCGTTCGAATCGAGCCCGGGCCACTTCGTGTAGGCTAATGTCATTTTTATTCTATTTTTCTTTCTGTTTCTGTTTCCACTGACAAGTTGTTTAGCTGAGGAGAATATTGCAGCTTTCAAATCCATTCTGCCATGAGAATTCCTGAGCCCAAATTCGAAGGTATTTCAACTAACCTCGCATGTGTCCGAGGCCCGGTGGCGGATGGTCCGCACCTGCAACCAGTGAGCATTGTGTGTGTACTCGGCAGAGCATGCTCGTTCGAATCGAGCCCGGGCCCCTTCTGCCACAAACACCCTTTTTCTTTCTTTTTTTTTTGTCTGTTTCTTCAAGTTTCGACTGGCGGGTCGCTCGGATCCGAGGGTAGTATCTCTATGCGCGCGGATGACGAACATCCCTTTTGGTGAGGAGAATAATATTATCACTGGCAGCAATAGAATCCATTTTATCCTCAGCCTGCCACCAGTGAAAGAATTCCTAAATTAACTTACTAGAGGAACTTGGTATGGCCTGGTGGCGGATGGTCTACACCTGCAAACTGTAGGCTTCGTGTTAGTTAGTTATATAAGCAGGATATGCTCGTTCGAGGGCCACTTGATGAGTGGTCTTGACTTTTTTTTTTCATTCATTCATTCTGGTTCTGGTTCCACTGACCAGAACTAGGATTCCCATACTACTTTGCTCTCATCAATTACGCTACGAAAATTCCGCAACTGCAGCCCCGCCATCCACACATTTTAGTCCTTGAATTTTTTCCACATCGACGGCACAGCGTTGGGTGTAACAGTCGTGCTGTAGGTGAGCCTGTGTTACTCAGTATTTCAAATAACCTCACATTGGATGTAGATAGATATATATATTCAATAGTATCCGAGGCCCGGTGGCGGTTGGTCCGCACCTGCAACCAGTGAGAGAAGTTGTTATGTGTACCCGCAGGGCATGCTCGTTAGAATCGAGCCCGGGCCACTTCGATGGATTTGGATTTTTTTTGTCTTTCTTTTTTCATTCTGGTTCTAGTTTCACTAACCAAAACTGATTTGCGTTCTATTCTTCTTACGTCAATTACGCAAAGTCCGCACCTACAGCCCAGCCATGCACACGTACTAGCACTTATTTTTTCCATGTCACCGGAACAGCATTTCGCTGTAACTTTCGCAGCTGTAGGTGAGCCTGTGTTACTCAGTATTTCAACTAACCTCACATTGGATGTAGATAGATATATTTAATAGTATCCGAGGCCCGGTGGCGGTTGGTCCGCACCTGCACCAAGTGAACAAGGCTGCTGTGTACCCCGTAGGACATGCTCGTTCGATTCGAGCCCGGGCCACTTCGTGTAGGCTAATGTTGTTTTTATTCTATTTTTCTTTCTGTTTCTGTTTCCACTGACAAGTTGTTTGCAGCTGAGGAGAATATTGCAGCTTTCAAATCCATTCTGCCAAGAGAATTCCGAGGCCGAAATTCCGTTACTTCAACTAACCTCACAATAGATGTACATGTGCTTGCATCCGAGGCCCGGCGGCGGATGGTCCGCACCTGCAAACTGTGAAAGTCATGCATCGTCTTTATAAGCAGGACACGCTCGTTCGAATCGATCCCGGGCCATTCTATACAGGACATTGAGTTTTTTCCCTTTCTTTTTATTTCTGTTTCCACTGACAAGTCACTCGGAGCTGCCAAGGAGACTATCACAGCAATAGCTGGAAATTTTATTCTGTTAAGAGAATTCCTAGGCTTTCATCAACCAACATCACATTAGATGTAGATGCATATGTGTCTGAGGCCTGGTAGCGGATGGTCAGCACCTGCGACCAGTGAGGGATGCCGTTGTGTGTATTCGGCAGGGCACACTCGTTCGAATCGAGCTTGGGCCACTTTCAAACATTATTCATTTTTCTTTCTTTTTGTTTCCACTTACAGTAGTGACTCCCGTTCTATTCTTCTCTCACCAATTACATAAAGTCCGCACCTGCAGCCTGGCCATCCACACATTTTAGTACTTTTTTCCCCCCCACATCAACGGCACAGCATTTGCTGTAACATTCGCAGCCGTAAGTGAGCCTGTGTTACTCAGTATTTCAACTGACCTCACATTAGATGTAGATAGATACATGTATCCGAGGCCCGGTGGCGGTTGGTCCGCACCTGCAACCAGTGAGAGAAGTTGTTATGTGTACCCGCAGGGCATGCTCGTTCGAATCGAGCCCGGGCCACTTCGATGGATTTGGATTTTTTTGTCTTTCTTTTTTCATTCTGGTTCTAGTTTCACTGACCAAAACTGATTTGCGTTCTATTCTTCTTACGTCAATTACGCAAAGTCCGCACCTACAGCCCAGCCATGCACACGTACTAGCACTTATTTTTTCCATGTCACCGGAACAGCATTTCACTGTAACTTTCGCAGCTGTAGGTGAGCCTGTGTTACTCAGTATTCCTGGTACCGACTTAGGTACCAGGTCTACGTATCACAATTGCAAACCCCGATCGTAGCGGTAACTTCCGGGTCCAGGCCTTTGATGGGCCCTTGTGAACCCGAAAATTCCAACCTCGATCGCAGCGGTAACTCCCGGTTCTAGGCCTTCCTGTCCGATTCATCATTCAGCGATCCATTTCTCCTCCTATATCTTAATGCCTCTATCTCACTCTTCTACCATGCCTGGTGGGCTGCCTTTTTTGTTCCAGTCTCTTGTCCTAATTTTTTCAACAGCCACAGATTTATCTGAGGTGTCAAGCCCAACCAGATGACTAAGGAAATTTGTGTAGATCCTGGGGACAGTCATTTGTCGTGCACATATTTATCAAATTGAGAGTTCAAATTCCACTAGGGAGAGATCAGGGTGATAATGGAGTGAAATTCAAACAAGCTACATGTCTGATCTCTCAGTCAAGTATGTTACTGCATTCACCTCAGAAATCTGGTGCCTTCTGAGCCTGTTCACATGTAACACATTTAATTTGGCATCCGGGCATGGCTTGAACGTTGCAAATCAGAAACCCGACTTACTGACTTCTTTGCTACAAAACAGTTGCACACACATTTATCGTGTTTTCCTCGGGTTGTTTGGCTCTTTAAGCGACCCAGTTCTGCCAGGAGGTACCAGGACATGCCCGGAGGGCCTTAAGAATTTCAACTAACCTCACATTGGATGTAGATAGATATATTTAATAGTATCCGAGGCCCGGTGGCGGTTGGTCCGCACCTGCACCCAGTGAGAGAAGTTGTTATGTGTACCCGCAGGGCATGCCCGTTCGAATTGAGCCCGGGCCACTTCTGTCACAAACACCTCTTTTTCTTTTGCTGTTTCTTCAAGTTTCGACTGACAAGTCGTTTGGTGCTGAGAACACTGTCACAGCAATAAATCCATCCATCCATCTGGACACATCTATTGACTGGCAGCCATGTCGTGGTGGCATACGGCCCACGCGGACAAGGAAACGTTCTTGCCAACGGCTCAGCGGTTTCGCAGCTGTAGGTGAGTCTGCATCAAGCCTGCATACGTAATAACCTCTATGCAGTGCGCGGATGACTTCGGAAGATCCCTTTCGGTGAGGATTCGAATATCATTACACTAAAGGAATAAAATTACGCTGACAATAGAATTTCCTGGCTTTCTATGACCCCGCACTGGATGCATATGTAGTGAGGCCCGGTGGCGGATGGTCCGCACCTGCAAGCTGTAAAATCCTGCACTGTGTTTGTAAGCAGGATATGCTCGTTCGAATCGAGCCCGGGCCACTGCGTTCGCGACTTCATTTCTTTTTTACCTTTCTGTTTCCACTAACCAGAACTTGCATTGATCATTGATTCATGTTAGATCTATTCTTCTCTCACCAATCACATAAAATCTACACCTGCAGCCCGGCCATCCACACATTTTAGCACTTAATTCTTTTTCACATCAACGGTACAGCGGCATTTACTGTAACATTCGCAGCTGTAGGTGAGTCTGTGTTAATCAATATTTCAACTAACCTCGCATTGGATGTAGATAGATATATTTAATAGTATCCGAGGCCCGGTGGTTATGCTGTTCAATTTGTAAAATAAATAAAATGCGAGTATCTTTGTGAAGTTCCGTCAGCGAGACATTCAAAAGTGAGACATTGGCGAGACATGATCTCCGATGCGACCTTGCGAGAGATCTTTAGGGAACATGAGCATTCCACGGAGACATATTGGCTCAGTTCTGGTAAGAACTCGCGAGGCACGAAATATGCGGCTTGCGCGAGAGAATTAGAGAATGGGTGCGAGATACAGCCTCTCGGACCGATCTGCCGACGTCTCCATTTGGGATATCACAGCCACTGGTCAATATCAACCCAGGACTTCTTGCCCTTCGTTCTGCCAATTGGTGACCCATGGAGCATGAAATACAAGAAAAAAGAAATATCAACACTTCGACTACTACATAGGATAGTCCAATATGTAACAAGCGCGAAAAAATAGGGGGGAGACTGGTAATGATGTCCATAAATATTATGAGCGTGTACAAAATAGAACTTGTTGGTGCAGAATCTGCAGATATATGTCAAAAGAGTGTGGTCAAGTAGTACAAAATGAATGTGGGCTCAATTGAAGTACCACACCATGTGGGTTGCCTGCCGGCGGGGTCAAACTACTGGATTGACGTGAATATGGAGCGTCGAGGGGTGGGGTAGGTTTCGGTGGCCTCTTTCTGGTCCCAGTCTGGAATGACATAGCCCTGGAAAGACTTATAAGACGACTGGGCGTAGGCCCTGAACCGCGAAAGCCGGCGTGTCTGTGTACAGTCAGCACATGTGCCGCATTTGATTCGAGAAGTGCCGTGGTTAGCTGATCAGCCACAGCCGAATTTATTATGCAAGTTACTCCTTCATAATATACCTGAAGACTTTGCCTGAACCCAAATCTAGATTCTTAACCGAAGCTAAACCCCAGGGAAAGTGGATACAGAGTTTGCCGAGTTTCGGCATGTACATGCATCATGATGGAATCCCACGGCACTTGCCATGTTTGATTCGAAGTGCCGGCTCTCCCAAAGAGTATGTGCGGGCCGAATCTCATCCATCCCGGGTAGCCCGGAGGCGGCCGGCATGTGGCGGTGGTATCCAAATCGAGACAATGGCAATCCGGTCCGAGACAGCTATATCTCGCAAGAGCCTGAGGTAGCTTGAGTGACTTGTGGGTGTTAACGTCTCGTAGAAACACATTCGGATATGTCTCGGGGGGTATACCTGTCTTCCAGGGGTATTTAACTATCTCGCAGGTGAACCGAACATATCTCGCTGGGTCCCAAACGTCTCGCTGATGGAACATCATGATCACAAAGATCCTCACGTTTTAATTTTTTTACAAATTGAACAGCATAGGTGGTGGATGGTCTGCACCTGCAACCAGTGAGAGAAGTTGTTATGTGTACCCGCAGGGCATGCTCGTTCGAATCGAGCCCGGGCCACTTCGATGGATTTGGATTTGTTCCCTTCTTTCTGTGTCCACTCATCAGAACTTAGATTCCCGTTCTATTCGTCAACGATGGCTCAGCACTTCAAGTTGCTGTAACATTCGCAGCTGTAGGTGTCCGCATATGTTATAACCTCTATGCAGTGTATGGATGACGAAGATTCCTATGGTGAGGAGAATGATAATATTAAATTACGCTGCCAAGAGAATCCCTCGGTCTAATTCTAATCCAACTACTATAACTCCGCACTGGATGTATGTATCCAAGGCCCGGAGGTGGGTGGTCCGCTGCAACCAGTGAGGGATGCTGTGTAGGCCTGGCAGGGCACACTCGTTCGATTTGAGCCCGGGCCACTTCGTGTAGGCTGCTTTCGTCTTTATTCTATTTTTCTTTCTGTTTCTTCAAGTTTCCACTGACTCGCTCGGAGCTGAGCAGAATATTGCAGCTATCAAATCCATTCTGCCAAGAGAATTCCGAGGCCGAAATTCCGTTACTTCAACTAACCTCACAATAGATGTACATGTGCTTGCATCCGAGGCCCGGCGGCGGATGGTCCGCACCTGCAAACTGTGGAAATCGTGGAATCATCTATATAAGCAGGATACGCTCGTTCGAATCGAGCCCGGGCCACTTCGTAATTGATAGCGATTTTTGTCCTTTCTTTTTTTTTCTGTTTCTTTCTGTTTCGACTGACAAGTTGCGTGTAGACTATCACAGCAATAAAAAAAGCATCCATCTGGACACATCTATTCTCTGTTGTGGTGGCATACGGCCTGCGCGGATGGCAGAACATCCACATCAGCGGCTCACTGACATTTGCAGCTGTAGGTGAGTCTGATTATCTAGCCTCTATGCGCGTGGATGACGAAGATCCCTTTTGGTGAGGAGAATAATATTACACTGGCGGCGACTTGAATAAAATTCATTTTATCCTCGGCCTGCTACATACTAGTGAGAGGATTCCTAGATTAAGTTAGCTTCCTAGAGGAACTTGGTATGGCCCGGTGGCGGATGGTCCGCACCTGCAACCTGTACCGGGAGTCCTGGTTCTTATATAAGCAGGATATGCTCGTTCGATTCGAGCCCGGGCCACTTCATTAATGGCTTTGAACTTTTTGTCTTTCCTTTTTTCTGGTTCTGCTTCCACTGACTCGGATAAGTCGCTGGGAGCTGAGGTATGGGCCATATAGTGTATAATAATTATGGATAAAACACAAAGAAAAAACACACCACACGTCAAAATGGCTGAAAAAAACTACACATGGATAAGACCTATGAATTTCATGTAGCTTTCTCCAAGCAGTAAAAATTCCACAGCCTGTGCACAAGTCAGAAAATGACACAACTTGGGTTCAGGATCCATAAAATGTGCAGGTCGGACTCAGTCGTCCCTGGAAGGTTAAGTACTAGTGGTGGCGAGACTCGGCAACCACATGGCACAATGTGTACATGCCTTCCAGGATCAAAGCTGTTCCAGTATCTGGGATACTACCTCTGGGAAGGACTTGGTGCTCTGATGTATTCCATCTCCATGGCTTTGCTCCACCCAAAAATCCATTCAGGAAAACCTAATCTAATTTAACTGTATACTATCTCTATTATATCTTATCCTATCTCTGGATCTGCTGTGCAGTCAGCTGGAAAAGTCATTGCTCTGCTTTTTCAGCCCACCAAAGACCTGGATGCTCCCCGGAAACACCAGAGGCAGGGCAGGCAGGGCAGCGGAAAGCACCAGAGGTTTTCCTGTTGACTCCAAGTTGACCTCCATGTTTGAAGAATGAGTTGGTCCTCGATTCGACTCCTCATCAATGATCAGACCTTCCGAAAGTCCCTGGAATTTACTTTTGGCTGACGGAATGCAACATTGAACTGGTGACATCCCACTCCGAAATCAGTTCTGTGTTTCACAGCACACCACTGTTAATTGTGCTCTTTTTTTTTTTGACCACCACAGTTTTTAGCAGTGCATTCTTCTTACATTTGACTGAAGTAGTGTCATTTCCAATTATCTTTTTGCAGGTGCGCAGTTTTATAATTATTATACAGTATATATGCCATACTGAGGAGACTATCACAGCAATAACTGGAAATTTTATTCTGTTAAGAGAATTCTTAGGTCTTCTAACTTGAAGACCTCACATTGGATGTACATGTATCTGAGGCCCGGTGGCAGATGGTCCGCACCTGCGAACTGTACGCGTTGGTGTCGGCTAGTTATATAAGCAGGGCATGCTCGTTCGAATCGAGCCCGGGCCACTTCGTAATCGGTGGTGGTTTTTTCCCTTTCTTTTTCTGGTTCTTTTTCTGGTTCTGGTTCCACTGACAAGCAGTAGGATTCCTATTCTATGTAACTGTTTTCATCACATTCGCAGCTGTAGGTGAGCCTGTGTTAATCAGTCTGAATATCTAACCTCTATGTGTGCAGATGACAAAGATCCCTTTTGGAAGGCTGCATGGCTTAGGGGTAACCATGCAGCCTTGGTCTCTGAGTAAATCGGAGATCACCGGGCCTCGCGGAGATCGAGGGTTCGAACCCCGGTAAAGCCGCATTTAGGAGGGTTCTAGTGGGTATTACCAATCTTGGTCGAGTCCCACACTGTTCGGCATTTGCCGTTCGTGCGTAAAAGCATTCCCGCCGTTGGTTAGGAGCCTAAGGAGGTCACATGTTCCTCCGTTCTTTGCGGACCCGAGGGGCTGATCAATTATCAGTTGCCGGAGGTCACAACAAACGCACCACCAAAAAAAAAAAAAAAAAAAAAAAAAAAAAAGATCCCTTTTGGTGAGGAGAATATCATTATTGGAGGAATAAAATTATGCTGCCCATAGAATTCCTGGTCTTCTATGACCCCACACTGGATGTGTGTGTATCCAAGGCCCGGTGGTGGATGGTCCGCACCTGCAACCAGTGAAAGAAGTTGTTATGTGTGCCCGCAGGGCAGCCACTTCGTTAATGGCTTTGAACTTTTTGTCTTTCCTTTTTTCTGGTTCTGGTTCTGGTTCCACTGATCATGTCGGAAAATCTCAATTTACCTGATCAAGGCCTGACCGAGTTATCAGGCCCTATCAGGTTCTCTGCCGTAGGTCATCAGGCACTGACAGTAGCTTATCAGGCTCGGTCAGCCCTCTCAGGGCATGTCAGGCCTGGTCAATTTTATTGGAACCGAACAAGCTTTTATCCAATACTGATCTACGTATCTGCTCATAAAAACATGTCCGCGTCGATAATGGTATCGATTAGGAAGTGAGTAGTCTCGTCAGCCACGGACGATACCGGTGCGAGCAGGGCACCGCGGATGACATGCTATGGAAAGAAAAGAATATTCCTTCGCCTCTTCCCTGATTTCACAACCACTCCAGCGTGTCCTGGGTTTCCAGCGGCTGGATTCAAACATACGCACTAGCGCGACATCAATTTGTCGTCCGCTCGGCATGTTGCATCGTAACAAAGAGCAGACCCAGGCGCAGTGTAAGCCTGGATCTGTGAAGTTGATGAGCAGACAGTCGTATCGCGGGCGCCGGTGGAAGCTGGGGTTGCATCTAATGATGTCCTGTGCACCGCGCCAATCCTCGAGCCTGGTATGAGATGTGGGCACATTTAAATCGGCGAAGCTGTCGAAAGTTCAGAATGTAGAAAAATGTCCATCAGGAAAAACCCCCTTTGCAATTTTTCCAAAAAATTATACCAATTTCCAACAATCCAGGAATGTCGGTAATTGTCTCCAAATGGCAACAAAATGCTACCATTTGTTCAACAATTCCAACCATTTTAACCAAGGTAGTCAAACAGACTCTAGACTGGAGCAATGCACACAGTTTGCAAATTGGAATCAATGGATAGCTCCCAGCATTCTTGCAACGGAGAAGGTGCCTTCACCCTAATTTGGTTCAAACCTCCAAAACCACCAAGTCCTTTAAACTCCGCCTAATGCCGATCAAGCGCTCACGGCTGCCACGCGATCAGCGCCCGCTGTCATCGGCAACTCCAATCAACCAAACAGCAAACCAAAGGTTGACGGCACTCACACTTTTCTTGCTTTCCCCCCTCATCTCTCCCCTTCCGTCTTGCCTTCCGTGGCTCCCAACGGTGAGGTCTACTCTTTTCTGGGACTTTACAGTCCCCCATGTAAGTCTCCTCCCTTGTCTTACACTTTCCTCTAATCATCTCATTTCACACAGACTGCCATTGTCTGGTGGCCTCCATATCGACACGGATGTAGCGCTGGAGGGATAAAGAACATCAATCTGTCCTCACCGACCTCTCCAGTATGTAATAATCCTTATGCCTCAAATATTATGCTCATGACGACCACAGTGAGGTCGTACACATAGACCCGGTACGTTTCTTCTTTGACCGTTTCTTCTATCCATCTTACTAACCAGATCACCTCAGCTTCGTGTACCTTCCCACCCCGCGGCTCCGGCATGAAGTGCCATACATACCCCCGGGCGCCCCGCCATCGCACCACTCATTCAAGACGTCAACGATACATATTCAATCGAGTTCGTCGTTTCATGTGTTGCGATCGCTCAACTATTTTTAGGTCTGCGTGCACATCAATTTCTAAGGCATACCGACACCGTGCATCCTGTCATCGTGTGTCTGACGGCGGCATGCAACCATTATGTACACTTCGGCATGATACTCAGGCTTCTTGAGGTACGAACTGGGTCTACGGTAGCGGTGCGCCACCCATATCCGGTATCCAATGGTATTTAAGTCTCTGCATTGCTTTGACCCAAATTTCTGATTTTCTTCGTGCTTTAGATGTGCGTTTCAATAGTTATATTATCTACATGTCACTTTTGTATTATGTAGTCTTTCAATGACATTCCTTGTTCTCCAGTCAATGTTTTGAAATGGATAGAGCCTCGAACATTCACTGCCATTCCCTGCAAATCAGCTGGAAATGTTGGGAAAATGTCTGAAAATATGTACCATTTTTTAGGGACTGAAACATTCTGCCATTTTGACAATTCCTAACAATTCTCAGGGAATTTCAAAATTTGGCAACAACTGGCCACAGTTCTTGCCAAAAGGCAATGGGGGATTTTCCTGATGTCATTGAACAGAACTAACCATGATGGTGTCCTCATATCTGATCAGCTCCCCTGGAAATTAGAACAGGAATCAATCCAAGTTCTGACAGAACTTGGATTGATTCCTGTTCTATTCTTCTCTCACCAATTACACAAAGTCCACAGCTGCCGCCCGGCCACCCAACACATATTAGTACTTTAATTTCACATACGTGGCTCAGTGTTTGCAGTAACATTTGCAGCTGTAAATGAGTCTGTGTCAATCAGTCTGAAGCTGCATATCGGAGCTGAGGAGAATGTCACACCAATAAATTTTATTCTGCCAAGATAATTCCTAGGCCTAATCTAACCTCACATCGATGTATTCTGAGGCCCGGTGGCGGATGGTCTGCACCTGTAACCAGTTATATAGCACTTCGTAAGAGTTGGCAGGGTATGCTCGTTCGAATCGAGCCCGGGCCACTTTGTGGGTAACTCTGTTTTTTCTTTTATTGCTTTCCATTTTTCTGTTTATCTGTATTCACTAACCAGAACTTGGATTGAATCCCGTTTTATTCTTCTCACCAATTCCGCAGATTCCACAGCTGCAGCCCGGCCATCCACACATTTTAGTACTTAATGTTTTTCCTCATCAAGGGCACAGCGGTGTTTTCTGTAACATTCCAAGCTGTAGGTGAGTCTGTGTTAATCAGTATTTCGACTAACCTCGCATTAGATGTAGATGCATCTGTATCTAAGGCCCGGTGGTGGATGGTCTGCACCTGCAACCTGTGAAAATCTTCGAATGTCTTTGTGAGCAGGACATGCTCGTTCGATTCGAGCCCGGGCCACTTCCATGGTGGTTGGGACTTTTTTCGCCCCTTATTGCCCTTTCTTTCTGTTTCTCTAAGTTTCCACTGACAAGACACTTGGATCTGAGGGTAGTAGTATCGTAGCGATAGAACCATCTATCCATGTGGATCACTGGCGGCCATGTCATTGTGATGGCGGTATACGGCCCGCGTGGAGGGCAGAACATTCCCATCAATGGCTCAGCCCTTGTCGGAGCTGTAGCTAGGTGAGTTTGCACATGTAATCTCGCACGCGGATGACGAAGATCCCTTTGGTGAGGAGAATAATATTACACTGGTAGCAATAGAATCCATTTTTATCCTCAGCCTGCTACTAGTGAGAAAATTCCTAGATTAATTTAGCTTCCTAGAGGAACTTAGTATGGCCCGGTGGTGGATGGTCCACACCTGCAAGCGGTGAGAGTTGTTTGATGACTTCGGCAGGGTATGCTCGTTCGAATCGAGCCCGGGCCACTTCATGAGCTGTTTCCGTTTTGTTTTTGTTTTTGCTTTCCTTTCTCTGGTTCTGAAGCTTCCACTGACCGGAACTTCTGTACCCCATCTCAACTTTCTTCCAAGTCAGAGTTGCTGCGGCGAGTGTCTATGTATACACGGAGGATGAAAATAATTCCCATACTTACTTACCTGCATCCTCGTAACTCACCTTCACAGCAATGAATTCAACGGTAAGTACATAAGGCCCGGTCGCGGATGCTCATTTGCCAACCCTCGAACCACACGTGGTAAGCAGCTGCAGGCCCAGGACACGCTCGTTCGACTCGAGCCGGGCCATCCTCGGGTAGCCCACATTCTTTTTTCTTTTTCTTTCTTCCTGAGAAATCTGTTCGCGCCCACCAGGGTCTCGTTCCGTCAAGGTCTTACGTACAAAGTCCACCAAGACGCAGCCTCTCGATTCCTCCCCGATGCGCGAAGAATAAATCAAGCTAGTAAGTTGAAAACTATGTGATGTCCGATTCGAACCTCACTTCATTGCCCCCAGGTAGGCTTTTTTGGACCAAAACAATGCTGATGTGAGAACGATTTTAATTTCACTGAGTTCCCGGGTGTGAGGGGGAGGCCCGGTGGTGGATGGTCCGCACCTGCAAACTGTGCACATTTTTCTCCAGTTCGTATATAAGCAGGATATGCTCGTTCGAATCGAGCCCGGGCCACTTCGTGGGCAACTCTCTTTTTTTTATTGCTTTCCCTTTTTCTGGTTCTGGTTCTACTAACCAGGACTAGGATTCCCGTTCTATGTAATTATTCTATCAATTACGCTACGCAAAGTCCGCAACTGCAGTCCGGCTATCCACACATTTTAGTCCTTGAATTTTTTCCACATCAACGGCACAGCGTTGGGTGTAACATTCGTGCTGTATGTGTCTGTGTCGATCAGTCTGCAAACACATATGTAAGTCGCTCGAAGCTGAGGAGACTATGACAGCAATAAAATACATTCTGCCATGAGAATTCCTGAGCCCAAATTCGAAGGTATTTGAACTAACCTCGCATGTGTATACGAGGCCCGGAGGCGGATGGTCCGCACCTGCAATCAGTGAGGGATGTTGTTCCACGTACCCCGCAGGGTGTTCCATTTGCGGTGATTTCACTCAGAGCTTAAGATGGCCTAGTCCTATTTCATGCAGGGTACGCTCGTTCGAATCGAACCTGGGCCACTTTGTGACATTGAGTTTTTTTCTTTCTTTCTGTTTCTGTGCCTGTTTACACTAATCAGAACTTGGATTGATTCCCATCAGATCTATTCTTCTTTCACCAATTCCGCAAAGTCCGCACCTGCAGCCTGGCCATCCACACATTTTAGTACTTTTTTCCCCCCACATCAACGGCACAGCATTTTCTGTAACATTCGCAGCTGTAGGTGAGCCTGTGTTACTCAGTATTTTGACTGACCTCACATTAGATGTAGATATATACATGTATCCGAGGGCCGAGGCCCGGTGGCAGTTGGTCCGCACCTGCAACCAGTGAAAGAAGTTGTTATGTGTACCCGCAGGGCATGCTCGTTCGAATCGGGCCCGGGCCACTTCGTAAGTGATCTACGCTTTTTTTTTCTTTCTTTTTTCTGGTTCTGGTTCTACTGACCAGGACTAGGATTCCCGTTCTATGCAACTGTTCTCATAAATTACGCTACGCAAATTCCACAAATTCCGCAGCTGCAGACCATCCACACATTTTAGTACTTGATTTTTTTCCGCCACAACGGCACAGTGTTTGCTGTAACATTCCAAGCTGTAGGTGAGACCGTGTTACTCAGTATCTCAACTAACCTTACATTAGATGTAGATAGATACATGTATCTCCGAGGCCCGGTGGCGGTTGGTCCGCACCTGCAAACTGTGAACACTCTCTACATGCCTTTGGTAAGCAGGATGTGCTCGTTCGAATCGAGCCCGGGCCACTGTGTAATTGGTGTTGAATTTTTTCCCTTTCTTTGTTTCTGTTTCCACTGACAAGTCGCTTGGAGCTGAGGAGACTATCGCAGCAATAAAATACATTCTGCCATGAGAATCTCTGAGCCCAAATTCGAAGGTATTTCAAGTAACCTCGCATGTGTATCTGAGGCCCGGTGGTGGGTGGTCTGCACATACAACCAGTGAGGGGTGATCGTATGTGAACCCGGTAGGGTACGCTCGTTCGAATTGAGCCCGGGCTACTTTGTATGCATCTTTGAGTTTTTTTGCCTTTCTTTTTTCCTGTTTCTGCTTCCACTGACCAGGACTATGATTCCCGTCCTATTCTTCTCCCGTCTATTACACAAGGTCCGCAGCTGCAGCCCGGCCACTGACACATATTAGGACTTGTAAGTCGCTTGGAGCTGAGGGTACCATCATAGCAATAAAATTAATTTTGCCCACAAGTTTCCTGAGCCCCAATTCCAAGTTATTTCAAGTAACCTCCCATTGTATGTAAGGCACGGTGGCGGATGGTCCGCGCCTGCAACCTGTGAAAATCTTCGACTGTTTTCGCGAGCAGGACATGCTCGTTCGATTCGAGCCGGGGCCACTTTGTACTTGGTCTTGAGTTTTTCCCTTTCTGTTTGTTTCTGTCTCCACTGATAAGTCGCTCCGAGCTGACAAGACTATCGCAGCAATAAAACCCTCTATCCATCCATCTCGACACATCTATTCATGTTGTGGCTGCATAGTAGTAGTGCATACGGCGCGTGCGGATGGCAGAACGTTCACGTCAAGTTTCGTCAATAGCCCAGGCCTTGTCGCAGCTGTAGGTGAGTCTGCGTCTGATGTAATCGCGCGCGCCAATGACGAAGATCCCTTCTGGTGAGGATTCGAATATCATATTGGGAGCAATAAAATTCATTTATCCTCAGCCTGCCACTAGTTAGAGAATTCCTAGATTAAGTTAGCTTCGTAGAGGAACTTGGCATGGCCTGGTGGCGGATGGTCCGCACCTGAAAACAATCACAGCACCTTGCACTATTTGAGCAGGATATGCTCGTTCGAATCGAGCACGGGCCATTTGCAGTCCAGTTGAAAAACTTTTTGTTCACAAGTTACCATTCTGTATCGTAAGTAGTACAACTCATTTTGTGACGATAGAGTGGTAAAATATCCTCTGCCGTGGATGTTTCTTCAATGCGGAATGTTGTTCAATCTGACTTAAGTACGTTCGAAAGGAGAGCCAGGAAGGCCAGGTGGTTTTTCCCGCACCTACTTCGAATACAGGATATGACTCAAGGTCAAGTAGAACCGCTCGTTCGGCTCGAGCCCTGGCCGTTCAAAATTTATCTTGTTGGCTGTTTACTTCGGGACCCTCAAACTCGATTGCTCATGATCTCGCAGAGCGACTCGCACGGCCACGGAGGTTGCGCGTCTAGTTGTACGCCCTCTGCACCGAATGTATAATGATGTCACTGCTGCGATTGATTTAGTTTGATTAGGTTCAAGAGTGAGAGAGCAAGGCCTCACCCACATCGAATAATGTACGAGATGGCTGCCAATCTTGAGTAAGAAGCGCTCGCTCGGACCCGGGTCTTGCGAGAATTTGGGATCATTTTTCCCTTCAGGTGAGCCCATCTTAGAAGATTTGATTCTATAATTCGCCAAGACGCCAGCGCCAGCGGAGACGTATGTTCGTTAGACCCATATCGGAGAGTCATCTCTGCGCTTCGTTTAATCAATTGATATCCAACCCAAACAGCTGTACAGTTTAGAAAGGAACGGAGGAAGGCCCGGTGGGGGCGGCTTCCGAGTCCGTATCTATATCGAATTACAGGATGTCACTCAAGATCAAGTGCGATGCGCTCGTTCAACTCGAACCCGGGCCTTACTTCGACTTTTTTCTGCACGTGAGCTTCTTTCTTATCTCTAAACTCCATTGCTGATGATTTTGCAAGGACGGCTCGCACGGCGACGGATATTCTACCAAACACCGGAGCAAATTCTGCTGGAGACGATGTGAGCTGATCTGTAACACAAGCTACCGAATTTACCTCAATTGTTCGCGGGGGCCCTATGGCTACAATTGGGAAGAGATTTATGTCGGTCAGGCCCACTGACCCGGTTTGTCTTGGGAGAACGCCCATATTTCTGTAGCAGTGAGCCAATGCTGTTATTGCCACTGCGCTCATGCATCCGGTCATGTCAGACTCTTTTATTCAGTCAGTAATCGTTTATATCTTCCGCAATTAGATGGTGAGAGTATCAGGCGACTGGCGGCGAATATTGTATGATGAATATGAGGACCCTGGCGTGAGCAGGTTCCATAACTTTCATTGAAGAACTTCATGAGGACAGACTAAACTTTAAAGGCATGTGTGCCACGCGCAGGGCCGTGACTATCATGGCTGATTTCGAAGTGACGCCGGAATCCTGGGTAAAAGTGATCTTCAAAAAGGTTCAGCAATCGAGTCGTCTGAATGAGAATGCCACAACCTTCGTTATTCGGCGGGTACCGCCGTACCGGAGTTCGGATGTCTGCCGAGAGACGATGCGGTGATTGCCGTACCTATTCGCTTGCCACCTCATCGTGATGGCCTATGGCATTCCCTACTGGCAGTGCTCAAACGTTCTTCGACAACAAGTCATATCCATCGCTTGTATTTCTGAACCTAGGTTGCTCGTCGCTGCTCTGCGACATACGGAACCAAGCGTTGCGACTTGGCGGACATGGAATCTGAATATTTTAAGCCGACCGACTGGTCAGACTCGGAGCTTGCTGTAGCTGGGCCGCGAGGTGAACCCGTTCGTGATCAAGTCGGCGCTCATGGGTGTGGACCAGATTCTCGTGAATGAAAAGAACATTACCTGTGAGCATGTATGCGAACGTCTCGTGTTCCCCGTCGTAATTACCACTGTAGGAAGTAAATGTACTCACATGGAGTGCGTAAGCACTATTTACGCGAAAAAAGCACTGCCAGTGATGTCATCATTTTGTAATCCTTTTCCGGGTACTTCATCAGAGCGTCGTCAAAGGTACTACTTCCTGGGTACTACATCTGAGTTCCTTCAGGGTATTTAATACGAGTGCTCCTAGAAAAATCCAAAAATCAGCGTGCGCACAAGCTAAGTCATTCATTTCTTAAGCCTAGCGCGGCAATTGCCGCCGATCAATCCCGATCAAGTCTTGGCGGCCCTCGCTGGCCGCAACGACGAGTTTCTGACCCGCATCCAGCTCACTACACGCCGTGAAGCCTCAAAACCGCCGCAACTCATCCAACTTGCTTGAGACTGCTGAGCTTAGAGCGTCAGCTTGAATTTTCTCGAGCTATTGACGGCTTTACGGCTTCATTTCTTCCTTCCCCGCGAACGCCGCGTACTTCATCTGCCTCGTGTCTCCTTTCCGCCTTTATATTCTGCATCAAACGACCTCAGACGTTGTGTATGTTCCCTGTTCGTGGTGTGTACAAAAATAATTTAATTATGTCGGATGTGCATAGCCAATTTCTTTCTATCGCGACCATGCCCCGAAAATCCAAATCAAAGGAGAAGAAGAAATATTGTCACTGTAGTCCCACGTGTGGAAAACTCCTCACGAAAAGAACACGTCAGGAACATTACAAAAAAGTCCCCCACTCGTCCACCATGGCATGCCGTCCGACTCCGAATCAGAAGATGAACCTGAGACCGTTCCGATGGACCTCGACCCACCCTCTGAACTTCTTAATCCCACTCGAACCCACGCCGATGTCCCTATGCCATCTCCCGAGCCAGATTCATCGTCTGAACCTGAGCTATTCGAACCTGAATGTGACGACCCTCTGGTGGAGAATGGGGCCGAATCTGTCGATACCTTGGGAGAATCGGACCACGAGCTGGATAATTAAGGAGCGGCCGTCTTTGATGCCGATGAATGGAAAGCCTTCGATGAAAATACTGATCAGGAAGTAGTTCTTACCCACGATGAGATGATTCAAGAGCTCGAAGAAATGCTGGGACCAGATGAGGAAGCGGCATTATGGGAGGCTTGTGCGTGCTTTTCTCGTTCCCATTCACAATAACTGAAGATTTAAAAGGTAACGATATTCTAACCGAGCAGGATCGTGACAACATCCGCGCGTTTCGCCTCAAGATGCTTTCTAATATGCCGCGAATTGCCTTTGAACAGATGCGATACGCATTTCGTCATAAATTGGAGATAAGTTCGCACTGGGTCATGGTGCACCGTGTCGCCATCCTTTCTTGCACGGAACCAGTGTGGTACCACTGCTGCCCGAATTCCTGCATGGCTTACACAGGCAAACACTCCGCATTGAGTTCCTGCGATTATTGCCACGAACCTCGTCTCAATGCTGCCTCCAAACCGCGGCGTCTTTTCTGCTATCTTCCTATCATTCCGTGTCTCCAAGGCTTTTTCATGAATCCCCAAAAAATCCGACAACTCTTATACCGACATAACTATAAACATATCCCAGGAACTATCGCAGATGTATTTGACAGTGAGCACTATCGTGACCTGTGCACTCAAAAAGTCGTCCTCGATGGAAAGGAATTAGATCACCTCTATTTCTCTGGGAAATACGACATTGCGCTCGGTGTTTGCACTGATTCATACCTTCTATTCGAACACCGCAGGAAAGGGCCCTCTGCAACTCCCATTCTTGTCGACATTTTCTCGATTCCACCAGATACTCGCACACATCTCGAAGACTTGATGTGTAACGGCGTCATCGCTGGTCCCAACGGCCCGAAGGATCTCCGGAGCTATATGGTTCCTCTCGACGACGAACTCGCGCTTCTCGCTGTTGGTGTCCCCGCCTATAATTCCCTTGACCGCAACATCTTCGATCTCCGCGCGTATAATCTTTTTGGCATGGGAGACATCATTGCGATCGAGAAGATGCTGAATATAAAAGGCCACAATAGTCTCAGCGCCTGTCGATCTTGCGAGATGAAAGGCCGGCGAAATGTTACAGGTCACGAAAAGATCTATTACATGCCGCTGGCCGCACCCAGCGACGATGGAGAATTACACGAGTCATGGGATCCCCGTAATCTTCCTCTGCGGACCGACCAGAGCATTCAGGATGTGCTGGCTCAGATCGATGATGCGGTCCTGCTCGGCGACAAAGAAAAGCTTGCCAAATATCACGGTCTCAAAGGGTTCCCGGTGTTGCGCAGAGTCGGGTCCATGGATCCGGCACGCTCATACCCATGGGATTGCATGCATTTATTTTTCGAAAATCTCATCCCTAACCTACACAAGCATTGGACCGGCAACTTCAAAGGCCTCGACGCTGGATGCGAGGACTACGAAATCTCCGAAGATGTCTGGGCAGAGATCTGGGCCGAAACCACCGAGGCGATGAAGAATATTCCTTCTGCTTTCTGCCGCTCACTGGCTGGTGGCCCTGGGAAGTTCACGGCCGAGGCGTGGTGCTTTTGGTTTGTTTATATGGCACCCGGGCTCCTGAAAGGGCGTTTCTCCGACGCCAAGTATCATCTCCACGCCTGCCAACTCAGCGAAATCATCAAGAGTTGTCTTCTATTTACTAACACGCTCGATGGAATTGACGTTGTCAATGACCGCATTATAAGTTGGGTGGAATCCTATGAAAGGTAATTCTTCAACGCACATTCACGACTTGTACTGACAGGCTTGTCTCAGATATTACTACCAGTATCGGGAAGATCGCCTCTGCGCTTGCCCTCTCACTGTGCACGGCCTGCTTCATGTTTGTCAGGATATCCGGGTCTGTGGGCCCTCTTGGGCAACCTGGACGTTCTTCATGGAACGATATTGTGGCTTTTTGAAGAGAGGATTGAGCTCGAAACGATTCCCTTGGGCGAATCTCAATAACCGTGTTCTGAACTACGCCTACATGGAGCAGATTGGGGTAAGGTATGATCTATCTGACGAGCTAGCCATATTTGGCCGACGTACTGCGGGCCCCTCGCAGTCCGAGCATGTTTACCCCCACTGTGAGTTCGTCACAGGGCAACAATTCTCGCTTATCTGCATCATTATTTCAAGATCCTCATTCAATCCTCCGAACACCATACCAGAAAAAGCACACCCCTAATGAAGACATCCGCCGCAAAGTTGCGCGCTACTTCTCCAACGTTCTCGGCAAACCACTGAATAGGTTACTTCCGTTGCTACCTGAGGTCATGCCTCGGTGGGGGAAGGTACGAATTGTCGACGGGGATTCCATCAAGGCTGCGGCGATTTCAGTTAGAGGAGAGAATTTTGAGAGGGATAACTCATATGTTCGAGTAAGTGTGCTGGTTCAAATGATTCTGCTATTCTGATGGGATTGCTAGTTTGAAACAGAGGTCAAGAAACGGTGTGGACCTGAGAATCAACTTGAATGGGTTCAACAGTTGTGTTATGGCCGACTGGAGGAAATCCTGGTTTGTCAGCTACCAGCTGGTAAGATCTGGGGTGCATTTTCCGGCCAGACCCGACTGCTGGCTCTCCTCACACCATGCTCTACGACTGGCAAGGATGCCTCCCAGGAGATAGTTGCGTATTCACAGACGCTCAACTCCATAGTTACGGACCTTCAATCGGTCAGCGCAGTTATAGGACAATTCAAAACTCGGGAGAGGTGGGTCATTATAGACCGGACGGGTGGCTTAGTAAAACCCGAGTTTGTACCGTCGGCAGAGGGGGAGGAACCGGGAGATGAATACTTACTTTTGTATCCGAGAATCGGAGAGACCATTGTATCCTCCCATTTCCATTAGTCGCCGCAATCCAGATAAGGAAATTTGACCATCTCCCCCGCGAAATGTGTAACTTATGGGGGGTTTCACTTTGACACCTATGACTTTTGGAAGAGATACAAAAGACTTTTTCCCTGTGCTGAGTACAAGTTTCTAGAGCTCCTGATGTATATTTATGCCAATAACAATGAACGAAATTGGATAAGCGGAAACATGCCCTTAGCCCTTCAACACTATCCTATTGACCTCCTCCTCATCGTTGTCTAGCTCTGACTATGGCTCATCTCAATGTATCTTTTTGGCTGCAGCCAGTTCATACCAACTAGCCAAGAATGCGCGCAATGGGTTGCTCATTACTCACGTGGGCGCGTGTTGCATTCCCAATTAAGCTTCTCGAAGCACATAGCCTGAACCAAATCCTCCTCCACTATTATTCGGAGTACATAAGACACTAAGCTGCTTCACCATACATTTGGAGTCAGCCGGTTCATATCAACTGGCCAAGAATCCGCGCAATGCGTTGCTCCCTGCTCACGTGGTCGCGTGTTGCATCTCTTCCGAGCGAAACCACGTCGCGCAATGTTGCAATATACTATCTCGGACAGGGATGTTCGCTTCCTGGTATTGTGGACTACTCGATATGAGAGGAAAGACAAAACTGAACCCGTTCGGACTTTGAATTTATTTCCCAGGAAGAACACCTAACAAGCGCATACCATCAGAACGCGTCGATCGCCTTTCTCCTTCCTCCCCCATGCCTACAGGAAGGAACCTTACTCTCAATGAGCGAATCGCCCTCCTGGAATCCACACTTGCTAAGCAACAGAAACAGCTAGAAGATAAGGAACGCGAGTTAGGCACGTCTCTCCCGAGATCATCCCGCGGCCATCCCGCGGCGCGCCCCTTACGATCTTTTCAGAAATTGAGCGCGCAAAGAATACAAAAGAGAAGCTGAAACTCATCCCTCGTCCCAAAGGTCAAGCTGGGCGTACGAAACAGGGCTACAGCCTTCGTGCAGATATGAAACTAGAGGATGAGCCAGAACATTACAATCGTTTAGGCGTGCGTTATCATGACTTTCGCTGCCAATCATATGCCTCACGAGCCAAATCTAGCGCCTAGTCCGCTCTTTTGCGAATCGTCTCCTACCGACCGGCAAAACAATATCTGAACAAGATAAAGCAAAATTAGAAAAAGCGACACAAATCGTGCAATCTTTTTTACTCTTTGATCACCGAAACTTACTTTTCTGTAGATCATGAAAGAAGTCCCATACTTCCAGCGCTTCCAGGGCGGGTGGCCGATTCGCGATTTTTTTTAAACAATACTTTCGAAATGCGAACACTAAACACAAGCGCGATCTTGAGGCAGAGCGCAAGGCGGAAAAGAACAAGACAGGTGGCTGGTCGTCGGGGCCGAGGTCGAGGTCTAAATCAAACTCAAACTCAAAATCCGGATCGAAATCGCAGTCGAGGCAGTCAGAAGGCGAGGATGAGAGCGAGGGGGGGCATGCAGATGAGGAGGGACAGGAGAATGACGATTGGGTTGATTTCGGGAACGACGAAGACGAAGACCGTGCTACTGGTGATGGAGATGGCCCCGGCGAGGCTTTCGACGAAATTACACCTGATCAACTCTTCGCGTCCGATGACTTCAATCCAACGCCACAACTGAATCAGGCAGAATGGGACTTAGAGGACGGGGAGGAGGAGGAGGAAGTGGAGCCGACGGACTCACCTAACCGCCCGAAGAGCTCCAATAAAGTTATTTCGCATTTTATTTCGTCCTTGCTCCCACTGACCAACGTTCAACAGGAAAATGAGCCAATCGATATGGACGAAGTAGTGGATGTACCGATGCACATATAATCATATATTTACGTTGTACTTCCTGAAAACGCGCATCTTGCAGGCCGCACTCCAGTCCAAACAATTGCAGAGCCCACCGGTGAGCCCTGAACCTTTGTTAAGCAATACTCATCGACTTAATTTGACTCTAGCCATCCTCTCTTGGCTCAAAACGAAAGATCTCAGATTCGTTCACGGAGAACGCTACACCAAATAATTCTAAGCGGGTAGTTTCCCTCTCACTGCAGACGAAGAATACCAATCTGATGTCTCATTAGCCCCGAATTGTTTCCCCCGTCAAAAAATCTCGCGCAAAGCAGCCAGCATCCAACCCCAAGCGTGCTCAACATCCATCTAACTCTGTTCCAGTCTCAACCCTTCTATCGCGCAAGGATTTACCCGATATCTGCCCAGCAAGCTACTGCAAACACCGCATTCCTGAAAACCCCAGCAAAGAGCTTCTGTCGCTGTTTTCCAAGAAGCGTGATTTAATCTCACAGAATGGCAAGAGTGCTCCCGGCTGTGCCGAACTGACACGCCAGATATGCCAAATCATTACCTCTGAAAATCATCGCCACGAATGTTTTCAAATAGCCGACGCTCAAGGCTGGCCTACGGAGATCGATTTTTCGGATGTCGCCGACCGCGTCCTTGTACTTCGTGACGATATTATAGACTTGGCTCGCGACAGTGGCTCCCTCGAACAATCCCCCGTCTGGCTATCCTTTCTCTCCAAAATCGGCTACAAGGTATTCGCTTTCGGTCGCGCTCCTTCGGGTTCTTTTTCGGAAGCGGCCGAGCTTGGGAAGCGGTGTGGATAGTGAGTTTCTGACTTATCAAATCTATTCAACCTCACTTCTATTTAGTTTCGGCCCCAAAGGTCGAGCTATCCTCACCTCTGCTATAGACAATATCATTTCGGAGGCTCTCCATCCAGACCAAATCCATCAAACAACGGCATCGCTCATCAATACTCCCCACGAATGGGACAAAGAGGACCCAAACTCCGAGACAATCTCTCCTTCAGATTTTATCGATTATATTCTGGTTCCTCACGTACTCATTGCAGAAGACCTAGAGATCGACTTTGAAGCGGCCTTGGAGGTCCTCTCAGCAAGCAGCGATTTGGGAGACTTATCCAATCCGGACCCGGGCGATCAGAATGGTCAGAATAGTGGCTCGCGGGAGATATTCATTCGCACTCCAAGCCCTATGCCTCCGGCGAAACCCAGTAAAAAGTCCGAACGTCAAACAGCAAGCGTAGGTGGATCTCTTTGACAACGTAGCAATCAACTCAACTTGGCAGACTTCGCCAATTCGGAAACTAAAGACCACCACCCTAGCCAGTTTTCCACCGCCGGTATGCCCTGCTCTGATATTTAATTTAATCACTCACATCCTTCCAGCCAGTGTCAAAGAAAAACTCTGCCAAAGAAGTATGTAGATTATATTTACTGAATGGACCGACCTCACCCGCTTCACAGGATTCTGGAGAGACGAGCACGAGAGACGGCAAGAAGAAGGGCAAAAAAACTTCGGCGCCGGCACCAGTGCATCCGTATGGAACCAGGAAGTCACAAGCTCGTGGAAAGGTAGGACTCATAGCGCCCTATTCAGTTATTCGGAGCTCACCACCCACAAGGGTGAACCTACTTCTTGATCTCGACATGCATTTCGAACCCATTTTCATTCCTTTCTTTCCACTGAAAGCTTACAATACTAGAGTATATTCCAGAATAGATGTGTAAGGGCTCCTAAATGTCTCGCGAGCCCAACTCGAGTATTCACTATAGCATGTCTGCACTCCATTCCCTGCATTTTCACAATATTTAATGTTCCCGGCTCGAAAATATTCTCAAAACCTCCGTGAGAATCTGGATTACAACTTACTCTTACATTGTATCCATTCAAACTGCAAAGCTTGCGAATCGGAAGCCGGATCGCGCAAAATCCGCGTCACGTGGTCGCGATTTCAAACTCCGCTTCTTGCCATTCCCCACCACGATCTCTTCCATCGCGCACCATCGCACGTCTCATTTGGCCCAGCGCTGGATCAGGCCGGTACATACAGTCATCCTACACCGTATTATCGACTTCAAATACCCTTCCCAACGAAATCGACCTCCCTATCGGCGGATTTGTTGTTCTACCAAGAAGGTCGCGTAAGTCTCTTGTCCCTCTCTCGTTTTCTTCCAAATCGTGATATATGAGTCTTATTCTAAGGCGTAGACCTCCCGTGAACCCCGATCTTCGCATATATCCATGCTTGCCAAGCGAAAACGTCGGTACGACTTCATTTGGTGAATGATATTGACGATCCATCTCCTTGATTCTTCCTATCTTTCTTTCCAAGATCGTCACTGACTACACCCCCAACTGTTGGTTCTCTGCGCTCTTCTGCGGCGGCTGGGCGGTCGAACAGCGTCGATGCGCGTATCCCAAGCGTGTTTCGGGCGGGCGAGTCGTCGCTCATGGAAGCCATTTATCACCTCCTTCTCTTGCACGAGAGGAGTGCGACGGTGTCCCCGTCCGTTTCTCGCATCTGCATCTGTGTATCTGCGTCTGAGCCTCAGCTGCGTCCGTGCGTCTGCGAAGCCGACAACCGCTGAACTCGGTGCGCCCTCATCCCTCCGTGCTTAGCTAGTTTTGTTTTGCTGTTTACTTAAAATTTGTTTAGTATCTGTTTAACTCGTACCACGCTCCACTGCTCTGTCACCGCTCTGGTCCTCCTCTCCCTCCCTCCCTCGACCTACTTTCCTTGTACGCCCGCCGTGTTCACGAAAATCAGGTCAGCAGTAGTTGCATCTCAACATCCCCGAGTTTCGTTAACGGAGGTATGATAACTTCGCCCTCGCTCCGACCGCGTCGTCCGTCCTCGCGCTGTCAACCAACTCGAGGTCCGTCACTTCTACTGAAACATCACCCGGACCAACGCATTTTCCGACCCGTTCGTCCTTCCCTCCCTTCCGCCTCGTGTGCCCCGGCCAGCTAACTCCGCCACGAGCCTCGCAGCTGGTTGACCATCGATCTGAACTACCCGTCCGTCGTGCGGCCTCTTCCCTTACTAGATTGAGCAGTAAGCTGAGAGAAGCCACAGAACAACGTGCTCGCGGTCGCGAACATCATCCCCGCGAACGACAACTCACCGTCACCGCCCGCCCGTGCATGCGTGCGTCCTTCCTTCCTCTCCTCCTCTCCTCCTTGTCCCCACTCCCCATTCCACTCGTCCCTTCCTCTTCCTGCGTATCTTATCTGTGAAATACACGTCAAACTAACCCCGTGGCACCCAACCCAGGGATGGTTACACTACATTCTCACCTTCGTCAACATCACCAACATTCGACGTCTTCGCTACCAGCTCCGACTGATCCATCGCTGCCGCGCCGAACTCCGCCTTTGCGTTTGCGACCGCTACGGGGGCGAGTGGAACCGGGACCGGCGCGGGCGCGAGTGCGACGGGTACGGGCGCACGTGTGAATGGGACGGGGGCCTCGAGCGGGGCGTAGGCGTCTGCGTGAGTGCTTCTTCTTTTTTTCCTTCCATTATTTCCCTCCCTCCCTCGCACAAACTGACGGGTTTGCCTCCTAGCACGTCCCCCATTGTTAACGCTCGCGCCACGCTGCGCGCCCAGCACCAGGTACGCCGCAGCGTACTCTTTGAATGTAGTTTCTAACTTCGCGCCGCTATCCATCTACGACACTCCGGCCGTTCGCACCTCGACGTCATCCAACTCGTCCATTCTCGCTGACCTCAGTCGCCCGCGCCGCGCTTCCCAGCTGCCGGCTCATCAAAGTCAACATCTTCATGGTGTGGTGAAACCTGGATACACCGGCCGCGGGAACTAGGGCGGTCCATAACTCTCGATATTGAATATAATATTTTTTGAAAATTATCAGGCTAGTTTTAAAGTAATCAGGGACAGTGTTTTGACGCTACCATTGAGTACCTGAGGTACTCAAAAGGAGTGCCCAAGCGCTCGAATGAAGTACCCGAAGCCCTCCGATTAAGTACCTCAAGGTATTCACATTGAGCGCCTAAGGCACTCATATAGAGCCGGTTTTTTGCAGAAAAGCACTCCATTTGAGTTCCCAAAAGGACTCAGATGTAGTATTGAGTAGCGCTACATCTGAGTCCTTTTAGGGTACTACATTTGAGTTCTTCTACTTCCCACAGTGACGTAACTAACCTCCGCTCCAGACAATTCAACAGTAATATTTAGGTGGATATGGAGAGTAGATACCTCCTGCATAAGGTGAGTATCGCCCGCTACCTCGAGTTGAGCTTATGTTTATGATGACGCGTTGATATCGAAGAACTGACCTGCGTTGGGCGTAACGTCGATCGACGTATCACAGGCTTTTTCATAATACCAGTTGAGTTGAAGGCTTGCCCCCATCGTTGCCTTCCAGCCGTGTCGCAACACCGATCTTGCATAACACAAAGCGTCGGTCCGCCACTTTCCAGCCTCGGGCCGCACAACCACCTTGTGATCACCTTCGAATCCTTCGAACTCCATCGAAGTTTGGGTTTCTGCATAAAAGGCCTCATCGACGTAGCTTGTCCGCCCGGTGCCCACTATTGCGCTGCTATCAAAATGCTCCGCCGCCTTCTTCATGTCACACTCATCGCCAACCTTGCTTTAGGACGGCAGTTGACTTCGAACCTCGGGCCCGTTGTGGATCTGGGATATGCTGCATATGCCGGCAACACTACCTCACCGGCAGGTATCGCGAACGGGCCTGTCGCATTCTACGGCAACATACGTTACGCTGAGCCGCCCTTGGGGAATTTGAGATTCAGGGCGCCCGTACAACTGAATGAGGAGACCACCACATCACAAGTCCTGGACGCCCGAGACTGGGGCCCAGCTTGCATCCAGTACCCAGCCGTCGTCGGAATCGGGAGCGAAGGTCGGTTCTGATGGATCACCTGGCATTCTTGCGATTGAACTAACAATTGAACTATTTCGACAACAGATTGTTTGACGCTGAACGTCTGGAAGCCAACGAACGCCTCGGCTGGGGATGCTCTTCCCGTCGCAGTGTATATTCATGTACGTACCCTTGGAGCCTGACCTATCGCAACAGCTGACCTCCATGATTCTCTCTCTATTTAGGGAGGTGGCTTCTATGCCGGGGTTTGTTTCCTTACCCGGTGAACATGATGAATTCCGTTATTTGACGCGATATTTAGTCGCCACAAGGATTCCCGATGTACGACTGGGTCGCTCAACACCCAGGGGGCATCGTCGGCGTATCTATAACATATCGACTAACTCTGCTCGGCTTTCTCGGCGGTCCCGTTGTTGCAGCTGACGGTGACTTGAATGCGGGGCTCCTCGATCAGAGGGCCGGCCTCGAGTGGGTCCAGCGCCACATCTCCCAGTTCGGCGGCGATCCTGCAAACGTCACGATTTACGGGGAGAGTGCGGGCGGTGCGAGCGTGGTTATGCAAGTCGTGGCTTACGGAGGTGGGCGAGAGATAATCTATAAGAAACGATCTCAAGATTGACTGCATATCTCTTCGCAGGCTCGAAACCGCTTCCCTTCAAACGCGCAACAGCCCAATCGATTGGGTTCGGACCTACCGACACCGCGGAGATGTCCGAGGCTTTCTTCAGTGACTCATTTGTGGGCGGTGGTGTGCGAGTCTGATTCCTGCATTATGTTGTAGCGAATGCAACCGAATTCATCGGTTGTCCCGCGTCTGGCAGCGATACCATGCCCTGCCTGCGGAACGCGTCCGTTGGTGTGTACACCCCTAAATCTCCTCAAGCACACACATACTGATATTTACGAAGGAGCAATCGTGAGCGCCATCAACCGCATCCAAAACGGCGCCTTCTCGCCCGTCATCGAAGGGCCGGGCGGATTCCTCCCCGACCTTCCATCCAGACTGATCGCCACCGGAAAATTCAACGACGTGGAATTCGTGGGTGGTCACTGCACGGGCGACGGAAAGACGTTCGCAGGCGGGTCCCCCAATGATTTCCAAACCGACGATGATATTCGACGGATCGTTTTTTCCCGGTGGCCTGGGGTGGTCAGTGGTCGTTGACATCAATAAGTTTCTCCGCACATTTGACGAGTTGTGTTTTCGCAGTCGAATGCGACGATTGACCAAGCATTGGCGATATATCCCGAGCCTAACGTCACCGGGAGTCCGTTCGCGACTCAGTGGGACCGGGCCTCAACCATGGCTGGGGACATTATCTTCACCTGCATGTGTGTCTTGCTCAGATCCCTGTTCGCGCTTTCTGCTAAATCCGCGCAGGGATTGGTTCCTCTCCGAGGCACTGACTTCGAAGGGAGTGAAGAATGTATTTGCGTTTAGGTATGCATGCTGCACCTAACCTTTTGCTGAAGTTGATCAATGGCCGCCTTTGCAAGTTGGAACGCACCGGATACCGTATTATTCAACGAACATCCGTACCTTGGAGCCATGCATACATCCGATATCTATTATTTATTCGACGGTAAAGTCCCTCCCCCAATTCACCTTACTACTCTGCTTATCTTTTACCATACATAGGCACAAAGTAAGCGTGAGCGTTGGACTAGAAATGCGTTTTTTTCCTCATCGCATTGTTCAGCTCATTCGCAAACGCGGGAAACACCTTCACACCCTTCAACACGGTCAGTCCGCTATTATTTTTCTCGCTGATCCCTCTAATCATATTTGTGAATCTCAGAGCGAAGCCGTACTATCGAAAGAAGCGATCGCGTACTGGACGTCGTTCGCTGCCACAGGTAACCCATCGACCAACAAGGAGTCCACGTCTCCTGCCTGGGAGTCGTTTGTCGCTTCTGGAGCATTGCGCCGCCACTTGGTTCTCACTCGAGGAGGAGACACAGTGACGAATTCAACCATGCAGAATATCACGGAAGCGAAAATTCAGCGATGCCAGTTTTGGATGAACGAGACGGTTACCGCGGAAACGCGGGTGTAGTGTTCCAGTAATGATTCGTTTCCGTTGTCTAAAATTCGAGTTTACAATTAACGAGAGGTAATATAAAAGGCATATTGTTGTCCTCGCGGTACTACTACTAGTGGTAGAAGGGCAGCGGAGGTAGGTGTTGTGATCGATTGCAGATTTATCCACGGCGAAATTAAAGAAACCATAATAAGACCTCTGGACTCTCTTCCGGCCAATACTGTTCCCCGTGTCCATGCCTTCGCCATTCCTGCTGTTCAGCTCCCTTGCTGCTCCACGTCCTCTTGAGCTTGCCGCTCCCAGAAAGCCAACATATTCGCCACTCGTTCCCGTGATCTCTCTGCGTCTTGTTCCCGCATCGCAGCTTCCCTGCACTTCTCCACAGCGTCGGCCCATACATTCTTGACCCTCTCGTCATGATTTTTGTACAGCTCCGCGAGGTATTCGCCCCGCAGATCGCGCCTCTTGCTGGGTTTGTACACGTACGGAGTGTATGTTATCGGCGCCGATCCATGCGTGGACGTGGGAGGGGCATAGGCGGGGACCCGTTCGCTGCTGCTAACACTGTTGGTTGGCTGGTTCATGGTAGGGAGCGCCGTTGGTATTTGGCTGCTCATACCGCTCGATGCATGCCAATTTTATACTCTTTGCGCTTGGACCTGTGCTTTGGTTTGCTCTGACCCTTCTCCTCTAAGCACTGGTGCTTTGGCATCTATCTGAAACAATTGAGGTCCTTCGGAACGCTAGGGCCCTTGATCTGAAGCGCACACCATTCATCCTGCTTGATCCCTGCTATTGTTGCAAACTGCAAGTCTGGCAGGGAATGACACCTTGGGCCGTTCATCGCCGTTGGCTTTGGTCCCCTTTCAAAACGAAATGGAGCATCATTTTCAGAGGTAAATCATTTAACTCACTCTCGACTTCTGCACCTCTGCGAACTTTCGGGAAGTCAACCGTTACCTTTTGGAAGAACTCTTGGGAATGGTTCGCTCAGCATCTCCCAATTTGTGAGACAAATTTGAAACCCGATCAGCCATTGACAATGACATCATGAATGAATGCTTTGTCCGGGCGGTCAAAGCTACACTTTGTGATCGCAGGTCCCGGCTTCACGCCAAAGCGGTGGGTCTCAACTTCAAGCGCAAACTATGTATAAAAGGCGGCGGTTCCTTACAAGCACCCATCCGCTCTCAATAATCCTCCAACGTATTCCACTCTCGTTGCGTCTCACCAATGGCCCGCTCATCCGAATCCAGCCAGAAGTCGAAGCAGAAAGCGCACAAATTCACAGGCGTTCCGTACGCTCCGATGCCTTATCAGGGCTTGAAGCCAACCCGTTTCCGGCGCGTCGTCTGTCCGTGCAGAGTAACGGAGACATCTCCTCTTCGGCTGCGCTTCTGCCCATGCAGAGAAATGGCGCGACGGCGTAAAGAATATCTCCAAGCGAAGATTCGGGCCGAGGGCATTCGTCGACGGGAACTTAAACGGGCTGGAAAGAAGCGCGCTGTCGTCGAGGAGTCCACCGTCGTCGAGGAGGTCACGGTTGTAGAGGAGGTCAACGACCCCGACGCTGGGGCCTCAGAATACGTGCCGGGAAGGATTCCTTCGGCCCTAAGCTTGGCGGTCGCCAGGAAGGGCGCAGCACCAGTGCTTGCCGTTTTCAAGGATACCGGGTATCTCAACGCGGGCAACGCAGAGGTGGAAGGGAATGCGATACGGTGGAGGCCAATCAGGGACTGAGCGGAGCGGCAACCATTCCGAGGAGACTACATATGACTATGCACACAATTATGCCCACCAATATGCATTCTATGTTACCTGTCTTCAATTGTAAACCGAAAGAAACATTTTAAACGAAGGGAACGAATCAGTACTGTAGATTACACACGTGTTTCTGCGGTGACCGTCTCGCTCATCTAAAACTGGCATCGCTCAATTTTTGCCTCCGTAATACTCTGCATGGTTGAATTCGTCATGGTGTCGCCTCCACGAGTGAGAACCAAATGGCGGCGCAATGCTCCAGAATCGACAAACGAATCCCATGCAGGAGATGTGGACTCCTTGTCGGTGGATGGGTTACCTGTGGCAGCGAAGGACGTCCAGTGCGCGATCGCTTCTCTGGATAGCACGGCTTCACTCTGAGATCCACAAATACGATTAGAGTATGGGCGAGAAACCTCATCGCAGACTGACCATGTTGAAGGGCGTGAAGGTGTTTCCCGCGTTTGCGAACGATGCGGTGAGATAAAACCCCATTTATAATAGAACGCTCTCGGTTACTTTGTGCCTATGGTGAGATGAGCAGAGTAGCAGGGTGAAGTGGGAGGGAAAATTTACCGTCGAATAAGAAGTAGAGATCAGATGTATGCATGGCTCCGAGGAACGGAGTTGCGTTGAATAATACGGTGTCTGGTGCGTCCCAACTTGCAGATCCGCCCATTAATCAGCTTAAGAAAAAGGACGGGGGAAGAATGTCTACAAACCTGTACGCAAACACATTCTTCAATCCCTTCGAAGTCAGTGTCTCGGAAAGGAACCAATCCCTGGGCAGATTTAGCGGTGAGTGTGAACAGGGATCTGAGCAAGACATACATGCAGGTGAAGATAATTTCCCCAACCATGGCTGAGGCCCGGTCCCACTGTGTCGCGAACGGGCTCCCGGTGACATTTGGCTCGGGATATATCGCCAACGCACGGTCAATCGTCGCATTAGACTGCGAAGAGACAACTCGCCAAATGAGCGCAAAACTTGCCAATGCCAACGATCGCTGACCACCCCTGTCCAGTGGGAAAAAATGATTCGTCGAATATCACCGTCGGTTTGGATATTATCCGGGGACCCGCCTGCGAGGTTTGCGAAGTACTTTCCATCTCCTGTGCAGTGACCGCCCACGAATTCCACGTCGCTGAATTTTCCTGTGGCGATCAGCCTGGATGGGAGGTCCGGGAGGAATCCGCCCGGCCCTTCGATGATGGGCGCGAAGGCGCCGATCCCGATGCGGTTGATGGCGCTCACGATTGCTCCTTCGGAAGTATCGGCATGTGCCATGTACTTGACGGGGGATGTACACATCGACGGACGCGTTCCGTAGGCAGGGCATGGTATCGCTGCCGGACGCGGGACATCCGATGAATTCGGTTGCGTTTGCTAGAATATAATTCAGGAATGAGACTCGCAAACCCACCGACGAATGACTCACTGAAGAAAGCATCGGTCATCTCCGCGGTGTTGGCAGGCCCGAACCCTATGGACTGGGCCGTGGCACGTTTGAAGGTAAGCGGTTTTGAGCCTGCGAAGAGATACGCAGTCAATCTTATCATTTTATCTCACCGAGGATTTCCAGCCTGACCTCCGTACGCCAGGACCTAAATAACCACGCTCGCAGCGCCCGCGCTCTCCCCGTAAATCGTGACGTTTCCGGGATCGCCGCAAACTGGGAGATGTGGCGCTGGATCCACTCGAGGCCGGCCCTTTGATCGAGGAGCCCCGCATTCAAGTCACCGTCGGCTGCAACTGCGGGACCGCCCAAAAACCCGAGCAGAGTTAGTCGATATGTTATGGATACGCCGATGATACCCCCTGGGTGTTGAGCGACCCAGTCGTACATCGGGAATCCTTGTGGTGACTAAATCTGGCATGAGCTAACGCAGTCCATCATGTTCACGGGGCAGGGAAACATACGCCGTAATAGAAGCCACCTCCCTAAACAGGAAGAGAATGATGCAGGTCAGCTGTGTGCGATATGTCAGGCTCTAAGGACGTACATGAATATACACTGCGACGGGGAGAGCATCCCCAGTCGAGGCGTTTGTTGGCTTCCACACGTTTAGCGTCAAACAATCTGTCGAACTAGGTTCACTTCCAAGAGTGCCAGGTAAACTATCAGAACTCGCCTTCGCTCCCGATTCCCACCACGGCTGGGTATTGGATGCAAGCTGGGCCCCAGTCTCGGGCGTCCAGGACTTGCGAAGTGGTGGTATCTTCATTCAGCTGTACGGGCGCCCTGAATCTCAAATTGCCCACGGGAGGCTCAGCGTAACGTATGTTGCCGTAGAATGCAACAGTCCCATTCGCGATACCTGTCGGGGAGGTGGTATTCCCCGCATATGCAGCATACCCCAGATCCACGACAGGCCCAAGGTTCGAAGTCAACTGCCGGCCCAGAGCAAGGGGGGCGATGAGTGGGGAAATGAAGAAGATGGCGGAGCATTTTAAGCGGAGGGCAATAGTGGGCACTGGGCGGACAAGTTATGTCGATATGGTGTTTTATGTAGAAACCCAAACTGCGACGGAGTTCGAAGATTTCGAAGGTGCGTGGCGGACCGACGCTCAGGCTTGTGTTAGGGGAGATGGATAGAATAGATAACGAGCGGGACCCGGCGTTCAATTCAACTGGTATTGTGAAAACGCCTATGACACGTCGACATAGTTACGCCCGGCGCAGGTCAATTCTTCGATTTCTAAATCACCGCCTCATCATGAACACCAACTCGACGCGAAGTACCGGACGATGCTCACCGTATGTAGGAGGTACCTGTTCTCCTTATCCATGTAAAAATTATTGTTAAAGTGTCTGGAGCGGAGGTTAGCTACGACGGGGAAAACACGCCCGGCATACTCAATAATGTTCTTTTCATTCACGGGGATCTCGCGCACACCCATGAGCGCCGACTTGATCACGAATGGGTTCAGCTCGCGGCCCTGTTTCAGCGCCTCAGGATCAATTGGGAGCATAAAACCCATGCAGTTCGTGCCGTCGCCGGTGAACACAAGCATCACGACGGGCCAGGTACCCAGTTTAGCTGCGCCCAACGCAGTGCGAGCCTTCTCGAGTGATCCGCGCATCGCTGGGAGATGATGGGCCGCTTTTCTATGCTCGCGATCTGCAGCATAACGGAGATACCGGGGCCCCGCGTCTCCTGATTGATGAGGGCGCGCACGGCTGCGAGCGGATCGGCGTCCTTGATGGTGAGGTTAACGAGAAGGTAAGTTTCCAGGGCATTAGCGGGCGTTGTGAGGAGCTTGAGGGCGAGGACGGAGTAGACCTGGAGATAGAACATGAGGTCGTCGTTCGCCACGAGTTTTTTGGCGAGCTTCAGGTTGATGTCGGAGGATGACGCGCCACCGGCACAAGTCTGTTTGTGGAATGGCCTGGGTAGTGTCGGTTTAAAAGGTGGAAAACATCCAATTTCAAAGGCCTATCAGTCTGAGGCTTGACACTGCGCAGCAAAATTTGAATTAATTCAGGGCATCGAATTGATTCAGCGGAGACACACACTTTTTTGGAGCAATATCGAGTGGTACGGCACTGCCAGTGTGTCTGTTCATCGATAATCCGAAAAATATTGCGCAGCTTACCCGAGCACAATTTTTGAGTTGCTCTGTCCCCACCGCAGGCCGAGCAAACGTGAACGTGGGCGCGAGCATTGGCTCGAATTTCATCCGAGGAGGGGCCTTTGTTTTTGAGATCCTTTTTGGCATCCGGGTGAGTGAGCCTAAAGTACTGGATATGCGCCATGAAAGCTCTGGTTTGGCTCCAGCCAAATCGCCAATGGCGTGACTGGTCACTATCAGTGATGTATTATGTGACAGTGACGGTGACGGTGAATATATCTACCCAAAATAGGCGTAAAAATGGCGAAAAATTGGACCGGCTGCCGCCGAACTTCCATTTCTGGTAATATGTGTCAACATTAACACCTGAAAAAAGAGAACCCGTGACACCGTAAACTCCGGTAAAAGCATCATGATCTAGACACTGAGAGTCTGTGAGACAACGTGTCGAAATCAGCTTCACATCATGTGCGTGTCCTTATCCTTATCCACTCCCTCGACGTCAAGTTACGCCGGTAGACAATGTTTTCACCAGGAGCAGATCCGGCGTTCCCAGAGGATCTTGAGAGATGCATATTCGAGAACGCGGCTTTCTTCCACCCAGATTGTATTCCCGCGCTCTTACTCGTTGCTCGCCGCGTTAAAATATGGCAAGTCCCCACTGTCCAGTTTGGTTTCTATGTCCCAAGACTCAAAAAAAAATACTGTACTCAGGATTGAACCTTTGTTTTATAAAGTGGCCAACATCTACGGGCTCCCGCGTGCCAAGGCTACAAAACCAAACACGAATTTTCGGCATTCAGTACCTGCATTGTACAGCCTCATGAAATCGAAGCCGGCATCTTTCTTCTCCGACAATGTCCGCCATGTGCAGCTTGTTGGAGTCCCCGTTAGGGAGATTCTCACAGCACTCGCAGCTTGCAACGCTACCATAAATCTCGCCCTCTTCGATGTTTCCTGCGTCAAGGGCGACGCTGCCCTCCTCGAGCTTCTCGGGGCGTTTCCCTTGAAGCGCTTTTCCGCCCGGGAAAATCATTGGCTGTGTCCTGGTGGGTGGGATTTTGGTCACCCTCTCTTCGCGCATATAACGCACCTCGATCTTCCCGGCCACCATAACGAACAATGGGAAAAATGGTCGCCGCTCGCGTCAATACCCCGGCTCACACATCTTTCTTTCTCGGAGGACTTTCGCCCTACCCCCTCCACCTTCAGCGCTATCCTGGAGCACTGCAAATCTCTCCAAGTGCTTGCGGTGGTCTTCTCGCATACGGCTATGCTCAAATTCCTTGTCGGGAGCCTAGAGCTTCAGCCGTCGTCATTCGATCCCCGAGTTGCTCTGCTCGCGGTGGCGGATCGCCAAGCAGATTGGGAGACGGGTGCGAGGGGTGGCGACGACTATTGGCTCGCCGCCGAACGGCTTGTGGAGAAACAGCGGGCAGGCCACTTCGATGGTACGTTCCCTCGTTCAGCACTCTCAACACTAACCGACTATTTTGCCCTATCAGACTTCGCGCCGGGGGAGTTCACCGAGGATGAGAAGAAAGAGTTGGATTCAAGAGAATTGTTTTGTCAGATTGCGTGATGTCAGGCTACGCGGGGACAGCAGTACAGAATGTCTAAGACTGGGCCTGAAACTTGTATTACAGTATGTTGTGACTATCTTCGCCGCTTCAAACGCAAGTCCTCTGGAATTTGTCAGGATCAGATTTCCATCTGAACATCTTGTCATGGATGGCAATAGACTCGTACGACAAGTGGACCTGCCCACTGAAAGAGGATATACCGTAGTGTTTACTGTTCAGTAGTATAGTAACTTGAATATGGTCAAGAGAAAAAAGCGCCTTACGCCCGAAGAGCCGGACGAGAAGATGAATAATTCCCCGCCATTGGGCCCTATAACACTCCATGGCCATACTTAACTGGGCACACATCGAGAAGATTATTGTCACACTATGTGCGAAGGACAAGGAGGCTATAGAATATGCCTGTGTCCACCCCACTGCACGGTCTCGCGTCATTTGTTCATCTAATATTCATTTGTAGGACGGGACCGCAGGCTTCTAAAGAGGAACGCGAAGCTCTCGAAGACAAGCAGGACGCTGCATGCAAAATTTGAATTTGGTCATCGGATTAGTTCGGCGGAGACACACACTTTCTTGGAGCAATATCTAGTGGTACGGCACTTCCAAATGTATGACTTTCATCGGAAATCCGAAATATTGAGCAGCTTACCCCAACACAATTTTTGAGTTGCTCTATCCCTGGATTTTCGCCGCAGGCTGAGCCTCAGCCGGAGTTGCTCTGTCCCCACCGCAGGCCGAGCAAACGTGAACCTGGGCGCGAGCATTGGCTCGGATTTCATCCGAAGACGGCCCATTGTCTTTGAGATCCCTTTCGGGATCTGGATGAGTGGGCCTAAAGTACTCGATGTGCGCCATGAAAAGCTCTGGTTTGGCTCCAGCCAAGTCGCCAAATGGCGTGGCCGGTCACGTGATCACCATCAGTGGCATGACCGATGTGTGACAACGACCGAAACTCATTCTCTCCACAACCACCACTTGACGCTAACCTCGTCTCGGCCACCTCCCGCCCAAGGTCCGATTGTTCGCCCACTCGAAGTTCGGTGAAGGAGCGGATGCTCTTCTCTATCGGTTCTTTCCACCGTCGGTCTCTGACTCGCCTTGGGTCCCTGGATTTCACAACAGCTTAGTCTCGACCAAGAACTAGCTCGCCGGCCGAAATTCCCTGACCCTTGAAATCTCAAATTGGGGACGCAGGAGCTCGGGACAAAGGTTCGCGGTATTCGTCCAGCAAATATTATTATATCAGTACATGAGACAATTATACGAGTGTACACTGTATGCTAATCGATCCGACAGCCAGATTGGAACACCATCGTAGCCACTACCGCAATACCTACTAGCCCACGACTTACCGCCTCCAGCGATATTTCTAGTCTAACCGTATGGCTTCCCTTCTCTATCCGAGCCAGAAGATTCGGAACTTCCCCTTCTCTTGATGGGACCCAGTGATACATCTGTGGAAAGAAACTTAGAACTTGAGTGCGCCGGTACGAAGAGCAGTCTCACGCATATGGAATTGCCCTGCGGTGCCCATACGTATGTCTCCCCATCGGCGCGCATCATGCGATGACTGTGGAACGATTCAATTTCAACTCGGCCGACGCAACGAATTTGCCTACCTCGCATCGCCTGATACTCGCAGCCATTCCGACACGCGCTGCTTCGTGACCGCTTTGTGCACTTCGACGTACGTTGCGTCTCCCTTTCCACCCCATTCGACCACAGCGATGGTGCGACCCTCGTTCGTGCGGAAGAGAGTGCGTCCGGGGTGCACGTCGAGGCACGTCACAATGTGGAAATACGGCGTGTAGCCGTCGCGCCCGACGACCGTGCAGTTAAGGATGCTCCGCGATTTGCGGCGGTAGACAAAATCGAGCAGGAGCACCTCCGCATCTACAACTGGCGTTGGCGGGGATCGCCGCGGGGTCGGCGTCGTGCGTTTTGAGTTATCGGGCGAAACAGATTCGGCATACATGGTGCGTTTGGTGCGTCCTTCCTGTCTTTGAACCGGTTTTATACACGGTACGAAGGCCGGACGGCGGTGTGTTGATCCCGAGGAGTAAGTCCACCCTGTATCCAGCATATTTCGATGTCCGCGGGATAACAGTGCAGTCTCCAGGTTTGTCTGTGCCCGTAGGTCCCGCCAGAGGCACTGGTGATCCAAAGTGAAACAGATTCAAGGGCTGCCAAATCAGCGTCCTCGACGGGCGCACATGGGGCGCAGAGCAGCGCGGCGCACAACGTCGAGATCGCCCTCGCAATTGGGGACCGTAGACGACTTGCTTGTAACCTGGTCGCGCACGACCAACACTACTGCGTAGCGCGCTCATCAACCCGTCTCGAGGTGCTCTTGGAATCACAGGCGACCTCAGTCGTCCATGGTGTAACAACGGATGGCAGTGTCTATGTGGGTTTTGGCCATTAACCGTGGATCAGATGTAAGCAAGTCGAGAGAGGATCTTAACGTTCTGGGATGTCGGGGTGGCGGTCCGACCCCGACTAGGCCTAAAGCGATCCATCCCAATACTGGGTTCAAAATGAAGGCCGGGCGAGGAATGCCTCCGAGGAGCAAAATACCTACCAAGGTTCGTTTATCAGACCCAGTGCATCCGTGATACAGATCTCCAGGCAATCTCCAGGATGGTGTTGGGCGCTAGCTATGATTGCCGCTGACTGGCCATGTCCGCCTCATCAGGTTTTTGACACTTTGCTTGTGCGTGCTTGTACAGTCTTGTACGAACCTGTACGGGCCGTAACACTGCCAGACCATAGGCTATGCCTGAAATTAAACCACAACTCGAAAAATATACCTGCGGGCATTAGGAAAATGACTGAAGTCTAGGGGTATTGCGACCTTTGTGGGAAAAAATAAAAAATAAAAAAATCCAGAAATGATCCCCAAAATGCATTGGGATATGTCAGAGTAGCCATGTTTTGAGGTCTGGTGGAGTTTCTGACAAGGAGTAGTGGTCTGGAGTCTTGTTTGAGCCTGTACAGGTTCCTACAGGACTGTACAAGCACGCACAAGCAAAGTGTCAAAACCCCGATGCTGTCACTCCGGGCTCTTGTTCGAATCGCATTGATGAAGATGGAGACCGACATTGATAATACATGTCGGGTGGCTTGGATACGAAGCCGAATATCTGTTTGCTAACCATTGATGCGCCACGCGATTCTGTGGGTCCAGGTGCACATCATGAACGCAACCCAGCTTACTGAGCACTTTCGGAGAGAACGTTGGGAAGTGATGTGAATTCAAAAAGGAGCGATCCACACAACCGACGTCCCCAGGCGCGGCCTCGAAATCCGCCTATGTATTATGTAATGTTTTGCTGGGGCTGGCGCTTTGAAGATGCATACGTCATGATCAACCCCGGACTTTTGCGGGAGGTTGACTGCATTCAGTTCCATCATTTCAATGCGGTGTACACATACAGAAGTCTAGATACCGCCGCCCTCCGCCGGAGTTGGTATCTGGTTTTTGGCCGGACATAGACGGGGATCCCGTCTATCTCGGTCCCGTTAACCCCCCAGTTTCGCAAGGAACTAGGTGCGGTTAAAGGGCCGTCGGGAAGAGTCAGGCGTCCATCTCCGAGGCGTCACGCAACGATTTGTAAGAGTAAGAAAAGAAATGTTTTTGGAGTACAAGCTAGATACGAGATAGATGGTGACAAGCGCCGCTTTCGTTTTGTTCATAACGGTACCCTCCCGTGTAAACTGAATTTCAAGTGTTGATGTTCGATTTCTGCGGCATAATGTCAGTCGCGTCGAGTGCAAATTTGCCGCACGCTCACGGTCCGAAGAAGGAATCGGTTCGATTTGTCCATTCGGATATGGTTGTTTAAACCTCTATCGGTGGCTCTCAAGTGAGTCTTTTGATCGCAAGCCGGGGAAACACGCACTCTCGGATACCCTCCTCCGTCATAGGGAGCGACACGGTCCCACTCAAACCTGAGTGTATGACGGACGGCCGCCGCTCTCGAGCCTCTCCCATCGCCTGCGGATCGATAGGATAGGGTACTTGAAGAATAGTGGCCCCGTCACTGGTGAACACAAGTATCACCACTGGCCAGTCGCCCATACCCGCCTTCGCCAGGTCCGCGGAAACTGACTCGCGGTCCTCGCGTATTTTGGGGGTGCAGTGTGAAGCGGCGGGCTGTTTCTCCATCGTACGCACATGCAGAACGAAGGACGCGTCCGATCCGGTAAGTGTTCGGCCCTGGAGCATTGCCTGAAAATAAGCACTGGGGTCTGCGGGCATGTTCGTATCGACTGCGATGCAAAGGCAGTTATCAAGAGCGTTCGCGGGGTTGTTAACGAGGTCAAGCGCCAGAATGGAGTATAGCTGTATCTCAAACATGAGAGAATCGTTCGCCACGAGCCGTTTTGCGAGCTTGAGATGGGTGGGGGATCCGCCATCTGCGCAGGTCGCCTTGTGGGTTCGCCTATTCCGACATCAGGTGAGAAATGGAGACCAAGTGGGATAATGCTGCGACTTCACCAGTCAGCGACCTGGCACTAGTTATCCATGAAATGGCATGAGCACCCCTCCTCAGATCAGACGCGGATACCCACCTCCTTGGAACAATAACGGGGTATGAGACACTAGGGAAGAAGGTTTTCTCAATGTCAAGGGGTTTGGGGTGGAAAGGAGGACTCACCCCGGAGCATCTTTTGAGCCCTTTAGTGCCCGGCTTTTGCCTGCAAACAGAACACCGATGGAAGGCGGACCGGACGCTGGAACGGATTTCGTCCCGGGAAGGAGTGATATTTTCGTTGGCCTTGGAGATTTTCTCCGCATCCGGATGTACGAGCCTGATGACTGAGAGTTGAGACATGCCTCAAAAAGTTTTGAGTTGGGGAAGCGGATGAAAAAGAAGCCGTGTTACACAGTTTATGGATGTTTGTACCTTCTCGGTGGAAACCGGAAGGACCGGATGTTTTTATCTCAATACACTGGGACCCTGCGTGCCGTCAACGGCAGCCTGTCCCGTCCCGTCGGGACTTTTTCGCCAAAATATGGGGGGGCAAGTAGCTGACGGCTTTGGTGGGTCAATCTGGTGAATTTGTGCGAGACTCAGACAACAGGAATCTCTTCGCAACAGGATAATTCTAATGAGAAACCCGGTTTCTCAGAGAAACCCCTCCAATATTTGTTGTGTTGATGGGCACCCTGGTTTCTTGAGAAACCCCACCGGCCGGTAGCTCTGCAAGGCACCGGGTCCACTATATCGACTCGCATATACAGACCAGTTACTGGTCTATATTACACCAGCAGCTGAATGGAAGGGATAACCTCACGAAATAAATGAATAATATGTATCTAAGTGTGGTTACTACATATTGGGACAGTTGGAGCGATTGTGGTCTTCCTTACCACACAGTGCACATCAGTATATCCAGAGCGATATTTTAATAGCAGGGCCAGTTTCCATATTCTCACTGTTTATATGAGTGTCGGAGTCCTGAGAACCATGGTGAAAAGTTGCCCCTCCATCTCTTTCAAGTTCAAGATAGGAGTCAGGTCATTGATGTGCGGGACAGCTTCCACAACATGAGACGAGATAATAGATGGCACCTCATCAGTGAAAGTCCACTGGGAAATGGTTTTCGGAGCTTATATGGATGGGTATTCAGCTTGCAAAGCAGGCTGGAAGGTGAGTTCGGCAAAATAAAAAGCTGAGATTTTCATGTGGGTAGTAGTGTTGAGTAGGCAAGATATTCAGAGCTAGAGTGATCCATGTCATGAGATGGGCTGCTGTCAGAATTCTTGAAATAACTGTGGATTTTATACGTGCCAACCAGGGAATTGTGGCAGTCAACAAATATTATTCGATGGGCGCGGCTACGTGGGGCAATGAGACACATTTATGCGGTCGCTGAGCAGGGCGATGGGCTGCAAGTTCTTATATGAGGCGGTCAGGGCCGGGAGCATCGCGTTCAGATGGTCACATAGCAAATTACAGTTGTTCCGAAAAAGGATGAGACTATCTGCTTTTTTTTGCCTGTTCCCGATCGGGACATTCCTTACCGGGGTGTCCTGAGTTCGATCCCGGGCACTTACACGATTTTCTTTTTGGACCTTATTTTGCGCTCAAAGCCAAGCCTGTACTTTCAATTGAATGAAATCCGAGAAAAACAATTGAGGGTGATATTTTACTGATCTTTTGGTCCAGGAATAGGGAAAATATTGCACACAATTAGTGGTGTTTGACGTCCAGGCTGAATTTGAGAAATGAACGCACATTGATTGAGTACATAGGGTCCAGCACATCTTGACCCGGAGGATGCTATGGTCCCATAGGAACTGGGAAGTATGTGGCATTGTTTTTTCTGCCATATCAATTCTCGGGTGACCTGCTGCTGAGACATTGACCAAGACTATGCAACAGAGAGAAGCACACGGGGCTCTCTTGGGGAAAATATGGTCCCAGGATCAAATAGGACGTACTAATGCCAATATGGCCCGCGTCCAATGCATTGTGAAAATTGTGCAAGTACCCGGGATCGAACTCAGGACACCCCGGTAAGGAATGTCCCGATCGGGAACAGGCAAAAAAAAAAGCAGATAGTCTCATCCTTTTTCGGAACAACTGTAAGTGATATAATGCACTGTATATTAGTGAAAGCTACATACGTAAAGTACGACAAGAGGTGGAATACAAGTACAGTCTGCTTGAAATTTTAGTGTGCCTCCATGTTGATGGAAATAAAGGAAATAAAGGATACATAGATGTCATTACGCAGAATTTGGCAGGAGGTAAGCATTCAGATTAAGTGACTAGTAATATGTTGATGGCGCGCAGAAGCGGAAGCGGAAGCGGTGCAACCGTCGGGATGACACGCATGCAGATCCGGGCATTTGGACCGAGGCCGAAAATGATTGGTGGTTTCGGAGGGGTTGCGCATTAGAAACTTCCAAGATTTCTCTGATGCCTGGGGTTTCTCTGAGAAACCGGGTTTCTCATTAGAATTATCCTTCGCAACATACCCTGTATGTCGGGTTCAACGACCGGTGTGTCCCACCGATGCTTGAAGCTTCTCCCTTAGCATAAGGCCTACCGCGTCCACAGCTCATAAATTATCAAGCAGGGTCTAATCCAGGTATACCAGAAGATTCCTGCGTACTAATTCGAAAGGCTGATACCACTCAAGATTTGCGAATCAACTCGGGATTTATCGCACCCGGAGGCCGTCCCGTTACTTAACTGTTGACGCAAGGTTGACGGCCGTCTTTTTGCCATCCTGTACCGTCTCGGAGTCCAAAAACTCAAAAAAGACACCCGTTTTTTGTATCGCACAATGACGGCCCGTACTGACAGGACGGTGGGAAGCCCTAATAGTCCCATGACGGAAAAACGCGGGAAAAGAAGGGAGTTTGTTAAGCATTAAGAGGGGTTCACGACCATGATAGCTGGTTTTAACGATTCGTACAGAGCTCTGATAAGGATTAAGAAAATACAGGATTGTTACACAGGAGAACCAAGCATGTAACTGAAGACTCGACCAGCAAACCCGGTATTGAATTCCCCCCACAAACTGTGGAGAGAAATCCTATCCACTTTAGGATGAATGGTAAGGGGGATAACTTGAACTGAGACTCTATGAGATTCCTTGGGACATTCAATCGATGTCGAATGGTTATCTAACATTTTACGAAAAGTAAGGAGTTGGTTTTCAAATCCCACATCCGTACGATGTCTTTCAAATGGAAAACTCCTACTGATGAGAGCACTCCGTGTTGAACATCAATTGCGCGAAGCTGATCGGGCATCTCGGCTATGTTCAAGGGCTTGAATCCAACGCGTTGCCTTTGCAGACCATTCATTCCCTCAAAAATTGGAGCCCTGAATTATCCGGTTCGAGTATAATATCGTTTATATACTAGGCGGGCATTGACATGGTTAAGGGAGTACTGTCAAGTAAGTACGCACTATGTATCCTGAACTTCGGACAAGAGTAGATGTCAGGGCAATGGTCTTGGAAGCGTCGGAAGAAGAGTCTGGGTTTTGACGTGGTCCTTCATGTCGAGATCTGAAGAGCAGTGGACCTGGACCCAGACAAGGACGTGGTAGTCCCACGTGACAGTATCGCGTCGCGGAAGCGTGCCAAACAGGTGTCGATAAAGATCCACATGAAGGTAGTAGGCCGGCGAGCGGCGGGTCACAAACAGAATTTTGTCCAAGGGCGCTAGATATATTTTCAGGAGCAATCTTTTATAGCAGACTCGGATCGCCCCATCCTACAGTAAGTACTATACTGGTTTAGATTATCAGTTCTACGCAGGTTAACGTTCTCATCCTTTCAGGACCATCTTGATTTGTAAGGTCGAAGAAATCTTCGCACCTGTATGGCGAGCCATGGATCCTCAACGGTGTGCAACCTTAGTTAAAAGTTTATGCCTCCTCCGTAAACACCCTTTGCCGACGGCGATCCTTTTCTTTCGGGCTTATTGATGGAACTCGGCCTGAACGGCAGCTCCGTTGAGATCAGTTAAAAAAATGGGCAGCGACCTCATAGCTCAACTCTAAAGAAGTCCTCAGTTTTTATGATGCCGAATAAAAGCCCTCGTGCAAAATAAATGAGAAATATTCTCAATGAGCTATACTAGGCTTTTCAACCTCCGAAGATTGGTAACGTGCCCCGATGGATTAGACTGTGGCTTACCAAGAGGCTATTACCATACGAGACTATTGATCCCCCAAGTCACATGTACGTTTTGGCGACATTTTCGGTGCCTAGAGCACAAAAAGAACTAAAGTTCTGTTTGTGAATTTGAAATGACTTGGATTGGGCCTCTTCGAGGCGGGTGCTGAACCTTTAGGGGGTTAATACTTTTACACTTACACTGTTACAGCTATTTGCAAAGTAATGACACCACCCCTATTTTTTCAGAAAGAGCAACTTTGATGCACTAACTTTCCATGCCTGTTTCTCACTCAATTCCTGTTCAATTAGGTTCATTTTACTCACCCTCATGGGGTTCAACTAGACTGTGAATGTCCTGCCATTCACACAATTTTTATTCAATCCACAAGTTCGCGGGTTATTAAGGTGAAATTGAGGCACAGGTAGGGAATTCGAGAGACTTTGGTTGCACCGAGACCTCACCCATCCAAGGTGTGATTTTGGTCTACATGGGTGAATGTCCTCCTGCGGGCTCTCAGAGTAGCTGGGACAGAAACTGATGCATCACCAATTATTTCCACTACTTACGCTCCCGGAAACGTGTAGATTCAAGCAAATCAGTTCAGAGTTGATTGGATAATCACAGTAAGCTGTGAAAGTTCAAGCGAGACAGGTCGAATTTTGGCGTGCCGAAATCTCGTGTTTTGGGCTGTGCCCATAGCACTGTCTCAATGCACCCTCAACGCCCTGTCAAACGCGCTCAAAATGAGCCCAAGCGGCCGGGAATTGACTCGAAAACAAACCCAGAAAGATGGCGCATTAACGGCACATCAATTTGTTCTTTCTTATTTTATTGTTAGCTGGTGCAAAAGTTGTTTTCTAAGTGGTTGTGTACAGAGCTCAGAATCAATCGAAAATACAATGGTAGCACATCACAGAATGTGGCCAGAGAACACGCAGGAGGAAGCGATACAACATCTGAGGTATCATTTAACCACAAGTTCAATCTTTACCCGAGAAGGCCGAGGAATTTTATAGTGCACACATCACCAGCAAAAGAAAAAATAAAAAGGGATGTGACTGAACTTGTGTGGTACAAGTGTGGTACAGTACAGGCACAGGTCTCTTAAGTGGTCTCTAGGGCAAAGCCGAAGCAAGGAGTACACGAAGTTATTAGCGATAAGCTTGAATGACTAACCACCGGATACTGTCCCGAACACAAAGCAGAAATGACTAGTCCACTAAAATTGAACACCGAGAATATCTTTGGTTCCAGAAGATTGAATGAGATTGTACAAGAGAATTCAAGCCGTTACCAAGGTCATCAAAATGTACCCTTGTATTTTGATTTTTTCCTCGGTCTTCACCAATTTTCTAGGGATTTAATTTTGCGATGACCAATTGTTGCTGACGAAATGTTGTTTGTACTTATAGCAGAAAATGGAACAAAACCCATCTTCTCCTGGGTAGCCAAACCTAAAGGTTCAGCAATAAAATGCACAGGAGAAAGGATCTTTGCCGAAGACTAAGCCGAGTTTGTGGTCTGTGCTCAGATGATCAGGTGAACCTCAAAAAAGTTTGTACATACGGAATACATGCAGCTCTCAATGTGCGAAAGATGCTGGAGTGTGGAATTCTATGAAATCCTATGTAATCCTATCTCCAAGTCGCAGTGATAATCTGCATCCCGGACGTATCCGTAGTGGCCGACCAATTAGGGTCAGATTCCCAGACCACCTGAGACACGAGTGAGGGGGACAGCCAGCGGCAAAAAAGAATACAATAAGCATAAGCGACTTACACTACCGTCGCTTTCGATCCGGATAAATTTATACTGGAAGGCAGTGTTGGCGGGAGGTCAACGGCTACCGGGTAAGTCGCGGGGGAGAGGGGAATCTACCCAATATTGAGCGGATCCAAGATGCATGGAGAGAGTTGACCTACTGCCGATGGAGCCCATGAGCCCAGTTGCGATAGGTTCCACTCCAAATTGACCCAGAATTCTTGGTTCCACCGTGTTTTACTGAGTTGGGTGTGTATAACTATGCTGAAAATTAATATCTGAGGCATTCAATGCGACAGTGATCATTTCCGTGTCATAGGCACAAGGGAAATTTGAACTCACCCGAGCCACTAGCCATCAAGTTGCACAATGCAAAAAAGCCATCCAAGGGCTCGAATGGCTTCTGCACAAACACTCTATTGCGGCCGAACCGACCTGTGTGGAATGTAGGGACCGTCTAAGTTGTCGCACGACGCCGGCTTGGCCATACTCGGCGGTTGGATTGAAAGATCAGCTGAGACGTAACGTCCGGAACGGGAGGTGTACAGTAAGAGCTTGTAAACGGGACCAGGAAGAGGCTAATGGGCTAGATGCTTCGTGCTCGAACAACCTTTGGAAGCGGGCGTACAATGAGCTATGAAACAGGCAAGTGGTCCAGCATGACGCTTCCGAATCGCCGATCATGATACTCCATCGATGCGGTCCGGACCGTCCGGTGGACCTAAAATGGACCGTTCAACATATTGAGATATTGTACAAAGCAGACTCGGAGAGAGTATCAGTAAGCAGATTACATTTAATCAGAAGCGGCCTCGGTTATGGGTTCCCCGAACGCGGTGTCTGGCGTAAGCTGAGGGACACACGTAAGTTTCGTACAGCCGCCGCTCGCACGAGGTACGAGTGAGATCTGTTGTAGCATCTGTTTATAAGAAACTAGCCGCTCGCAGCCTTGTCCCATTGCCTGCGGATCAACAAGATCCTATACTTGTAAAGACAATTTATAGAAATCTGAAGAATGGAACACGTTCGTTCCGAGTGTCTGGGTCTGAAACACCGCCCGTAAATAGCTAATTAAAGTGCGTGCCTAATTTCTCTCTACTTCTTGTATAGATGGTAGGTTACATCAATGTATTTAACTCGATTCAGAAAACACGGGCTCGAACACCACTGGCAAATCCAGTATCGTATTTCTCTCCGAGTCCGAGGAGGGCAGATTGAACAGCCTGGGGGCGTCGATGTTTTTTTAACATGGTGAGACAAGCGCGTATTATCGTAAATGTACAGGGAAGTCTTTTAACCGTTTTCCTACTTACTTATGACTAGAGTTCTGTGAGTATCACTATAGCACCAGTTACAACCGTGGGAAGATGTCCGCGAATAGCCGATTATGCTAAAATCCGTAGTCTCCCTTTCTTCTTTCTTCTCCAGTGAACAGCATTCGGAGCTGTGGAAACGGACCCCACTTTGCCCTTCAACAGCCCGTGATTTTCACCTGTCTCCTTGTTCGACGCAGAGTGCTTAGTTTCGCGTAGTCCACGGAGTTATTTGACAGTCGATTTGATTCCGATCCCCGACACATGAGCACACGTGATTTCCCGCCTTGTTTCCCGCGCCGTAATAAATTCCTTTCCACCAGGTTTGTGTTGATGAAGCTCGGGGAAAAACGTGAAAGCTCGTATGATACTCATCTGAAGTAAATAGCATGAGTATCCTATCCTATATATTAAGAGACAACGAACACTGCCACACGAAAAGTCACCTGATAAAGTCACATGAAAAATCACGGGACTCGGAATCCACCCATGCACGGCGAACCCCGGGACTCGGAATCCGCCGTGTGTTGGCGAGCTCGGAATCCACCGGGGTTTGGGGCGGAGCCCCAACAAGCTGTGGACCCTGCCGAAGGTGCGGACCGAGCACAGCGAGTGTCCGCGCCGAAGGCACGGGTCCTAAAGCTTGTTGCACTCAAAATATGTTCATATAGCAGATATTTGAACGTGGGAACTCACGTGGAGTTGCATTCCGATCACGTTATTTCCGGCGTGTGAGGCAAATTTCGATTTGATCCGGTACCTAGAGGCTCCTGCCAGTGAGCCGCCATCTGACACAAGAGGCATCCGTCGAACTGTCAGCTTTCCTTCATTCCAAGGGACTCGAAGGCCGGCCTGATGCTCGAATTCGTACAACTCCAATTTCCAAACCCCTCAGCGCTCTTTAGTCTTTCTACGCAGCCCTGGTTTATATGTATTTATCTGAGCTTATCGAGACAGAGTTCTTGCAAAGCATCGGTTGATTCCCATCTGCCTGTTCAAGTCTCGGATGGTGGTTCTCCCGTCCTCGCAGTGACAGCTTCGATTTCACAGTCATCACCGCAACCGGCGCTGGATCCTCCGCAAAGGCGCAGTCGACGCATGTAGTCGCAGATCTTTCCTCTCAACCCCTGCGTTTTGGCTGGAGACGATGATTCTGTCCGACATCCAGGCCGACCAACTCCTTCGACTCGCTGTCGATGCGCAAATTACAGCCTATGTCGCGGGCATGCCCCATTGGCTTTTTTCTACCATCTCAGACTGACGTGACTCTCCGTAGTGGCCGCATCGACCATCTTAGTGTAAGTCGGCAGCAAAGGACCTGGACGGATCGTATAACTGGGCCTGTTCTTTCTAGATTCGATTGCCTTGTCTGTCTTGATAGAGAGGTACGTTCCCGAATCCCATATTCCTTGAAATAGATCAATGGACCCTCCCCAGGTAGAGATGGTCTGGAAGCGTCCTAAATCCCTCGTCAAATGGTTATATGTGGGTTTCGCGTTATAATCCTGTTCACTGTGCTTGACGCCACCCATCCAGATATGGGTTCGCAATGCAATTGAAACCTGTCTGCTTCCCACTGAGCCCGATCTAGAATCGATACTTTGCGCTCTCCATGACATGGTGAAATTCAATCTTCCAAGCAATAATTGGTCATTAACATCTCGTCCAGTTTCTGCACATCCGGTATTTCATCCCCTCTTTTTCAAGGCCCGGCTGATATTCTCAGTCTACCTTCGGCGAATGCCTTCGAATCTGGTGAATTCAGTCCCATGCCCCTCAAGATTCCTAATTGAATCCTTTTGGGAGTTGTGCGTCAACTTGAACCTACGTGATTTTTCGCTCAACGCCGACATCACGATGTTCGGCAGTTGCTTCATATTCCAACATGTAGGGAAATCATGCACGCCACTCCTGCCAAGATCGCTGACGGTCCAGCAGATACAAGGTACTGGAGCCACAATAATTGTTGGTACTGTGGACATCATACTACTCCTACGGTGCGTCTCCGCGGCGTCGATCCTCGTTCGCTGCAATTATTCCCCGATCCGCAGAGTTTGGATCCTATATGAGCGATCCACTCGCATGCTGTATACCCTACTCGCCATGATCATCGGTGAGCGGGAAATCCTCAGCGCACAGCCGCTGGTACGAGTGCTCACGATTCCGGTCCTCGTCAAAGCTGAGGTCGCCACCATGTATCTCCCAAGCCCAATTTCCTTCCAGATTATGTGTCTGAGACGATTGTTCTAGGTTATATATCAGTACATCTACCGTCAACAATTTGACCGGTGAGAGATACAGCACCTCCTTGCCGTGGATTCTTTCTGACGGTCTGAACACTAGAGTATGTTCATGTTGGGTATACATTTCATCCAGGCTCTTATTAGCGACCCGCTGAGATACCCGATAGATTGATCGGGGGCTGTTATGCGTCTCAAGGTGCAGACCGGGCATTTGATTTAAATGTTTCCTGGACCATCTTTGTAGAAGTTCCCAGATATTTCTCGATCTTCCCCGTCCCCTCCCTCCTCGTTGTAAGTCTGAAACAGACGTTTTGTTATCTTGCTGAGATTCTGAATATTTTCCCAGTCATTCTCGATGCTCTGTCTCACAATCCACAACTGCCAGCGCCGAATTACAGTCTCGCGATCCTACCACACACACTCCATTGCGGTAGTCTTCCTGCGGGACGGAGTGCTCTGGTTCCTGGCTGTTGTCTGTGAGAGTTTCCTCCTGCCCTCCCTTCTTTTCATCATACTGATCATAGCACATACCATGGCAGTCGTCAACCCCCCGCAGATATTTCTATGGGCCTTAGGACGCGCGTCCCTGTTCCAGGTGCTCATGATGTGCGTGCGCGCTTCAACTTTAATCCTGTCCAATCATCGTCGACGTCCGTGTTCTAACGAAGGCTGAACCAGGCCATCATTCGCGTGAGTCCTTACATACTTTTGAATATGTCCCTGAGGTTCAACTGCGGCCGCCTTCAGTACTTACTCAGTTGTCGGCGCGCGGGTCCTCCTCAACATGATGGAAATTGCGGCAGAACACCCTGTACAGACGGGGTTGAAGCCAAGGTTGCGCCATCGCCCTGTGTAATGGCTGCTGGCAGTTGGGTTTGGATGATTGGGCATCTCGGCGATGTCCAACGAACGGAATCCCACAAGAAACATCCACTCAATAATGTAGCACGGCCGACAGCATGTATACGCCATTATTGCCAATGGCCCTGGATGTCATCCTGATTCATCCAACGAAGTCCCACTCGACGTGGATAGCACTGAGAGGAGCCAGAACCTGGAACGCCGACGGGGTCAAATCGAACGAAGTCGGACTGCAGCCACTGCACTTGTCGTCAAGTATGACTGTGATTTGGTTCCCATTGTCTGAAAATGATGCCATGCATTCGGCGCCATTGAGTATGCTTACACGCGGATCTCGGAGAAAACTCACACTGGATAGAGATCTCCCGTCCACACAGAGTCCCGTCCTCGAAGGGGGCGGGGGCGAACGCAGCGGCAAGCTTGGTGATTTGGATGGGACTGCCGTAGGCGCCAAGTGCACCGCTGGGACCATAGAAGGAGGCTGGACGTGCGTGTGTTTGAATTGTGAGCACGAATCACAATAATGCCATTGAGCTGTCTGTACCTGTACCAGTGGTCGCAGCGACAGCGGCAACGAGTACGATGAGCGACGCGATTGATTTATGTGAGGCACATTGGAATTAATAAAGACGAGGGAGTGCACAATGTTGTAGCGAGAATTTATATCTCGAGAGCTTGAGTCTCATCCCCATTGACTCTCGCATTCTCCCTGGCTCTCCGCTGCAGAATTTGGTCCAGTCCGCTCCGCAGCTACCCATAAGGTCCATACACATCCCGACTTGGCCATCGTATTTAAAAGGTCTGTAGCTTCCAAGCGTGGACCCGGGAAGAGATTCAAGAGAAAGAGTCGCGCCCGATGTGACTGTGTGGAGTTCCAAATCTCAGAATAAATCATAAATGGGAAGAAACGGATCGGCAACTGCAATTCAGCATCAAGATAAGGAAGCTGGCTCACACGGGCTGTGAGGTGTGGGTCGATTCGAGCGGCTCCGCTCGCCATGCGAGGCAGATTACTGTGTTATAATTAAAAGGGTAGGTATATAATAGGAAAACTCTGTCCAGATAACAACTGCTTCTCAAGAATTAATTCCACCAAGCTTCCAAAGGATTTTATTCCTCCCAACGTATGCGTCTGCTTAACGGGATCTAACCAACCGAAATGTCGAGAAAGCACATTATTGACGCGTATTTGCTCCGTCAGAAAGTCACCTGATCGTGTTGCTTCTCTCCCCGTGCCTCCACCTTTCTCGCTGTACCTGCCAGTCCTGGGACAGCGGACTTGCCGCTCCTTCCGGGGTCATATCCAGGACATGGTTTACGCTGACCTCGATGGTTCCTTCTTCCACCCGCGCTAAACTCGATATTTTCGTGTGGTCATCCCTGAGGCCTTGACCGCTGAGGACGGATATAATGGATGATAGGTGTTTGACCACCATTCTCGGGACCGAGGAAGGAGCTAGGGCTGGCTTCAAATCCATTCATTTTCCCTTGCCGTTCTTCAAGCACGCGGAAGCGATGAAGCATGGATGAAGAGTACTGTACTAAAGTGCGCCAGCTCGCTGACATTCTTTTTTGTCTGACAACTCAGATACGGCAGGCCGCCGCGGAAACAGTGCACAAGGGCACGGCACCCAGGGCTAGTCGAAGTTACGAAAGCAGACTAGTGATTACATCCTTTGGCCTCCATGTTTTTTGCGCGGAAGGAGCCCCCCCCCTCGAGGATTCCAAGGATTCTAGAACAGCCGGCATCCTCGCAAAGTAGGTGTGGTCTAGCTACAATTGTTGTCTATATACTAATTACCCGCTTTCAGGAGCCCTCTGGAACCCATGGAAAGCGGTCTATCGAAATTCCTGAAATTCCTGATCGACCCCGCGCAAGCCCCCGAACCAAGCGTTGTTGAAACTTCAACTTGACGCGGCGGCGTCGGTGAACAGCGTCGCTTATCCCAAACGGGATGCTATATTCGATAACGATCACACCACAATCGTGACGATGGCGTTATTTTTATTTTTGCGATAAAGACGTCAATAAGGCCTCCTTGAAGTTTCAGTCCACCATGTCCTCGACAAGCTCGTTCTACAAGGCGCCCGAGTTCGACACGCTGCAGCTGCACGCGGGGCAGGCGCCCGACACGGCAACCAACGCGCGCGCGGTGCCCATCTACTCCACCGCCAGCTTCGTGTTCGACAGTTCCGCGCATGGTGCGGACCTGTTCGCGCTGCGCGACTTTGGGAACATATACTCGCGGATTGGGAACCCCACCGTCGTACGCCCCATTTTTTTCTTGCTGTTTTTCGTCAGTGCACTAACGCATGGATAGGACGTGTTCGAGAAGCGCGTGGCGGCGCTGGAGGGCGGGGTGGCTGCCGTCGCGACGGCATCGGGGCAGTCCGCGCAGATGCTCGCATTCACCGCGCTCGCAGAGTCGGGCGACAACATCGTCGCGTCTGCGCATCTCTACGGCGGGGTGCGTGCTTTCTTCTCCATCCCTCCATCCTACTCACATGCATCGCTATCGGTCGCCTCCCGCAGACGTACAACCAACTCAAAGTCACCTTCCGCAGATTCGGCATCACCACGCGCTTCGTCGACAGCGCGGACCCCCGTGCGTCTTTCCCCTCTTTCTTCCTCATGTATCGCTCACTGGGAAAGCAGAGGCGTTCGCGGCCGTGATCGACGAGCGCACGCGCGCAGTGTACGTTGAGACGATCGCCAATGCGGACTTTAGTGTGCCGGATATCAAGGCGCTGGCGGAGGTGTGTAGCTGTCTTGTCTCCACTTTCGCCTCGCCTGTGGGATGGGTGGAGCTGCACTGCGTTTCCGGGAAGGAGCATGGCGCTCCCCGCAACCCTGCCCGTTTCCATCTTCCACCCTCTATTGCCCCCCCACTTGTGACGACGCGCTGACTCACCCCCCCCAGATCGCGCACGCGCACCACATCCCGCTCGTCGTGGACAACACCTTCGGCATGTGCGGCTGGCTCGCGCGCCCGCTCGACCTCGGCGCGGACATCGTCGTCGCGAGCGCGACCAAGTGGATCGGCGGGCATGGGACGACGATCGGGGGTGTCGTGGTTGATGGGGGTGCGCGTTTCTGCCACGCTTTTTCGCCGTTCCTCCTCCTCCACGCATCCCTCGTCCCACCCCTTGCTTGCATCCCGCTGGCATCCGCCACCCGTCCGTTCCATACCCTTCCCTCTTCCCTTCGTTTCCTCACTCCCAATGCCCGTCGCCCGTCGCCTCTGCCCCCATCCCCTTCATTTCCCCTCCCTCTTATTCGTCTCATACATCGTCATCCCTCTCCGCGTTATCCCCATCCCTTCCCATCCTTCTCCCCCATCCCTCCCCCTCCAAATCTACCTCATGCTGATCAACGCCTTCCCCTCCCCAGGCAAATTCGACTTCAACGCCGCCTCGCCGAGCAAGTTCCCCGCGCTCACGGAGCCAGCGGAGGGGTACCACGGGCTCGTCTTCAGCGAGGCGTTTGAGGCCGCGGCGTTTGCGGTGCGCGTGAGGGTCGAGGTGTGCGCCCCTCCCGTCTTTCGTCTTCATCGTCTCCGTCCTCCCTTTCGTCTTCGTCGTCTCCGTCCCTCCCCCTTCCGCGGACCCGACTTCGCATCGTCCCTACCCCCACTTGCTACTCTCTCCCCCTCCATCTTCATTCTCCCTCTACTAGTCCTCCGCCTCCGCTCCATCCCTCACCCCACCCGACTTTCGCCGTACCTCCCTCCTCCCCACCAACCCCTCATCCGCCTTTCTCCCCACCAACCCCTCATCCGCCTCTCTCCTCACCCCACCCCATCCCACCCCATCACCCGCCTTCTCCCCCGGAAACGCCAACGCTGACGACGCCTCGACAGATGCTCCGCGACCTCGGCCCCGCGCTGAACCCCTTCGCCGCGTTCCTGCTCCTGCAGGGCCTCGAGACGCTCAGTCTGCGCGCCGCGAAGCACTGTGCGAATGCGGCGGAGCTGGCAGGGTGCGTGCGTTTTCTTTGTTTTCTTTGTACTCTTGGACTTGGATCCCTCTCCTGTCCCTTCCTACGTTGCACGTCGTTTCCACTTACATCCCCTCCTCGTCACGTCCACACCTTTTGGTCCCCTCGACTCTACCCCCGCCGCATCCCCTTCCCTCCTGACCCTCGACCCCCGCTGACCTTGCGTCCCAGATACCTCGTCAAGAACCCACACGTCGCGTGGGTCTCCTACCTTGGGCTCCCCTCCCACACGTCCCACGAGCGCGCGCTCACGACGCTGCGCCCCGGCGTCTTCGGTAGCGTGCTTAACTTTGGTGTCAAGGTGCGTCTGTTTTTGTGCCCTCCTCCTTCGTTCGTGCTCTGTGCTCCGTCCCCGGTCCTCCCTTTTCCCTTTCGCTTGCGCCTTACGTCAGCACTTCGCTGACGCCCCACACCAGGGCGACGCGCTCCAAGCGAGCAAAGTCGTCGACCTGCTCAAGCTCGCGAGTAACCTCGCGAACCTCGGTGCGTCCCTTCCTCCTCCTTCTCCTCCCCCTTCTTGCCGTTGACGCGTTGACGCTGACGCTGCTTTTGTTGGGCGTCGGGCAGGCGACGCGAAGACGCTCGTGATCCACCCCGCGTCGACGACGCACCAGCAGCTCTCGGACGCGGAGCAGCGCGCGACCGGCGTGCGGCCGGATTTGATACGGGTGCGTGCGATCTCCTGTCATCCTCTTCTCTGCGCCTGCGCTCATGTATTCGTTCGTCCGTTCGTTCGGACGAGCAGGTCTCGGTCGGCATCGAAGATATCAGCGATATCGTCGCCGACTTTGATAATGCGCTGAGGATCGCGTTTGACGTAGAGGCGTAGGCGTAGGCGTAGGGTAGGTGGCAGATTGGACCCTAGTAGGATAGTGGAAGTGTACGAGGGTGGGTGGGACACCCGTTGTTTCGAGCTCGCCCCTCCGCTTAGGTTTGGAGAGGCGGTTGGGATCATGAACTGGATGAAGTTTAGGGAGCCAGAGTCATGACCAACCACCGGCCCGGTGGTATCCGACTAAACGCGATCATGTGAGCGACGCGTCAATATAACCTAAACCTCACATCATTGGTGTAACAGCAGATGTGGTAACTTATACAAGGACGAAGCCGTTACCCTGAGCTATACTGGCTGGTTACATCCTCATGCTTGGAGGTCCATCTTGTTCTGTACTACGTCACGCTTGGGGAAATTTCATCTCGAGGGGACCGACAGTCGGCGTATATCGCTTGCTTTCGGATTCTCCGAATCTAGTATGTGACTTGACAGGCGATGAGACGATGCTTTGTCTGGTGCTACACGAATTTGGACTCGATGGGCATTACAAGCTTTACAATGTGGGCAGCACGGCAATGTCAAGAGTTTTTGAGAGCTGGTTATGTATTCGTAATGAATGTGTTTGTGTCAGTCTGACCCAGCGCGAACGAAACTGTTTCCCCCGGCTTGGTCGTCGTCGTTGCTGCTAGTTTGAGAGAGTGTCCCACCTGCGAGATAGTAGATTATTCTAGACTGAACTCTATGTAGCTGATCAACCTTGCCAACAGGTGTTTGTTTCGGGTTACAAAATGCATAGCGAGTAAACACTTACCCATGGAGTTACGAGTTAAGGTATACAATATTATACATACATGTGTATCAAGCATTCAAATCAAATCAAGGAGCGACCAGGTGAAAAGCTTAAACCGCATTCACCGACGAGGCTGATGGGCTGTTATCTTTCTCGCTGTCATCGTTCACGGGATCTCGCAGGGTGACCATTAACAGGACCGATGATTATCGGTTGATAGGTCGGATCCCGGGTCCGGACAAAATTTTGAAATCCACCTTGCGAGGTGACCGCCAGAGTCCGGACAAATGGGCCTCACGAGTGCAGCAGGTCTGAGTCGGAGTCCGGACAATGGGTGTCAACAGGACCAAGGTCTGTTCCCGCATCCGGACATTTGATGGTGGCCCGCGATCCTTGTTGCCTGTAATAGCTATAGAGCCACAATCCAATGACTAAATTTAATTTAAGTCCTTGAAACCAAGTCAATCTTCGAGGAGTTTACATTTGAGAAAAAGGTGCTTGCAAAGGCTGTTGCAAGCCTGAATACAGTTCAAAGGAAAGGGAAGCCACATATTCAAATTACGGAGCTGGCAGAGGTCGATTGCATAGAGGATTGAAATATTGGTTTTTTTTTGGATTTTTTCGTATTTTTGCCGCCTTTTTTGAGGTCTGAGCCGAAGTCCGGACAAAAAAAAATTCGGTCGAGGTCAGAGCCAAAATCCGGACAAAATTTAGGGCTTCTGGCGGGTCCAAAGTCCGGACAAAATTTCTCAGACCCCCAAAATCCGGATCCAACCTATCAACCGATAATCATCGGTCCTCCATTAACGTCCTATCTCGACGAGATGTCTCATTTATTTGGCTCCGCATCGCTGCAAACGCGGCCTCTGTTGGAATAACAACCGAAACAACCCTCACCGCCCCGACAATGCGCCGAACAGCTGTGCACCGCAAGTGCACCGCCAAGGCAAGCTGTTACCTCGGTGATTCCACAGCTTCTATATATTCCTCCGTCACTCCGACTCATCCATCGCGCGCCCGCTGTTTCTTTTGTCCTGCCGACCTATCCCCTTTTGTGTTCTATACAATCATGTTGTTATATAAGTAGCAGTTCAATTTTACCGAGGCCCCTGCGCATTTGTAGAGGGTCACTGTGCACTCATCTGTCTCTGGAGCACTGAAATCTACACAAACATGCAAACACTCATACCCTCGATCTCGCCGCCATTACCAGGACTCTGTCGACGATCATTTTCCTGGTTCTTATTTAAAGACACCAAGGCACTTTCTCCTCTGTTGTCGATAGAGGGTGTCTGAATGCCTCCACACATCGTGGAGTGCTTTAGATAAGAACCAGGGAAATGATCATCAACAGAGTCTCGGTAATGGCAGCGAGATCGAGGGTATGAGTGTTTGTGTGTTTGTGTAGATTTTAGTGCTCCAGAGACAGACGAGTGCACAGTGACCCTCTGCAAATGCGCAGGGGTCTCGGTAAAATTGAAATACTACTTATATAACAACATGATGGGTGCGACAGGGCGAATTCAAGCTCAGAGGGTTTGCCTCCCCCACCAGACATGGTCTTCCTTGTCCAAGAGCAGCCAAGAACCACACATAAGACGATCAACTCGGGGGCCGGGGGCAATGCACTGCAGGAGGCGAGTCAGTTACTTATACACAATTATTCGAGGAACCACGGGCGCACCTCGACTTGGACCATCACAGGAATGAACAGATTCTGTGCGGTGTTCTGGGCGCCAAACAGTCCCAGGAGTATAATCAATATGATATAAATGGGACCGCCGATTCGATGACAATGGCAGAAATGCCTGCGTAGTTCTTTGCGTAGTCTCAGCCGAGGACATTGTTCATGGTTTGGCGGTGGTAGAGGATGCAACTGGCGATGAGGGCGGTAAACCAAATCGGAAGTAGCACGAGGATGATCCAGACGGGAAGCTCTAGATCAGGCAAGGGAACGGTAGGGATGGCGATCTGAATTTAGAGTATATCTGCAGTCAGCTGTTTTCTGAGATTCGGCCAATCCATCCCTTTGATTGGCTTGGGGCCGCTGGGGAGCCAATCGGAAGGCACGATTAACCGAATCTCAGGAAATTGCGAGTTGCAGATACACTCTACAACCATGACATTCAGAACTATTTGACAATTAATTTCAAAAATATCACCAAGCAATCGGAAGGCATACCCAATTGCAAGGAAGCACCCGGAGCGCGACCGAAAAAAAAAGGGAAAAACCAGTGTTAGCCCAATGCTGGCGACCAGAGATATCGTCGCATCATAACTGATTCTCCCGAAGTTATGTAGTGCAGAAGTTCAGTGGTCCAGAACGCTGGCAACAAACCGCCGCCGCGATTAGTCACCCAGTTACACGGGATTAGGGAGTCAAAGGTGGTGGTCGGGCTTTATGCCTGATCCGCGTCAAGGGTTCCTAGTGGAAGTTTCGAAGCCTTGGAGAATGCTAAGTAGGATCTGAAATCTTTGCGGACCATGGCTTGGCACCCGTAAAATTGCACGTGGATCCAGGATGTGGTCAAGATGTGGGAGTGGGAGTCCAGACGTGAATCGATTCCGATGCCGAAATCCCGAACTCTGAGTCGTTTTGTCTGTAAAGCATTGAAAGAGAGAGTAATTAAACGAATTGAATCAGTAAAACCATGAACTGAGTGGAGGGATCCAGGAGATGTACAATGCTGATGTTTTCTTTCTTCACCGGCTCAACTTGGGCAAAGTGGCAGTGCCGCCCCTGCCGACATGGCGCCATTTGGCGGTAGCCATAAATTCGGTGGATTAAATTCTGCGATATATGTGAATTGGTTAGTAAATCACAGTTGAAGTCAAGTTGAACGAGAGGACTCGGAAGCGGTGCACTTTGACAGCGTGGGATTTTGGCTGCCTTTTGCGGCGCGGCGGGATTGATGCGCTGTACTCTTGGCTTCTCCCACAACACCCATGGCTTTGCTAGACAGCATCCGAGCGGGGCGGGCACTTCGAAGAACTGGTGGCATAGCGCACGACTCCAGTGCGCCCAGCCTTAAAGGTCAAGCACACAATAATATTTCTATAGGAACACTTTGGCTCACAAACAGTCTAATCTGCGCCCTCCTCGAACCTTCAGACACGCTAAAAGTCTCGGATAAATACGATGCGAAGGTTCTGCATGCGAACATTGAGAACTGGGGCACCACACTGGCGGCCTTCACGCCGCAGACGATCTCCGTGCCGCTGACGCTCGCACAGGGGTCCCTCCTCCTGCGTGCGTACGAGAAGCTCGAACGCGACGATACGGTGGAATCTGCTGCGGCCGAGTACGTCGCATCCGGTTACACTTCCAGGGGCGCACTTGTCCCTGAGGAAGCGCAGTTACGCGATGCGCTGGGCCCGCAGATTCAGGCTGCGATCGACACACTGTCCGACACCGCACAGCCGCAGGCGCAGGCGGGCTGCTTCATGAAGCTGAGCTCACGCTCTCCGAAGGATGCCGCGGTGCGCTCTGGGGTGCTCGAGGCATATTACGCACGTGCAGTGCGTGCGGAGCGCCAAGAGGGGCGGGAGCTCGACGACGAGCGGCGGCTGTGGATAGTGTGCGAGGCCGAGGGCGCCGCACTCCGATTTACCGATGCGGCTTCTGTTATTCGCGCGCTCATTTTGAGCGAGCGGGTTTGGCAGGTTAGTTAAATTTCCGCTTCCCGAAGTTCGCTGTGCGCAGCATCGAAGTTTCTAACGACAAAACTGACTCCTATTGTAGGATATGACTCTCGCCCTGCGCCATCGCAAATTCTGGCAGCAACACGTCATTCTGCGCAAGTGGGAGCCCGTCCCGATTGACATGGTGCGTGTCGTCTCGTGTATGGTCATCATATGTCGTCTCTCCTACTTGACATCGCTGGCATATAAAATTGACTTTCACCCAATCAAATTCCCAAAATTGACCACCCTTCCCTCCCAGGAATTCCGCACCTTCATCTCCCATGGGCGCATGACTGCAATCTCGCAGTACGCTTACCAGCTTTGCTCTCCCCTGCTCACCCACCCTGCTTCCCTTGCGCGCGCGGTGTCCGCGATCCGCACCTTGTACGACTGCGCGCTGCGCCCCGTGCTCGAGTCGGAGGGATTTGCGGATTGCGTACTTGATTTTGGGGTGCAGCCCGCCGGCTTGGATGAAGACGCCAGGCCCTGGACTGCCCACCTCATCGAGATCAACCCGCTCGAGGAGACGACGGACGGCGCGCTCTTCAGTTGGGAGCGCGAGCGTGGTATCATCGAGGGCACGGCGGTGGGGACCGAGTACCCTGTCGTGCGGGTCACCGAACGCAAGCGCACGGGAGCACTGGCGATGGTGCCGCATCGATGGAAGGAGGTTATGGCAAAAGTCGAGCAGGAGTTGGAAGAGAAGGATTGAATGATGTTGGGCGGGAAGGGCGTAGTTTTGCGGGCTCGGGTTACGGCAATATGCAGTAGCGCACACGCCTTCGTTAGATACTCGAATAGAAATGTAATGAGACCCACCCCTGCCTCCTCTTCACATCCTCGTTTATTGTTTTGCACTCCAACTGACACAACACGACACCACATCACGACGCATATCTGGTTGAAGTTGTGCGGAATCTGCAAAAAGGGTATGTCCGCCTGATTAACCTCGCGAACAAGTGTTTTGTACAATTGTTAAATACCATACATAGCCGGTAAATACAAGTTACAGCCATTATCAAGCTTCGAGTTTCGAGTTGAGATATCCAGCGCTATATAAATATATAGAATCAAGCATTCAAAACAAATCAAGGAGCGATCGGGTAAAGGCTTAAACCACATTCACCGTCGAGGCCGATGGGTTGTCATTTTTCTTCTCGTTGTCATTATCCTCAGCATCTCGGAGGACGACCAATGACGTCCTATCTCGACGAGGCGCCTCATTTGTTTGGCTCCGCGTAGACTGGGTGCCCACCGCCGCCGCAAGCGCGGCCTCGTCAAACTCAGACGCGCCGTCCCGTCGGTGCGGGGAGGCGAATTCAAGCTCAGAGGGTTTGCCTCCCCCACCAGACATGGTCTTCCTTGTCCAAGAGCGGCCAAGAACCACGCGTAAGACGATCAATTCGGGGGCAATGCACTGCGGGTGGCGAGTCAGTTACTTATACACAATTATTCGAGGAACCACGAGCGCACCTCGACTTGGACCATCACAGGAATGAACAGATTCTGTGCGGTGTTCTGGGCGCCAAACAGTCCCAGGAGTATAATCGATATAATAGTGAACGGGACCGCCGATTCAATGACGATAGCGGAAATGCCTGCGTAGTTCTTTGCGTAGTCGGGGCCGAGGACATCGATCATGGTTTGGCGGTGGTAGAGGATGCGGCCGGCAATGAGGGCGGTAAGCCAAATCGGAAGTAGCATGAGGACGATCCAGACGGGAAGCTCCAGTTCAGGCAAGGGAACGGTGGGGATAGCGATCTGAATGACGACCATGACGGACAGAACTAGTTGACAATTAATCTCAAAACATCATCAAGGAATCGGAATACACACTGATACACGCAACAAAAAACAAGGCCGGGGGAACAACGATGAACCATGCAAAGTTCCAGAGAACGCCGACACGGTACAACTGTCGAGATATTAACCATCGCGAATAGATGGATGCAAAACACACAAACCAGTAACCCATCCGACATGAATGACGCCAGAATGGAGGCCACATTTCCGAGCGTCATGAATGGGACAGACTGCTCATCAATGAGGTAGTTGAACGGGCCGCCAGGATACTCGCGGTCGTTAATCCAGGCGTTCTCGTTGAAGCGGATGCTGCACGCCAGGTTTATTGTACCCATGGCGAAGAGCGCTGTGTTGAGAACAAGCCAGAAGATCCACATCCGCGACTTGCTTCTAGATCTCGTCAGGAGAGTGTAGTAGGTCACTGTCGCGAAGACTCCGAGATGAATGCCTGCATGACTCAGTCCGCGAGAGCTCGAATGAATTATAATGCTGAGGTACGTACCAAAGGCAACGGATGCGAGATGAGTGGAAACATAGTTGGACTGCTCGTACCAAAGACTCTCCGGGTCCTCTTGCGTGGCGTAAGGCGAACCCATGTCGGAGCTGGTGAGAGACAGCGGACCTATTTCTCAGAGTCGACACAAGTTTATATGGACGTTTGGACAGCCGTAAGACTGTGATGGATGCATTGAGTTCGGTTTCAAGTCTGCTTTCTATCGGATCAATCGTTGGTGATAATTCAAGACATATCTGTGAATAGGTTCTCCACGGTTGCGGTTCGTCCCCAGCGAAGACTTCGAGTCTGTTTCGGATTACCTGGTGCCCGGTTCAATCTCGGGGTGCCAGGGACTGCTGTCGAACTTGCCAAAAAAGCACCCCGAGCGAGACCGAAGAAGTGACGAACGGAAGACGGGTGCCCGACCAGAGATATCGTCGCATCATAATGGATGTTCCAACTGTCAGCGCGGAAACCTAGAGCTCTAGAATGGCGCCTAGAACTCCACGACCGTCAGTTACAGGTATGTTAGATGTTGAGAACCCAGAAGATGATTGTCGACTTCATGCCAAATCCACATCGAGGTTCCCAGCGGGGCGCTATAAGCAGTGGACAAGAGCCAATGCCTGCAAGTATAAGTCTGGGTCCGTAGTGATTGGCCGGCGGTCCATTGCTCATCACCGGCGGGAAATCCAGTGGAGATAGGCCATCGATGGTGCGAAGCAAGGGAAGGGAGTGGCACGTGGCTGCTAATGCCCACACCGCCACACCGCTCAAATCGCTTCGTCCTTAAGGAGTAAGCAAATTGAACAGTCGAACCATGGCTTCGGGGGCGGGGGCGGGGGCGGGGGTTAGGAGAGATGCGTAACCTTTGGCGTGTTTTCTTTCTCGCTCTCAGCTTCCATCTTGTTAGATCTCTTGTTGATCAAGGAAGTATATTAGTACTGAATGATGGATTCATCATTATAACACCGTTCAACCCACGTTCAGTGCCATTTAAAACCTCCCGGTCTCTTTATGTCCGCTGTAAATAGTACGAAAGTCACAGGCGCCAATTGAATCTCCTCTCCGCAATGACTTCAAACCCGCAAACCAGAGGCCAGCTGCGCGGTGGTCTGTGGGTAAAAAAGACACCCTCCGTATACTCTCCGGCCCAAGTCAGTGAATGGCTGTCGAAGATCAAATATCCGGGAGACCTAGACTCGTTCAAGCCGTCGCTTGATAGCTTGTCTCTTGTGGCGCGGTTGAGTCTTACGACGTTTCCGTTCGAGAATACGCCCATGCACTAGTGAGTCCGGAGGTGGAAAGTACTGATATGTACAATGACACTTGTAAAAGCACTGCAGCGCATTCTATGGACATCACCTATGAAGGCTTGTACCAACGTTTGGTTGCGTCGTCCGGGGGCACAGGTTCATACTGTTTTGGCCTCAACGGTTTATTTTTCCAGATGTTGAAGGGACTTGGGTTCAGGTATGTCCTTCATATGTTTTTCGCAGTTATCTAATATATCACCAGAGTATATGCCGGCTCCGGACGAATCAACGAACAGGCGCCAGGGGTCCCTGAGATCTTCCATGCCTTCGTGCACATGATTCTTTTTGTGCAGCCAATTGAAGGAAGCAACACGACGTACTTTGTCGACGTCGGTGCTGGAGCCGTGCACCCAATACTCCTCGCAGAGGGGGAAGTGGTGGTTGGCACCTCGCCCACGGAGCACCACATGTTGAGTCGTACGGCGCATGCGGATTCTAGCCTCGGTGAGTCGCCGTACCATTCGAATATCGTCGCACGACCCATCCATCCGGAGTAGAGTCGTCTCCAAATTCTCAAGGGCCTGAAAAGTTCGAGTGGCGACTCCAGTCTATCCACGACAGCAAAGACCCATCGGGGCCCCCGACAACCCGAGTTCTGTACTCCTTCATAGAAGATGAGTTTTTCGACGCCGACTACAGGGCTTTCAACTATAGCGTCCTCGGGTTGACGGCAGGGCTTTTCTGGGAGAATGTCGTTTGCATGATATACTTCTGGATGAGCGACGAGGAAGTCCGGGCGGTCGATGATACCGTCGACATAAAAGCACTCACGCCGCTCACAAGATACATGGGGCGGCTGGCCATGGTGGGTAACGCAGTGCGTCGCACCGTTGGGACGCAGACCACTGTGCTATGCACCATGAAAACTGAGACGGATCGCGCGGATGCCTTGAAAAAGTTTTTCGGGATCACCATCCCGTACGAGGAACTCAAGCATATACGTGGTCGAGGAGCCGAGTTGAAAGAGTCCGGTATTTAGGACATTAGCCACCGACGTTCGAAGAGTCGCTGTAACAATAAAATCGTCGAGTCCGGGGACAACAATATATTCAGTGCTATGAGTTCTACTGCAGATTAAAACAGGGTGTGACTGCGAACCACTGTCATGTTCTCTTTGAAGATGTCTGCGAGGGAGTGGTGAGCATATGCGATCCCAAGCGCACCCTCCAAATCCGCGATAATATCCTCAGCACTCTCGATTCCAACCGACAACTGTAAAGAGCATGAAAAAAAAACATGCGGTATCCACAGAGAAATGACTTACCCGAATTAAATCGGGTGGAACTCCACCTGACAACTGTTCCTCCTCTGTGATTTGGCCTGGGACGGTCGCGGCGGGCGCGATGACCAGCGTCTTGGCGTCGCCTGTGGGGTAAGATCAGCGCCAGATGAGCCATAGGGTACGATGGCGATAACTTGCCAACATTTGCGAGGTGAGATGTGAGTCGCAGATTCTCGATAAATTTAATTACTTTAGGGAGCCCGCCCTCGAGCCGGAACGTGAGGACCCCACCAAACGCGTTGGGGCGCAGAATGCGTAGCGCATGCTGATGGGACGGGTGAGACGGCAGTCCGAGGTACGTCACTTCGACGACATGCGGATGCGCGTCGAGAAACCTGGATGATATTCTTAGGAATTCACCAAATGGGCGTGATCTCATACCTGGCAACGGTAAGTGCATTGTCGCAGTGGCGCTGGGCGCGCAAGCTGAGGGTCTCGATTCCCTGAAGGGCCAAGAACGCGCTCATTGGACTCAGACAGGGACCCAAGTCCCGGAGGAGCTGTGGGTACATCAGTGTCGAAGTCTAAAAGACTACTGGTGGCGTACATCGGCCCGCACATGCGTAGCGAAACCGCACGGATAAAATTCTTCGGCCATATTGATCCCGTGGTACGCACTCGCAGGACCATTAATCCCAGGATATTTGTCTGATTTTCTCCAGTCGAAGTTGCCTGTCAAATGACTGGGCATGAAAGCAACACAGTCGGCCATAGCTTTCATACCGGAGTCAATAATAACGCCGGCGATGATCGTGCCATGTCCGCCGACCCATTTCGTTGCGCTGTGAACTATGCAAATTTCGTGAATTTATTTCAGGCTAGAAGAGATGACACATACTGACGATATCCGCGCCGAGCGAGATAGGTTTTACTATGTAACCTAGGCACAAATCGTTGTAAATCTGGGAACAGAAAGATGTCAGACTTACCACCCATTGCGAACGTGTTATCTACAACCAAGGGAATTTGGTGTTTATGAGCTAGCCGGAAGACAAAGCGTTCACGACGTGTGCACCACAAGATGGAAGACACACACCTCGGCCATGGCAGTGAGATCGGCGAGGGTGTTATCGGAGTTAGCGATCGTCTCGACGTATAAAGCCTTCGTTTTCTCGTTGATGACGTGCTCGAAGTCCGCAGGGTTGAGCGTGTCCACAAAGATCACGTCAATCCCATACTTCTTGAAAGTGGCTGCGATCATTAGATCCAGATAATGGGACATGTGGCGGAACAAACCTTTGAACTGCTGATATGTCTTGGAAAATCAAAACCATCTCAGCCGGAATCGAAGTTGCTTCAATAGAGAAAAGAATTACCCCTCCGTACAGCCGAGATCTGGCGGCCAATTTTCAGACACGGGTGGAGATCAAACCACATCCAACTCACGCGGTAACAATGTTCTCTCCCGTAGAAGCGAGGGCAGTCACAGTGAGCGCGATCGCCGCCATCCCACTTGAGGTTGCAACGGCTGCAAGGCCTCCTTCTAAAGCCGCCATACGCTTCTCGAACACCTCCTATTGCGGAGCTTAACGGCGTACCGGGTTGTCCGATGCCTAAATGTACGCACCACCGTCGGATTGCCTGCACGTGAGTACACGAATCCGGATTCCCTGGGGGCAGCACGTTAGGGACCAGTATTCGGGACGGATCCCTCTTACTTCAGCCCACAAATGTTGGCCGCTTGCTGCGAACAGTGTTGGAATATATTGGTTGGGCCGATGGGGCCAGTGCGAGCAGCACGAAGCTCGCGATCCCTACGGATGGCCTAGACTCACTTACCTAATGATTCCAGGACATTGTCCTTGTTTATTCCCGTGTACGCCATCCGTTTGCCTCCGTACGCCCACCATGTACTTGTAGGACAAACGTATTTCACCTCTTTGTTGCTGGCTTCGTCTCTCATGTGCTCGCCAATCCATAGCCTCGCTGGGATTATTCCAACAAACAGTGGGTCGGTGGGGTTCACGAACCGACAGAATCAGAGCTCACCTCTACGTTGTTGAACGTATAGCTAGCATTGTGGTAAACTGGAACAGCGCGGGCGCGCGTACGTGGGTCTGGCTCCTGCCCTGCATGCAGCTGGAGCGTTTCAAAGTCGGGTTGTCTGCACTCAAGATTCGATTAGCGTCGAACGGGAGAGCGGTAGACTGAGGAAGTACCGATAAAAACTTTGGGGAGGGGTGGAAGTGGAGGGAAAGAGCATCTTAACGTCTACCCACGTATCCGGAGCATCCTTAATAAGAAGGCGATTAGGTGGCCAGCGGAGTCGCAGCTCATGTGTCAATCATACTCGTTGGCTCCGCTACCCTACTTGGAGCTAAGGGAAAGGAAAGAAGGAGGGACCTGTCGTCGGTCAACGTCGATTAGGAAGAGTTTCGGAAACCGCAATTCAAAAAGAATACGGAACCAGATCACGATATCTGACCTCTCGGGAAATGAGCCAGTGTAGGCCAGGATAGGACCGTTATTTCGTGGCAGTGGAAGCAAGAGGACAGCGATTCGCTAAGCGAGCCCACTATCAACAGCACGTGCCACAGGGCACCTTCCATATCGGGTCGCTCTCACACGGGAAGCCGCGACGAGTTCGCTCGGATTGTATGCGCCGTGCATGGAGCAGAAAAGTACAAAAATATTTATATGTCATCATAATATCTTCTACTTTACACGAGAATTTTCTGGAGGGCTGGGGCAAGGGTAAATTCAAAATGACCTTCCGAATCTTTGGCAGGTGTACTGCGTGTGAGTCGATGGAGTTCGATGCGGGTATCCCTTCGTTCTCCTTGTTGGTTCTACAGCTGGGCGAACTCAGAGGGCTCGATGTGCATGCAGCACGCGAGATGCGACGGTGCCGGCGGGACGGAAGGAGCTATCGATGCTACGTTAACATGTCAAGTGCTCAACTCACATTCTGAATTGTACTGCGACACACCTTTGCAAGCCTTGGGGAACATATGGTAATGCACAGTCTTTTGACTGGATCTCTTGTTGAACTTCTTCGCGCATTTGGGGTAGGTAAGCGCGCTCGAATCGCCGGCCGCTGTACAAACTGCAGTGGTTGGCGTCGAAGACGTCGGAGGAGGGGCCAAGTAGGCTTGAAACACAACATTCCAGGGGTATTGGGAGGGACATGATTCATTTATGTGCGTAGAAGAGGTGTTATGGACATTATTTAAACCGGGTGCAGTGGTTTGTCGGGAGCTCACGGTTGCTGGCTTGGTTGGGAGGATTTCCTTGACTAGCAAGCGTGGTGGCTACTCCCTATCGATCCGTAGGAGTGCCGACGAGCCCGTGGGCGCGTCGCACGTCGGGCGGGACACGTCGCAGAGGTGGTCGATGCGGCACTTTGTTTGTGTCAGCAACAACCCGATATGGAAGGTGCCCTGTGGCACGTGCTGTTGATAGTTGTCCTCTTACTAACTCGGAGTCTTAGACTAAGACTTGAGTGGAAGAAGAAAATTCATTGGGTCATGTGATCTCAGTGCGCGTGCAGATACGACAAGCATGAGCACACAGAGCCAACCAAGTCAAGTCGTTTCATGATAACATATTAGCTGCACTGCCGCAGTCTAAGATTTTGAAGGCCCTCCGGGCATGTCCTGATACCTCCTGCCAGAATCGGGTTGCTTAAAGAGCTACTTAAACAACCTGAGGTAAAAGCAACAACTGCATGTTGCAACTGTGTTGTAGCAAAGAAGTCAGCAAGTCAGGTTCTGTTTCGCAATATTCAAGCTGTGCCAGGATGCTAAAGTGCTTACAGCTATTTGCGGAACATAAGGTGCGGATCTTTTTTTTTTCTAAAAAAAAGTACTTTTCACTAATGCCCCTCCAACTCACTCAATTCTTCCCCAAATGTCTTCAAACCTAGACCAAACAATGGGAAATAACTTTCTGCAGTGCTTAGGGTATGTGTAATATTTATTTTACTCAACCGACATGTCCAAACGGGGCAACAGACAGTTTTCAGCTGTTGCCCCTCTATCTGTGAAGATAATGCCCAAGATCTCTTGAGAATCCATTACAGCTCTTTGCGGAACTTAGGGCGCGGACACTTTTTTTCCATTTTGAGTCATTTTTGATCGTTTTCAGTATTTTGCTCTTTACGGCCTCAATTCTCAATCTACCGCCCGTATCTAATTTGCGTTCGATTCCTGGGGTAAATCCGCATCTAGCTACGTCCTCAGATCATCGATTCATCGACGTTGAGGCCTTTACTACAGGAGCAGGCTATTTTAGCATTGGCGGCCCCCAGTTCAGCATGGGGGACCTCGAAGGTACTTATCATTATTTTGGAGCTCTATGCTATGTAAATGAAGAGTGTCACGTCGTCGGATTGAGCAGAATGCACCCAGGGACGAGGTAATTCACGTATTTCTGGTAGAAACCAGCTTTTTGACATACCAAGCAAACCAGGGCTGTTCCCTTGTGCTCTGTGCGTGAATATTCACAGCCTCGGAGTACAGCCCACTGTTTGGTCCTCCGAAGAGGTTTACGTCGAGACTTTTGATTTTTTTGACCAGACGCGTTGTCGCGACGCGTTTCAAAATGACGCGTAGGTCACACCACGTGGTAACTTGTAACACATCGCTTTTCTGCACTCTTTCGTCCCTCCGCAACATGCCTCGTCTCAAAAAGCTCGTCCCGCTACGGAAACAGTACTCTAAGGACCTGAAGGAGCCCACAGACTATTTTGTCTGCGCAGATGAGTCCGCCGTCAATATTCTCACTTCCTACCGGCGCAATGGTTGGTCAAAGAAAGGTCTGAGGTCGCGCAAGCGCTGCTGCTTTGTTCGAGGAACCCGGTATGTCAATTGGCCCTTTTGTACGCACTCATCTCCTAAATTACTCCCCAGGTACTCGCTCCTCCCTGCCATTACAACCGATGGCATTATCTACAGCCACATCAAGGAGGGTGGGTACAACGGCGACCAATTCATGCCATGGCTCGAGGGTTTATTAGCCATCATGAATCCGTACCCAGCGCCGCAAAGTATTCTTATTCTTGATAATTGTCGCATTCACCACGTCGAGGGTGTCGAAGAAATGTGTGCAAACGTGTGCGTGTGCTTTGTGTCCGTGTCAAAGATTCACTGACTCATTGTCATCCTACAGTGGTGTAAAACTCGTCTTTTTGCCGCCATATTCGCCGGACCTCAACCCGATTGAGGAGTGCTTCTCATTCGTCAAAGCTTACATCTCTCGCCACGGGCAAACCTTCCGGGACATCGTCGAAACCGGAGATGAGGCAGACCCCTTCCTGTTTCTTTATGGGGTCCTTGAGGAGGTCACGGCAGACGCGTCGAAGGGTTGGTTCGCTCACTCGGGGTACTAGATTGCATGAATTATGATATAGTATGTGGATTCAGAACTGTAAGGACTGTGAAGTAGTAACAACTGTTGGATACCCGCGCATCTACGCCCTCGACCGTGCTTTAGCCTTATCAATGCGCTTGATCTCGCTGAGCACCTCCCCCAAAATGAAGGCGGCGTTGCCCGTGGTAATCGAGACAGCCCGAGAGATCGCGTCGGCACTGCCCAGTGTGGCAATCTCATCGATGTTGAAGTAGTTCTGATCATCGAAGTTGCTAATCAAGTCGAGCAGGCACCGGCGAGGATAGTGAACGTCGACCTTGCGAAAAAAATCCGCAATCTCTGGATAGGGGTTCAATGCACCCATCTCAGGTGGATCGCTCGAAGGAATTCCACTGAGGGCAGAGGTGGATGCAAGGTGGTTACCTCTGGGCAACGGAGACGGGGTAACCGCAGTGGACAGCTGTCCGGACATGGTCGAATTGAATGGGTTGCCCCCCATCATGCCAGGCCTCCCACCCATCCCGCCGTTCATGCCCCAGGGCATAAACACATACGGGTTCATGAATGGTGAGTACCCAGGTGCCATGGAACCGGGTGTAGCGGGCGGGTTTCCGGCCGGTCCAGCCATGCTTTTGAAGAACATCGAAAAGAGCCCCGCGCGTGGCGGGGTAACCATCGTGACACCGTGCGTCTCAGCGGCCTGCAACTGTGATTAGCATAGTACACAAGGCCAAGAAAAGGAATGCGAACTAGGGCTCGGGCCCAGCCTTTCAGCATATTATTAGACAGCATCTGGTGGTTCCCGGAGATGTCAATCTTGCACGCTTTTGATGGTCCACAGAGCTGACACCGCCCATGGTGACTCTGCAACTGCTCGACAAACTTAGACTCCTTCTCCATGATCCCGAGCCCCTCATCGAAATCGTCGTCGCCACTCCCAGCGTGCTCCAAGTCGAGAATCTGAATCTTCTTACCACGCTTGTTGCCTGTCGGCGCTTTTTTGATATTGAGCTGGGCGCGCAACGACAGCATGTACTTGAATCGTCATGAGTACACGTAAGAATGGACAAAACAAAAGCTCACCTGCTCAGTGACTAAGATGTTGGCCGCAACCGAACTCTTCTTCTTCTTCTCTGCCGCTGTGACCTCAGCGACCAAACCCTCCCAATCCGTAACGGACGCGAGGCTGATCACAGCTTCTTTCGCCGTAGCATTCGCTAACTTGTACGAGAGCTTGGGCTTTTTACCGACGTCAGCACAGCCAATAATGGTGTAAATCAAATCCAGAGCCTCATCAAAGTCTGTCGCACGGGTGATATTCTCGCGTTGATTGCCCTCGCCATCCGCTTGAGGAATAAGAAGCACCAGCTCTACCATGTCCATCAATTGAAGGTAAGGAACTGCGCACAAAGGACGCACTTTGGTTCTCGGGGTCTTCCTCGGCAACCTGCTTACCCTTCGCTTTCTTTTTCGGGCTTTTCTTCCGGGATTTAGGAAGGTCAGAATCGGAGTCTTGAGACAGCAGATGGCGCGGGGTTGAGTACGAGGCGTCAAAGAAGGTACGGTTTACGCACCTGCGGTGTTTTTTCCCTTCTTTACTCCGCTGAGACGGGGGCTCTCGAAGTACGGCGGGAAATATGCTATCAAGCCGCTAAATGCAAATGGACAAATGAACTATCCACTATACACTAACAACCAAATCACACTACAACCAATCACTCCTCTTGTATTGAGAGCTTTGAGTCGGGTAGTTCGGGGTTTGAATCAACGGTTTGTTGACCCTATAGCTAGTCTGTACTCGTAGGGGTACTTGCTAAGATCGCTACTCAATTAAGGTGTCTTATCTGAGTAAGGTTCTTGGATATTGTCTGGGTAGTTCTGGTCTTATTTCAAGACTAATGCGGTACAATGTACGATGTTCATAGAGTTTAATGACACTGGGTCGGGTTTGGGTGTCTAATAGACGGGTTTGTGGTTATACACCAAGGTTTTTGGGTGGCTTTCGGCCTTAAGAGAGCTTTCGACTCAATATGATTCAACGAGACTGGTTCTGACGGCTTTCGGCCTTAAAAGAGCTTTCGGCTCAGTACTGATGTCGGCTTTCGGCCTTATTCAAAGGGTTTTCGACCCAGTTCTCGAGGTTTCTTATATTTTTAAGGTCTGATCCAAATCCAAATCTATTTCTGGTGCTAGGTGTCTGTGGGCTAGGCCCGAGCTAATCAAATCTAGTGGAACAAACAAGGACAACCAACTCTGGTGCCTGCCTCCAAGGGATATGCGCTCCCGTTCCTGCCCTTTCTGCCCCTTATTTATACTACTCTCAACCTGCTTACACTATTTGTTTTACGCTACTTGCTCTCTAATATGACTCGTACGGCCTCCTGTCTCCGTCGGCGTCCCTCGTTCTTGATTGGCCAGTAAAGGCGTGCTCTGACAGCTGCACACGATCGTTGGTTTGATCCATCAAGGAGCTTTTCTTGGCAACTGATGCCTTGCTCAAGTAAGGTCTTCTTCGTCTGTGGCTCTATGTCCCGAGCCCGGAAGGGTCTTCTTCGTCTAGCCTGCCATCGTAGCTTCAATACGGTACCCCATAGTCATAGGTTAGCTCAACCCGTCTATCCATGGTTCGATTAGGAACCTAGGATGCCTTATCCGATTTAAGGATTATCGTGATCTCTATAGTGATGCTGGTTGCCTAGATCCGGAATTGCCGGTTCTATTCTTGGATGCTATCCGTCTTGGCAGTATCTGCCTTCTCTCAGTAGCCATTCCCATCATGTGGCCTGAACGCGCTAGTCCCTTGTGTCAAACACGGACAATCTTAGTCTAGTCAATCTTGTATGAAGGACTTGGGTCCGCCACTGTGCAAATATGATAGTTTCCTTCCCATCTCCTTGGTAAGTGTCCCAGCAAGCAGCCTTAGGCTTTATATAACCTAGTTTCTCTGCCACGATAGTCTAGTTCCTTACTCGAGTAAGACATATATTGGCCCCATTTGTGGAGGTACCGCTATAGATCTTCCCGGTTCATTCCCTAGTGCTATTAGACTTGTTAGGCTACTCGTTCGGAGCTCCCGAAAGCCTCTTAGGTATGTAGCACACATGCTTGACAGCTGGAAATGCGTAAAATGCGCAAATTCAGGTGTACTTGATTACACGGCTTATCACCGCCCCTCCCCTTCGGCGCTGCCTGCTTCTTTGGCGGCTTCTCTGATTCGGAACTGTCGGACAGCTCAACCGTGCTTGTGCCACGCTTGTTACCACACTCCTGGACCGAGGGGTTGTCTGTGGCTGTCACTTCATCATCATCAATGTCATCTCCGGGACTGGGAACAAAAGTGCCATCGCCATCTTCAAAGTCCGGAGAGCACGACAGAAGTCCCACCATGCTGGAGGCTGTGCTGGGGTCGGAAGCGTCCATGGAGCGTGTGGCTGCTCTCCGAGTACGAGCACCAGTCCCCTGGCTGCCACTGGTGAAGCCCATGAAAGGAGAGAGCGAAGAAAAGCGATGTGTTACAAGTTACCACGTGGTGTGACCTACGCGTCATTTTGAAACGCGTCGCGACAACGCGTCTGGTCAAAAAAATCAAAAGTCTCGACGTAAACCTCTTCGGAGGACCAAACAGTGGGCTGTACTCCGAGGCTGTGAATATTCACGCACAGAGCACAAGGGAACAGCCCTGGTTTGCTTGGTATGTCAAAAAGCTGGTTTCTACCAGAAATACGTGAATTACCTCGTCCCTGGGTGCATTCTGCTCAATCCGACGACGTGACACTCTTCATTTACATAGCATAGAGCTCCAAAATAATGATAAGTACCTTCGAGGTCCCCCATGCTGAACTGGGGGCCGCCAATGCTAAAATAGCCTGCTCCTGTAGTAAAGGCCTCAACGTCGATGAATCGATGATCTGAGGACGTAGCTAGATGCGGATTTACCCCAGGAATCGAACGCAAATTAGATACGGGCGGTAGATTGAGAATTGAGGCCGTAAAGAGCAAAATACTGAAAACGATCAAAAATGACTCAAAATGGAAAAAAAGTGTCCGCGCCCTAAGTTCCGCAAAGAGCTGTAATGGCTTCTCAATGAGATATTACATTGCTTAGGGTGCATTTTACTGCTATATTTTGAGGTATAAGGTATGAAATATAACTCAAATTTAACATATATTTGAAATCCTCATCACTGGATGAACATTTCGAGTTTTTCACTGAAAAAATTGGTGAAAAAATTTCATTATTTTTCACACATTTCTCTGAAACATGGTGAAAAAAATTGTTTGAACCTTCTATTCACTCTTTTTGCCTGCTCTGTCGCAAAGAAGGTGGAAAATATGTAACTATATTGCATTTTGAACCTTCAATTCACTGGTTTTGCCTACTCTGTCACTTCAAAAAAAAAGGGGCAAAAACATCAGTTTGACCACATATGTCCTTACCAAGGCTAGCTATGAATAAGGATAGTTTTTGCTGTTTTTTTAGGACAGATAACATATCCGTGGGCCTGCTGAGAGTGGCATGGTCCATGCATTACAATGCCAAACATTTTGTTCTTCCTCATCGCATACAACGTCGTCGAACACCACATGCACAACATCAAGCACACCTTGTATGGCGGTTTATGTGCACATTTAATAAAATCAAGTGTATTTTCCCATTTCCGTGGTTTTTTTGTCTTTTTGAGCACATGGATAAGTTTTTTGGACTCCTCAATTCTTTTAGCTCGCTGTGTAGATAGAATTACCATTTGAGCAATTTTGACCGTACTGAAAAGTTATACTCAAGTTCAAAAAGAAAGTTTCTTTTTTTTTTTCAAACTTTTTCTTTTCTTCTTTCAACATGATTGTTTTTTGGAACATGAGTGTTTATTTTTTTTGAGAGAACTTTCTTTTGTGTTCAACATGAAACTTTATTTCTCGGGTCAAGAGAATAAGTTCTGTTGGGTGGCTGTGCTAACCTTAATATGATGGCCGTGCGGCCCGTTCACGCCCTCATCCCTGTGCAGATTCTTCCGGACATGGAAAGTTGGCAACACCCATGAGCAGAATCAATACTTGACCTTGGAGCTGTACCATATAGGCCTCCAAGTCACGAGTAGGTGGATGCCAATGGACCCATGCATGTTGATGGGGATGCGTGCCGCACTTGGCATCGACATCAACACCTACGGCAATCCCGTCCTTCAGTATGGCGGTCAATCTGCACATTTAATAAAAACGGGTTTTTTTCACCATTTGAGAGTTTTTTTGGTGCTTTTGAGCACATGAACAAGTTTTTTGGGGCCGTCGACAGCACCTGATTCTTTTAGCCCACCGTCGCGATAGTTTTCTGTGTTGAGCATATTTTTATGTCCATACTCAAATGTTATACCGAGGTTCAGAAGAAAGTTTCTTCAGTTTCAAGTTTTTCTTTCTTTCTTACAAAATGATTGTTTTTTTGAACATGAATGTTTTTTTTTCTGGAGTGAACAACTTTCTTTTGTCAATACGAAACTTTGTTTCTCGGTCCGAGAAAGTAAGTTCCGTTAGGTGGCGGTGCTAACCCTAATTTGATGTCCGTACGGCCCGGCCACTCAAGTGCCGTTTATGATGTACACGAAGAAAATTGGTTTATTAGAAGGACGTTAGTGCTAAGTAAAGTATGATGGTAAGGTAATGGAAGCAGCAAGAAGGGAGGGTATTCGAGTACTAGTAGCTATGCCAGCGGACCAAGATAATGTAATGAAATTAGACTATGAGCGCCTATGTGGAATTCTAGCACGGGCGAGGGGAATGAGGAAGATAGTATCACTGAGAGACAGTGGTAGGGCAAAACGGAAGGGTATGTTAACAGATGGCAACTGGATCAAGTTCGATTCAGTGGCTGGGTTCGCCGTCGGAGTCGGAGTCGCGGCGTGTCCAGAAATGAGGATCAATTTCGAAGTCAGAAGACTCCCACTTCATGAACGGCTTGTTTGTGAACGTTCCGTAGACGTTGTAGTTGGAGAAGCGAGTTGTTCTAGACTCCACCTGAGGTGGCGTGGACGACGTCGCACCCAGAGTTGGATGAGGTTGTGGTGATACGGAAGTCGTGGTTGCTACGGGAGTAACAACGGGTGCCAATAGAGTGGGTGTAATTGCACCCGCTATCGTGCCTGGGAGTACGGCAACGGATTGCGAGGGAAGGATAGACTCGGGGAACTTGGAGTCATCACCCTGGTCGGAGTTACCGACAGAAGTAACACTGCGGGCGCGAGGGACTGGGGCGTCGCATTTAATTAGGACGCACTACAATGGAAATAGCTAGTAAACGTACCAGGCTTTGCCTTTGCCTTCCCAGCCGCATTCTTCCTACGCCTTGTGGCATCTATTCAAGGTAAGTAAAATAACTTGATCGGAGCTGTGATAGGATGCGCGTACCGTCTGAATCGGATCCGAGCCAGTCCTCACCGTCGGTTTCCTCCTCCATCGATTCATAAATGTCGGACTCGGACTGCAGCTCATCAAGTTTCCAGCCGTTCTCATACACATCCACCGGGATTGTATGGGATGACACTAAATACGAAGGAATGAGACAGGGACAAGACAGTGGAAAGTCGTGCACGTACATAGGTAGATCCGGCGCGCATCGGCTCGGGAAGTACCTACTAGGTACCGATTGAACTCCTTAGCATCAACTTCTGTTGCGGGAGAGAGAGAGAGGGACGAGTTGGATCGGATTAGGAGCCTCCAGTGATAAGTACCCGGATCTAAGGGGTATTTCTTGTCCATGAACGCGAAAAAAGATACGAAATTCTTCCGGAACCAGCTGTCCATCTCCTGCTGGCTCCATGAAGATTTGAAGGAAAGCTTTGTTCGTAGACCATTCACGGCTAGGCCATGTTTCTCCATGATCGCGATAGCAGGATCCCTTGGGTTTCTCCAAACCTTTGGTTTCTTCGCCACCTGAACCAAGTTTTAAGCTTAGCCACGATGCCTTGGCGGGCGGGAGCTGAAGACTTACAGGTTTAAATACTATCATGAGAACCTGGCCCATAAGAATTTCCTTGGAGTCTGAGACAGTCCGGCGCGCCTTCTTTCTCAGGGAAAAGTGAGTAATGGTTCAAATGGACCAGCGCACATTACCTTGGCCACTGGTTCTGCGCGGTCTGGGTCAAGCTTCCGTTTTAAACCAGCCTTCGTTTCCGTCACGGCAGCCAGCGTTAAGTCACAGACTTTAGAAGATGATGCAACGGGCTGGGGTGGCAATTTGGACTTTTCCATTGACACGCTCGCGTTTTGGTACGAGGCCACGATGGATGCTGCAGAAACGGGGCCAGCCGTCGAATTGGGGTCGGGTAATGGATGATACCCCTCCGGGTGTTCACAGCTACATTTGGCATCTGCACTAGCGATGTAGCGTCGGCACTTGCACGGTTTTCCGTTAGCGGTGTCGCCAGAGCAATATTGGGGATCCATGGGGCAGGGAACTGGAAAAAGCGAATAAATGAGAGTTTTTAGGGCGCTAAGAGAGGATTGGTGGGGTGGAAGGAAGAAGAGACTGGAACAAACAGAGCTGAAACAAGTCACAGCTGTAGAATCTGCCGCTCAAAATCCACCAGAATTGATGGCATTTTTTCTATTAATACAGGACTACACCCTCACCGGTCACACTTTTATAGGTAAATCGTAATTCAATGTCATGGAGCATGCGCAGCCTACAACAAGTTGTCAGAATATATGGAATGAGAGGAGGAAACCTACTCCATACACAGGTTGCTTCCAGTTGCACGCGTCCAGTTCACGTTGGAGGAAGTGGTGTGCTCAAGATGTGCGCCTCGAAGCCCTTGCACGCTCATCAAACACGAGGAGGCCGTTTGCAAAGGCAAGCTCGACGAGGCGCACAAGGGTGTTCGGAGACGAGCTGTACTGCAAGCTGGATCAAGCGCAGACAAATGGGCTGTGGAGCTTGTCGACAAGGGTCGCGGGGCCATCGCTGGGCAGGATTGCCTCTCTAGCTCTTTGATACCAGAACCCAGAGGGTGGAATCAGACATTGTGTGTGCGGACACGGGCGGAGTTCTAGTCGCTGTGTGCGGAGGATGCGCGCGGAGGGATTGAGCGGCCGTGAGGCGAGGGGTTTGGTCTGACATGAGAAACGCCGACGTGCGCGTATCCGTTTTTCCCTTCTCTCTAGAGTCTCTACTCATTCTCTCCTCCCTCTTTCCTCCTTCGTCGCATCGTGACCCCCGCTAATCATACCATGGCGTCGTCTCGCGCTGCTACCACAGTGCCATGTGGCGAGAGATAGGCATGCTTCGAAGGAGGGAAGGTATGCTGTCTACACCATCGTAACATCGGTGGGCGCGGTGTGGGGTCCACGTGCGGACGGAGATGATGTTATACCAGCTGCCGTTGTTTCTCAATGTGGTGGAGGTTCTGCTGAAGAATGCGATCTGTAATAGGGTATCCTGGGCGGGGAGGGACACCACGAGCGCTCTTCGGGTCACGCGATACTGTGATCGACGAGAAAGATGGACTCCCGGCAGGCGAGATCAGGGAGCTTGAAGCGGGACACCGGCGTGACGGCAAGAGCGACTGCCGGGTGGTGCAGGCCATGTCAATGTCGCGAGGTGTCGACTCAGAAGTGAACGGCGGAATGGCTGTGCGGCAAGCAGGCAAGCAGGCACGCACAAGATAAACACTAATGCCAGTGAGAAGAGCCGGAAACAAACCGAGCCTTGAGGAGCGCAAAGGTGGGGTACGTGGAAGCCGGGAGGTACGAGGCGAGATGGTCCTGGAGGTCGGTAAAAAGTTGAGTGACGAACAAAAGAAAAGACGAGGCGTTAGGGTGAGAGATGCAGTAGTGCCCGGCCCGAACAGCCGGGCATCGTCCTCAACACCAGGCTCCAAGAAGTTGGAGCTGTCGGGAGGCGCGTCGACGCATTCAGAGTCTTGGGTGGCCGGTATGCACATACGTGACCGTCAACATTCATTGCATTGAGGGCGATTAAAGTTGCGATATGATACTATACTGGTACTCGGTAGCGATGGTAAGTAACTGGAACGAGGGTGGCTGCGGCAGAACGATATTGTAAAGAAGGACACAACTTGAAAATGACGAACTAAAGTGTTTTCAGCTGCTCAATGGCCGCCTGAATCATCGTCTCCTCCTTCAACAGGGGGCTCGAAGGTCCTTTGAGAGAACGAATGGTTTGACTGCGGCAGTCTTCGGACATGTGCCAGCTGGTTATGAGGTTGGGAAGGGCGTGAATGATTTTTTGAATTGGAAGGTGGTTTGGATGGATGAGAGCAACGGCAACACCGTGTTTCGTCGCTTCACCCCACCATGCATGCGCCCATGATCTATTGCACGCAATTGAATCGTTACACGACGAGCCATGTTCCACCGGAGGAACGGAAAGCGCGCATAGAGTACGATGCGAGGTAATTTTAGACTGGGTTGCCGCCAAAATGACAAAGGCGTCGAAACCAATCATATCGATGCCGTCGGAGGTGAGGGAAGAGATGGGGGTCTGAATGAGGCGGCGGAAAGCGGAGTCGAACCAGTCTTTAATGCCATAGCGGATGGCTAATTGCAGACGAAGAACTGGTTCAAAATCCTTGCGCTGCCCCAGCCAGTGTATCGCAGTTTTGGTGACGACAGAGGAATTCAGGAAATCCGCCATCTCCAAGGCGTGTTCCCAGAATATCACAGGACGCGTTCTGAGGACGTCTTGGCCCACTCTGAAGATATTGTGTGAGGTTTGAATCGGAAAAGAGGGAATTAAAACTGACTCTAGAAAGATACACTCAAGGAAGACTTCAAAAGCTTCTTCGGTCGCTTGAATGAACAGTGGAGTCTTCTCGCTTTTTCCATCGCCGCTGACTTCCGGTTTCGGGTTTTCCGTCGCATTTTCTATTGCAGGTGGGTCGGACTCGGTTTTGTGATGTATTGCAGAAACCAATGGGAGCGCCTGAAGATCTTTGAAGAAGACGGAAAATCTGGCCAGGCGGGAGCCCCAGACTCCGTAGATAACTCGTGAACCATGGAGCTGCATTTTCACAGATCAGAAACATCGCGACGGGCAAGAGTGTTGGTACCTACCCTGATGTATATTGAGGCGTCATCGTAAAAATATTTGAGGCTACGATTTGTGCCTGACTCGCAAAGTCCTGCTGGACCCCAGCCTTCGGAAAGGGCCTCCGAGTCATCGACATCCATGGCTGAATTAGTAGTAGTCATGGCTGATGAGAGACAAGATGAGAAAAGTCAGGATGTATGGTCGTATTGTCTCCTTGCTATATCGCCACGATACTGCTTCATTCTCGGTTTCTGGCCTCCACCTTTCATGATCCCAGATCTTCCGCCTCTGCCAGAAAATGCAAATGGATGGCCAGCAAACGTTCATATTGCTTACCAGCTTCTCGAACGCACATTCGCTCATGGTTTACGACTATTACACCAGGAAGATGGAGAGCCTCTTCGACTGAATCTGGCGTCTGAAAAGCTTGTTAATGAGATGGTCCCGATTCTTGAACAACTGGAGATTCAAGGTGTCAGCCAGACGTTCACCCACGGATGTGCTCACGCTATCGGGCCGCTGGTTTGCGAACTCAAAATAGCAGCTACGACAGCAGAAGGAGTGTGCGTATGTCAGTTTCCGGGCAATAGATGAAAGCTCACTAGGTCCAGGGAGCGCCATAATATTGTGTTTCTTGAACCTGTTGAAATTATCCACACGGGGAAACCTGGGCGCCCTCAAAAGAAAATTAATGTTGATCTGATGAAGGAGGTGTTCGAGACAAACCGGAATATTTCGATGAACGAGCTAGCAACGACCCTTGGAGTTCACCGGAACCTGTTGCGCAAAAGAATGACGGAGGCCGGAATCAAGCGACGTTACAGCGACATGTCCGATGCTGATCTTGATGCGCTTATTCGGGGGTACAAGGCGGCCAAGCCGTCATCGGGGAGGCGGTATACAGTGGGATTTTTGCGTACCAAAGGTATGCATGTGCAGAAGGAGCGTGTGCGGAAGGCTCTTGCAAGAGTGGACGGTCTGGGCCAATTGCTTCGGAATAAAGACATTCGTCGGAGGCGTTATTCGGTCCCAAGGCCCAATTATCTATGGCACTGTGATGGACACCACAAGCTCATTTGGTGGGGGATAGTCATCCATGGGTTTATAGATGGTTATTGCAGAACAGTCAGATTTTCTAGGGCTCGATTATTGTTCTGAATCTGCTCATTTTTAATCTGATCAGATAACTGGACTGAAAGCCAGTACCAACAATCGTGCAACCACTGTATTAGATGTATTTAAAAAGGCTGTAGTGGATTACGGAGCACCATCGAGGCTACGTGGAGATCGGGGAGGAGAAAATGTCGAAGTTTCTGTTTGGATGATCTTGCGCCGTGGGCCGAACAGAGCATCATTTATGTGGGGATCGTGAGCCACAAATCTTCTTCTGACACCCATTATATTTACCTTGCTTCCGAGGTCAACGCACAACACCCGAATTGAAAGATTATGGGTGGAAGTTGGTGTTCAGTTCGCGCGCCGATGGCGAGCCTTCTTCACACGCTTAAGTGATCTCCATCGTCTCGACCGCAAGAACCCCGGGCACATTTGGTTGCTTCATCAGTTGTTTCTTGATGATGTGAACGTCGACTGCCGTGAATTCCAAGCACAGTGGAATGCTCATCCGATATCGGGCCGGGGGGCCAATGACCAGAGTCCAGCGGTATGCTTTGAAGAAAACTCGCCTGAAATGTACTGAAAATACACACAACATAGGACATGCGTTTCATGGGTGAATTGAATCAAGGAGTGTATGCGGATCCCATGGATGATCTACATCCCGATACCATCAACCGCTACTATGGCGTCGAAGGGGCTCCACGTAGTCGACGTCCTGGGCAAACAGGTGCCGGCCATCCAGAAGATGAAGAAGACGAGAACGAAGACCAATGGATTGACGAACCCGAGGAATATCTAACCCAAGCAGTGACGGAGGATTTGGCGCACAATATTCGCCATCCTGCCATCAAAGTGGCCCGACATAAGAATCCGTTTCGGTCGGCATTGATTGAACATAATTTTGTTGCAGCATTGGCAGAGATTGTGCGACAAGGCCTCGTTCCACGCGGCTACGGTGTTCTTCAAGACGAATGGGAAGATGGAACCTACCCGTCGATGGAGGCGATCAATCCTGGGACGCGGGGCAAAGAAATCGTGGTCGTCCTTCCCCGAGATGTATGGCTGCCTAGGGCTGTTTACTTTTCGCAAGCTCTCGACGCCATGACTAGAAGCTTGATGTTTCAAGAGGAGACAGGGCCTGCCGAAGGAGAAGAGGGATACAACTCGGCAGGTAGTTCACAAGCAGAGTTTGACTGAATATTATTCGGTGCACAAGATGTAGTAGTGCAGAGGCTAAGAGGAGGGGAGGATCGACCAAGGAGGACTGAGGCCACGAATCTCAATCACGGCCATCGGTCCTATCGGCCGAATACCTCCACGCACCCAACAACCATTTCCGCCTCTTCTACCACTAAATGGCTTGGGCCCAACTTCTCGTCTTCTACTATGAATCTATGATCAATTCACCCGACCGCACCAAGTGTTTGTCGACATCAACACTGAGATGGTTACCGGTTACCCCCAAAGAGAGCTGACAGCCTCGATGGTGCTGTCCTGCCGCGCAACCTCTCCGACTCAGTCTTGATGTGGGATAGCTTCAAGTCTTGACACCGGATAGCCGCGCCGCAAAACCTCGCATTCTGGACTTAAGTACTTTCGGTATGCAAAGATTCCCTCAACTGTGCCTCCGAGTCATCTCGATCCCTCACTTCTTCTACAGTTGACAGAGCACCCCTCTTTGTCATCCCGCTCAATGAGCTCACCCTCTTCGATTCCAGCTCTCCGTCCCTAACACCAACCGTACGTCTTCCACGTGCCTTACGCGTCACGTCGCACCCTAACACGTCCAGATGAAGACTCCGTCTACCTCGCCAAGCTCGCTGAGCAGGCTGAGCGCTACGAATGTGATTCCTTTTCGTCTTTGTCTACCATCTTATGCTTATCGTACCTTAGAAATGGTCGAGAACATGAAGCGCATCGCCTCGTCCGACCAAGAGCTGACGGTCGAGGAGCGCAATCTCCTGTCTGTCGCGTACAAGACGCCGCGCATCGTGGAGAATGGTCTCCTCCATCGAGCAGAAGGAGGAGTGCAAGGGCAATGAAGACCAGGTCTCTATAATCAAGGGCTACAGGGAGAAGATCGAACTGGAGCTCGCCAAGATCTGCGAGGACATCCTCAACGTGCTTGACAAGCACCTCATCCCCTCGGCCGCCTCTCTCTAGCGAGTCCAAGGTCTTCTACCACGGGATGTAAACACCTGCCACCTACACGAGCGCTTTGTTCACTGACATTTCCCAGGATGGGTGACTACCACCGCTACCTTGCCGAATTCGCAACCGGCCATAAGCGGAAGCCCAGCGCCAACAAGTCGCTCAAGGCCTACAATGCCGCATCTGACGTCGCCGTCACCAAGCTGCCACCGATGCACCCCATCCGTCTCGGTCTTACCCTCAACTTCTCCGTCTTCTACTACGAAATCCTCAACTCCCCCCGCCCACCTCGCGAAGGCCTTTGACAACGCCATCGCCGAGCTCGACACCCTGTCAGAAGAGAGCTACAAAGCCTTGACCCTCATCATGCAGCTAACTTACTGTTGGATAACCTCACCCTCTGGACTTCCGACATGCATCTGGTTTGTAGTTTCTTCGCCGTGCAGCTTACATCGACCCCTAATTTTTTCATTATCGCAGCTGACAAGCCCGACGACGCGGGGGAGGAGGCTGTGGAGGCACCTGCAGAGGATTAGATGTTTGTGCGCGCTCGTTTCTTGTTGTCTCACCACGTCTTGCTCTCCAATTTTCTAATTTCTTGTTTCTGCCGAGGCCTTAACTGGATCGTTCACTAAAATGTGCTTCAGTCCGACTTCGGCGTGTCATGGACTCCTCTGGTGAAGAGATATTCACTTTGGCTGTACCGCGAAGTGGATGGATGCGGTAAGGGATGGGAACCCGCCCACATATGTCGCACGACCTAGTGCTCGCCGTCTACTGACGAGCGAAAAAGATCGCAAACGGTGTCCCTGTACTCTTCATACCGGGAAATGCAGGATCTTCGCGACAAGTGCGCTCCATAGCCTCGTCTGCTACCAGACTATGATGCGCCGTATTCGGTCGCGTCTGAATTTCAGGCGCGGTTGTTGAAGCCGCTCGATTTCTTCGCTGGTGCGTATTGCATTCGTCGTGTCTGGGCAATGCTATTCTGACTGGACTCGCAGTGGGATTCAATGAAGACCTGTCCGCGTTCCATGGGCCGACCATTGAGGCGTAGACGGTATACACTACGCGCGCTATCGCGTACATTCTGTCGCTGTACCCCGCAGGCACCTCCATCATTGTCATGGGGCATTCGATGGGTGGGATAGTTGCCACGTCCCTTCTCCCTTCGTCCAATGTATCCGCGATCATCGCCATGTCGACCCCGCACACGCTCCCGCCCGCGCAGTTGCATGCGCATTTGTTATCTCGCCATGTCATACTCTCTCGTTCCCTCGTACACCACCCTGTTCAATCCAATGTTTAGATTTCGTCGCAACATGTCTATCCGAGGTGTGAATAAGTGTTTCCGCTCTTAGGATGCGATTCTCGTCAGTGCTCATTGATGGTGAAGCTCACTGAGGCAGCGTTCGGTCGCCGAAGTACTATCCCTTCATGATATCTCTCTAAGCCTGCTTCGTTGGCGTGTGTGATTCATGCAATACGTGATACTCTCTCTATTCACTAAGAATCATTGTGTACTCTATGTTGTACAATACTGCTCGAATCATGTCGTAGAACTATTTGGAACTAAAAGCATAGTTCATGAGACGACCATCCTTCGAACCATTGGATCTTGATGAATGAAAATCCAGGACCAAAGCGGGATTTTGGGACAGTGCACGATGCAAATTTTCTTCCCAGTCTTCCGGACGAGTGACCCAGGGAACCAGACCCATATTGATTGACAAATGGAGGATCGGGCCCTTCGGAAGTACAAGGGTTGCACAGGCTATCTCAAGCCATTCCATGGATATTGAGCCGCTGGATGTCCAAAAACCGGGGTCATCGTAGAATGAGAGATTTAGTGTGGGGAGGTGCGCAAAAGGGGCGAGACTGAAGGGAGGGGAACCTGTCTCAACTCGTGTGGGATTAGAACTGATAGCGCAGCTCAAAAGCGAGATAATTCTTACCGACATCAATGACAATGGTTAAGCTTCGGCCAATGCAGCGGGCAATACTGGATAACGCCCGTGATATTGCTAAGGCGGTCCGTGGGATGTACCATATCTCAACGATCATGTCCTGTGCATACAACTGCTGCTCTGGAACCCAGTATTGAGAGAAGGTCTCGAGGCCCTCGCAGTGATCCAGTCGAACACTAGCGAGGACGCGAGGGGATGTAGGTAGGAGCTGCGGCCTCACAGGTGCCTTGAATTCACATTGGATGAAGTTCAAGGAGAGTTTCGAGTTCCACTGAGGCAAATTGAGAAGTGTAGGGTCATTGAAGGACCAACTACAAAAAGCGAGGTTCTCAAGTGATAGAGTTCGCAACACATCGGAAATCCATGGTTTCAACTGAAAGCGTTGGGTTCCTGGTCCGCACGGGAACAATCCTAAAGACCTCAAGCCGTGAAGCAAGGGTAGAAATTCCTGTATACAGTCCTCTATCCTTTGCCAGGACTCGGAAGAAAGCAAATCCACGGAGATTTCCGTACTATGCGATGGCCGTATTCCAAGATTCAGCGTTTGAACGTATGGTGCGAGATGTGGAGAATGAAGCAAGAGCTTGTGGAAGGCCTGGAATGTTTCTGATGGATCACCCAGAGGTGGCAGATCTATGAGGCCTGGTGCGGACCCGCTCTGCAGACCGTGACCGAGTGAAACAGTGCGGAAAAGGCCGGCCTGGGCAGGATACCTCCAGGAACTGTGTACCAAAGATGAGTTGTACAACGTTGTAGGGAATTCATCTATGAGGAACTGCACGGTGTTGGCGACAAGCTCCGGTGGGAAGTGTGGCAAAGGCATGGGCGTAACTTGAAGAATGAGGCAATGATCGGGCCGTACGGACATCAAATTAGGGTTAGCACCGCCACCTAACGGAACTTACTTTCTCGGACCGAGAAACAAAGTTTCGTATTAACGAAAGAAAGTTGTTCACTCCAGATAAAAAACATGCACGTTCAAAAAAACAATCATGTTGTAAGAAAGAAAGAAAAACTTGAAAACTGAAGAAACTTTCTTTCTGAACCTTGGTATAACATTCAAGTATGGACATAAAAATATGCTCAACGAGAAAACTATCACGACGGTGGGCTAAAAGAATCAGGTACTGTCAACAGCCCCAAAAAACTTGTTCATGTGCTCAAAAGCACCAAAAAAACTCCCAAATCGTGAAAAAAACCCGTTTTTATTAAATGTGCAGATTGACCGCCATACTTCGGGACGTGGCTATGGCGGTCAATGTGCACATTTAATAAAACCAGGTGTATTTTCCCATTTCCGTGGTTTTTTCGTCTTTTTGAGCACATGTATAAGTTTTTTGGACTCCTCAATCTTTTAACTCGCTGTGTAGATAGAATAGAATTACCATTTGAACAATTTTTATGACCGTACTAAAAAAGTTATACTCAAGTTCAAAAAAAGAAAGTTTCTTTTTTTTCAAACTTTTTCTTTTCTTCTTTCAAGATGATTGTTTTTTGAACATGAGTGTTTTTTTTATTTGAGAGAGAACTTTCTTTTGTGTTCAACACGAAACTTTGTTTCTCCGGTCAACAAAATAAGTTCTGTTGGGTGGCTGTGCTAACCCTAAAATGATGGCCGTGTGGCCCGTTCAACGGCTGTTTGTACGTCGGCATCGCCGGCAGTGCTGCAATGTTTACGGTCGTCATGGGCAGCCATGTCCCAAAGGACATGATTTCTGTATTAGGTGTAATGGTGCCAGCACCTGCACCCCTGGTCTGCTACGTTCTGAAGGTCCTGTTGAAGGGTGTGCTCAGTGTTGACGCCAAGTATGGCACAAATCCACACCAGCGTGTGCCGTGCACGGGTCCATCGGCCCCTGGCCACGAGACAAGCAAGTATCAACACTGCTCGTGGTGTTGCCGATTTTCCATGTCCAGAAGAATCTGCACAGGGATGAGGGAGCGCACGGGCCGCACGGCCATCATATTAGGGTTAGCACAGCCACCCAACAGAACTTATTTTGTTGACCGGAGAAACAAAGTTTCAAAATAAAGTTCTTTCTCAAAAAAAAAACACCCTCATGTTCAAAAAACAATCATCTTGAAAAAAGAAAAGAAAAAGTTTGAAAAAAAAGAAACTTTGTTTTTGAACTTGATTATAACTTTTTAGTATGGTCGTAAAAATTGTTCAAATGGTAATTCTATCTACACAGCGAGTTAAAAGATTGAGGAGTCCAAAAAACTTATACACGTGCTCAAAAAGACAAAAAAACCACAGAAATGGGAAAATACACCTGGTTTTGTTAAATGTGCACATAAACCGCCATACGTGGCTGCTCATGATGATCGCAAACATTGCAATGCTGCCGGTTATGCCGATAATGCCGACATACACACGGGCTGGGGAGTAGGCCTCGACAGTTCAGAACAAACAGCTGGTAAGCGGGCCGCACTATGGCGGTCAATGTGCACATTTAATAAAAAGAGGTTTTTTTTGTCATTTCAGTGTTTTTTTAGCTGTTTTGACCAGATGACCGAGTTTTTTTTAGCCATTTACCATCCCTTCATTCTTTTAGCCCATGTTATGATAGAATTATGAACTTGGGCAAGTTTTATGACCATACTAAAAAAATAAACTTGAGTTAAAAAGAAAGTTTATTTTTTTTTCCAAACTTTTTTTTTTTGTTCTTTCAACATGATTGTTTTTTGAACATAAATGTATTTTTTGAGAGAGAACAACTTTCTTTTGTGTTCAACAGGAAACTTTGTTTCTCGGGTCAAGAAAGTAAGTTCAAAGGGGTGGCTGTGCTAACCCTAATATGATGGCCATGCGGCCGCTCACCGGCCATCATCCCTAAGCAGATTATGAAAAATCGGCAACACCACGGGCAGCGTTGATACTTGCCTTTGCGGCCATACCTGCTAGGCCTCGCAGGCAGGTGGATATGCTGCTCAAGTTGGTGCTTTATTCACCCCAACTTTATATTACAACTTTCATTAAAACTATCTTTTGGAGGGTCATATATATATATATTTTGTGTTCAAAAAAAAAAAAAAAAAGTGTTGTCGCCACCCCAACTATTTATTTCAGCGGTTCTTGAAAAATATATTTTGGGAGGCCGACCCCAAGGGGTCGGGGGTGACCAACATCTGATGTTCGGGGGAGCGGCATCCGGTGACCAAGGGAGGCTTGTCGTTGCGAGCGCCGTGTTCGAAGATGTTGGTAAACATTGTTTGGTGTTGTTATGCAGAAACATCTTTACCTCACCACTTCTCTTCCGCCTAACTTGGCTTCTCCTCTCGCTTGAGACCGTTTATGTAGGCTCTGGCCATCACCACGGTGCTGGCCGCGATATCCTCTAGACTGCTTCCCTGCTACGCTCCACTGTTTTGACGAATAGGAACGCCGACGTACCAAGAGTGCCTGTGCATGACATTGGAGTGCGTTTGACATCACCATCGTGCCGCGAGCGGAGGGGTAATTGGGTGAGTGTCTTTCATTTCTATATGTCAGCTTTAAACTGACCTAATGAAATACAGCTTCAATGATAAACTCGTGCACATCGGGCTTCGGGACTGTTATCAAGATCACTGAGCTCCACTACTTCCGGACAATAAACAAAAAGACCCAGAACTCACGACGTCTCAAGGCACATGTACAGCAGGAGGCTTTTAATGCACGAGGTAATACACTGACACGGTTTCCGAGTTTGCTGTTCTTACATCTGCCTCGGCCAGTACGGCTACTACGGGAGGAGCTGCAGCGTTTGCATGAACCGGGGAGCTATGCGGGAGAGGTTGTTCAAATTATGGGTGAATGTCCTCATCAAGGTGCAGCTAGAAGGGAAATACAGTACGCGCTCTGCACTCTATTTTTCCGCCATGTACTCAATTCATTATGCGCTAGTCATTGACTTGTCCCAGATCGACGTCGCGTCGCTGACCTCGACACTCTGCACCGCCCGCTGCTCCGACTGTCCGCTAACTGAGACCTACTACAGACAATCTCAACTCGGCACTGCTGCGCCCACGGTAGATAGACCAAAATATTGAGTTGCGCCGCCGGGACCCAAAGCATATCCATTCATTTTCTGCATGCACTCTCGCCAGGTGCACCCCGCTCTCCAACAACTTTCTTACTTCCTCAATTAATTTCAGATATCATTACAATGCGGCATCAACCTGGGAGCGCTGGCAGAGAAGATGGGCAAAGTGGGCACATGTGCGGGGTGGGCGGAGGGCATGCAGATCAGGTGATGCAGGCACTAGCACAGAGAATGTAGGTCATGGGTGCGGTGGCGTGCCCTGGTTTCGGTGGCCACCGCAATCCCTGGAGCGTCACGGGTGATCTAGGGGATGTCGGGTGCTATTTGTGAGGCTGTTGGGTTGCAGCGTGGTTGCAGCGAGGCCGAGGGAAGGGTGGGTTCGGATGGTACGCGGTAGGCTGGTAGCAGAATAAATGCATTTTAAAATGATTGTTTGGACAAGCCACAAGCTCGAGCGAGAATGGTTGGGAGACAAGCAGTAGGTAACGGTACAGTGGATAAGTAGCCACTACATCCAAGAAAATGTGTCGTAAGTAACAAAGATCAAGAAGGCCGACAATATACGTGGAACTCCTTGACAGCCTTCACCGCCTCGTCCATAATGGACTGCTCCTCAAAGAAATTGGTGGTCCACTTGATGACCATGTTGTCTTGACATTTCTGAGACATGCCGTGGAAGGTTGTGCGATGCAAGAATTCGCCTATCGCATCCAACGCCATGGGGTTTGTCGGATGAAGCACCTTCCTTCCCACCAAATTCCACCAAAGCTCTTTCACGCTCCGCTCACAACTCCCATGATTAGCCTGGGAACAATCCCCATAGTTGAGCTCATCTGCAGAAGTGAGCTTTGGCGCGACATGCGCGACATACAAACGTTCTGTGTCGATTGCACACTTGGCTTGATTAAGTATGTTCAACGTGATGGGTCCAAGCGCAAGAGCATCGTCACTCCCCAAGGTCCCGACAATGGGGACAAGTTTCCTGACCGCAGCCTCAACCCAGTCATGTATCGCAAACCGCTTCGCAATTTGAAGGATTCGGACAGACGACAGGTCAAGCCCAACGAGAACAGATTTGGCATACGCCGTGGCTTCGCCGATGTCCCAGATACAACCCACAGTGAGCAAGTTGACACAGAACTGCTCCTGACGGGCGCGTGGAAGCTCTTCGACAGGGACAAGAGCCCTAAGAGGTGATTTGTTTATGTCATTAACTTTATTAAGGAAGAGATGTGTGCTGCACATACGATTTGAAGAAATACGACAGAAAGTCATTGAGCTGGGCAGAAGTAATACCCGAGAGGATAATTGGATTTTCCTCAGACCCCTCGACGTGGCCATCCTTGTTCATGACACCCGAGAACGGGATATCAAAAATAGCTGTCAGTGGAGGCGACATCATCTTCAGGAGAGCGAGCGGGAAACGGTATGTGGTTCCTTCAACCTTTTTTTATACGAGTCAGGTCTTCGAGAGATGGACTTCAGACATAATTGACTCACTGCATAGACAAAAGTGCGGGACTCTGTCTCCCAGTACTTGGCATGCCGAGTGTAGGTGGATATTGCACTGTCTGCCATGTTGCAAAGTAATAAACGATATGGTACGAGTCAGAGAGGAAAAAACACTGGTTAAACTTCTCGCTTAGGAATTCAACACCCGCTCATCAACACAGACGTGATCTATACGGACAAAGAGCGGACCACGACCTCAACCCTCCTCTCCCATGGCATTTCCTCCTCTTCCAGCACGGGTAGGGGGGGTGCCATGGTCAGGGAACGTTGATCATGCCTACCAGATAATATCCACCACATTCAATCTAGCATCCCAAGTCTTGACGCAAGAAGCAGACCCAGGTCGTCTCCGTTTTCATGCCAATGCCCTCACTGCAGATGTCATACCTCTCCTATCGCAAATGGAAATTCATGCGCAGGAAGAAGCTATTCCACTGCCTTGGCTTCATGCCTGTGCTAGGCTGACTGCAGAACTCACCATCGAGTTATTTACAGCCAGTGACGCATCGTCCACAAGGTAAGCTCTCTTTCTTAGAAATACAGTGTGTAGGGACTAATCTAGTCGGTCAGGGAGGATACCGGAATTGGCTCCATTAATCCAGTTACTACAGGGAAAAGCGGCAAGCGAGGACGACCACGCAAGGAGATCAACATTGAATTCCTACAGGACGCCATGTCCAGTCAGCGCAGAATCTCCATAACAACACTTGCAAAAACCTTGGGCATTGATCGTCATGTCCTGTCCAGACGCCTTAAGGAAGCAGGCATCTCCACCAAGTTCTCTGCGCTCCAGAAAACCGATCTTGACAACCTTGTCAATGGGTTCCGAACCATGAAACCGGAATCTGGTATTCGATACCTAATAGGTTTCCTTCGTATCCATGGGTTGAAAGTTCAGAAGCGTCGGGTGTATGCTTCAATCCGGCGTGTTGATGGCCTTGGTTGTGTTCTTCGTCAGCGTCATACAATCCGGCGACGAACATACAAAGTATCCCGCCCAAACGCGCTCTGGCATATTGATGGGCACCACAAGCTCATCCTTTGGGGTTTTGTTATCCATGGTATTGTTGACGGATGCGCACGTGTGGTGAGTTTTGACTGTTCTTTCTCGTTTTGGAAATTGCTCAATCGCTTCCAGGTTACAGGCTTGCGTGCCAGTACAAACAACAAGGCAACTACCGTTCTCAGCCTGTTTCTTGAAGCAGTCAAAGACTATGGATTGCCTTCCAGGGTCCGTGGTGACCGAGGCGCTGAAAATAAGTTAGTTGCCATATATATTATTCTAAAACGAGGCGTCAATCGTGCCTCATTCATCTGGGGGTCGTAAGTTACTACCCTTTCCTCCTGGTCATCTACTCACTCGCCAGTTTATTAGATCAACACACAATACCAGAGTTGAGCGTCTTTGGGTTGAAGTCGGGTCTCAGTTTGCACGCCGATGGCGGGGTTTTTTCTATCGCTTGGAGGCTCTACACGGGCTGGACCGTACCAACTCGAGTCACTTGTGGCTTTTACATCGACTATTCCTCGATATGATCAATGATGACTGCGCGTCGTTTCAACAAGAGTGGAATTCACATCCTATCTCTGGTGCTGCCCACGATCAAAGCCCCAACGTAAGTTCTGGGTACAATGTCACACTGGATTGCTGCTGAATTTCCAGATAGGATATGTTTTTACTTGGTCGGCTTGAGAATGGCGTCTACCTTGATGATTGTGCGGGAATAAACCCAGACATCATCAAGGAGTTATATGGAGTACATGGTGCTGTGCGCCAGCATGTAGCGGGTGAGACGGGAGCAGGACAGCTCGACGATGAGGAAGTGCCTATCCCGGTGAAACGGCGCACTTGTCTATGGTCTTGAAAGTGCGACTGCTAATGAATGATGCTCTAACACCACACAAAACAACCAACACACACACACACAATGCTACAATTGAGTTCGGGTCACCCTGAAGTATACAGGTAAGATTGAACCTCTCAAAGGATTGGATTTAAGGGAAAGTTGTGTACAAAGGCCTAGTAGGACTTCGCAATAGTTACAGTAGTCTTTGAACGACTAAGGAGGTACAAACTTCGATACGAAGTTGGCAAGGGAGGGGGGAAGATGACTCCTAGGACTCAATCGTTGAGCTTTCGGAGGGTTTGTCTAGGCCAATCGTTGGTCCTAGGACAGGATTTCTACACTCGGGCAGACTCAGGAACACTCGGGTTCTGATTTCACACTACTTAGACTGTCACCGAACACTCGGGAACGATGCTAACAGTTGACCTGTGGTAACAACCAACAGGAACCTTTCGTTCTCAGAGTATTGGTACGACTCGGCGTGAACTCAACACAAGCACTCCGTGAATGCCAACAAAACAACACTTCAATTTGAACTACACACAAAAGAGACGTCTAATAACGAATCTCCGCGAGAAGCCCAGACCACACCAACGCCTTTATGTAAGCTTGACCCAAACTGGCAGCAATACGGGGCAGGGGATGCAGTACTGGAATGCGGAATTTTACAGGCCTTTTATACTACACAGAGAAAACAAACAGTAATGATAAATGAGTAATGGAGCGGGGGTCTCGGGACAATAAATATAAAAGTACAACGGCTGCCGTCTTGATTCGTGAGTCCTAGGACTGGATCGTCATCCTAATTTGTCCTCCTAGGACCCATATATGGGTATATTGCTGATTCCGAGGATGCCGGCTTTCAACGTAAGCCCTTCCCCAACTGTTCCTATTGGCGCAAGAAACCACCTTGCTGATCCTTGTATCCGATATCCCCAACTAGGATATCAACTGCTCCGAGCACCCAGCCGCCGTCTTACGATTATACTCGGCTTGTGGGGCCACCACCCGAAACTCCGATAGGATGACGGGATTTGATGTGGTAAGCCGACGCGCGACGCGTCCGGCTCCTTCGCAGGTTGTCTACATGTTTAAATGTCTAATTGACACTGCGGCGCTCTGATTCTGTACCCCTAGGACTCAACAGAGTCCCGGTTTTGAGTCCTAGGACTCAGTTTCGTAGTACAGAACCCTTGAATATGACTCCTAGGACTCAATCTTGAGTCCTAGGACTGGATTATGCGTGCCAGAACCTTCTTAAGCGACCCCTAGGACTCAATATTGAGTCCTAGGACTGGATTTATAGACTTTATGAGTGACTTTGGCACCCCTAGGACTCGATATTTGAGTCCTAGGACTAGTGTGTTGTCCGTCCGGACTGTTATATGTTTATCCCTTGATATGATATCTAGTAGGCCGATAGTCTTAGTCTTTATAGATTGTTATACCGACTCCATGGTTATAGAAGAGCCAAGTGGTAACAGATCTTTAGACCGACTTCTCCGTACATCGATATTATAGTTAGCCGCTCGGGCTCACGCTAACTCTACTTGTATACCACCGACGAGAGGTACTAGTAATCGTACTAGAAAATGCAAAAATGCATGATTTCACGGCTGCGCAAATACGCGTCGTATCACCGGACTCGGAGGAGGACTGGGAGGATCTCATTGAAGATGTCCAGGCGTCAAATGAGTACCACTTTCACCACGAACCCGTCCCGGTTCCAAAGCATGCCAACCCCTTCTCAGACAATGCGCTTCAACTCTTTGACTCAGCACTTTCTGAAGCAAACGACCTTCACGTCATTCCATCTGGATATGGCATGTTACCGGAAGAGTGGGAGAATGGCTCATATCCTGCGTTTGAGATTCTGAAGTCCGGGCGGAAGGGAAGTAGGGAGCTTCGGGTTGGGCTGCCAGATTCGGTCTGGCGTCCCCGGGCGCAGTTGTGGGTACGGGCACTTGCTGTTTTGGACGAACTTACAAACATGCTCGATGGTCTGGAATCATCAGATTCGGAGTCAGACTAGATGTAGTTGTTTAAACACGATTTTGGATGCTATTATGATGTGAATGTTCCCGTGGCTTAATATAGATAAAACATAGAGCGTCGCGTCAGCTCTTTGGCATGAAAGTATAAAATGTCACAAAACCTTTGTGTCACTGTCGCTTTTTCTCTCTTCGCTTTTTCTCTCTTCCCAACCTCATCTACTCTGAATGTCGCGTCCATGCCAAGCCGAGGACAGCGATGGCGAAGAGTGTGACTGTGAAAACTTTGCTTCCAAGGCTTCTCAGCCCAAGACATGTCGTCGCTGCCTCCATGTTAAAAAACATCACCCCCAGTCTGACGAGACCATTTCTTCGATTCTGTTGAAAGTAAAAGAGGAGCATGAGGGTCAGCCGGGTGCGATGATGTTCTCGAAGATGACAGAAGCCAAGCGGGAGTCGCTGGAAGGAATGCGTCCCAAGAAGCCGGCCAAACTGACGAGCAAACTGACGAGCAAAGTAAGTGATGATATGTCTTTCCCATACCATTTTATTTAACTCTGCTGCCCATAGGATCTCAGGCCCGCCAAACCTACTGCATCCAAAAAGGGCCCAAAGGTTGCTCGAGAACCCCCCTCCACTGGTACCTTCAAGATTGATGGGATAGCGGTCCTTCCTGACGGAACGCAGAGCGTAAGCCCAGTATTATTTTGGTGTAATGTAGCGGACTGATGATGAAAATTTAGAATGGAACGAGACTCGAGCTGGCTGACAACACTATTCCAAGCAAAGCGTCTCTCCAGGTTTTGATCAACCAAGGACTAGCCATTCGTAAGGACAACCAGATCGAAATCCCATTGGCAGCCACGCACCAGGAAATTGTCGACATCCTCTCGGAGAATCTATCTGGGCCTATGGCCTACTTTGACATGATCGGCCCGACTGTATTCAACGACCCATCGAGTGGTGCTCAAGTCTTGAGTGTACCCGGTTGGGTTCTTCTAACTCGTGTGCGTCAACGTCTCGAAATTGTCGAAGTTGCTCACCCTACTGGGAATGATGTCTTTGTTCACCGCGGAGGGCAGAAGAACGCCACTGAGAACCGCTTCATCTTTATATGTGAGTCAGTATTGTATAGTCATAGCAGCAACTCACAAACACTTATTTAGCATCACGTAAACCGATCCCTCGTAACGAAAGAGATTCTTGGCGAACAACTGAATCACTTGCTTTCCAAATGCTCAAATCCCAGTCCGGCTCTGACGATGAGGGTTTGGAAGGTAAAGCACTCCTCCGAGTTTCCAAGCCAGTCGCTCATATTTGGATCGGAGAGATACCCAAGGCTGTCAAACGAAAGAATCCCAGCAAGAAAAGGCTTAGTAGTGTCGCATTTGAAGAAGACGATTCGTGGTCCCATTTTGAAGAAGAGCCTGCTCCGACCCAGCCTGGTCTAAAGAAACGGAACCTGCGGGGTGTGTACATCACCCATGATTGACAAACAAATGCTAATAAGAGTAACAGCTCAGCGCGTTGACGACCTCAACCTACCCTCCATCTACACGGACCACATTGCGGAAGAAATTCGTGTGTGATCTACTTGTCTGATTGTCAGATTGCCCATTATCGTCTAGTCCATGTCGGAAATTTAAAAATAGTCTTATAAGAGCGTGATCTTATAAGCGGCTTACACTGCCTTGCAAGACACGGACAAACAAGCCAGCGGCCTTACAAGGCCTTGCATTCTGGCGCGGTCTTGCAAGGCCTTGGGAGACATTTTGTTCTACTGCTTGTTTCTTCAATTTCTTTATCCTCCCCCTCTTCTCATGGCCTGGCACACATGAATATGCCTCCAAATCGCGTTTAAAGCAGTCGATGGCACCCGATCCGGCATTCCCCTGGTTTGGGACACTCAGCGATGTAATCAAGCCTCTTTGCGCGCAATACACCCTCCCATGACACATCTACCTGTGGGGAATAGAGAGACACGAGCTGCAAGGTGCACGATGAGTGGTGCATTCACAGGCAAAGTGCGTCCCGAAAAAAAAATGCTTCAGCCTCTTTCGTTTACTGACACATAGCCGCCGTTTAGTGTAGGATGCTGCCCTTTCTGCATCCTGTGCACGAGTATCTGTGCGAATGCCACTCGCCCACACCCGCACTAGCCGCACACGTCTCGTGGGTACGAATCCGTTCCTCGCGCCGCATGGGCGGCTAGCCTGTCCTTCGGCTGCTTTTTTGCTCTGGGTCCTGCGCTTCGACTTGAGGAGAGAACACGCGCGGTGGGTAACTCCATTCACATGGGCGCCTGCATACACTGACATGTTGTGCCTTCGGACGCTGCAGGAACGCCTCGCGAAGCGCGAGACGCTCTCGTGCAACGATTTTTCAACAAGCAGGCTTGACCCGCACGAACCCGCCTTTGTTGGCGATTCCGCAGCTCTCATCTCCGCCGGTGATGAGTGCTTCCGAACCCGAAGCTCACGCGCAAGGCGCACGCCGCAAAAGTTTGTCGAGGAGGCGTTCTTGGACGTGTTCTTCGACTTGCTATGGGGCGGCGGGTGTGGGCGGCCCCGTGCCGGAGCTTGCGAAGGAATGCTCGCGGACACTGGTATGTCTTGTGCTCTGTGGCCGATGGGAGGGAGCGCTGATGACGGTTAGGTCGAATGGAAGTCGCGCTTGGGCGGTGTGCAGCACAATGGAGTGATGTTCGTGCTGTACTAGGAGTTTGTGCCGCCCAAGTACCGACTCGCGCGTCCCGGCGATGGAAGCAATGGCTGCCGTCGTTCTTCTCGCACGCGGCGCCGAGCGGGGCCAAGCTGTGGAAGCGGGAACCGACGCTCAACGGGCGCTCGTACGTCCTTGACGCAACACCCTTCATCACCAGGTCGGGACGTGAGCTCCACTCTTTGACTGCATGCTGCGCGTGCGGGGGCGGGACGAGTCACGAGCTCGGCGGCGTACCCAAGCGCGGAGTGAGCACAAGCCCGCTGAACGCCGAGCTTGCGCCCAGTAATACAGACGCAGCCGCCGCAGGGGTTCGCGACGGCGCGGACGTGGATCGATGGCATACAAGACTTGAATGCCTAGTTGCCGATGATGGTGCGTGCGGGGCAACACCGGTCAGGCGCGAGCTTTCGGCTGCCAGGCGGGGGATGTTCCCTTAATTCTGGCAGCGGCAAGCGGGTGTGCGCGGGGATGGCGCCGGCTGAGGCGTCCGCGTTCCGGTTTGAGACGGGGCTCGCGAGGGGAGGCAACCCGGCGGCGGCGGCTGGAGAATGCGAGCGACGTGTGGGTGGACATACCCTTTGGGAGTGTGCAGGTGCGGCATACAGGCGGACAGGACGCGGACGTGTCGGATATCGAGCGCGTGATGAGTCGGAACGCAGGGGTGGAGGCGCCGGTATCTCCATCTCCGTGCCGCCTTACGACCCCGCCCACGCACATGCGCACTCGGCGCCGAACTTCCAGGCTGGGGGAACCCCGCAGCAGCAGCAGAAGCAATTTTACCCCTATTCTGCGCACCCTCACCCGCACCCTCACGCGCACGCGCACATGCAGCCAGGGCAGCAACCACGACCGCCGTACATCCCGCCCTACCCGTACTACCAGCCCTACGGCCCGTATTCGCACCCACCCATGCCCAGTTCCGACCCCGAGGTATATACGCATACAACCCGTACGCCTGGCCTGCGCCTGCACCTACGCCGTACCCGCCCCAAAACTGTAATGGTAGCGGGAATGGCAACGGCTCGCCCCCGACGCAGCACAATCTGATCCACCCCACACGCACGCTCACCGGCAGCAGCAGCAAAGCCAAAACCACGGTGGGTCGCCGCCGCCCACGCAGCCATACGCGGGGTACGTGCCTCCTGGCGGGTACGTGGGCTCGGGGTACGACGCGACTCCCACGACGGCGTCACCACCGAATGGGAATCCGTATGTGCAACAGGCGTATTACCTGCCGCTCCCACTCCCGCAGCAGCAGCACCACGGGCATGCACACGGGAACGGGCATGGGCATGGGCACGGGCATGGCGCCGGTGCAGGCGCAGGCACAGGTGTATGAGCCACGGGCGAACGGGCTGAGCGGGCGCGGGCACAGCGGGGTGTGAATGGGCGCGCGCGGAATGGGAACGGGAACGGGAGTGTAAATGGTGTAGGGAAGGGGCGCAGAGCGGGTGCGCCACCGCAGCAGCGGTCGGCGTGGAGCTATGGGCCTGGGGTGTCAGGCGGCGAGGGGGTCGACTTCCCGTCGACAGGGGTGTCGGCCACCGCAAAGGTATGTATTATGGATTTGGAAGTTTACCTCGTGGCTGACCACCGGAGCAGAATTATACTTGCAATCAATTCGGACTTCTGCGCAAATGAGGATCAATCGGCGTGTGCTCACGATTTCGGGCTACTTGCGGATCCAACTCAGTTTGTGCACCCATTCTCTTTATTCGAGGGTATGTACATGTTGGAAATATTAGCCATTATTCGGGAATATACTAAACTGTAGATTATGGGTGCACCTCCCCACGGACAATGCCCACCGCCCCAGCACCTCGCGCACCCCGGCGGAAAACACCTCCCGCGTATGCCTCAGCGTAGCATACGCGCACACCACACCCGCATCAAAGAGCGCGCGTACCGGCGAGGACGCGAGGAGCACAATGGCGGTGGGATGGGGGAGATGTTGACATCGAGTCTGTGCCAATATGGGGTACTGTGCAGACGCCGACTGCACGGTGCCCAGCACCCGACACGCCTGCACAACCCCATGCGCCGCACCGACAGCGCCGTACAGCATCTACACATCTGCAACTGCTACTGTGCGAGACAGCAGAAACGTTGCCAGCTAATATATTGGTTGTTGAGACTGTACAAGAAATGGTAGTATAGCTTAACAGTAGTTTTGTATTCTTTCGGATTTCATTTCATTCTCGCGTGGTCACAAGTTCAATTCCCCTCAGTAGTAAGTAATTTAAATATTAAATAAGCACATTCAATTCAGTACAATTAGTAAGTAAGTAAATGTAAAGTAAATCTAATGAATTCGATCAGTTAGTCGAATGCGTAGTAAGATTTCGGAAGTGGTTGACAACTTTTCCTGATAATTAACCTAGAGCATCATAAGCCCTTATAAGGCCCAGTTTCTTATAAAAACCTGGCCATCTTATATGTTTCGCTTCCCTCATAAGACCCTTACAATATCAAAACCTCTTAAGATAGGGCTCACCCATAAGCAACCCACCCCACGTGATGTCCAAATCGGGCAAATGGGCCTCTGATGCGCATAGATGCCCAATTTACAACTACGGTGGTGTCCTTGAACACAAAACAAATACGAAGATCTCTTGTAATATGTCCTAACTCGCATAATCTGGCTCTTCATATTTTTTGTTGAAATATTGCGAATGGTGAAAGCAAAATACCGAGATTTTGGTAGTAATCCGCTTTCAACTCATCAACCGTACAAGGATATCAGCCAAATCTTTTTTGATGCATCAATAAAGACCATATACAGAGGTCTTCGTATCCAAAGTTGGCATATTGTGTGCCAATGTGCTGGAATTTGAGCGAAAAGGTGCAGAAAAAGGGATCAAGCCCGATTTGGACATCACGTGGGGTGGGTTGCTTATGAGTGAGCCCTATCTTATGGCCTTACAAGCTTTAGGACCCTGCCTTCGGCACGGACGCTCGCTGCGCTCGGTCCGTACCTTCGGCGGGTCCACAGCTTGTTGGGGCTCTGCCCCAAACCCCGGTGGATTCCGAGCTCGCCAACACACGGCGGATTCCGAGTCCCGTGTTTGTCAGGTGATTATATCAGGTGACTTTTTGTGTGGCAGTGTTCGTTGTCTCTTAATATATAGGATAAGGCCTTACAGCGCCTTGTCATAGAAATTACAAATTTCCGACACATGGCCCAACTGTGGCTGCGGAAACCTTTTCTGGCAATGCCGTTGCAGGCCCTTCTCGTCTTTTCGAGCCCATAGATCTCACAGGTTCTCGGTCACCATCTCCAGCATCCGCTTGGACCAATTACTTTGGAGGCTATACATTACCCACGGCGCCCAATGCACCTTCGACTCCTGAGCAAGCTCCGGCGCCTGAGGCACCAATCGATCCCACCTATTCCGACCCCGTTGAATATTCATATGGTACGGGTCCAAAAGCTCCTCGCAAGTTCTTTTGATTACACCCATAGCCGATCTTTGCATATTGCTATATCCCACATCTCCAGCCAATTGGCAATGGATACCCTTTACAAACTTACCTACAAACCTAATAACCCAGTCACACTCGCTCGCTGCTTCATCTCGCTCTCTCCTCATTTGTTCTTACTCACTTGCATACACAATCCGCTTATTACTATAGCCCACATCTCCGGTCAATGGATACCCTTTACGAACCTATAAACTAATAACCCGTCACACTCGCTCGCTGCTTCATCCTGCTCTCTCCTCGTTCGTTCTTAATCACTAGCATACACTGTATCCCACATCTCTGGCTGATGGATGCTCTTTACCAATCGTATGCTACCGACTACAGCTCGTGTTCTACAAAGTTCCTGCTAAATTGTAGGTAGATGATCTCATTTGCAAATCCATCGCCTCAGAGCAATGCAACGGTCATATGTTATTGACGCGACATGTTGTGTCAGGATCGCCAGCTTAACCTCAGGCAATTTAAGTAGAAAAAAAAGCTTGATAGATATTGTGGAACGATTCTAGCTAGAAACTAAAGCTCATCAATAATACTAAACATCTTGACACCCTCATCCCAGCGTGTCGCTGCCTCAGCCTCCCGTGCCGACTTTTGCTCCGGCGTCGCAGTCATCTCGAAATCGTAATCGGTCTTGCAGCCATTGCGAATCCAGCGGAAGAGTCCACCAGCGGTGTACTGTGTGAAGGAGAAGCGGCGCTCATGGGTGCGGATGGGAATATTAGAATGTCGTATGATGGCGGAGGGAATTAGAATAGTGGCACCCGGAGGGAATCGAATGATAAGCTTGAGGTCCCACAAAATAAGGTGCCCACCAATGTCTGGGTCAAACCATCCAAGGGCAGTGATGGCACACCAGCCCCAAGACAGGTTGCCAAAGTCAAGGTGGGGCCGGGTGATGGCGTACGGTCCAAAGTTGAAGGTGCAAGCCGCGAAGATACTTCCGGGGAATGGCCACCGAAGGCTCGGTTTCCACAGAGAAAGGATTGCCATTTGAGCTACGTAGAAGGCGAGGAGAAGGGGGCCGAAGACGCGCACGAGGCCTAAATCAAGATGAATTGGATCCAAAAGGAAGAAATGAGATCCGTACAGTTGGTGAAACCAGAAATCCGCTGGAAGGCCTCGTGGGCCAGGAGCTCGTCCGTTATTTCAGTATTAGCCTTGTTGTTACAGAGTTCGCCCGGTTCCTAGGCAAAGGATGAGAGATTGGAATACAATGGAAGGAAATCACATACAGTCTGGCCACCGCCATGAGACACACCCCGGGAAACCAAAGGGTATGGAGCGTCTTCATGAGCACGTCGGTGGTGGCAGTCATCATCGGTGAAGTCACCTCGTCCCATAGCATGCGCCATGAGTTCAGCAGCAGTGTCAGTGACGCGCTTCCATCCGACAAGATCCTTAGGCTTGCCACCAAGTACGGCGATGAGTCGACGGTGGGAGTCGATGATAGGAATTGAGATCCTGAGGAATTTGTGAGCGGGAGCAGAGTTTGAAAAAGAAATACTCACTCGCCAAGCCAGTTGACATACTGGAACCCCTCCGTGCCGCTAAGAGCATTGAGCTCTTCTTGAGTGTAGGCAGTCCCGCCCATCCCCGGTGCAGAGTTTGATGACGGAGAAATAGAGCCCACTTCCGGAGCCTCCGAGCCATCCTGTGCATTTCGTTTTCCAATCCACGCAGGCTTGGAATGGGGAAGGTCTGTGGCGTCGAAGTCGACCTGGATGGCGTTGCTCTTGGCAGCGTCACGCCGGATGCGGTGGATGCCCTTGAGATCTGGGTCCTCAGACTGGGAGGCCTCGTGCTCGCGCTTCTCACGCTTGCGCCGCTTTGAGCCGAAATTCTTGGCATTAGGCGAAGTGGTTTCAGGGAGATCACGTGATTGCTTCTGCCAAAACGGAGGTGTGGTAGAGGCAGGGAAGGAGGGCAAAAGCACAGGGCTGGGAGGCAGGGAGGGAGGGGGAGGGGGAGGTGGCGGCATGATGTTGGCTGGCTCGTCATAGATTTTGGTGATTTCTTGAGCCTCAAGTCGTTGTTTAAGACAGTCAGCAACGCTGAAGTACTGAGGTGGCTGGATGGATTGCCCAATAGCAAGGTCGTACACAGAGAACTCCTTGCCTGAACGAAGGGTTCTGCGGCCTGGAACGCGGTAAGAACACATCAAAATACAACAACAACACGAGAAAAGTGCCAAAATAATAATTAAAAGGAAGGCAGGCGCAGTTTAGCAAGTCCCATGGTCGGGTCTCTGGCAAGCTGGCGGCTTATAGCATGGAACGCATAAGAACACGTCAAAATACAACAAAAACACGAGAAAAGTGTCAAAATAATAACAAAAGGCAGGCGCAGTTTAGCAAGTCCCAAGGTCGGGTCTCTGGCAAGCTGGCGGCTTATAGCACAATAATAAGAGGTTCAAAAAAAGGCTTGATGCATAAAAGTTCCCAGGTTGGAACTCTTTGTAGGGCAAAGAGAGTGAAAAAGCAGAGTTGAACCGTGGGACATACCTGCCATAGTGGCTTTTTATGTGTTTAATAAGCCAGAGAAGGAAGGAGAGAGAGTAGATGAGGAGGGGAGAGTAAGGGTGGCTGAGGCCAAAAACCACTGGATGAGCTGCTGGTGTGGTGGCAAGAGTAAAGTGAAAATGGTGAGTGGCAATGTCACGTGAAATGGTGAGTGGCAATGTCACGTGGTGGTTACTTTGTCGCGTCGTGTCACAAACTTTCCCGAAATATATTTTTCAAGAACCGCTGAAATAAATAGTTGGGGTGGCGACAACACCTTTTTTTTTTTTTTTTTGAACACAAAATATATATATATATGACCCTCCAAAAGATAGTTTTAATGAAAGTTGTAATATAAAGTTGGGGTGAATAAAGCACCAACTTGAGCAGCATAGGTGGATGCCAATGGACCTGCACACCTCTGGGGGACATGTGCTGTACTCGGTGTTGACAGCACACCCTTCAAGAGGGCCTTCAGAGTGTGGCAGGTGCTGGCAATCACGTCCTTCGGGACATGGCTGCTTACAACTATTGTAAACTTGGCAGCGCTGCCGGTGATGCCAACATACAAACAATGGGGAGCAGGCCTAGTACTAGTAGTGGACAGTCCAGAACAGACAGCCGGTGAATGGGCCACACGGCCATCATATTGGGGTTAGCACAGCCACCCATTGAACCTACATTTTTGACCCGAGAAACAATGTTTTTGTGTTGAACACAAAAGAAAGTTGTTCTCTCTCAAAAAATACATTTATGTTCAAAAAACAATCATGTTGAAAGAACAAAAAAAAGCTTGGAAAAAAAAAAGAAACTTTCTTTTTGAACTCGAGTTTAATTTTTTAGTACGGTCATAAAATTTGCCCAAGGTTGTAATTCTATCATAAGGTGGGCTAAAAGAATGAGGCAAGGACAAACGGCCGAAAAAACTCATTCATCTGCTCAAAACAGCCAAAAAAACACTGAAAGGGCAAAAAAAACCTGTTTTTATTAAATGTGCACATAAACCGCCATACCGCACGGCCATCATATTAGGGTTGGCACAGCCACCCTATGGAACATCAACGCGATAAGAAAAAATTGTGTCGAACAGAAAAGAAAGTTGTTCTCTCTTGAAAAAAACATTCATGTTCAAAAAAAAAACATCATGTTGCAAGAAGGAAAGCAAAAGTTTGAAAAAAAAATAAACTTTCTTTTTGAGCTTTAGTATAACTTTTTGGTAGAGTCATAAAACTTGCGCAAGGTTGTAATTCTATCATGAGAGTGGGATAAAAGAATGAGGTGATGGGTAACGGCCTAAAAAAACTCAGGATCTGCTCAAAACAGTGAAAAAAACACTGAAATGGTAAAAAAAACCTGTTTTTATTAAATGTGCACATTGACCGCCATACTGGATGAACATTTCGAGTTTTTCACTGAAAAAATTGGTGAAAAAATTTCATTATTTCATTTAATAAAAACAGGTTTTTTTTACCATTTCAGTGTTTTTTTCACTGTTTTGAGCAGATCCTGAGTTTTTTTAGGCCGTTACCCATCACCTCATTCTTTTATCCCACTCTCATGATAGAATTACAACCTTGCGCAAGTTTTATGACTCTACCAAAAAGTTATACTAAAGCTCAAAAAGAAAGTTTATTTTTTTTTCAAACTTTTGCTTTCCTTCTTGCAACATGATGTTTTTTTTTTGAACATGAATGTTTTTTTCAAGAGAGAACAACTTTCTTTTCTGTTCGACACAATTTTTTCTTATCGCGTTGATGTTCCATAGGGTGGCTGTGCCAACCCTAATATGATGGCCGTGCGGCCCGCTTACCAGCTGTTTGTTCTGAACTGTCGAGGCCTACTCCCCAGCCCGTGTGTATGTCAGCATTATCGGCATAACCGGTGAAACAGTTGCTCAGGGTCAAGCACTGAGATATATAATGCACTGAACTAACACCAAATCGAACGACTGAGTTTTACTTAACTCACAAAGTGAGATCAGACAACTCAAGCACTCAATAATGCTAATTTCCACTACACCACACACTCCAATTGCACACAGTCTTGACTGTCCTGACGAGATACGGGTCTTATTAGATCGATAGAAGATCTAAGGGACCAAAGTAGAGTTGGTTCTTTGATAGATATTTGGTTGGTTTTGCTTTTAGCTTTTCAAATGATTAAGAATTGCGCGCTATTAGACCTTAATGGACGATGTGTCAATTAAGTCGAACAGTGGTTGTTTTGTTATTTCAAGGTATGACGGCTATTAACCGGCTTGGTTTGTTTGGACTTTAATCCTGTCCTAGGATGCCACAAAGGTCTTTATTAGTGCCACGGAGGTCTCGATCAATTTGCCACGGAGGTCTTTATCAGTTTGCCACGGAGGTCTCTATCAATGCCACGGAGGTCTCGATCAATTTGCCACGGAGGTCTTTATCAGTTTGCCACGGAGGTCTCGATCAATTTGCCACGGAGGTCTCAATCACTAATTCCAATCCACAACCAACTTGTTTCAACGGAATAGAAGCCCCAAAACAATGCCTTAAATACGTAAGGGCCACCAAGCGCCTCACTCTCTCGGGACAGATTTGGTAACAGTGAAGTCAAACTTGATTTACACAACAGATAGCTGATAGCCACCAGAGATACCGAATCAATTACTAATCCCAAACCATGGCAGGATCCCAAAGGATCCAGCCATGGCCCGGGGCCAGCCTTGACTGGGGATCACTGCAAAATGGCTCTCTATATATACTACTGGGCCTAGGCATTACATAAGCTACTACCGGGTCTAGCTAATTCCGATTCTGAGTCACTTGGGGTCATACAGGCATATAGGAGATATGTCTAATTTACTCTGTTGACAGCTGTCTAATCTATCTCCTCGATCGGCAGGTAGGAGTTACTAATTCGATCATTCAACCATGTAGCCAGGGCCTAGATGGGCCCAGACTTCAGGAGTATGGTTGTTCCACCTCCAGACAATTCTAGACTCGAGGTCCAGACCTGAGTCGATCATGGGATTGACATGATTCCGAATTAAGAGCATCTTGGTTGGAATTAAGCATTGGTCAGTCTATTCCGAATGATTGAGACATTTAATTCCTAATGGAGTCGGACTTGTGCATTCAAGTCCTGGCATGTTCCTTGAGTCTAATGAGATGATAGTACTTGTATATTTGCTCTTTAAGCAACTCTGCAAGCTTGGCCAAATTCCCCGCCTATCACCGGCAGCATTGCAATGTTTGCGATCATCATGAGCAGCCACGTCCCGAAGGACGGGATTGCCGTAGGTGTTGATGTCGGTGCCAAGTGTGGCACACATCCCCATCAACATGCATGGGTCCATTGGCATCCACCTACTCGTGACTTGGAGGCCTATATCAAGGTCAAGTATTGATTCTGCTCATGGGTGTTGCCAACTTTCCATGTCCGGAAGAATCTGCACAGGGATGAGGGCGTGAACGGGCCGCACGGCCATCATATTAAGGTTAGCACAGCCACCCAACAGAACTTATTTTCTTGACCCGAGAAATAAAGTTTCATGTTGAACACAAAAGAAAGTTCTCTCAAAAAAATAAACACTCATGTTCAAAAAAACAATCATGTTGAAAGAAGAAAAGAAAAAGTTTGAAAAAAAAAGAAACTTTCTTTTTGAACTCGAGTATAACTTTTCAGTACGGTCAAAATTGCTCAAATGGTAATTCTATCTACACAGCGAGCTAAAAGAATTGAGGAGTCCAAAAAACTTATCCATGTGCTCAAAAAGACAAAAAAAAACACGGAAATGGGAAAATACACTTGGTTTTATTAAATGTGCACATAAACCGCCATAATCCAGTGCATATATCACCATAGTAAAACAAATCTGCAGATTTTCTACCATCCTAAGCAATGTCTTATATATCCATAAGTTGTCCCAAGGCACAATTTCTGGAAATTGAAGGATAATGCTCATGATACAGGGGCAATAGCTGAAAATTGTCTATTACCCCATTTGGACATGTCGGTTGGCTAAAAGAAATATACCACATACCCTAAGCACTGCAGAAAGTTATTTCCCATTGTTTGGTCTAGGTTTGAAGACATTTGGGGAAGAATTGAGGGAGTTGGAGGGGCATTAGTGAAAAGTACTTTTTTTAGAAAAAAAATGATCCGCACCTTATGTTCCGCAAATAGCTGTAATTGTGTTACATTGAAGTAGTTGAACAGGCTCAGAAGGCACGAGATTTCCGAGGCAAACACGGTGACATATTTGACTGAGAGATCGGACACGTAGCTTGTTTGAATTCCACTCTGTTATCACCCTAGTCTCTCCCAAGTGGAATTCAAACTCCCAATTCAATAAATAAATATGTGGGACAAATGACGGTCACCAGGATCTGTACAAATTTCATTGGACATCTGGTCAGGCTAGACACCTCGGATACATCTGTGGCTGTTGAAAAAACTAGGACAGGAGACTGGAACAAAAAGGCAGCCCACCAGGCATGGTAGAAGAGTGAGACAGAAGGATGAAGATGTAGGAGGAGGGATGGACCGTTGAATATATTGAATCAAGACAGTTGAAGCAGGAAGGCCGACCAAGGCCTAAAACCGGGAGTTACCGCTGCGATCGAGGTTGGAATTTTCGGGTTCACAAGGGCCCATCAAAGGCCTAGAGCCGGTAGTTACCGCTACGATTGGGGTTTGCAATTGTGATACATAGAAGTGGGTACCAGGAATAATGTCGGTGAGTATGGAAGTCCAAAATTCCGGATTCAGATGCATTTGTTGCATAAAGAAGGGAAGTGCCTTCTTGACTCTATTTACTATAGTCCGACGATGGGCACAGTTACATGTAATATTACACGTAATATCCACAAGGATCCAAGTTCCATGCGAATCCCGATGCGCAATGGTTATGCATGTCGCCACTCCGAGAGACAGTCGCGGAGATATTCAAAAGCTGGCGGCTTGGAGATGGACCACGTCAACACTCATGACCTCCATAATGTTCAGCAGAACGCGCGAGCCGATGATGGAGTACACCCTGGCCAGAACGTCAGTGTATGAGTCATGGAGGGAGACTGAGACTCATCCTACACGATGGAAGGACTGGGCAAATCAGTAATCTACAATAAGCGTCACACATAAAATCAACGCACATGAGGAGCAATAAGGTCAGGGTGGGCCGCGCGACGGCCCAGAGAATGACTTGGGGTAGATTCACAGCTGCGGAAACAATCGAACATTGAGTTTTATTGCAATGGGTGTGTATGACAGAGGGACATGGACATGGACGCACTGAAAACGGCGAGGAACCAAAATATCCCGTCCCGCAGGAACAAATCCACGAGCGGCATGGTGTTGCGTGAGCTGAAGGACAGATCGAGCCGTGTCTTGCAGTTGTACATGGTCATGATGAACATGATGAATGACTTTGTTGTTTTGGACATTCAATCAGCACTGACATGAGACGGTGAATATTACAGGGGAAACAAACGGACCACAATGAGGGATGGAATGAGGTACAGGGTGAAGAACTTGGGCCTTGCTGAAAGGCAGGGTGCCAGTCGGATTCGGAAATCATGTAACATAATTGCAAAATCTACCCACTCCAAGAATAACACCCGGCCAGCACCGGTCTGCATTGGAGGTTTTAATAGCAGTATTACTGCAACTTCCTAGGGATGTACCCGATATGTATGTATTCTGCTCCGGCAAATATGGTGAGTGTGGAATTGGGAGGAAAATGCGGAAGGTAAGGACGCACTGTCTGCGCCCATAATCGCGAACACAGAGATTAAGAACCTATTTCGGTATCATGGGAAGGCGATTCAGATATCTCCGACGGAGACGTACATTACGCCGATCTCAACTACATACGAATCTCGAATCAGGAACTGATTTTCGGGAGGGAATCAGAAGTATGACGAACCACACATGAGAGGAACCAAGAAATACATTAAGCGGCGCGATTTTGCAAATAGGATCCACACCCTAATGGTGATTCTCAGCGGCAAAATAGGGTCCCGACACGGGTTCAAGGGCTTACCTGAACAGCAGGATGATGTCTATAGTCAAGACGATGAGGGTGGACGAGGCACCTTCGAACTGATGATACTGGCAATAAGCCAAAGTTATCCCCAGCCTTCACGAGGAGGACTTGCCTGGGTGTATATCTGACAGCTGCATTGAATTTAATTATTTTTTATGTTCTCTGGTCTGGAGTAAAGAAATCCTACGCCTCCAACGCCGGTGAGCGCGAGGAGCGATGGTTTGAATAGGAGGAATTACTTTGTCCGTTTCGATTTCTCGCACAACGATCAAAATTGCGTGATGGGTATTTGATTCAGCGCTCTGGACTGTATGGCATACCGCTCGTATTGATACTGGAGATATGCGGTTAAGGCCGCCATGACACAGTAAGCAGGAGACGTTACCAAGTAATTGCCAAAGCGAAATATCGGTTCTAGGCAGCAGCTCACAAGGCGGATAAAGGGAGGCTTCGAATGGTTGCATACCCAAAGCTGAGAATAGATGAATCAGTTGGAATATGGTGTACTGGAGAACCAGGAAACACACGTAGATGTAGCTAGCGAGGGATTTACGAAGCGACAGAAGATAGTCGAATCAACAAGGGCTCAATATCTGAAAGTTCTCGGTAATCGCACATAAGAAGTCCCAAAGCAGCGACTGGTGATTTCCTTAGTCGCATGAAGCTGCCCAGAATCACGAGCAGCGCGCACCTGCGAAATAGCTGGTGGTCTGTGCATCCTGTGTCAACTGAATTAGTTTCTCAATCTCGGCTGGCGTAGGAGGGGACGGGGTGACGCTATCCATTGAGGGCGTAAGTGTGGGTGTAGTCATGAGAGATACTGTCAGATACGCACAGCGGCTTTAAGCCTAGTAAGAATCAGGCATTGCGGAACAGTAGGTACAGCATCGTGCATTGATCATCTTAGTCTCAGTCTCATCTATAAATTCGACCGCGTCATGTATAAAGCCGCGGGGTTTCATACCCTGGTGATGTGCACCAATAGGCGCTGTTCCCGGAATATTGTGCCGATGTCACGGACTTCAAGCACAGCCACGATCGACGTCGAATGAAACCGATCATACAAGCCTGCTTGAATGATAACAATTGTAGCGCTGATAAGCCGTGTAATCAAGTACACCTGAATTTGCGCATTTTACGCATTTCCAGCTGTCAAGCATGTGTGCTACATACCTAAGAGGCTTTCGGGAGCTCCGAACGAGTAGCCTAACAAGTCTAATAGCACTAGGGAATGAACCGGGAAGATCTATAGCGGTACCTCCACAAATGGGGCCAATATATGTCTTACTCGAGTAAGGAACTAGACTATCGTGGCAGAGAAACTAGGTTATATAAAGCCTAAGGCTGCTTGCTGGGACACTTACCAAGGCGATGGGAAGGAAACTATCATATTTGCACAGTGGCGGACCCAAGTCCTTCATACAAGATTGACTAGACTAAGATTGTCCGTGTTTGACACAAGGGACTAGCGCGTTCAGGCCACATGATGGGAATGGCTACTGAGAGAAGGCAGATACTGCCAAGACGGATAGCATCCAAGAATAGAACCGGCAATTCCGGATCTAGGCAACCAGCATCACTATAGAGATCACGATAATCCTTAAATCGGATAAGGCATCCTAGGTTCCTAATCGAACCATGGATAGACGGGTTGAGCTAACCTATGACTATGGGGTACCGTATTGAAGCTACGATGGCAGGCTAGACGAAGAAGACCCTTCCGGGCTCGGGACATAGAGCCACAGGCGAAGAAGACCTTACTCAAGAAAGGCATCAGTTGCCAAGAAGAGCTCCTTGATGGATCAAACCAACGACCGTGTGCAGCTGTCAGAGCACGCCTTTACTGGCCAATCAAGAACGAGGGATGCCATCGGAGACAGGAGGCTGTACGAGTCATATTAGAGAGCAAGTAGCGTAAACCAAGTAGTGTAAGCAGGTTGAGAGTAGTATAAATAAGGGGCAGAAAGGGCAGGAACGGGAGCGCATATCCCTTGGAGGCAGGCACCAGAGTTGGTTGTCCTTGTTTGTTCCACTAGATTTGATTAGCTCGGGCCTAGCCCACAGACACCCAGCACCAGAAATAGATTTGGATTTGGATCAGACCTTAAAAATATAAGAAACCTCGAGAACTGGGTCGAAAACCCTTTGAATAAGGCCGAAAGCCAACATCAGTACTGAGCCGAAAGCTCTTTTAAGGCCGAAAGCTGTCAGAACCAGTCTCGTTGAATCATATTGAGTCGAAAGCTCTCTTAAGGCCGAAAGCCGAACATCTGTACTGAGCCGAAAGCTCTTTTAAGGCCGAAAGCCATCTAAAAACCTTGGTGTATAACCACAAACCCGTCTATTAGACACCCGAACCCGACCTTGTGTCATTAAACTCTATAAACATCGTACATTGTACCGCATTAGTCTTGAAATAAGACCAGAACTACCCAGACAATATCCAAGAACCTTACTCAGATAAGACACCTTAATTGAGTAGCGATCTTAGCAAGTACCCCTACGAGTACAGACTAGCTATAGGGTCAACAAACCGTTGATTCAAACCCCGAACTACCCGACTCAAAGCTCTCAATACAAGAGGAGTGATTGGTTGTAGTGTGATTTGGTTGTTAGTGTATAGTGGATAGTTCATTTGTCCATTTGCATTTAGTGGCTAGATAGCATATTTTCCCGCCGTACTTCGAGAGCCCCCGTCTCAGCGCGCTTCGCGGCAGAGCCCACTAACTTGGGATCAAAGTACCACCCAGGGTTCTGAATGCTCGTCTCGGAGTCTGGTAAACAGGATTGCCATCTTCCGCGACACTTCCGCCATCATATGGGTGAGATTGACAGCATCAGGTAGGTGGTTTGGGAAATGAATAAAATAAAATAGATCCGCGACCGCGCCGGGTGCTCGCTCCGAAGACAGAAACACATAACACGCAGTGGCATCCCTCGAGAATGAAAACACTCTCAAAAGTGGGGGGCACACTCCTATCTTGGATATTAAGGTAGATATAAACAACAACATTCATATTCCCAAGTTTCTGTCAGGGGACTCCTTCACGGCCCGGCTCGGCTCAGCCCTCCGGACACCTTCTGGATGCCTTGCCTTCACCTGATCACTGCTAGCTCACCTCCGGTTCCCCCGGACCTGGTACCTGGAGCCTCTAGCTCCTCTGGTACTCCTCCGGGTCTACCTCTAGTACGTGATCCCTGGCACTCCAGCCAGCTGACATCCTGCACCACTCCGACCGCAGTTCTGACTTCCGGGTTCTGTCTTCCGGATCTGCCTTCGGTTCGGCCCCCCTCCCTCGACCGACTGCCCTTCGGACCTTGTGGTACCTCCGGTCATCTCTGTGGTGTCGTGATCGCTCCGTATACAGCCCTGGACCACCTCTGGTTCTCCGACACCTCCGGTCATCTCCACGGTGTCGTGATCGTTCCATATACAGCCCCGGACCACCTCCGGTTCTCCGACACCTCCAGCCCTCCAGCTCCTCTCCTCTCCTTCCCCTTCCGCCTCCTCTCCACCACAGTCTCCGAGACCGGACCCTCCGGAGAAGCCCCCTGACTTCTCCGTTCCCCGCAGAGCTGGAGCTCTACCCCCCGTGGATGTGGCCTACTGCCGTACAGGCTCGCGTCAGAAACTGTGGCTCCCTCGCAGTACATCCACGCACATTTTCCTTCCGACTCGGACTCCCTTCCGTCCTCTGCCCTTCCGCTGCGGCCTCCGGTCCGGCCACCCGATCCGTAGCCTCCCCTTCTTTGTGTTGGTCGCCCCCGGACGTCTAGGTTGTAGGGTTCTGGATCCTGCCAACCTCCGGTCGATCTTCCGAAGTCCGCCTCCCCCGGGACTTCGGCCTGCCCATTGCCTGTCCGTATGATGTGTCATGCCTGACCTCGGACCTCAGTTAGTGATCTGGTCCGGCCCTTGATCCGACCACCGCCGAGCACGGGCCTGTCTCATCGCACTTACGGCCCAATACCCTCCCTTTCCTCCTTCCCCCTCTCCCGGGCTCAGTCCCCTTGGGTCGGACTTCCTCTCCTAGTCACATCATCGGTTCACGTGCAGCTGCATAGTCACAGCAGTCACTCGTTACGCATCATTAAAAGATGTGACACCTGGGCAGGGGCTCCTTAGCTTGTTCTCTAAGGATCTCCCTTCTGCCCAGGCTCTTGAGTTATCTCGGGCCTGCAGAAGTTGCCCTTACAGTTTCCTCTCCAAATTCGGCTTTTTGAGTTTGAGGGTGATCTTTGAATTCCGATGTTCTCGGGTACGTGGAGAATTTGTCCTTGTTTCCCGCATTTTGTTGCCCTTTAGCGAATAAATGCTCACTTCGCTCGCAAATATTCTGTGCCACTTGGTGGCTCATACCCTCGGGATACCCGATCAAGACAGACAATGGATTTCTGGGCCACTCCTACCTGTGGCCAAAATTTCCTGTCCGGACTAAGAATCCAAGGTCAGGACGGTCCGGACCAATTTTGTCCGGACTAGTATCACAGCTTGAGTCAATTTTCAAAATCTTTGTCCAGATTGTTGAATCCTACCTCGTTGCAATATTATGGCACATATACTGTATAATAATCAAAAAACTTGACACCTTTGAAAAACTGTTAGAAATGACACTACTTTGACCAAAGGTTGGACAAAACCAGTGTTGCAAAGTAAGAGGTTAATAAGGGTTCCGCTGGAATTTAAGACCTTATAATCAGATATGGGTTATTTTCCAACGGAAATTTCGCATTTGCCTGTGAGAAATGCACTCAAATCCCCTCAAAGTAATCCTACTCAGGTCCTCGGAGCTCTTTGGCACCAAAGGCCACTCGTTTCGCTCTCCAACACATCCATAACCCCCCAATTGGCCCAGCAGGCCTTTTCGGCCTTCCCAGGCTAAGGGTTATTAAGCCCTTATCATCTTTCCGCGCGGATATTAAGGGCATATCTTATAATCATAATAAGGGCTTATCATTGATAACCCTTATCATTATAATGCAACACGGGACAAAACACACATGTCGAGACTGTGTGTTTGAAAAAAAAAATGGCACAGCTAGTATTTGAGTGTTGAAAGATACACAACTGGAAGAAACTTTAAACACACCAGTGATCCGCCGCACATTCACACACCATTTCCCTCTCGACCGAATCTGTGGTGAATCGGCAATCCCCGGATATGCTGATCTGGCTCAAGGCAAACTCAGAGAATCTCTTTGGTTCCAGGTGGTGAAACAGGCTCATGCACCAGGATTCACGTCAATGATGAGTTGAAGAACATATCCTTGCATTTTGATGTATTTCTATGTCTTACTCCACTTTCTTTAGATTCATTTTCGCAATGACCAATTCTATATGACAAAATCTTTGTTTGTCCTTGTAGCAAAAATTGGGCGAAAATCCAAGTTCCCCAGGGTAGCCAAACCTAAAGGTTCAGCAATAATCATGCAACAGTCTCGGATGGTAGACTTTTGGTAAATGTGCAGTCCGATTAGGCCCCATTGGGGCATCATGATTGTTCGGAGACTGAAGGCCGACGGCTCATTGAGAATGGTTCGACTTACTTTTGCCCGGGTACTTGTATAGAACCTCATGAGTTGAACCTCAACTTGGAACTTGCTTAGAGTCCGGAATTGAGCTTCGAGGTCATAGGATTTGAGTCTGCCAATCTTTTAAATGATTTTAACGGAGCTGCCGTTTAGGCGAGTTCTCGTATAGACTCCGTTTAGGCCGTGTCCCATCAAAATATGTTTGTGCCCGCCAGAAAAAACTGATTGCGGTCGGCAACGGTGATCTGTAGGCATAAATTGAGGTCGCACACCGTTGACGATCTGGGGCTCGCCACATAGGCACAAAGATCCATCCAACCTTAAAAATCCAGATGATCCTGAAAGGACGAGAACCTGCTTAGAACTGGAAATCTAAACTATATAAGTTAGTATACTTAGTACTTAGGATCGCGTTCCGAGTCTGCTCAATGAAGGTTCTGCTCCTGATAAAATATCAGAGCCATTCTATTTGTGGCCTGCCGCTTGCCAGCCTACTACCTTCATGCATTTTGGTGGCTGGGAAACTGCTGACGCAAAAACTGCTGACAAAAACGAGAGTTTAAGTTATTGCGAGAAGCTGTCAAAATGCTCGGTAAGACCCGGTAACTTACGTTACCAGGCATTACCCTGCTCATCCATTCATGCTTGGTTTCTAGCTTGCTTCCGCCTTCTCGCTGGAGCTGATCCGTGGTACAGTAGCGGTGTTATGATTAATAACTCCAGCCTTTCAGAATACGGTGCATCTACAGCTCGCTGCTCGCTAGCCTGGCCAAACAACGGAACTGGTCCTGCATCCTGATCCATCATGTCCGCCGTCTGTAACTAGGGATCTAAAGCTCGCGCACCTAGTCAAACAACGGAACTGAGCCTCAAGACTCAGAGCTTCCATGCTGATGTATCATATCCGTCGTCTGGCCCATGCTTATGTCCTGTGGGCGTAGACGGGCTCGGGATGGGATGCAGTAGCATTTCCCCATCAGCCGGCGTGCCCGCGGCCAGAGTTTTAGTGCGCTCTCTTCGCCCACTTAGAGGGCTGTCCCTTGCTTGTAGCTCCCTCTTGTTGCTCCTCGTCTATGCAACCACTTGCAGCTCCTACAAATACGACCTGTCAACACCCTCTGGTCCTCGCCCTTCGCAGAAATACACACTGCATAGCCCGTCGTCAAGGATGGTTCGTACTCACCCACTATCTTTTTTTTGCTAAGCAGTCGGATGGCCGATGAATGTTCTCATCGCCGTCGCTTTCTACAGTGACGTTGACCTCGGCGGCAACCTCTGGACCCAAATCCATGCATTTGAGTCTGGACGAGCTCCGGGCCCGGGACCAGATGTATTCTGATGCTGAGGTGGGCCATGACATCTGTTTGACGTAGAGCTCCCCGCTCCCTGCCCCGCATTCCCGGTCCCACCGAATCTGCGTCTCAGGTCCTTTAAAGTCCGCCCGCTCTCTAAACACGCCGATACATGCTCAATTACAAACGCCAATTGGGAGCGAGCCTTACCACTGGGCTCCGCTGATTGCCTGTCATAAGTATAAAAGCGTCTGCATGGAGGCTTGGGTTCGGCCGCTCCGTCGAATCGAACTACATTATTCATCTACGCAGAAAATATGGGTATGCCCGTGCCAGTCCTACTTTCCGGCCCGCGCCCCATCTGTGTACGGCCCCCGCAACCCTTCCGCCGGCGCCCATCGGCCTCGGACACCTACACTTCTACCGACGTTCTTGCGCTCAACTTCGTGTGCACGCGCGCGTCGAGCGCAAGAGGTATCCTCAACTGCGCTGTGGTCAGCAGGGACGACCTTTGCCCATACTTCCATGTCGTCACACGGCCGGATTACTTGCCCGGGCACACCGTGGTGCGCACGAACGCGGGGCGCGATGTGGCGTGGGTCGAGTGGGTACCCAACGCCCATGGTGGTGGTACATACGTGGAGCTGCGCCACAAGGGTCTCCAAAAACAGCTCGTCTCAGCATGGCTCGGTGTTTCTCGGGACGCGAGGTACATATGACTGAGCCCCTCTCGTTCTCGTCTCATCCTTCATCCTATACAGTTATAGGATCATGTCCGCACACGACCAGACATATGTGTGGGCGCCGCGAGCAGATTCAATTTGTGTAGGCACATTTGAATGCCACCTCTGCATCCAGTCTGACGCAGCGTAGCTGTATCAATGGAATCCAAAACTAAGAGAGGATGTGCCCCAGCTGCTCGCCCGCATAGCCAAGGAAGACGACCTAGTCACTCTCCAAATCTCTCTCACCGCCATAGAGGCGGGACTGCTGGAAATGACTGTGGTCTGCGTCGTGTTATTCCAATCTGGCTTCCAAATCGATTGAATAGATCAAGTATGAAACTTCTGTAATATTATTTCTATACTATGAAGCTGCAGTTTGGTGTATACTGTATAATGATCAAGCGAAATCCGACTATCATCCGGTAGCTATTTAAGACGAATGGGAACAGGTTCTTGGTACTTTTCTGCAATGCAGGGGGCAGGAGACTCCAATTCTCAAATTACAGAGTGGCCGGATTTTGATGAGCAGAGGGAGATCGGCAAGGCTCCTAGGTAAGTAACTAAGTTCAACAACGTTCCCGCGTTCGGTACGTAGATTTATCTCCAAATCCCTTCATCCCAAGGTCGTGCGAGATAGGATTTTGACGATAAAACTGCCCAGTGATAGCATCATGCTTTTATTACGGCCATCCAGATACAGGCGACACGATCAGAAAGAGCCGTTCAACCTAATGTCTCTGCTCGACGCCCCCACGTAAACCAAGAAGGTCCCCGGTGGACGGATCCACGTCTGACTAACGGTGTCCCAGATGCTTTCAAAATTCATTTATATGTCAGCATTTGTCAAATATCGCCCACATACCTCATTTCCCGCTGGTTGACGTACATGTGGACCTGTTGACTCGCACCTGCTGAAAGCATGACTTCGTCAAAACCTCTGAGGACCTTCAGTGGTTCACCGGCACTTGTGGGGTAACCCAAGTACAACTGGGGTATCTCTGTCCCAGACAATGCACCGCTGTTCATAACGGTGAACGAGATGATTTGTGATGTGCCTGAGGAGGCGATTATAAGGGCCGAGTAGACAAAAGTTGTGTATGACAACCCGAAGCCGTATTCATAGCGCGGCGGGATGGAGTGCGCATCCATGTAGCGGTAATCCAGTAGGAATCTTTCCGTATAGTTGATCTGAAACCTGAAGTTCAAATACAATCCCGGTAACAGGACGACACAAAGTTGAGACGTACAGTTGGAAACCCGAGCGGAAACCCCGGATCCGTAACGATCGTGGTTCCGTAGGAGCTCTCTTCCTGGACGATACAAATTAGGCATCTCGAATGAGACTGTTTATTATGGATGACGTACGTCAGCGATGCTAAATGGAAGTCGTCCGCTTGGGTTCACCGCCCCGAACAGGACATCCACAAGTCCGGGACCTGTCTGCTCACCCGGTGCACCCGCATACAAGATAGCGCTGATATTCTCGTGTGCGCTCCACGACATGTCTACGGGGCCGACCGAATGTATCACGACGATGGTGTTATTGCATACCGCCGCAACATTCTGTATCTGTTTCATGATCTAAATAAGTGTGCGGAGAAAGAGGTAGCAAAGGCGCACAAGGTCGTTTCCGGCAGACCACAATTCCAGGTCATTTCGATCGCCCTCGTTCCCATCTACGATTTGGTAAGCTCCAAGCTCCCCGCTCATTCTACAATTGTGTTAGCCAGTCAAGAGGAATATGCACCGAGATCACAAATTACGAACGCATTTACGAAGACGATGGCCAAATCACTTCCTCCGGCGACACTCGATCCCGCAGCGACGTCGTTCGATAGTGACGTTGTGATCACCACACTTGTCCCGACGAAGCTCTGGTTCAACGCCGTGATTGGGGGCACCGTGAATTCGAGCGAGTTGGAGCCTGAGCCCCATCTACATTGCAACTTCCCCATTAGCCGTGCGTAGGTCTGGCCAGTATATGTACAAACCCGATGGTCATGGTCCCGTCGTCGCACTCGTTCAAGTCGCCGCAATCCAAATTTGGAAGCAATGCGTCTGTGCCAATGATAGCAACGCTCTTGATTGCAGAGGGGGCGAGAGGAAGGCCTCGCAAACCCTGTGAATTTTTAAGCAGGACAACAGAGGCGGATGCTATCTCGCGGGCGAGGGCCGTGTGTGCGGTCGAGCGGACAGAGACGTTGGAGTTGAGCGGACCGGACCCATCGGAATGCTGCGCATCAAAGTTGACTTCCGGGTAGCCCTATGGGCCACGTTTCAGTCCGTTTACCCGGAGCCAAGGGAAGAACGAACTGTGTCTTGTCCCAACCGATACCATGGTGCCAGAATGTGCGTTACCATCTCATTTAAACGCTGTCCAGCCGCTAAGTTGATGATGAGAAAAAGGTATCTCGACTACGTACCGCCAACGAGACAGTTCCAGAGTCAACATCCGACTGCAGACCATCTATTCCTAGAAAGCCGTTGAATGTACCACCACCTGTCGAATCTCGTAAGGCACAGATATTCGGCATGCTAAACGATCGACGCACCGACAAGGATGTAATCCCCGGGCTGCTCCATGTCCAGCCCCGCATTGGCGTTGTCAGCGGCGGAGTCGTGGGTTGCACCCCAGTCGCTGACTATGAAACCTGGAAGTAAAAATATTATATTTATATTAGCCCACGATAATGACCTCGGGTCGTACGAACCTTGGAACCCATCCTTGCGTAACAACCCCTCTGGCCCAATGAGTGCAGCGTTGTGGCACGAAGATGTTCCGTTGAATTGATTATATGCGCACATTACCTACCAGTACCAGTTTCAAACTCTTTACGCAAGCCTCGTGAAATCGCTCACAGATGACACATTGGCCTGGAAAGGCTAAGTATTCAATAGTTCGGATTGACTCTGAACCAGGAACAGTATACACACCTCAATACTCCTTAGGAAAGGATAGTAGTACATCTCGTGCAGTGTCCTGTCATCGACATCCGCTGTGAGACCGTATCGCCAATGTTCTTGATTGTTGGCGATAAAATGTTTAGCGCACGCCATGACACCAGCGCTTTGAATTCCAGTTATGGTTTCGAAGGCGGCTTCTCCATTCAGATACGGGTCGGGGCCGAAGCTGAGAGAGACAACTCAGTTCCAAGCAGAGGAGACGCCAACAGCACCTACCTCTCCCACCCACGCCCAGCTTGAGGATTGCGCATCTGTAATGTTGAGAGGCTGAGAACCTCAGATTTGGTGGTCGAAATATCACGCACAAGATCCATGGCCGGGCCCAAGAGGACACTAGTGAAATGATCCAGCTGAATCGTAAACAAACAAGATGGAGGACATACTTGATGCCTTTTCCGCGAAACTCCTCTGCAAGAGCTACACCCCGCGCCCGCATCAGTCTTCTACTGAACGTCGCCGCGACCGCAATAGCTGGCGGGAACCCTGTCACGCCCTTTGTCGGACGTACTCCAGCCGGCCCGTCATTGAGACACAGGCCTGGAATACCGAGGCGTGTAACAGGGCTCACATTGCCCACACAGCGCGAGTTGAACTGGCCGACCCCAGTGACGAGGCCAATCTTCTCTTCCAACGTGAGCTGTTCAGTGATGGCTTCGGCGAGGGCGTACGACTCGTTCCATGATCCTGTGAAGGCGTCACATGTAAGCATTCCTGAACCCTGAACTTTTGAAGAGTTGCAACGAATCGTACGTAGGGTGAAAGGGACCGAATCTCGGCGGGGCGAACCTGTAAAGGCGTGGACCGGGTTGAAAATGGTTGCAATTAGTAGGCAAATCCGAAGCCCAACTACTCGAATCAAGACGGCCCCTGCAGTATGAGGCATCGCTTTGGTAGGAGCTTAGCGGAAGGCCAGAGATATAGTGAGGTCAGGGCCCTTCGGGTTGCAGCTCGAAAACACGGATCATCCCTTACTCCAGTACTGCCTGAGAAATGCTGACGAGACTATTTTCGTCTTGAAAACGTAGCGGAACTCGTCGAACTGACGCAGCAAAGATTGATCCTTGTACCAATCTTGTCCCCGCGGTGACAATCGCCAGGCCCATTTGAATTGTAGGTTGACATCGGACGCCGTGGTTCAGGTGGCACATGTAACGCCGACAAGTTAATCGCAACGACGGGTAGATGCCGTGAACGGCGAGAGCTACGATGAGGCGCTCCAGCCCGGAAGACACCGGGATCCAGAGACGGGGAAAGCAAGGACCCGAAACCATGGAAAAAGGAACGACGGAGCAAAAACGGAGACCATTGAGATTCTATGATCACGCGGAGTGTCGTCATTTATCTGGCCCCGGAAGGGAGCGGGCCGGAACAGTGCTTCCGAAACAGGGATTCAACTCGGGATTTGTGTGAAAAGTATCGGTCAAGCTCTAATTTAAGTGTGCACTCGTTCCGGTAGAACCAATGTGTTGTGCTCGAATTATCGGGGATGTTTGAACGGAATTTGCTTCTTGAGTGGGTGCTGACTCGCATGGAATGTAGTTAACATATAATTACGAGCTTTAACAGCTGAATTGTGAAGCATCTGACTCGAAAACTGATGGTGTGGGATGCAACTGAAGGTCTTGAATGCTCACAAGATCCCCTACAAAATTGCTCTGCAACTTCCATACTTACAAGAAATAAACAATGATACATGTAACAGGAGTCGCAAAAATAAGGAATGATATATGGACGAGCTATACTAAACGGACTTGTTCAAAGGATCTTCCTCTTGATTCCCGCCGACACCCCACTTCTCATCCGTGTCCGCATGTAAAGACATGTGTTTCATCGCGAAACTGACGAGGAGACCGAGCCCGCCAATTCCTATCATGACTTGCCACATGACACCCAAGGCGCTGGCGAACGCTTGCCGGGTTTCTTCAGCCACGTCGGGTGGAAGGGTAGGGATGAGCGGGATAACCGAATACGCAATCTCGGTGCCTTGCGGGAAAACACCGTCGAAGCTCTTGGGCAAATGCGCAGCAAGTCGGTTTTGGAGTACTGTAGCTCCGATCGTAACGCCCCAAACCTAGATAATGTAAATACAGAACCGTTGAGCGTATGAGGAGAAGGCTTACTTGGCCAAAGGCGCGAGTAAAGATAAAGAACGCCAACGCATGGGCGTTTTCAGAGATCGGCAGTGGTGCCAGCACCGGGAAGTAGGTCGCAGTCGTGAGGATGCCGATGCCCACCCCCATCAACGCCTCGAATCCGATGGATTTTGCACGGCTGCTGTCGGCCTGAAGGGTGCTGAGCAGTCCGGCGGCGATCATCACGAAACACCAGGATAACCATAATTGCGGTCGATAGTGTTTTGTTCGAGAAATTGTGAGACCAGCGATAATATTGCTTGGAGCGATTATGAAACCAAGGCCGAAGGAATCGACGCCGGAACCTGTTGGCGACGCTCCCTTGCAAGCTTGGAAAAAGACCGGCATGTAGTCTTACAATGTAGGGGTGAGAGGCGTCGCAGAACCCATACACAAGACGCTTACAGATGGAAGCAATCATAACAACTGACGCTATGAAGGTTTGAAGATATCTGGACAGTTTTAGTCGCGCTCATGAGCATGTTCAGAGAACACGTTACCCGCTGAGTCCGGTCGCAGTGGACATCAATGAATAGGGAACCTGTCCAGTGGTTATGTTCAATTTCGGAAGTAGGTTCGGGCAGACCCACGTACAATGGGATATCTGGCAAATTTAACTTCGTAGAGGAGGAATATCGCCAATCCGAACACTCCAGCACACAAGGGGACCAAAACTCTCGGGGATGACCAGGGATATTGAATTCCCCCCCATGTAAGACCGATGATGACAGAACTCGACGACGCGATGACAAGAAAGTTTCCTCTGGGGCCACATGTTTAGCGGTACTCGCAAGCTAAATGAACGTACACTTACATCCAGTCCATACGACTCAACTTTTCGCGCATGGTTCCCGTGGGTGTTTTGAGGTGTAGGAACAACAAAACTAACACAGCAGCGAAGGCAGAAGTAAAAATGTTCAAATCTACGTAGTTTCTATGTCAGAGAGCAAGGATAAGGAGCAGAAAAATTGCACCAACAAAATAGCCATCGCCACACTCCATGGTCCGCGAGCACCCCGCCGAGAACGGGCCCGATGAAGGACGCAATCGCCCATGACCTGTCGATGGCCTCAACGCCTGCGTTGCAAAAAGCAGCGAAGCACATACAGTCCAATCAGTCCGTTGAACGTGCCTCGATCACGCAGTGGCACCAAGTCCGACAGAACAATCTGGGTGAGGGATGTGAGGCCGCCGGCGCCAAGACCCTGCACGGCTACGCGCATCATCAGAAATCAACACGTCACGGGAAAACGAGAAGGCGTACTACGACCCGCAATCAGGAAATTCATGGTGGGCGCCGCACCACATAGAACGCTCCCGAGGGCAAAGCAGAATAGCGCGGCTAACATGACAATTCGACGTCCGAAGATCTGAGATATTTCTATTAGAGACTGACGACCAGGGGTGAGTGGCACCGACCTCAGCAACTCCTCCACTCATGGGAAGGAATGCAGTTGACGAGAGAGCGTATGTAGAGCCAACCCACACGAATTGTGTTCCATGTAATTCCTCTGTAATGACGGGGAGTGCGGTGGACACGGCGGTCTGCAACAACATCGTGAACAAAGTTCCGGCCATGAAACGTCAACGTACCAGATCTAAGGCAGAGGTGAAAGCAGAGACCATAATGGCGGCGAATACGCCCCAGAACTTGAAGTCTCTCTTCATTTCAGTGTCCTTTTCTCGGACTTCGAGAGAGACGGGAATACCCCGCCGGACGGGTTCCAGAGCAATGGCGGCGTCATCTTTTTGAACGGACATCGAGTCCACTGAGTCGGGGGTACGGAGGGAAGACTGGGCCATGAAAGTAGGGTAATATGTGGGGTGTAACACTTAGGGAGGCAGTTAAACGATATCTTTGCCACGGCGCCAGAGGTGTATCCGTTGTGGGCGTGTATACGTTGCTTACGATCGATGCGCGGACATAGACAGGCATTAGACTTGATGAGACGCCGCCAACAATGAAGCGGATTGGCCACCAGATCAACGGCATTTCCTAAGCTTCGCGCTGAGAATGGAAGTTAAGACGAAATCCCGCGTTTTGCTGTGTCCACACCCCGAGCTTACCGAGCCCCCGCTCCATTCCCGTTTCCCGTTTAACAGGACGTGTTTCCATATGAAAATGATACGGTCAACCATGGCCACTTAGCCATCTGAATTGCAACGTTGCTTTGTGGCTCCGTTTCCGTCTCGGCATCTTCTGTCGGCGAGTCTGTGCCGGCCTGGTGCCGCAGTCTTGGAAGCGCTCCACGTTGTTGCCTGGCCTGCCTGTTCCACGCTTCCTAGAGCGTGTTCACGCAGAGCTATGTTGAGCTAGCTACCGGTGGAAATCACGAGGCGGCAGCGGAAATACCGATAGCATCTCCTACTCGAATACAGCTCAGGAATCTTTGACAATGCTGTGGGTCCAAGATTGATGATCCCAGGACGTTTCAGTGCCTTCTTGGAGGGGCGTGAATCACCCCTTGATTTTTTAATGTCCGCGACTTCCGCTGCGTACAAAGCTCTGAGCAACCAATCAACGAACCTTGTCAGATAATGACAAAAATATAGATTTCTCTTGTATTGCAGGATATTCAATCAGCAATATGTCCAAGTCGGTGGGATACAATAGGGGCAGTCAGAGTAGACGATTCTCGTCGATTCTGAGGCGATTCTGACAGTCGATTCTGACGGCGATTCTGATTTATTTAAGCGTGAGAGAATCGCCGAAAATCAGAATCGACTCAGAATCGTCGCAGAATCGCCGCAGAATCGATGTAGAATCGACTCCAGAGGCGATTCTACATCGATTCTCGGCGATTCTGATTTAAAATAATTCCGAGAATCGTCTCAGAATCGCCGTCAGAATCGACCCAGAATCGGGTATTTAATTTCTACTCTGACTGCCCCTAATCATTGCCGGTGGATTTTAACGAATGTTGCTATGCATATCGAACAGGCGGCCCGGTAATATCCTGTTTAAATGATGATGATATCTACGAGATGAGATATATTTGATGTGTCTACCTTTGTGCACCCCACAGACGGAATTATTGAGGCAAGGCGGGGTTCACCAGATACGCAGACCCCCAGTTATGCAGTATGGATCAATGTCCTGGGACAATAACACAATACACTGAGTGTGGTGTACGATGGTTAAAACTGAAGGTTTGGTCTTTCCCGCATAACTGGAGTGCTGCACATCTGGAAAACCCGGTCATGTCTGTGGGTGGGCTTGCTTCTAGGAGGTAGCTTTTAAGCACCAAGTCAGAGATTGAGCCCGATCTCGACTGGCTTCGGTTCCCATGGATGACGTTGGTTTGGGACAGGTTCTACTTTTATGTGCGAAACGTTCTCAATCGAAAATCGCCACACGCCCACTGTGGCTAGTCTCAGTGCCAGACTGCTACGACGTCCCAATATGGGAATCTGGGCCATTACCGGCCGGTTAGCCATATGCGCTATAAATTTCGCGATTTTGAGGCCTCTTGTTTGAACGTCGGTAACCCGATTTCCACATAAATTTAGATAGAATAAAGCATTTGGAAATGATTGAATCACGAACAAGGAGCCCTGCAGTAAAGGGCTCTTTGGGTGATGATGATTTTGGCGATAGATTGCCGCACGGAACCGAGTTACGGCCCAGACTAGGGTTCCTGGGACGTCGGAGCAGTCTGGCACTGAGACTACACCAGCGCTTCACAACAGGGGACCTGTCAAAGAGTGTCGGACACGTTTAGAAAGACCGCTGTCATGCCGAAATGATCGCCGCCTCCCCCGGCACAGATTTACAGATTGATCCGTGTTTGTTGCTAACTTGGGGGTGATATTTCGCAGGCAACGGAATAGCCTCTCTTGACAGTCTTGTTGAGGCTGGATTCAAGAAACCCTTGCGCAGCGTTTGGCTGCTATTCACAAGATGCCTCAAATAACATCAGCGCCGACGGTACGTAAAAAAAACATTTAATTCCATCGTTCTTCCCACATTTCTTTTTCGACTCAGCGGCATATCCCTGGTGCGCCCCAATGTTGGGGTCGGTCCGGCCAGTATCTGACTGTTTCGCTGATTGCGTCGCGACCCACATTGTTACTTATCTAGGAATCAAATTGTTCGAAGTCTTTCGGGTGGCCCGTCTCACTAGGTTGTGATCAGCCCAAAAGATCCGTCGAAAATGAATCACCTGAAGGCGGATCTTTCAGTCTAGGGTACTACCTCCAACGGGGTCGTTGTGACGTCTCCTGTGTGTATGTGTGCGTGTCAGATTTGGAGGCGATTATAATAAGGTCAAAATAATACGCACCGGCCTCGGTCTCTGTTCTTTTGTGGTCCTCACAACGTCTCGCCGACTTGTATGTGATATATACTAGAAAACTATACACGGCCGACACTTACGGGCTCTCTCAGCCGTTAAACCCATGTCCGCACTTTCAGACAACGAGGTCGCGTCCATCTTTGCTACCAGATACATTTCTGGTCCGTCATACGATCCGACCACTTTTCGAGAGTCAGAATCGACACTGACCCAGTATACGCAGCCGTGGCACTGGCAATTTTGCTCTACGACCACTCCCTTACCCTCAAAAGTGAGATCACAGGTATTTGGATGAACAAGGCGGCGGGAATAGGCAACCGGGCTGGATTCATGGTAAACCGATACCTAACGACGGCTATGGTGGCATATGTCTCTTATAGTAAGGTGCACCCCCCTGCCTTTGCCATTTTATAACCCACGCTTCCTACCAGTGCTTAGTGGATTAAGCTCTGGATTGACGACGAAGGTGAGCTTGTTTTTTTAATTTCGAATCTTCTATGACCTTCTGACCCTTGGCCTTAGGAGTAAGCGAAACGGGAAGCATACGGCAAGCATCGTCTGATTCAAACTAGCTGCCAGGTCTTCATTTGGCTCTTCGCCATCGCTTCTACAGTCTTCGTCGCCATCTCCCACTGTGCGTTCAATTCATTCAAGCCGGCTAAATCGCATTGAATGGCTCCAGTCATCATCATGTCACGATTGTACACTCTATGGGACAGGCGAATCCTGATAAAATACATCCTTGTGGGTTCCTTCGGCGTCGCGATCTCCATTTCAATGGTGTTCTCCATCATTGCGGCCCATCAAGTTCAACGTGCGTCTATTTTTCGTAAGAAATTTCCGGGAATTAATACCCCATAGCGTTTCTCGAGTACAATCCGTTCCTACATATGTGCACTTTTGCGAAGAAACCGTGGGCCTTGCCCTTCATGCTGGGCGCCCTCGTATGCGACCTGCCACACAGTCTGTCAAGTGGTCGACTCATTCGTCGTTGCAGACCGTGTTCGACTTTTTCATCATCATCATGACCATCTTCAACGCACTCGATAGGCCGCACCAGAAGCAGGCAGATGTGGTGACCGCACTCCAGGTTGACGGTGCTATCATGTTCGCGGTAGGCTTCACATACCTTTCGAACCCCCCTGCACCACTGACAATGATTATATTAAAGGGTCTCTTCGGCAACTATCATTTCCTCAATGTACGATGTGCTTATGCTCACCTCTTCCTTCGGCGCAGTTCTTCGCTTCATCAGTCTCATGATGGCTATCTTTGGAGATGTACGTTGATCATTATTGCCGGGAAAATAGATTGACTGCACATCCATCGATAGCCCTCGAACTGTTTTGTTACCCTCTCGTAAGTTTAAATCTTTCCATCTGTCTTCCACTCGAGCTCGAATGATACACAGATTTGTCTGGGCGATGTGTTCCATGGTCAACTCCCGCATCCAGCTCCGCGTCGAGGGTCTTCGGTTCATTCGATTCACACGCCAGCCAGGGGAGTCTTCGGAAGACGTCGAGATCTATAACTTTCCCCAGTCATTGGGTATATGAATCATAGCCAAGGATATGCCGTGTTGTATGTACAATAATAGTATGAGAGTATAAACCATTTGATACGCCACCAACGAATTTTGGTATCACCGGTCAACCTTGTGCGCCCGAATCTCGTTGCACTGGTGCCTGCACCCGCAGTTTCAGTTTCCCCTAGTACCGAGAGGTTCATGGTATGCCCACTTGCATTTCGTGCGGCGCGAGTCGTCGGATGAGCTGACATTGGTCGAGTTCTCACGGTTCAGGTGCGAGGTCCCAAATCCAAGTAAATACATGCGAGAAGAATAGATACCAAAAACCATAAGTGTACATAAACTTCCAGCAAATGGTTACATGAATCCTTGGCAAGTATATGCCGTGCCGTATGTACAATAATAGCATGAGAGTATACGCCAGTTGATACGCCACCAACAAATCTTAGTGTCACCGGTCAAGATTGTGCGCCCAAATCTAGTTGCACTGGTGCCTGCACCCGCAGTTTCAGCTTCCCCGGGTACTGTGAGGCGCATGGTATGCCCAATTGCATTTCGTGCGGCGCGAGTCATCGGATGAGCTGACATTGGTCAAGTTCTCACGGTTCAGGTGCGAAGTCCCAAATCCAAGTAAATACGTGCCAAAAGAATAGATACAAAAAAAACAGTGTACATGTTGTACTAAAGTGACGTCTCGGAAATGTTCTTTTTCGGATTCTCGCCAACACCCCACTTCTCATCCGTGTCCGCATGTAAAGACAAGTGTTTCATCACGAAACTGACGAGGAGACCGAGCCCGCCAATTCCAATCATGACTTGCCACATGACACCCAAGGCGCTGGCGAACGCTTGCCGGGTTTCTTCAGCAACGTCGGGTGGAAGGGTAGGGATGAGTGGGATGACCGCATACGCAATCTCGGTACCTTGCGGGAAAACACCGTCGAAGCTCTTGGGCAAATGCGCAGCAAGCCGGTTTTGGAGTACTGTAGCTCCGATCGTAACGCCCCAAACCTGGATAATGTAAATGCAGAACCGTTAAGCGTATGAAGAGAAGGCTTACTTGGCCAAAGGCGCGAGTAAAGATAAAGAACGCCAACGCATGGGCGTTTTCAGAGATCGGCAGTGGTGCCAGCACCGGGAAGTAGGTCGCAGTCGTGAGGATGCCGATGCCCACCCCCATCAACGCCTCGAATCCGATGGATTTTGCGCGGCTGCTGTCGGCCTGAAGGGTGCTGAGCAGTCCGGCGGCGATCATCACGAAACACCAGGATAACCATAATTGCGGTCGATAGTGCTTTGTTCGAGAAATTGTGAGACCAGCGATAATATTGCTTGGAGCGATTATGAAACCAAGGCCGAAGGAATCGACGCCGGAACCTGTTGGCGACGCTCCCTTGCAAGCTTGGAAAAAGACCGGCATGTAGTCTTACAATGTGGGGGTTAGAGGCGTCGTTGAAACGTACACAAGACGCTTACAGATGGAAGCAATCATGACAACCGACGCAATAAAGGTTTGAAGATACCTGGACAGCATTAGTCGCGCTCATGAGCATGTGTTCTGAGAACTCGTTACCCGCTGAGTCCGGTCGCAGTAGACATCAATGAATAGGGAACCTGTCCAGTGCTCACGTTCAATCTCGGAAGTAGGTTCGGCCGGACCTACGTACAATGGGATATCTGGCAATCGTGACCTCGTAGAGGAGGAATATGGCCAATCCGAACACTCCAACACACAAGGGGACCAAAACTCTCGGGGATGACCACGGGTATTGAATTCCACCCCATGTGAGACCGATGATGACAGAACTCGACGACGCAATGACGAGAAAGTTTCCTCTGGGCCACATGTTTAGCGGTGCTCGCAAGCTAAGCGAACATACACTTACATCCAGTCCATGCGACTCAACTTTTCGCCCATGGTTCCGGTAGGTGTTTTGAGCCGTAGGAACAATAAAACTAACACAGCAGCGAAGGCAGAAGTAAAAATGTTTAAGTCTACGTGATTTCTTGGTTAGAGAGGATGGAGAAGGGAGCAGAAAAATTGCACCAACAAAATAGCCATCGCCACACTCCGTGGTCCGCAAGCACCCCGCCGAGAACGGGCCCGATGAAGGACGCAATCGCCCATGACCTGTCGATGGCCTCAACGCCTGCGTTGCAAAAAGCAGCGAAGCACATACAGTCCAATCAGTCCGTTGAATGTGCCTCGATCACGCAGTGGCACCAAGTCCGACAGAACAATCTGGGTGAGGGATGTAAGGCCGCCGGCCCCAAGACCCTGCACAGCTAGGCATCGTTAGAAATCAACATGCTACGGGAAGGCGAGAAGGCGTACTACGACCCGCAATCAGGAAGTTCATGGTGGGCGCCGCACCACATAGAACGCTCCCGAGGGCAAAGCAGAATAGCGCGGCTAACATGACGATCCGGCGTCCGAAGATCTGAAATATCGTCATTAGAGACTGGCTACCCGGCGTGAGTGGCACCGACCTCAGCAACTCCTCCACTCATGGGAAGGAATGCAGTTGACGAGAGAGCGTATGCAGAGCCAACCCACACGAATTGTGTTCCATGTAATTCCTCTGTGATGACGGGGAGTGCGGTGGACACGGCGGTCTGCAACGTCGTGAGCAGAGCTCAGGACATGAAACGTCAACGTACCAGATCTAAGGCAGAGGTGAAAGCAGAGACCATAATCGCGGCGAATACGCCCCAGAACTTGAAGTCTCTCTTCATTGCAGTGTCCTTTTCTCCTACTTCGAGAGACACGGGAATATCCCGCCGGACGGGTTCCAGAGCGATGGCGTCGTCGTCTTTTTGAGCGGACATCGAGTCCAGAGAGTCGGGGGGTACGGAGGGAAGACTGCGGGAAAAACGGCGCGGTGAGACGAGGTCACCGCACTACCATCGCATGAATTATACCCGTGCCTCCGAGCATATCATTCAGGTTACCATATCACAAATTAGCCATGTCCACACCAGACACTTGGCTCCACGAACGCGGGATACCGTAAGTACCCTGAACCTCATCCGCACCGCACGCTTCTCCCGCTTATGTTCGCTTCCCACAGATCATTTAACGCCATTGGCTCATCTCGACATCGCAGCACATCACCTTTGATCGCCGTGTCTTTCGTGCAGCCCATTCTGACCTTACAAAGAGCTATCTCCTCCCGCGTTCTCCAGAGAGATCAATTCCGGCGTTCTCTCTCCGCGCAACATGGTTGGTCAGGAGAACGGAGTCCCGCCGACTCCGAACCAAAATTGGCCCTAATCATCAAGATAGTACTTGAAGAGTGTCCTCTTAACCGCCGAGTACAATGGTGAGGTCAACGGTGAGCTCGGAGGCTGTTAATTGTAAGTAGATGCGTCCAAACATGGTGTAATCCAGTTTGAACCTGTCCTTCCGATCCCCGTAGTCTAAGATTTCCTTCAAAGCACCGCCTTTTGTCAACCCGCGGTGGGAGTTCTTATTTATGTTTCATTCATCATGTAGGGCTGTGGAAAGGTCATAATAGGTGCTATATGCTAGTGCTACGCCAAAAAATACCAGGATCTTCAACACGCACTGCCCTAGATGTCTGTCCGGCAACATTTTCAATTCCGAGAGAGAAGCAAGTTTGCCACACAATTGTAAGGTGTGGGATACATGGGGACGGTTTGCAACAGCAAGGGGGTGATTTGGAACTCATTCCCCACCCGGCTGTGTGCCCAAATCCGGTTTCCCTTTGCAGGCCTGCAACATGATTCGGGTAAAAGATCGAGCTGATAAGAATTTCCTGAGTTGGGGGGTAAAAGTAGAAGTCCGAAATTTGGGGCGAATGTCGAGGGTCCTGGAATGCCTGGCCTCACTGGAGGTGTATAACTAGCATGTGCCAATCAATAATGGCCGATTTATAGCGATAGCAAGGGGTCCCCAGTTAGAAATGTTATTAACACGAAAATAATATCAGCACCAAATTAAAGCTTGCCACCGCGAGTATCCTCATTGAATTGGCACAAATCACTGGCTTCCCATACTATACCATGCCACTTCATCTTTTCTATCAATTGTTCCCATGGTTCCCGAATTTGGATGCCCTCCTGGAAGGGCTGCTTAGATCGTGATGCAGAAATCATGGCTGTTTGAATCATCTTTGTGGCTGACTCAGTACCCCGGTCCGCATCAGGCAAAGATCTGACCTGCATGAAGCAGATCTCGGTGCATCCAACAATGTGACCGCATGTGGGAATGGCGGGGCAACTCACAGGTATAACAAGAGCGGAGATACTGAATAGTCGCTGTCGTTTAGGGTTCTCACTGTCTGACCTCTCCCGCGCTTGCTTCGGAAATTCAACTCTCTTCATGGCTGGTACACTTATGACCGCGCTTCCCAACAACTTTGAGGCATCGGTTCTCGCAACACGATATGTCTCCTGTCTGTGCCATGATAATACCCTCCGATGCATTGTCAATATTAATTAGATATACACAGCGGTCTCCCTGGCCATCCTGGTTTACGACCATGCCCTCACGTTCCGAGGGGAGGTGACAGCCATCTGGATGAATACCGGCACAGGCGTAGGTAACCGGATTGGATTCATGGTCAACAGATACTTGACGACAGCCATGGTGGCCTATGTCTCTTATAGTAAGGGTTCTCCTTCTTTTTTTGACGGTATTAATTTATGTTTGCCAACAGTGCTGAGTGGATTGAGCTCCGGAGTGACAACCAGAGCAAGCTGATTTCTTTCGTCGAATCTCCACCATCTGAGTTCTGTATCAGGAGTGAGTAAAATATATTCATGTCCCAACCATTTGCTGATCCAGACTAGCTGTCGGGTCTTCATTTGGCTCTTTGCCATCGCTTCTACAGTCTTCGTCGCCATCTCCCATTGTGCGTTTGATCCATCCAAAACGTTCAAATTCACTCAATAGCTAGCTCACAGTCATTATCATGGCACGAGTGTACACTCTCTGGGACAGGCGAATCCTGATAAAATGGATCCTCATCGTTTCCTTCAGCGTGGCCATCTCCATCTCGATGGCATTCTCAATTCTTGCAGTACATCAAGTTCAACGTGCGTCCCTTCCTTGGCCAGAAAATTCCTGTCAATCAATCCACTACAGCATTCCTGGAATACACTATATTCCTCCACATGTGTTCTTTTACGCAGAAACCATGGGCCTTGTCCTTCATGCTTGGAGCCTTGGTATACCACCTGTTACACAATTTGCCGAATAGTCGACTCATTTGTCGTTGAAGACTGTATTCGACTTTTTCATCATCATCCTGACCATCTTCAACGCACTCGATAGGCCACACCAGAAGCAGGCAGAAGTGATGACCGCACTCCAGGTCGACGGTGCTCTCATGTTTACGGTAGGTTTCACATGCCTGTCCACCTTCCTACCTTGCTGACATCATGATGATGGTACAGGGTATCTTCGGCAAGTGTCACTTCCCCACTCTACGATGAGATGTGCAGCCATGCTCACGTCGTCAATCCTGCCAGTGCTCCGCTTCATCAGTCTTATGATGGCTATCTTTGGAGACGTACATTGTCCATTTATTTTGCAAAATTCGTGTATTGATTCCCCTCTCCTCCACAGCCCACTAACTGCTTTGTTACCCTCTCGTACGTCCCAATACCATGCCCCATCCCTGGTTGAGCCACAATCAATATGCAGACTTGTCTGGGCGATGTGCTCCATAGTCAACTCCCGCATCCAGCTTCGTGTTGAGGGTCTCCGCTTCATTCGACACACATGCTTGCCAGGGGAGACCCTAGTGATGTTCTGGCTTTGGCTTTGGCTTTTTGGCTTTGGCTTGGCCTCGGAAAATCTCAAGCCAGGCCAGGGCCAAACTTTTGGCTTTGGCCTGGCTTTGGCTTGGCTTGGCCTGAGCCATGGCTTTTGGCAGGGATATCAGCTTGAATTTGGCTTTGGCCTGGATAAATCCCAGGCCAGGCCAAAGCCAACCCCAGCCAAAGCCAGAACAAGCCAAAGCCAAGCCAAAAAGCCATGGCTTTTTGGCCTGAGGCCAAAGCCAGAACATCACTAGGAGACCCAGGAGGATATCGAGCTATATAACCTCCCGTTTTATTGAATATAAAATCCCACTGTGCTTGATGATCCAGGCTTTGATACAATACTGGTCATTAGTTTTATTCATGATTGTATTTAATGCGCACCAGCAAAACCGAATGAAACTGACAAGGCCATGTCAGGCCTTACAAGGGTCAAAACTCAAAAGATGCAAAAGGATTATAATCAACAGCCTGGTGAAAACCACAATTGGGCTGATATGAGATCTCCCTTATACACAAGGATGGACCTGCCTGGTGTAGAGCCTGTTTTTAATTCACCAGGGGAATAAACCATCTAAAGCACTTTAATTTCAAGTTCCTCGGTCAATTTGAAGAGGAGAGAAAATATTAAGGCCCTCTGGGCATGTCCTGGTACCTTTTACCAGATCTAGTTCCCTTGTAGGGCCTTGTAAGTTATTCCGAGGGAATTAAAAACGCGTATTAAATACCAGTTTGTAAACAGGGTGTTTATAAACCGGTTTATAAACAGGGTGCCTAAAATTCCATTTTTTCGGCCTCACCATCCCACATCATCACACATTTAGTTCCGTTCCCATTTTTACCATTCCCTGCAATCCGACCCGACCAGTCTGCAAGGCTCCGCATGGCATCAGCTCCTACAACCGAATTATCCGACAGTAGGTCCCGTAAAAAAGGCAACTGAATGTCAGCTCCATCCCGCTGCAGCCCGAGTGTTGTCTTAATGACAGCATTATCAATATAATTAAAGTCGTCAGAGTCGTCTTAGCAGACATAACGGAGGCGTTAGGCAAAAAATCTACACTACCCAGGCATTGCCGCTGATTGCCGGCGGGATCCGAAATGATTAAAAACAGGCCATTTCGCCCGACCCATTTAAAAACTGGTTTATAAACACCTGTTTATAAACCGGTTTACAAACCAGGATTAAATACAAGGCCCTATTCCCTTGAGAAGCCATAAAAAGAGCATCATACACAGCTCAAGGTTTGCTCAGTCAACGCTCACAAGTCGACCAGCTCACATTGACCCCAGGATGGCAGGATCCATTCATAGTAGTGTCAAAGGCTCACATCAGCCTTTTGACAGATTTCTTGACACCTGAGTGGACTTGTATTGCTTGAATCACTTGAATCGAAAAAAATGGACTTGAAAAATTTTGCGAGAGGGCGGAGAAATGACCATGCTCCCCGTAGAAAAAACTTTTTTTCTACTTGTGGAAAGTCAGACCTGGCTGGACCACTTGTCTCTTGAGCACTTTTTCAGCCAATTCAAGGCCATTCAAGTGCAATCAAGTGCAATCAAGTAATCTGTCGAAAGTCTGATGCAGGACAATAAATTAGAGATTTACTTTATGATTTTTATTTTTGATCGGATCAAGATGGAAGCGGAGATAATTAAAAGGAGTTGACACGCCATAATTAATTATTTTTGGCTCGGATCAGCCGGGTGCAGATTCACCATTCGTCTTTCAGACCTGGTTCCCAAATCGGTACCAGGAACATAAACGATTTTGCTAAAAAATAAATAAAAATACAAAAATACAGTTCAATGTGAACCCCAAGCCATGCACGGAGGATGAGGCAGAGCAGAGGGAGCATGGGGAGGTTGCGAGGAGCGATTAGAAGGCCTGACCAGTAGGAAACTTGACGAGACTTGATAAAGGTCTTGGGGAATCTTGACCACCTGAGACTTGATAGATATAAGGGCTGTGAGGTCTTGGAATGCTTGAGGAATGGCCTTCGATAGGGTCTTGAGGCTGAATCAAAGACCTTGGAATGCAGCTGCCAAACCGACTTGAAAAACTGCTTGGAGTGGGATGTCAAATCTATGGCGGTCCGGATGCACTTTTATTCCCGCCCCACAAACTTTTGACCCCGCCCCGCAAATTTGCCTTTTTGGTGTCCCCGCGCGCCAATTTAACGTTTTGATCCCGTCAACATGTTTTGCGCGGACCGCCCCGCGCGATTTTGACCCCGCGTGGGCGCGAAATCGAACTTCCGCACACGCGCAAAAATTGACTTGATGAGAAAAGGTCTGAGCTTGAATTTGGGATAAGTAAGGTACAAATAGGATCGGTAGGATGATGATTAAGAGAGCATCTGAATGGTATTTGAGTAGGGATGTCCACTGCCACCGTCTTGATTACATGAGTGTGGCGGGGGCCGTCAATGGCAGTCCATTCCATCTGGTCTAGGGGCATTGGATTTGGTCTCATAATCTCCCAAGTGACTATTTTTACCCGCAACAATATATTCGCAGACATATTTATAGTTCTCTGCTCTCTGAGGCTCCAAAATCATAAAATCTTCTTAGGATCCTAACGGAGCATTCGGATCACCGTTCCGATCGATCCGATCAGTTATGCTGCCCTAAGGATTATTTGGAGTCAAAAAAGTATGGCACATATACTGTGCAAAAATTATTTGGATAACATCCCCGTGGAAACGGGGGTTTTGGGCTAACATCTTCGAAATGGAAACAAGGTTTTTGGTTGCATCTCGCAAAATGGGGACATCTTTCAACTTAGTTACAACCTTTGTAGGATCACAAAGCACCCAGGTCCTGTTGCCTGCTTGAAGTACCTTTGACACCATCCCGATGGTAGCGCAACTGATAGCATTGATCAAAACGGTGATCCGAACATGCCGCCAGGATCCGAAAAAGGATCTTCCGTGGTTTTCGCTCCTCAGAGCGCAGGAACTATGGGAAAGCTAGAGATATCCAATTTTAAGGATTATTGATCTCGTTTTTTGGGGTCGAATACAAATTACAGAACTCCAAAAGCATTGGGCAAAGTCCTTGGTTCGCGTAGTCAAATTGCAGCCATTGTGGTCTTCTTTTACCATATCCAACTTCTAATGTGCTTCATGCACTTCTCAAAATTGCTCCAGGTTTGAAATACCACATCGGAGGAGCCTATGGAGAAGCAGAACTGCGACGTGGCCGACAGAGTTGAAATTGATCCCGGCCCGCTGATCTTGGTTTGATGCGAAGGTCTCGGCGATCAATCTGAATTTTACCGAGATGTGAACCACTTACAGAGTTGTAAGCCGTTTGAAGAAGTTGCATGGAAAGTGAGGATGCAAGCTTTTATTAAGTTGTAACTCAAGATCACCCATGCAGATGTAAGTTGTAATCAAAAACCCTGCAAATTTTTGCTAATTTTTGCACAGTATATCGCCCATAAAAAAGATCCAAGACGCTCCAAGCAGCTGATTGGAGCCAGTTGAATTGTGAACCTCTACAAAGAATGCAACTATGCTGGAAGATGTCCCCATTTTGAGAGATGCAGGCAAAAACCCTGTTGCCATTTCAAAGATGTCAGCCAAAACACCCTGTTTCCACGGTGATGTCAGCCAGATAATTTTTGCACAGTATATGTGCCATACTATGGGCGATATACTGAAGAGACCCTCCTGTTGACGGCTGTCAATGTATTGGTCTTTCATGTGGATTTCGAGCCAAAAATGAATGAGAATGAGAAAAAAAACTCGACACCTTGACCCTGAAAAATCCTGGCTGACCGTGGTGCCCAAGACTTTCCCAAGACACGTCCACTGGATTTGTTGCAGGGTAGAACGACCACGTGATATCAGCTGATTTAGCACGTCGCCTATAAACTGACCTCCTTCGCGCGAATTATCAATGAAAGCGCCGAAGGAGTGTGTACCAGACTGAATGAACTTCACCCTCAGTCCCAAAGTCAACTCCTGTCCCTAATAACCCCTCTGCCGTCGCATTATTAAACGGCCATCGGCCGTCTTTCTTGTCATTCTGCATGTGTGATACTACTCACACTCTCTTGATCACCATCGTCCTATGGGCCTACCGATCCCATTCGTACCATACTTATCCCAAATCGAATCTCAGACCTTTTCTCATCAAGTCAATTTTTGCGCGCGCGGGTGGAAGTTCGGTTTTGCGTGCGCGCAGGGTCAAAATCACGCGGGGCGGAACATGCCGTCCGCGCAAAACATGATGACGGGATCAAAACGTCAAATTCGCGCGCGGGGACACCAAAAAAGGCAAATTTGCGGGGCGGGGTCAAAAGTGCATCCGGACCGCCATACGAGGATGTAGGTGCTCATCCACTTAGCAGCGGCCTTCGACGGGAACGGGGACGCAAACGGCTGAGGGTGTGCCGGGCCGTGAATCCAGGATTGGGGGCTAGCTGGTTGGTTCAGCCGTCAAGGCCGTTTGTCTTTTTTTCAAGTATGAAAAACAAAAATGGTCCAGGAGAGTGTATGGGAAGCTAGTTGAGGCCTTACTAAAATCAATAAATCATTATTATGGCTTCTTGCTGAATGTTCCCAGACACTCCCGTTGCTGAATATGGGTTGGATCCCGGATGCCTCAACATGTACATCGTATGCCGTCTCGACACCCAAGTCAGACAGAGACCAACATGTTTGGTTTTCTGTTCTTCGACAATGATCTGAGGCCTGGTAAGTGACCTCAAGTACCCGGGCCGTATACGCTTGGTCGCAGTAGCACTATCACACATATAAGGATATTTCTTTTAACTTTAAGTTGCTAACGCTTACTGCAGTAAACAGTCCTGTTCAATTTCAAGCACTCATATTGAAAGTCGTTTGTTGGTTTTCCCCTTTGCAAGCCAAATAACTGTCTCACATCCCATTGTCGTAGTCTACGAAATCTGACCTTGCGTCCCGAGAACGTCAAGCCGGCGCGGCCAGCTCTTGGGAATTTGCAAGCAAGTCATCGGCCGGCACGTCTGCCGCATAGGGAGGGATGTGTCGGGCCTGATGAGATATCTTCGGGCCGGATCTTGATATCATCACCGACCGGCTAGCCAACTTTCCGCACTTTTGGCGTCATTTCGAGGCGAGTCAGAAAGAAATTTTCTAGGCTGGGCTTTCATAAAATTCATCCGGCCAATTTGACTAGTCGTTCGGGCAGGGCCGCCAGAAGGAAGCAAACCCAGAAAAGGCAATATGGCTCGGGCTTATCCGAGCGCTTAACGGGCTGACGTAACACAGCTTGCTTTCGGACACGACAATCGGATGACTGCCAAACCGTCGGCAGGGCTCTCTTCCTTACCACTCGAAATGGAGCGTGAGATATCCGAAACTGTGGCTCTCGTGCACCCGGGGGAGATCCCTACACTTCTACGGGCTGCTCGCCGCGTTTTTGCATCAGCAACTTGACAAGTCGGGCTTTTTCTCCTTTTTATCCTTTTTTGAGCGCGAAAAGTGGCGAAAGGGAGAAAAGCTGAAAAGAAGATACCTTCTTTTTTTGGCTAGGTCCACTTGCTTAAAAAAGTGAGAAAGCTGTAAAAGCTGGTGATAAGTACATACCAATGCGAGTAAAAAGCTTCAATAAAAGCAGCTTTTCCAGCACGAAACCAGGTAAATCGCACATATAAATGGAATACAGCATTTATCATGTGTTGGGCATGAGCCTATGTATACATGTACTATAACAATAGCGACAGGGATAGACGATACTGGAGCGAAGACAATGGGAGTCACAGTGCTATGGCCCGCCGTGCTGCAAAGAGAAAAACAACACACGGTTAGCTGGTGGCTGCCACGAAAGAATATACACACACACACCTTGTCGAGACCATGCAAGGATGGGAACGAAGCTACACGAGGGCTGACAGGGCACCCGGCCGTGCCGCCGCCGCGCCGGGGCGTGCTGGGGCTTGTGTGGGAGGTGGGGCGCGTCGTGGGGGATGCCGCGGGAGCGGCACGGGCAGGGGCGGGGCGGTGGAAGAGGACGCGAAGGATCACTACGCTGCCACCACGACGACGGGGGGAGCGCAAGTGGGAGCGACAGCAAGATGAGCGACGCGACGGGGGTGCCGAGACGCGCTGAAGGCGGGAGGAGGGTTGACAGCGGGGCACAGTAAAACAAGTGTTGCAAAGTTGCACCTTGATAATGCTTCAGGGCCTCTGATTGAAACAGCGGATCGAATGGACAAGGAAAAATCAGAACTTGAAAACTTGGAACGCCGGTGTAGCATAGAGTGTCGTACGTAGACTTGAAGGAATTGGCCAGAATGGTAGAGCCACTTGATACTTGTTCTGGATGCATTGGAAGTGGAAGAGAGCAGGAGAGGCTTGCTGGGTTTGGAGGGCGGAGACGTTGGAGGATGGGAGGCTGACGTGGCACTTGAGACGACCGGTAAACTCGGAGGGGGGTCAGGACGGAAGAACGATGTTGAATGATACATTGAGGGTTGCTCTTGGTGGGCTGTGTTCGCTGTGGTGCACAAACGGGTGGGCGATGGTGGGGGTAAAGAAGAAAGAGGTCGGACGACGAATCGTTGCCTTGACGACACCAACATGATTGACAGGGAGCGCACGTGCATTGTGATGGGCGGAGTTCGAAACGACTTGTCATTCTTCGTCAATTCTTCGTCACTTGGTCGAACAAGTTGAAGCTCCGCCCCAAAGCTGGGATGGGCTTTGAAATATATTGAGATGGTCTAGTAGCTGTCCTGAAACCGACCAAATCCGATACGAAGGGAAGTGTCTCCAAATTTTGAATCACAACACCGATTATGTCCGACTTGGCTGAGTACTTCTGCCGCAGCCAGTAATTGATGATATTTTACTACCCAATGATTATTGAACGTGTTTTTTTACTCATGCTGCCAATACAAACATGGGAACTAACCAGACCAAAAGGACTTCCATTCGTGGGGAAAAGTGAACAGGAAAAGAGACCAAAGCTTCGTAAGAGATTGTCCTACCTAAAAAGTAGGGAAAAAAAGGGACGAGAAAAGTTGAAAGGGGCGAAAGACTCCAAAAGTCGTCCGGAAAGAACTTGTCAATTTGCTGATGTGTATGGTGTGATTTCCCATTGTTGCGCTTCCGCTCTCTCTAAATCTCAAGTAGGATCGAACCCTTCTTGTACAAAGTTATCCGTGCCAGTACACATTCCCTGACTGCAATTAAATCTAAACCACGTTCGGTGACTCTCTGTGTGTCTGGAAGACTTGTTCGGCGGCATCCTCTCTATCGATCTGCACCACCAATTATTTGCGTTCATCGCCCATCTCGATATCTTCGACCTAATCAAGGACGGGGAGACTCGAATATGTCCCCATATCCCATCGCTGCCCGCTGGAGGCGTAGCCTCAGGTAGGCAGGACGGGGCTCGGCGTCGGCTCGGTGAGACCAGGCGGATGCCGTGGAGTCGGGCTGCGAGACGGTGAAGACCAAGAGATGATGTGTTTGGCAGTGACTACGACAAACAACAACTACGAACCCGATGGGGTAGTGCAGGATGCACTGCCACACGGCCCTCACCCACTTGGGTATGAGCAAGGTCCCATGGAATATAGTGGAGAAGTTGCTGACGGACTGCCCAAAACTCGAGCTCCTCGTTCTCCTTTGGCCATATGCGGCTTCATTTGTGGCCTTCCGGTGTATGAAGCATCTTCCCTTCCGCGATGTGCGCCTGGTGGCCGCCCTCTACAGAGACTATTTGGACGATTGGGAGAACGGTGCACGAGGCGGCTCCAACTTATGGTCTGTAGAGGACGCTTTCGTGGCTAGTGATTTGCCGGGCTCGGGCTCAGGCCCGAGCCCGGCCCAAGCCCGGGGCTTTCAGGCCCAACCCGGTTTTCAACTGGGCCTACTAGGGTCGGGCCTGAGATTTGCTCAAGCCCCCCGGGGCCTAGGCCCGGGCTTTTCCAACAATTATTTTGCAACTCATGTGCTCATTTCCGTAAACACGGAGGCAGGCATCATTTAGGCTAGTGAACATCTTCACAGGTCTTGGCGGTGAGAATTCATTTTTTTGGAGGCGCCTTTGAGGCGCGCGGGATACACCGAGTCACGTGACAATATGCCCAATGTGCCGTACTTGCTGGTATTGTGCCGCACTCGATACTGGTGTGCCGCATATGGAGTGCTGCAGCTTCCGTGTCTGCTCAGTGAAGATTTGTCACCATTTAATACATTTAATATATATATACTAGCTCAAGCCCGTGAATAAATTCACGGGCGTTGGTAAGTTGAAAGAAATTTATTGACTTGTCATTTCATGCTCTTAGACCTTTTTTCCCCTTCGTTTACCCCTTTTGCTCCTCCTCAACTCCTCCTCCCTGTCTTTGAGCTCTTGCCACGAGCCTGTCCCATCCATATGAATAAATTTATGGGCCTGGGCAAGTTGAACTAAGTGAGTTATGAGCAAGGTTATTAGAGGACTGCCCTCAGGCTGCAAACAACATTTTTTGTCTCGGAGGCCTCTTCTTTTCAGAATTACCTTTCCTCTTGTCCTGACCCTTGCCATTGCTATAGGCATGCACAGTTACTCCTCACAACTGCTTTTCGGCAAGTTCAAGCATCAGCATTGCAAAGTATACGGCTCACCACATTTGCGGCTTCTTTGGGCCCGGCTCGGCCCGGCCGCGGCACGGGGCTCGAACATTTTCGGCCTCGGTCCAAATGCCTGGATCTCTTCTGGGCTCGGCACGTTCTCGGCCTCGGCTCGGCAATGAGCATGACCGTGAGTGTGGGATTTAGAATTTTCTTTGATGTTCGTTATACCACCCCATTTTATTATATAGAGTACTAGTGTAAGCCCGTCAAAAAATTGACGGGGAAGTAGTGAGACGAATGATCTACATTTTTCGTTCTCAGCCTGGCGTGCTTCCGAGTTGTACCTAGCATGAGTCCTGCAGAATTCCTGTGGAGGTTTTGGCCTAAATCCCAGCAGATACCAAGTTCCCACATTCGAGTTCTGCTAAGTTCCCGTGGGTCAGCGTGTGTGCCGAGTCCTGCCGAGCTCCTGTGGAGGTCCCGGCATAAGTCTCGGCTGGTGCAAGTACCTGTGTTTGAGTTCTGCTAAGTTCCCGTGGGTTAGCACGTGTGCCGAGTCCTGCTGAGCTTCCATGGAGGTCCCGGCGTAAGTCTCAGCTGGCGCAAGCACCTGCATATGAGTTCTGCTATGTTCCCATGGGTTAGTGCACATGCCAAGTCCTGCCGAGCTCCCGTGGAGGTCTCGGCATAAGTCTCAGCTAGCGCAAGCACCCGCATCCGAGTACTGCTAAGCTCCCGTGGGTCAGCGCGCGTGCCGAGTCCTGCCGAGATCCCGTGGAAGTCTCGGCCGGCCGAAGCACCCGCGTTCTCGACCGAGTCCTGCCAAGTTCTCGACAGTCGGGCCGGGTCAGATAGCGCTGTGCATGACCGTGAGATGTTGGTCTAGGTCTGAGTCTGGCTCATCATAGTTATACCCCCCCCTCATATTATAATAAAGAAGATATGTGGGGTCACCAGGACCCGCTGGTGACCTCGCGGGTGACCGATGGTGACCTCCGGGTAACGATCCGGAGGTCAACAGCCTAAATACACGATGTATAGGGGGTTCCGGCCTGTGCCGGCTCGTTTAGGAAGGTTGATCGGGCCACCCGTTGTTCTCGGAAATTAATCCATTGTCCCATAACTCTACGTGATTATGTTTTGAGAAAAATTGGAGACGTGTAGTAGTACATTATCTACATGACTGTGTTTAAAAAATTGCGATTCATTATGCTGAAGGTAGAAAACGGCGCTAAATTGACTTTCGGCAGTGGCAGTGATTGTTCCGTGCCGAGCCGGCAGCGTGACATTATCAATCTCTTCGAACGAAGAGAACGAAGAAGCCCCGATCGAGGATTTTTCGATCGGGACCTTCATTCTCTTCGTTCTCTTCAATCGAGGGCTCTACATAAGGCAATTCTTCTTAAATAGGAAGGTATATCGGCGGGGTCACCGGCGGATAAAATTTGGCTGTTGATCGATCACGTGGTCACGGTCACCTCAGGCCAACAGAGAGGTAACCTGACCAACGATACATAGATAGATATGATTATTTACTGCTGAGCCCCGGGCCTGGGCCCAAGCCCGACCCGACCCGGCATCAAGCCCGACGATCGGGTCGGGCCTGAGGTTTTCCCCGACCCAAGCCCGCTCAAGCCCGGCCCAAGCCCCGGGCTTTCAGGCCCGGCCCGACCCGGAAAACACTATTCGTGGCCCGCAAGCGACGTGGAGAAATTGACGGTACCCAGCTTTCTTCCTTTGTTCCTCAGCTCTGGCTAATAAGTGAATTCAGGGGACCGTTACTGGCTCGAAGGATATCTATACGGACTAAACGATAATACGGAATACAGCTGAATTGTACAAATACATCGTGTTCGGCTCCAATCAGTGCTTGTTGGAACCGGCATATAAAGAGTGCATAACGCCCTAGGCCATCGTATCGAACGTTTTTTTCATCCGCCCCATTCTCTGACAGATATCCTCGCTCTTTCAGGCGAACTCAGTCTCAAACCAAAAGTCGATCCGACATGGAGTAAAATTTGAATTAGCGCAGGAGTCGAGTGCAGGCCGTGGGTCACTTTTCGTGCGCGCTGAAACCTCTTCGTCCAGGTGGTACGAAACAGGTGTAAACGTATACCACAGCCCGGAAGGCCGAAACTGGCCTCTGAGTTTTTGTCTGCGATTTCGCTCAACTATATGGGGAATGATTGACAGGCTGTTCTCCGGTCAATCCATAGCACCGCATCTGGGACCTACAGATCCCTTGTAACCACCATGTCTGCGCGCGTCCACAGAGTCCTGAAGCTATCCCGTCCTCGATTTTTCTCCTCCTCCAATGATTGGATCTCTCCGCTGATCGTTATATCTCGCGGTTTGGTCTCCGCGAGCAACTGCGTACCCTACCCATACATAAATACCGCGCTAACAGGGGGTCTGGCGCTCCTGGAACTCATTCAAGTTAGTGAATACAAAATGTTCCATGTTTGGGCTGACTTTGTTTCAGACGGTCGGGCAAACGACGGACGACCTCAAATACCTGGCCGAGTCTGTGGTTACGATAATGAAGCTATTGCGCGAAGAAATGGATTCTCACCCAACAAACACGAGCACGCACCTCTCGCCAGTCTGTATGGAGTTCAATATGTATGCCTGAAGCATCGTGGTTCCTGCAGGATCTAATCCAACCATCATTTTGAACCTAGGCACTTGACCCGACTTTCCACCGATATCGAGACAATGTCAAAGGATTGGTCCTCATCGAAATTCAAGAAATACCTCAAAGTCAACTCGGTGCGAGACGAGATCACTCACTTCACTCGGCGGGTAACCGATATGCGAGCTAATGCTACGGTCAGGCAAAATGCAGTCCCTGACCTACATGCTGACCACCTAATCAGCAGCTCATTGCCGCCACGGGAACTCGTATGGATTTGGCGGGTGTGGCGAATGCGGTCGCCGAAGTCCAATCCAGCGTTTTGGAGATGCGAACTGCCATGGGATCGACAACGACGGATCCAAATCGAGAGCTTGTCCGCTTCGAAGAAGACGTAAGCGCTGGTGCTACGATACTCCCTAAAATTTAACTTTGATATTCAGTTTCACGCCCTCAAAATAGGTGACATCGAGTTGGACTTCGAGTCCGCTCGGACGTCGACCTTCATGTCAATGTGTTGGGCCAAATCTGAAAGAACCGAGATAGGCTGGACTGACTACAGAGGATATGTCAGAGGGTCCCCTCGGACGATACGCATATATGACGGATCAGATCCAACCGAGGTAAGAGGTCCAGTCGAGTCTAAATTATACTTTCTCTGAGGAGCCTCGACAGTCCTGGAAAGGTTTCCTATCTCTGTTGGCCGAGTGGTCTTCGTAAGCCCCCCAAAATGTTCGAAATTCAGCGCTCTTAACAGGGTTCTAGGTCCCCACATCTATCGCAACTCTTCGGATTCTGTAGCTCTCCCAGGCTGCGTTCTCTGGTTTTTCATGGAGGTTTGGCCAAGGTTCCTTTGATGAAGCCCGGAATTCATTTCCTTATCAGAGTACAGGTCGCTTGATGAGTATGCAATAAATCTTCAATCACCCCGTGCCCTTGTGGAATGGGAAACGACACTGGTCCGTGTACCTTCAGACCTTTCCTTCCTTGTCTAAATATCTCGTAGATCAAAGATTTTTTGGACATTTACGCTCTCCATCTCCGTAAGGGGTACTACGACATCTTCAAAGCACGTTCATTTGCATCTGTGAAGGCTGACACCGGGAAGCTGATGTTGATGCACCTTGAAAACATGACGAATACTTCGTACATAGTAAAACCGGTGCCATGGAACCGAGTGCGTAAATCCGCCCATATCAAGTGATTCCTGTTGAATAGGGTCGTTCACAGTAGCCCTTTTTGCGCTCCTTTTTCCTTCCCTTTTTTCTTACTTTTTGGTATTCCCATCGTTTTTTGCCCGGTTTTTTTTCCCTTTTCAGTTTAGCTATGTAAAAAGGTGTGAAAAGGGAAAAGAAACCATGTATGAGTGCAAAACCCTCGGAAAACCAGAGAAAAAGGAGGTGAAAAAGGGAAGAAAAAAGGGCTACTGTGAAACCCCCCACGCAAACTCCCTTTTTTCCGCCCTTTTTGCTTCCCTTTTTCGATCTTGTAGCAGATACGATGACTCTGGGGCCCACCATTCACTTTCTGGAGGTACCTTTCAAACATGTCTGGTCCCAATAAGTCCAAGGGAGTGTAAATTCAATATATGTAATTTATTTATTGGTGTACTTGAAAAAAGGACTGGTGAGCAGAAAAAGAAACAGAAAAAGGGAGACAAAAAGGGCAGGAAAAAGGGAACTGTGAACGACCCTAATGTAGACAGCTAGACTGTGCCTTTTACATGTTGGTTCGTCTGTGCGGATCTTTGCAGAATGAGGGAGGAGGAGATCACTCCAGAGCCAGAGAGTTCGAGCTTCCTAACGCAAATTCAGAGGCAGCTCTCGAGACTGAAGATGCTCATGCGGTGGCAGGGTGATGTTTTCCCTCCACGATCCTTGGCATACTATCAAATCCTCGGATCTCGCGGTAGCGTGTATCATTCCACAAATGACCGATGTAGCCCGCTTCGCGGCAGAGCCCGCTATGTATCGTCATCAATCTTGATTTATTTACACAGAACAACATCTACTTACACCCGTGTCTCCCCATACCTCGGAATTATTACACCGACCACACGGAGCATGTTTACGGACAAGGATACTCAAGCGGGGTTGAGTCTGGCCCCTTCAAATTCAAGTGTGGGTCCACCAACGGTCGTGATCACCATTAAGATGAAAAGTTCAATATCTCTGAACATGAACTGGAAGGATTCCTAATAGCTATAGCCCTGTTCTATGTGAATCTGTAGGAGCCAGTGATTACTTTCTCAGCAATTCAACAAGATCAGTCCTCTCGGCTCCTCCTTGGTTCCCAATCAGCAGACATCAAGCCACACTGCATTACAGCGGCCCCTGAAGAATGAGAGTCAAATACAGCCTGGCCGACGTAACACTAGGTATATTTTCCAAGCATGCTCCGCAACGCTCGGTCTGCGGATTTGACCTCGAGGAACGAAATTGCGGAGCACATGACATTGGTGGTGCGCAATCGCAGGCTCTAATTCATAAGCTTCGAAGGACTGATGAAACCACTTTATTGACAGCCCCCGGTTCGGAGGTTCCTGGTTATCTGCCTCCACCGTATCAACATCGCGCAATTGCAATTGTCCTCGGAAAATTTCCCCATTTCAAATGATAGAGGTATGAACGCACGAAGTTGCGTCGTTTCCACTCACCTAAATGATATGGTATGCAGCTCGAGTTTTCACAGTTGTACTCGTCCTGTTGGCCTACCGCTTCCCATTGCGAAATCAGCGATGAGGCATTCAAGTTGAATATCCAATAGAGGGATAGGGGCCGCTGCCAAGGTGAGCCCTCGCTACGAGAGGCTTTTTCAGGGACTGCGACACTACCTTCAGCAAGCAGAGAACCAAATTACACCACAACTGCACTCCTTGATTGGAGAGTTCAACAGTTGTAATGACTGGCCCTTGGCTAGATATTCCATGTTGTTGAAACTAATGAATGTACCCGCAAGAAAAATGGTCAGAGAGGATTTCCCGCTGTTTTGACCTAGAGAAGAGTAGCACTGAACCCGGGACACAGCAACTACATTCGAGGCTCCTAAGGACAAGCCAACCTGCTTGATGTGAGTGGATTGGGAAGCAGAAGATGGGATACTGAGCGCAGCACAGGCATATGACATCGACTTCTGCGTAGCCGATATGCATCTGAATACCGAGCATACCCAATGGTCATCAGCTTAACTTTGGGCAAATCGGTACACAGGACCCGGTTAAAAGGTGCGAAAGGAGTGGGTGACATATTGAGTAATGGAAAGCGAGGCATGAGTCGTTCCAGCCTACTTGTACCTCGTATGTTGTGGGCTGTAATAAATGTATTGCGGATAGAATTCGGAGAGACAATTGATGAGTAAAGTCTTACCATCGAGGACAGGAGCACTGGAGTAAATAGGGAAGAAAATATTATGGGTGAAGACATATCATATTCAAGATGGTGTACCTTCAAGAGCCTTTCCGATTCGGGTTTACCAGCTGTAAATAATTTTGTGATGGGTTCGGGGAAGTCAGATACGCCGCAAGCAAGCTTTGCCCATCAATGAGACGAGGAGACTTGTACTGCGAAGGAGTTGATCCACTTCTAACTTTGCACGAATGGAGCTGCACAGGCGTGATCTTGATGAGCTCAGAAGGTAAGCGAGAAGAGGAAGAAGGTATATTGGATCCGAGAGACGATACATTCAACGGAGATGGATAAGAACTAGAAAGGGATTTTGAGGTATTGGGTGCGTCAGACTCGAATCGGATAGCCTCAAAGGGAACATGGGCAGGATGATTGATGACGGTAGGGGTAAAATGCAATCGCGCAGCCCCATTGATTCCACGAAAGTAGTAATACGGGGTAGCCCAAGAGAACATTTTTTAAATCAAAGTTTTAACGATTATAATTTTTATGTGTTTTTAAGACAACGACGAGAAGGGGGGTTACGGGGATGGCATGGTGAGCGTTGATCGGAGGGAAATGTAAAACAGATGCACCGTTCACGGGTGACCCGACGGAAGAGAATTGAGATCCGCCGGATACACAACCCGGGCCAGACGGAGAGGGAATGGCGTCAATGATCAGGGACGAAGTACGGGCTAAATAAACAGCGAGTAATCAGACTTTCAGAGTGATAAAAATTGTACAACTCAAAGGGTGGATAGGATCGCGGATAAACAGCCCCGCGTCGAATGACGCATGGAGCCAAAGCCCAGAGGAGATAAGAGCGTAACGTAAGAAGGAAACCCAATCTTATCCGAAAACAATACAGTGGGGCATGTCTTGAGCAACTTCACATATCAGTGTCATTGAGTGGACACCGTATTTCCCAGCATCCACAGAAACAAGGAAGGCCGAACTGGCCACAGGAGGGACACATAGAGATGCCGCGAAGACTGAGGATATTCTCGAATGGGCCAGACCAGAGCAAGACCAAGAGGGTGCGAGAATTCCGTTCACGTAGACAGACAGACATGGCGAGATGTTGCGCTGTAGACGAAGGAAGAGCTTCGTTTGGAGACGGAGCTGCGGTCACTCATGCTGAGGGGACAGTCACACAGGACGACGTTGAGGGGGACAACTCATCAAGGGATGATGGTTATATAATGAAAAATTCTCCAAAAGGAAATTCCGCACATATAAGGAAATCGTATGAAACGCATATGAGTTCATTTTTCGACGCCTCCCCAAAAACCCACTATATACATAGCGGGAATCAAGTGGCCAGATTGAAGGACTGTGAGCCAGCTGTCGATGCATCATGGTCGGTTGTATGTATGAACTTCGGCTACCGTTCCGATGACCAGCCACCAATGCGCCAATTCCCCTTCGTAGAACGTCCGGTAGAAACAGGTTGGACTCAGTGAGTAGTGTCACTTTCTGACTCAATTGCCACCGCTCAATTCATACACAGTTTTGATGTGCCATTGAACGGCAAGGATGGGCGGTGGATATCGGGACATGACTACCTCCCGCACATCGGGTACTTTCTCAACGCACAAATAGGATTTGGTGCAAACGTCCCTGATATAACCAGTGCCTGGCTCGTTCAGTCGGCTGCATTTATAGCGGAACGAGACCCGCGGCAGTTTTATATCCGTAAGTTTGACCACGAGACATATTTCACTTAGAAATAATGAAAATTTACATTTCCCATAGCCACTCGAACAGACCTCTGCCTAATATGGGAGATGGTCCTTTGCCAAGGAGAGACTGCCACGACGCCGGAGTCGCTCAACTTGATGGAAATCTTACCAGAACACCTTCATGTCTACGTCCAGGTTCCAGTTCTTGATGGGCGTCGTATTCTTGAGCCCCGAGTATGTTGGTCCACGGACGCTAGGAGCAAGGAAACATCCCTTATTCCACAGGGGACTTTCAAAATACGCATGAAATGGGAATTGCGCGTTGAGGTCTCGCGATGGGAGAAGCACCACTACGATGTGGCGAAGAGTATTCAAGCGGAGTGCGGATTCGATCCGGCGACACAAGCTACCGCGAAAGCTTTGGGGGTCCCATTGCTGGAGGCCTGTGAAGCCAGTTCAAGTAAATCGCCCGCGCACGGTATGTTGAATCTGAGGTTAAATCAACAAACACTGATTACTAACCCATCTCAGTGGAGGAAGCTTGGTTCCGGCAGCGAGGCGACGTTGATCCACACGAGTTCAATCAGAGAGCCACTTATCCTATTTAGCCAGAGATTGGTGTCAATGTACACGGTCTGCGCTTATTCCTGTAAACATTGCTAAGATGGCCGAGTTTCGTAGCATGCACTCATGGATCTACTACTAGTACTAGTGTCATATGTACTTGAAACACAATCTTCGTTAAACTTGTACAAAAATACAGTATTCAAACACAACAAGGCTACAAGTAGACCGAAATACGGAGGGAGGGAGGGAGGGTGGCGCGATAAGGATAAGGATGATGATCATATCATACTCGCAAAATATAGCTTAGGTGAAACGAACAACATTCGCTTTGGGGTTCGCGTCGCGCGCAGCGCCTTGTTCCGTGGAAGCGGATGCGGGTTGGGGTCGGGATCGGGGTTGCAGATGGGCAGGGAAGGTCGCGGTGTGCCTGTAGTTGTGGTTCGTATTCCTGTTCGTGTTCGTCGCATTCTTGTCCGTATCGGTACTCGTCGCATTCGTGCACGTATTCGTGTTCATGGCGTCTCCACCGTGCATCTTCATATCCGCAATCTTGTTTCCCTCTGTCCGCGTACCTGTGCCATGGTCCAATTCCAAGTCCACTTCGACTTTCACGATCGGATCCCCTTTCGTGTTCGTATTTGTCCTTTCCCTCCGCCTCCTCTCCCTCGGCGGAGGCCCCCGTGGCACTACATTATCGATCCAATTCAGCACCCCACGCTCACGCCGCGCCACGGCCGGCGCCGTTGCCGCGCGCGCGTGAACCGTAGTGAAGTGAGAGTGAAACTCGGACTCGGATTCGAAGTTGGCGTCGCCGTCGCGGGGTCCAAGTCCGCCCAGACCAGCGGGGTTATTATTCCCGTCCTGAGTGCGAGGCGGCGGCTGGGCTGTAGACATCTGGGGAATCGGCGCCATCCCCGGCCTCTGCTGCGCGGATACAGGCGCGGGTGCCGGCGTCGGCGCGACGTAGCCCGCCGGCGGGTGCGGCCCCAGTGGGTTGCGCCAGATCTGCATCCCTGGCGCCTTGACCTTTGTAGGTGCGGGTCCGGATGCGGGCGCGGGCGCGGGCACGAGACGCGGTTGCGGTGGCACATTGGGGTTGAGAGTGAGGTTCGCATTCGGGTTCAGACGCAACGTATTCGGGTTTGGATCCGGGTTCTCCCGAGGCAGCGTCGGATTGGGAGTTGGATGTTGACGGGGCGGCTTCGCGTTCGCGTTCAAACTAGGGCTCGCGGAAGGTGAAGAGGTACGTCTATGCTTTTGCGGCTGGCGCCCCAGCGGCACCAAATACTTCTCCAGCCGCGGGTTCGTATACGCACACGCGTTCGGTTTGGGGGCGGGGTTTGGGGCGGGATTCGGATTGGGATTCGTCGGATTCGTTTTATTGAGCGGCACTTTTGCGGTAAGCACGGTCGTGGGATCCGGAGGCCCCGGAACCTGGACTGCGTCGGCACCACCCCGACGCATACCCTGCAGCTCCGCCTGCGCCTGCATCACGAAGCGTTCCGCCACCGTCTCGGTCCCTATGCGCTGCCCTTCAAATCCACGCGCCCCCCCATTCGCGTTCCCGTTCCCGCTCACATTCCGTATGGGCGTCAGATTCGGGTTGTTCGCGGTGGCGTGAGTAGGGTTCGGGTTCGGGTTCGGGTTCGAGCTGTTGAACTGATTCGGACCCTGGTTCGGATTGAAGTTCGGCAAGTATCCCATCCCCATCCCATTCCCCATCCTCGCTGCCATCTCGATGGACCCAAACAACGCTGCCACATTCGGGTGGATCGGCATCGGCATCTGCCCCTGCATCCCGCGCGATTCAATCGGTATCTGCATCGGCATCGGAATCGTGGGCGGTTGACGCGCGTAGGGCGCGTACAGCGGATCTTCTCGGACCTGTATACGCTGCTGCTGCTGGTGCGCCTGCGCCTGTGCCTGAGCGAACGCCATGGACAAGGGCATCGGCATCGGCATCGGCATCGGCATCGGCATCGGCACCGACATGGGCATGGGCATGGGCATTTGCAGCGCCGATTGCGCAGCGTTGAACGCGAGGAGGTCGTGGATTCCCGCCGCCAGCGGGTGCGGGAGGGGGTGGTGTTGATTCTGATGTTGCGTCGGAGGAGGAGGAAGCACGCCCGCCTGCATTGCAAGCAGCTCGGAGAGGCGCGGATTCGAATTCAGCGTCGGCATGGACATGTTGTTCGGAATCGGCATCGGCGCAGGAGCGGGCGCCTCGGCCATCATTGAAAGCCTTCCCAAACTCGAGCCGGACTGCAGCGCCACCAAACTCTCATTCGAGCTGGACTCCTGCAGCTCCTTCCCGCGATAGCTGAGCAGCGTAGCCTGCGCGATGCTGAGGCGCCCCGATCCGGACCCTGACCCCGAGTCTTCCTCCCGCGCCGAGGCTTCCGCCCTCTGATAGATATACGTTAGCGGATGCATGGGGAGGAGTGGAATGGACGAAAAAGGCCCAACCGTTATACTCACCCTCAACTCCCGTTGATCCAACGTATCCGCAAAACGCACGTAAACCAGACTCTCGCTGCCGTCCCACCCGCGCACGGTCTTCCCGTTCAGGCGCAGAATGACGTCCTCCGCCGCGGCGCGTGTCTCCATTCTGCGTTTAAGATTGTATTCAATTAGTATCTTCGCGCGACGGTGAGAATGCAGGGAATTTGATCAATGCACGGAAAGCGCGAAAAGGATACAAGAGGGATGAGGGAAGGAAGAATGTAAAACGTACCGCATAAACGCAATCATAGTCTGCCCCGGCGGCCCCGGAAGCTTGCTGCGAAGGAACCGGCTACTGTGGATCGCGTACGGGTATACCAGCTCCAGCAGGGTCTGCAGATATCGTATCGTACGGTTTCGTAGAATGAATCAGCATCGGAGCAGTAAGATAGAGTGAGAGACAAACATTCCGATCAGCGCCCATCGGGAGCCTGCAATGGTGAAGTGGGGCGTCAGGGGTTTAATATAGACGCGAAGGTGCAGAAGGACGCACCCCTCGATATACACATTTGTACTCTGCTTGTCCTCGAGCGCAGCCATCTTGGCTTTAAAGCTGAGCTCGCGCTCGCGGTCAGCGCTACTGGTAGCGTCCCCGTCCGCGCTGAGGGAGGCGGAGGTTGAAGTGCCCGCGGACGCCCGATCGGAACTTGACTCAGCAGACATAAAGGGGCTGAGGGAAACAGAGGTGCCAGCGGAGGGGGCGGTAGTGTAAGAGGACAGGTCCGCCGGGGTGGGTACCGCGCGCGGGGATTTGTTCACCTGTCCGTTCCCATGCATGAGCAACAATTCGAGTCGGGGTGGAAAAAAAAATGTATGCTTTGACCTTGGAAAGCGACGCCTGGATCCCGCTTCGCCTTAGCGTCAGGATGAAATCCTCTGCCGCAGCGAGGGCGTGGAACCTGTCGGAACATGGTCTTCAGTCACAGGAACCATTCTAGACCAGACAGCGAGGAGACGCACAAAACGAATCCATACCCCGATGCGGCTCTCGTGGTGTGACGCGTAAAGCAGCGAACGCTCCGCACGCCCCCGAACGGTGCCGCGATGACGAAGAGCTGGTCTTCGCGGAAGTGCGGCGGCAGTCCGTTGATGTACACATTCGGCGTCTGGCTGGAAGATTGTTCAAGTTCGTGGGCAGCAACAGAAGTAGAGATAGATCCGAAGGCAACGCGGTCCTTGTGTCTGTTGGACGAAAACTCGGGGCTCTTTGGCTCGATAGAAAACGAAAAAGTACTGCCGGCTGGGCGCGGTGGGGACGCCGGTGGTAAGAGAGGACCTTCATGGGTGAGAAGGGAACACAGATTATCTATGAGTCGGTCCCGTCGAGATTAGGACCGGAAAACACAAAGACGAGATATAGTACAACGATACGCACCTGGTGAAAACGAGATGAGATTTTCTCTCTCCTGCTCGACTGGGGGATAGGAATCGGGTTCGCAAAAGGTGGTGGGACTGTTCAGAGCAGAGTGATACTGCGAGATGGATGAAGTGGAGGATTCAGAAGCTGGGAGGGCGAGGAACTCGGCGTGATTGCTGTGGGGCTTGGTCGTATCTTCATCGAGACTCGCTGGTGTCGATTCGGGCATGACGAAGAAGGGAGTTCGCGAGATGTGTTTTGGCGAGTATAAGGGAGTGGAGAGACAAGAATTAGGTGTACAGTGATCAACGGAAAAGGAGAAGGAGGAAGAGGACGAAAGTGTCGCGGCCACGTGACTCATCCGAATCGTGACGCGTCACACGCAAGTCGTAGTCGCGAAAATACTCGGGGACCCGCGGATAGACTTAGTTCCATCAGCATATTTTGTTTGCTGCCTGGGTCTATAAAATTATTTGTCCAGTTCAATCTTTATTTGCGTGAAACGTATACAGCAAGTGAATTGCTGGAAAACTTTACTATCCGACTCCTCCGAGTCTATCCGATGCTACATTGTGTAGATACATGAAAGGCTAACAACATACTGGTTCCCCAAAAAAAATAGGTCCCCGGCTCAACTCAGGGAACGCGGTACCTACCTGGATCTTCTTGATCCCGGGGATCGGGATGATGTCGTCGCTCTGAACGAGGAGCCACGCGAGCGCGACCTGACCGGCCATCGGACCGCCGTTCTTCGCCCCGATCGTCGATCTTCGTTCACTAGAAATCCGACTCGGTTCAAATTCCTGGGCTCATGCGCAGGATCGCGTCCAGGTCCATTTGATCCATTATGCAGCTACATTGTTTTGATCCATGAAAGGATAACGACACAGATACACTCCGCGTGCGTTTTGGGGGGGGAACTTATAAGCTCGGGCTGTGGAGTCCACAGCCCGGTCTCAGACCCGACAATTTGTGGAATACATGTACCTGGTTTAATCCAACTACGGTAGACACAGAAGAGTAGTAGATACAAGGGCTAGACTGGGCATATTAATTATTGCTGGCTACATGTGAACCTCCCTCCGATGGAGCTCGTGGGGATCAACCTCAATCAATTCCCGGCACCAAGCACCTTCTGAGAACCAGCGATAAGTGTTTACTGAATTAATGTCAGATACAACATACCGTCGACGTATGGTTCGACAGAACTGGCATCACAGGCCTCCAATAACGGGAGGCCCAACGCTTTCGCGGCAGTGTTGATTGCAGGGTCGAAGCCGCACTCCTCTTGCACACTCTTCGCCACATCATAGTGGTGCTGTTCCCACTGAGAGATCCCAACCTCGACTTCCCATCTCATGCGTATCTTGAATGTTCCGAGGGGAATAAGGGATGTGTCTTTGCTCGTAACATCTGTGGACCAATACACGCGGGGCTCGAGAATGTGACGCCCGCCGAGGGTTGGAATCTGGACGCAGACATGAAGGTGCTCCGGCAAGATCTCCATCAAGCGGAGTGACTCCGGCGTCGTAGCAGTTTCTTCTTGGGAAAGCACCATCTCCCACGTTAAACAGAGGTTTGTCTCAGTGGCTACAAGACGCAAGATGTAAGTTGCTCATCTTGCTAGGTATGGTCGAACTTACGGACGTAGAGCTGGCGCTCATCTTGATTCGTAATAAATGAGGCTGACTGGGCGATCCAGGCAAGTGGTATATCAGGGACATTTGCCCCAAATCCTATCCGCGCGTTGAGGAAGTAACCACAGCGCGGGAGGTGGTCATGTAACGATATCCACGGCCCATGCCTGCCGTTCAACGGCACAACGAAACTATACATAAAAGTGAGCGGAAGTGATATACAACAGATAAAAGCATTACTTACTGAGTCACACCCGTTTCTCCCGGATGATCCACAAAGGGAAATTGGTGAATTGGTGGCCAAATCTCAAAATTCCCCGCTATCGTCATGGCAACCCGCCACGAGGCGTCAACAGCCGGCTCACAGTTTTCCAATCGGGCGAGTGGATTTTGAGAATGATACACGCGACCGCGAGATGTGAGGGCTTGGTAGAAGCTTGGCATATCGGAGCGGGGAGGGAAGGATGTGCCATCCGTTCGCATCAGCATTTTCAATCTCGAGAATTCCTTCTGAAGCCGAGTTAGGACGCTAGAGCTTTCTGGCTCTGCATATTGCGAATCTCCATTCTCTAATTCCTGGTAACGCACGAACCAAGTCGTGAAAGGCTCAGCCTGGCGATGCGAATTTAACCTGAATGCACTCGGTTTGGTAAGATTGACGTACCCAGCGCGATGTTGGTTTCATATACGAGTCATTCGTCATATTTTCAATGTGCATCATGATCAGCTTCCCGGTCTCAGCCTTCACTTGTGCGAATCGTCGCTGAAAGAAACCAGGGTAAATTGTGCCCTTATGAGATGTGGAAAGGTCCAAAAGATCTTTCACCTGCCAGTGCGAGATATTCGGAAAAGAAGGACAAAGTCTGAGGGTGCACGGACCAGTGTCGTTTCCCAATCCACGATAGCGCGGGGTGATTGAAGACTCGTTGCATACTCATCAAGTGTCCTGAACTCTGATGAGGAAATTAACACGGGGACTCATCAACGAAACCCTGAACGAACCTCCATGGAAAACCAGAGACCGCAGCCTAGGAGAACTACAAAATCCGAACAGCTGCGGGAGACTTGGGGACCTAAAGTCCCGGTAAGAGCGCCGAATTTCAAGCATTCTACGGGGCTCACGGCGAACAATCGGCCAGCAGAGATAGGAAACCTTTCCAGGACTGTCGAAGTTCCTCAGAGAAAGTAGCAGTTAAACTAGACTGGACCTCGTACCTCGGTCGGATCAGATCCCTCATATACGCGTATCGTCCGAGGGGACCCTCTGACATATCCTTTGTAGTCGGTCCAGCCTATCTCGGTGCTTTCACATTTGTCCCAAAGCATGAAGGACGACGTCCGAGCTGTCTCAAAATCCAACTCGATGTCACCTATCTTGAGGGCGTGGAACTGAATATCAAAGTTAAATTTTAAAAAATTGTGGAGTATCGAAGGGCTAGCGCTGACGTCTTTCTCGAAGCGGACAAGGTCTCGATTCCGATTCGTCGTTGTCGATCCTATGGCAGTTTGAATCTCCAAAACGCTGGATTGGACTTCGGCGACGGCGTTGGCCACTCCCGCTAAATCCATACGAGTTCCCGTGGCGGCAATGAGCTGACGATTAGGAGTCAGTGTATGAATCAGGTATCGCATTTTGCCTGACCGTAGCATTGGCTCGCATATCGATTACCCGCCGAGTGAATTGAGTGATCTCGTCTCGCACCGAGTTGACTTTGAAGTATTTCTTGAATTTAGATGAGGACCAATCCTTCGACATCGCCTCGATATCAGTGGAAAGTCGAATCAAGTGCCTAACTTCAAAACGATGGATGGATTAAGTCCGGCAGAAACCACGGTCCTTCAGCCATACGTATTGAACTCCATGCAGACTTGCGAGAGGTTCGTGCCCGCGCTTGTCGGGTGGGAGTCCATTTCTTCGCGCAATAGCTTCATTATTGTAACCACAGACTCGGCCAGATATCTGAGATCGTCTGTCGTTTGCCCGACCGTCTGAGCGAGAGTGACATTTTTGGATTGGCCGAATGGCTTGTTTCGGGCGGGGGCGTGGATTTGGGTGTGATCACCCGCCCACGCCCGGCCGATCGGCTTGCAAGCCATTTTGATGACTTGGCAAGCCATTCCGCCAACTCGGTCCCAGCCAAAAAACCAAAGTGGCTTGTGTTCACTGTACACCATTTAGAACCCTAGCACTGAATTTTATGTGGCAGAGGCACTACTATATGTCCCCCACATGTACCTAGGGCATCAATTGTCGCATAATTTTTATATTTGGGGAATACTCGTTGTCCCTATGAAAAATAATGAGGGCAACTTATACTCCACATGCAAGCCAGTGGGCTTGTGAGGCTTCATTGATAGTCAAAGATTCAAAGTGTCCACTTGCATTGAAAATATTGGATGAATTGTCCACCACGCTAAATTATTCGCAAAAACAATGTTCGGCTCACCCACTTTTGAAGCACACAAGTTTTTCCGTGCCTCGAATTGAAATTTGAACAAATTCTTTCATAAAAAGGCTTTGGATACTCAATCAGAGATGAAACCAGCGCTCTTGGTATCTATTCTGGGTTGCGGTTCTCGTTAGTTGACATCGGTTCAACCAGAGTCTTGACTAGTGCTGGCCATAAATACGATACGCCAAAATATATTTTGAATATATTCAAATACATACAAATACAATACGGCCCCAGGACCTCCGCCAGAATATGAATACAGCTGAATATGAATACAATACGATATGGATATAATACGATATGTGTCCCATCGTATTCAAATATATTTGAATACTCTGAAGTTGGCTTTTGCCGCCTTCGGGCCTCTGCCGGGACACATCGGATCAATGCATTCTGGCGGCAGGCCTGCAAGCCGAGTCTGATCTGCACTGACCACCGCTGGTTCCGGCCTCGGCTTCAATCAGTCAATCAGGTGGTGTGATCAAAAGTTGTGATCCGGGGCTTGAAACACACTGACTATCGATAGTGGCTACCTGCTGGTCCCCAAAGAACCAATTCATACATTAGGAGGGGTGTGCAAGGACCTTCCAACACTCTGGCAAAGTTTTGGTCCAGTGTGAGCCTCCTTTTCTCTGACTGCAGGTGGCTCAGAATATATTTGAATATATTCATATCATATTCATATTCAGGCCATTGAATATGAATACGATACACTAAGAATACAATATGGGCCCGCGGGGGTGAATACGATATGAATATGAATACGATACACCATTTGCCGTATCATATTCATATTTGGCCAGCACTAGTCTTGACCATAACCAACCAAATGGATGTAAATACTCAATTCTTTGATGTAAACTGCCCCAATAAGTACATTTGAACTACCTGGGGCATTCTCGGGCCCAGTATGTACCAGGAAATCATTATTTTCCTTTGGCAACAAAATGGCTTGCGCAAGCCATTCTGTCTGATGCCATCAAAAGGGGCGTGGGCACGGCTTGGTACGAAAAGTTAATGAATTCATGCCAGAATAGGGACAATACCATCTCAGTTATATCTCATTCACCTGCTCCTAGCATGTTGCAGTGAGATCTTGGTGAATTAGCACCAGGTTGAGAAAAGTGGAACATGTCAATTGCCATCACAAGCCATTCTGGTGACAAAGTGGCTTGTGCCCGGCGTGGATAGAGTTTTTCAATTCAAGTTTTGGAAATCATTATATTGCTGTTACATTGTTATACGGTGTCACTGAACTCCAAATAATAGTTAATTTCATTAATTTCGGCCCCAAGTTGTGTTATATACACTCAATGAACTATTTTTTCCCGACAGAGCCTAATTTTGTGGCCCTATACAGTGCCCATCATCACTTCTCTGCACGTGTTTTTCGGGGGCAAAGGGATTTTTGTGATTTTTCTGTGATTTTCTGGGCCATGAAACCGACCAAAAGAATGTGATTGAGCACAAAAACTCATTTTTTCCCACAGTGTTTCACTTTTTCGGGGTCCAGGAAAAAAAAGTTGCCCCGAATCACCAGTATGACACAGGCAAAGCCTTCATAAGGAAGCAGGGATGCTTTGATAATGTTTCATATTGTGCTGAGCTCTCACAAATGGTCTGGTAACAGACCACAGAATTTCGACGCAGGCGTCCAAGCTAGACACGTGACTTTAACCCTACCCAATATGGGAATTTGATGCCATCATTAGGGTTTGTTTCACTTTTTCAGCCAACAAAAAATAAAATCTTCTTTGATTGACTAACCAAGCACAAGGAATCTTCTTTATGCATCCTTTGAGTGTTTCCGAGATGTTTTAGGTTCACTCATGATGAGGGTGTAATGTAATTAGAGGTTCAAAGTTTTGACTTGTTTACTGCCAAAAGCGGAACCGTGATGTGATGACGGGCACTGTATGGAGGGAATTTTGCGGCACGAGTTGCTGCGAGGCAATTTTTCAGTCATGGGTAGCCATACTATGTACCAAAATTCAACTCGTTGAAACGATATGGGATGGGCGGGTGTATTGGCAGAATGGCATGCGCACGTGGCATAAACTGGTGACGAACCAGCTGACGTTCCAAGCGCGAGCTGAACCTGAAACAAACCAGGCAAGCGGCAAGGAGGTCGGAAGGATGCTGAGGGTGCGAGTTGGATCAAGACAAAGCCCAGAGTCTTGTGCCGCGCGAGAACGAGGCGAGACCGCGGCCATCAGGGAAACCCTCCTTTGGTAATTTCCCCCCATTTCGGGGAAATTACCAAAGCCTCCCTTCGATTTATGTAATTTGGAGTAATTTGGTCCAATTACCAGGGTTACCAACATTACCTATGGGGTGATTTTCTCAACCTCCCAGAACTGCACTAATCCTTCAAGAAAGCTTCAGTGGGTATGTCACAAGCAAGGCACATACATAACCTGTCAAGAACTGAACAAACCATCTTTCCGGAATCAAATTCTGAGACCGACGGGACAGCTTACAAGTCCCATCAGGCCTGGCCCTAAACTGCTGATTCCGCGGAGAATGCTACGCGACCGTACGTGAGCTGCACGTGAGCGTGGAGAATGGTTCGTTTTGATTCTGTCACAACACTGGCAAACAACTCTCTTCCTTTCCCTCCATCTTCCTCTCCTCGCTTTGCCTCCCGCTCTCCCAATATCTTCCGCAGCCCCTTTCCTCACTCATATCTGATGCTATATGCTCTGGTAAGTCCTTTATTAGCCCATTCACGGTCTTTGTTTAACTTTTGCTCAAGACAGCTGGCCACTGGCACCCCTGCTGACAACTACGCAATGTTGCTGAAGACGGTCGATGAATCTACGGTGCGCTAATGTTCCCTCTCTCTCAACACTATTCTAACATTTGCTTGACACGAGTCATCAGTTCTTGGCGTGTGAGCTCAGGCTCCCGCTCGCCTTTGGTGTGTTTATCTAACCAAACCTCGCAACTGACTTACTGCCAAAGGTCTCTTTCATCCCGAGCTACGTCCAACGCATCAATACTCCACGTCGTGTTCCACTGAACGCTGACCCATATTCCGTGGTACGCGCGTTATACCCATTTCTATCTGATCTCTCACGTCTTCCGTCATTTTTAGAGTCCGCGGACTAACAGCTTGTTTCGGCCGATCAAGATTCTGTCTCACGCATAAAGGCTGCACGAACCGCCAAGTACTCCCAGGTAATCTTTCCCGTTCCATTTGTAGTTTCGTCACACTGATCCTTCTTCCATGGCTGTTACCCACTCAATGTCCTCTTGATTGAGCTGCCTTCCCGAGTCGGATCGGCCGGTGTAGCGGGCTTAGTTATTACGTTCTCACTTACATGTTGCTCCCGAGACCAGACCTCTGACCTGTATTGCTAGATTTCAACACCAATGTGTGTGACGGTGAAGGTTAAATTAGTTTGCCTGACCTAGTTCGTGTCCATTAAACTAGGTTCTCACTCCTTGTCTCTATGATCATTTAGGGTACGTGTTCCCTCTAAGCTCTTATTCTTCATTCTGTTGAGCTGATACCTCCGTCCGCTAGCTTTATCCACGACCCCGAGAACGAATCTATAATTTGTAGTACATATTATATTCTCTGTATGTAGTAGACACATCTCATTGAATATACACCTTTTTCTCATGATTCTATCAATGTGCAACGGGATTTGAGCCAGAAAATGAATCGAAAAGAGGTGGTAAAGGTCAGGTAATGGCTGGTAATTGGTGGTAATTGACTGGTAATTTGGTGGAATTTCTAGGCACTTGTGTAAAACAGGTAATGGAGGTAACGAAGGTAATTTGACCCAATTTGTGGTAATTTCCTGGTAATTCACGGGAATTCAGGGAAATTACCAAGGGAGGGTTTCCCTGATGGCAACGACGAAGGCCGGGTGTGAGAACGACGTAGGACAGATCCGTAGCAAAGGGGGATCATATTGGGAGTAGTAGTAAGTGGAATAGGAGTGAAATGGAGGATACCGAGTCTAAGACAGAAAGGCTGGACTAATTAAATTGGTGATCTCGGAATTAGCGGATACAGACGCAGCGGAACGCGACGCGCGTCATCTCCTCCCAACTGAAAATGTGACTGTCCCTAGTCACTGGCAACGTCGGACTTGAACGCGAGAGGACAGAAGTGGAATGGGGTGAAGATGAATCCAGGCGAGAAAAGATGTGTCGAAGGGGGCAAAGAAACGGTGCGTAAAAACGGCGGAATTGTTGGCGCGGGGTAAAGATGCAGCGCGACGTTGATCCGGGTGCGAATGTCTGATAGCGATGGGAAAGCGTGGCAAAGGAAAAGCAGATGCTGAGAATATATGAGGAAGATGTGAATAGAGAATGTGGCAAGAGCGGGGCGAAAGTTAGATGGAGGAGGTCCTCCCAACTGGAATAGTAAACTCGGGGGAAGTTAAGAAATGTAGCGGAGGCGTTGAAATAGTACAACGTCGGTGGAGATTCAACGGAATAAATGCGAGGTCGGTGTGTAAGAATGGGTGAAGTGGGCGATTTGAAGCAAAGTGTAGCGTGTGCGACCGAGATCAATGGGAAAGCGGAGTAAAAAAGCGGAAGAATGTGTAAAAGTGGATATGATGTGTCGGAAAAGGGTCAAACGCGATGGGTAAAGCGGCTGATCTGCGAATCTAAATTTCGCTTGAAATCGGCATAGTATTTGTCGAGGAAGGTGGCGGGAGGAAGTGTGTTGGGCGTACAAGCGTCGATGGGGAGATGCGGAATCAGAGGGACTGGGTACGCAATCCCGGGCGTGTTCATGGCGGCGGCGAGAATCTGTGCGCGTGCGTCGGGTGCCAACGATAATAAATCTCGCATAGTAATTGCGAATGGCGCGTCAGGGTTCAATGCGAATGCGAGCGTAGAATCTTCAGGCGGCGGCGTGGGTGTCGAGCAAAATGGTGTGTCGAGTGATGGAACAGATATTTTACGACGCGGCGGCGGCGGTGGTGGCGGAGGAAGACCGAAGTTACGGATTCGAGGCGGAGCATAGCCGGGAATATCCTCGGGGCGGTTCGATGCGAGAGGCAAACGGTACGTGGGCCGAGACAAATGGTGCGGTGGATATAAGGATGCGGATGGGGTGCTGGACGCTGAATTCGACTGCGGTTGTGGTGCGGTGGGTGATGCAATGGAAGGGGAAGCGGTACGGAGCGAAGCGAGCTCGCGTTCGATTTCAGCGATGCGAATTTCGTCGGGATCCGGCGAATCGATACCTAACTCGGAACGGAGCGCGTTGATTTCGCGTTCGAGAGCGGCGAGACGAAGCTTTTCTGTATCGGGATGTAACGGCGACGGAGAGCCGACGGGAGGCGACGACGTTGAAGAGGAAGCAGCGACGATGGGAGATGTGGATGATGCGGATGGTGCGGTAGCGGCGAGTTGGCGAGTATATGTAGCAATGCGGGCGCGTAAATTCGAACCTGTGACAGAATGCGGGACGAATAAACCGGACGGCAAGACGATTTTACCACGGGCGTTACGTTGGCAAAGACCGGCACGAATGTCATCGGAAACTCGGGGACAACATCTAATGAAATGGGCGGGATCGCTGCAATAGCTGCACGTGAATGGACGGCGGGGCGGCTGCGAGACGTGCGATAAATCGCGGATACAGAAAGCAGTGATGGCTCGTATGAGCGCCGAGATTAGCTCGATGAGTGCGGAGGTCGTAGCTTCGGGGGCGCATGCGAATGACGGCGGGGACGGGAGCGTGTAAGACATGGCGGTGCGAAAGGGGCGATGAGATACGTGGAACGGAAGCGATGCCGAAATGAATCAGGGGCGGAATACTACGTGATGCAAGCGATAGAGCGATGCGTGCGAGGTCGAAGCGATACGAGCGATGCGTGGGCGAAGGTATGAAGGCGACGAGGTGGAGAAATGCGTGGTGCAAAAGGGGCTGTGAAATATGCGGAGCGGAAGCGATGCCGAAATGAATCAGGGGCGAGTGTCAATAATTCGTGGGTGCGAAGCGCGAGCAATGCGAGGTCAATGCGACGCAAAGGCGAAGCGATACGTGGGCGAAGCGATACGAAGGCGACGGGGCGGAACGATACGTGTACGAAGCGATACGAGGGCGACAAGGCGATGCGATACGGGGGCGATGCGATACGAGGACGATGGTGAAGGCAGCAAGAATGAGACAGTTATTGAATCCCCTCGCGGTGGGCTCCAAAATGACGAACCAGCCGACGTTCCAAGCGCGAGCTGAACCTGAAACAAACCAGGCAAGCGGCAAGGAGGTCGGAAGGATGCTGAGGGTGCGAGTTGGATCAAGACAAAGCCCAGAGTCTTGTGCCGCGCGAGAACGAGGCGAGACCGCGGCAACGACGAAGGCCGGGTGTGAGAACGACGTAGGACAGATCCGTAGCAAAGGGGGATCATATTGGGAGTAGTACTGGGTACAGAATATATAGTAAGTGGAATAGGAGTGAAATGGAGGATACCGAGTCTAAGACAGAAAGGCTGGACTAATTAAATTGGTGATCTCGGAATTGGCGGATACAGACGCAGCGGAACGCGACGCGCGTCACTGGCTAGATGGCTTGCGCAACCTAGTTCGTTGTAACTCAACTTCCAGGTAGAAAAGGTGCATTTCGGGTAAATTCTCCATGTGTTTCGAGACCAAGAAGCCTTGGGCAATGTAGCTGCATTTAATATATGCTATTGAATAGGCTGCCAGCGCCGCCATTGCGCAAAATGGCTTTCGTTCGGCGTAGAGAAGGAGGCAGCCATTGATGGATGGACTTCAGTCCGTATCGACGTCCATGCCCACGCTGATAAATAAGTTTCACTGAAAATAGAATACCGATGATCATGAGTTGGGTTCAAGGGACTTGAGGACGGCAGACACTTAACCACAGTTCGTTCAGATTTTCGTTCAAGTTATTTAAACTGGCGGAAGGGAAGGCCTATGTGAATTTATTGTGATATGTTCTGCCCCAAAGCCATCTTCGTTGTTGGTGAACTCACTGGTCCCGCAAAATGGTTCAGCAACCAATCCGGACATGTTGGCACTTAAGCGTGGATTTGGCGTGGGCGTGGGCATGGTATGGGCTTGGGCTTGGTTTGAGAGGATGGAAGGCGGCGGCGGCGAGAAAGAAGATGTGGATAAATGGCCTGCGATGTTCGCATCACAGTATGTTATAAGTTACTTGATGAAGCAGTGCCATAATCCGCCACTTGATCTGAGTCAAGGTAACCAGAGGAAGAATAGAACATGGCAATCTATGCTGAAAACATCGTAAGTTTGTGCGAAGTGCGCGGTATGGTTCACCAAACGGCTACCGGCAATCAATCACGGCGGGGACAACGAACGGGATGTTTGAAACATAATAGGTTGAAAAATAGAGGGTGGTGGGGGACTGTTGAACAGTAATGGACAAAATTCTTACAGTGAGAATGCTTAGTGTAGCCGAGCACAAGCCAAGCCACATCACAAGCCACGCCACACCCGCCCGCCCCACCAAATTTAAACTCCGATAAGCGGTGCAAGCCATTCGGCCAAGCCAGTCCGAAAAGTCTGCCGTCTGAGCCAAGATCAGCCCAAACATGGAACATTTCTGTACTATCCACTGACTTGAATGAGTTCTAGGAGCGCCAGACCGCCCGCTAGCGCAGTATTCACGTATGGGAAGGGTACACAGTTGCTCGCGGACACCAGACCGCGAGATATAACGATCAGCGGAGAGATCCAATCATTGGGGGCGGAGAACAATCGAGGGCGGGATAACTTCAGGACTCTGTGGACGCGTACAGACATGGAGGTTGAGAGAGAGATCCCGCAGGTCCCCGGCCTGTGCAGCGCTGTGGGACAGCCTGTCAATACCATACCCCACTTGGGTGGGGGGCCGTGGCGGTGCCCGGCAAAAACTCGTGCTTATGCTTTGTTTCTCTTATGCTTTTATATTTATTATCTGCGACTGCTTAGTGGGCCACCATGGCGTTTATGACCTCGAGCCCGACCGTAAAATCCGGTAAATACTGATATGTGAGGTCCAGCACCAAGATATGTATCCTGTGAGTGAATTGACATAGTTTCCGCGAATTTACACAATGGTCTCTCGGCCCACGGAATTTTTTGTTCCGGCGGTTTCCTAAAACGGTAAAAATAGCTTAGTGGGCCACCTCCTCACATCATTCATTCGGACTGATATCAGCTGCCCTCATGTATCAGAAATGATTGAAGACATCCAATCCAATATTCTATACAATAATGGAGCACCTCCGAGGTATATGAGCTCCTTAAATATTTCCCTTTGAGCCAAGGAAAAGGTGGGAAATCGCTGTGTGTACAGAATGGCACGCTCTGCAAAGCACAGAGTTGATTAGGGGGCCAAAATTGTATATGAACCAATATATGATATAAATTCGCATACATACTTCAATAACGGCTGACCTCTAGCGTGCACAACCGTTCCAAAAAAGTTCATAAATCCGCGCGAACGAAATTCGGGTGTTTTGGGATGTATCCATCGGTGACCACCAAGAATCACAGGTAGAAATCCAGGATTTAGTTTTTGGAGAGGTGTTTGTGTCTAAAGTGCAGTCCCAAGTTCCAAGTCTCGTAGCATGCACGGTCGGCCCAGCATAGAGAGGTTGACAATCTGCCACTCAAGCTCGGATCAAGGTCTTTTTGAGGCTCAGGAAGGCGAGAGGAGACTTTTTTTGTCTTCAGGATAGTCGCAGTTGATTCCCCAGGATCCCGGGATGAGATCGAGCCCCTGACCTTGTGAAACGATCAGGAATTAGTTGAGAAACAAGCGGACCAAGGTTTCGGAGACAAGGAATGATGTTCACACGCCGTCATCCCGATCAAAAACCGGCACAGCTGTTGATCGCCGCCACCACTTTCCTCCAAATTTGATGTATGCCGTCCTCATACATTGTATTCCATCCTAGAAGTACTAAATCTGAGGTCTATGCATTCTACGGGCTTATATGATGCAAGTGGCCCACTAACTAGTGTGGCCCACTAAGGGGTCGCAGATAATATAGGAACTCAGATATCAGTCAAGAGCCAAGGCAGTTTGTTGTGAATCTGAGAATGATGTAAGTTACAAAGAAGGGATATTGTTTTGTGCTAAGAAGAATATTTGAACACCCAGTATTAGGGTGTTTCACACATCCCAACTTGAGCCCCAACTTGGCCCCAACTCAGACCCCAACTTGACCCCAACTTCGCCGAGTTGGGGTCGGAGTTGAGGCTCAAGTTTGGGCAGATGTGTGAAACACCTACAGCTTATCTCCCAACTTCAAGCCCCAACTCACTCCACTTATTCAGGGTTTTCCAGGGTCATGAAGCAAGTTTATTCTCATTTCCCCAGTTCTACATTGATTCCATGTACTGTACCTGAGACTTTAATGTCGAAGAAGTTGTCATTTTTTGGCTTGCAGCTAATGGGTATGGGCCGCCATATGGCTCAAGTTTGCATTGCTCCAAAAAAAATCGATTTTAGGTTAGCCGCCGCTATGTATTTAGCCGTTGGGAGGCGGCGGGCGGGTGGGAGGGCAGCGGGAGGTAGAGTTACATAATCAGATATGCGGCAAATGGACCGAGCAACCGAAACTAAGCGAAGTTGGGGCACCAAGTTGGGGTCCAAGTTGGATGTCAAGTCGAGGGGTTAGGCACGACTTGACATCCAACTTGGACCCCAACTTAGTCTCTGAGTTGGGGTTCGAGTTAGGGTCAGAGTTGGGGCTCAAGTTGGGATGTTGACGCACATCGCGTCCCGCTGCATCTGTATGATATCCGCCCAATCCAATATTTAGATCCGCCTGTCTTAGACTCGGCATCTTCCATTTCACTCCTATTCTACTTACTATATATTCTGTACTCAGTACCACTCCCAATACGATCCCCCTTTGCCCCGGATCTGTCCTACGTCGTCCTCAAACCCGGCCTTCGTCGTTGCCGTGGTCTCGCCTCATTCTCGCTCGGCCCAAGACTCTGAGCTTTGCTTTGGAACCAATTCGCACTTTCAGCATCCTTCCGACCTCCTTGCTGCTTGCCTGATTTGTTTCAGGTTCAGCTCGCGCTTGGAACGTCGGCTGGTTCGTCAATGTGTGAAACACCCTATTAGTACATGGAGAAGAATCAGACCAGTAAGTAGAAGAAATGTTCATTTCGAGTTGAGTTAGCCTTATATGCGAAATAAGCATGGATGAGGGTACTTCCTTAGGAAGGTTCTGAATTTGAGAAGCAGTGACACTAATAAACATGAAAGACTGTGTTGGATGCTCAGTAGAGCTACATGGATGGAAGAAAAAGAAATTGATCACAACACCAATTTACGCCGTCGGGAGGACTCAAACCTCCGCGCACCTCGTGAATTCCTTTCCGGATGGATTGTTCGAGGGGGACCTACCTCTGCTGTGGGTATACGCAGCTTTTAAGTTACAGTAGATGTGGGGATGGGTGGATGCTCACCGTGACTCACCGTAAATGTTCAAAGGTAGCCGCATGGGTTGCAAAGGAAAGAACACATCCTAGCGAATCAATATTCAGTTTGGCTACACAGGGCCCACCTACATTTTATTTGCCCCCGATAATACTGAAGGGAATCTCCTTTGAAATACCAGATTCTTCGTTGTATGTATTCAAAATCACTCACCTCGGGAAAAAACCGGGTTTTGCAGCCATTTAAGGCTATGACATCGGGGAGAATCAAACCCCTCTAGCTTTCGTAACACTTTTAGAGACAGTATGCATTCAAATGTAACGAGATGGGCCTGCCACTGGCCAACAACTTTCCAAGTAAGAGTGCATGTATCCGAAGGTAGACAGCACTATACGAATTCAAACATCCCATCCGAAGAGAGAAGAGGAGGGAGAAAACTGCGAGGTAAAACCAACACCTCGTGAGTCAAGTAGCGGGAAACTGTGCTCATGCGCCTCGCGCAAGAATTATATACCCGTATATGTGCATCCAGGTGTCCGCGCCTCGTGAATGGATTCCTTCAGGCAGGTTTTGTTCAGGTTTGAGGAAGATCTGGAATCACGGATGGTTACGACACCGACACAGACGAAGACCTGAAACCCGCATCACAGGCTGCGTATGCCAGAGTGATGAGATGGGCTCGTATGTCTGAGGGGGAAGGAGTGTGTCGCGTGAGTCGGGAGATATCGTATTGCGGAATTGGATACACGAGAAAGAACGCACCAGTGACGTACAGAATTATTGAAGGCATGCCATTTGGCCAGGTGGAGGGTTGCCGGATCCCGGCTGGGGAGAGTTCGAATCAGGCACATTAGAAGAGCAGAGATAGACAGATCTGTTCCGCTAGAGCAGTGTGCTGGTCGGTGAGAGTCAAAATCCTGGTCTCGGCATTCCGAGTCAGGGGTGGATTTCTTGGAATTTTCCCCAGTGAGCACCGCTGAGCAGAAGTAGCGCTAGGCAAGCGTAACTCGTCCGAAGTGGAGAGGAGGAAAATCGTCGGGGATCTGATCCGCTCGACCAATTATCTCCGCCACCGGATCAAACCACCATCACGGCCACGAGGCGACCTCTTTCTCCGAACTCTCATCACAAGGCGTGCGTGGGTGTGTTGGTTCAACTGCTTGCCTTGAAAAATTCTCGGATGTCAACTCCTCACTTGGTATCCTGGCCTGGAATCCATCTTCGGGCCGGGCTCGATGGATCTCCCCTGGGAATTTCCCTTCTTGCTTTCCTCTCTAAATCGGCCTTTTCTCCTCTTCCAGTCAGCCGTTTCTCTTTTCAAAACTCCAACAATGTACGGTGTCGAATGGTTCTATTCTCGAGGTTCAATCACGCGTCTACACAATGTCTAAATCTCTCAACGACCCCCTCGCAACTCTCTGTCACTACCTGTATGACCTCTGCCACAAGCTCCTTTCGTGCTTGGAATCCTGGAATCCGTCCTTCCGCCGGGCTTGATGGATCTCATGCATGATCCGGCCAGCTTTCTCTTCTGGTTTCCGGTTCTTCCGGCAACGATATTCTGGCTGAAACTATGCTGCCAGCCAACTCTCTCCTTCATTACCCATGTGCCACTGGGCTGCACATACTCAAGTCCTTTCAGCTCTTGCCCTGATAGACAGTGCCCATAATCCCACACAGACTTCGAGTCAACCTTCTCTTGAAACGACCCGATAGCAGACATCCGCATCTGCGCATCGTAGCGCCGTTTGAGCTCACGCATAAGACTCTGTTCGACCTGGGGGTCGGGTCATGGAGCAAGAGCGAGTTGTTTTGTTTTGGTTCTCATTGAGGTCTCACATGCCGGACGCTCCTATCCGAGTACTTGTCTCCCAGCTCCCTTCTTATCCTTATCTCGAGAGCCGCCCGTTTCCCTCACCCTTCCTCCGAATAACACCTCTCGTATTCACGCTTCAACCTCACTCGAGACGACCTGATGGTGAGGACCGCAAACGTGCTCTGTTTGCAACATGCCGTTGCAGAGACCAGTGGATAACCTCCGTTCGACTCGGGTTCGGGTCATTTGGAGACATTGTAATTTTTTGCCTCTCCTTCATCCGGGCCATTACGGCTGAGGTACGCTGTTCCAAGCTTTCTTGGCTGCTGAAGTCTTCCTTATTAGTTCACACCGAAACCAGGTCGACCAGTTGCTTCCTTGCACCGGCATCATATTCCCCACGGTGAACGAAATCCCTCTCACACTTCGGCCCAAGCCTTCCTTCCATCGACCCATACGGGACAGCCGCATGTACATTTGGTCGTGTAAATGTTTTGCAGGTCACACAGAAGTCCGTTCGACTCCTGGTAGGTGATTCTAAGGGGCAAATGTCTGTACTTTTGTTTTATTTTCTTTTGTCTTTTGAAACCCTTTCGAATCTGAGAGTTTTGGATGTGATTCCCCTCCCTTGTCTCGGGCAAAATCTGGGTGACCTCTCTGTCTCAGAATGGCCTTCCGCAGGATTCTTCTTTTCTTTTTCATCCCACATTTCAACTTGTAAATTTGCCCTTCCTGTATATAACACCTCTCATATTCCGGCCTCCACCTTCCTTGACACGAACCGATGGTGGGGTGAACTGTTATTTCTATTAATTTTACTGCTCACTGCCTCGAACCTATCTTGTCCATTCTTAGCACTCTACGAGCCTGCCTCCTGTAATCCAATCCTCTGATCCAATCCTGCACATCTATCATACATCTTTCACTGCCATTGCAAGAGCGCGTGACTGAGAACACCTGAATATCTTTAACTTTCAACAGTTCTTGCTGACCCAGGAAAGTTTTCTCACGTCAAAATAGAATTGTATACGAGCAGAACTCTCTGCTGTCAGCCGTTAAACAACAAAAACTGGTGTTCAACAATACAGTGCATGTACTAAAATCATCAAACATGTAGGCTTGTATTGAGTTCATCTACATGACCTCAATAAAAGTGAGCTGACCATATTGTTTGTGCATGTTGTTTGACCCTGTTTGTATAGCTGTCCGCTAGATGCGGACAGCCACAGCATCACATTGAGAAGGGACCCAATTTGACTCATCTTCCCTGGTGCCTCATGCACCACAATGGAATAGATGCGGCTCAATGGCTTGCTGTTGGATCTTTGGCTAATTTTGCTGCTGTCCTAGATTGGCAGTTGCTTGTTCAATATGTCCCACAACCAATGCGGCATGCCAAATCTCGGTCGATACAAGCTAACATGTAATCATCCATTGCATTTCATGCCAAATTGGTGAATGTGTACACCTGTCCTAGTTTTATACAGTGCCCGTCACCACATCACGGTTCCGCATTTGGCAGTAAACAAGTCAAAACTTTGAACCTCCAACTACATTATGCCTTCATCATGAGTGATCTTAAAACACCCTGGAAACACTCAAAGGATGCATAAAGAAGATCCCTTGTGCTTGGTTAGTCAATCAAAGAAGATTTTAATTTTTGTTGGCTGAAAAAGTGAAACAAACCCTAATGATGGCATCAAATTTCCATATTGGGTAGGGTTAAAGTCACGTGTTCAGTGTGTGTCCGCCCACGTCCGAATTCTGTGGTCTGTTTCTACACAAATTGTGGGAACTCCGAACAACATGAAACATTCTCAGAGCATCCTCCCATCCTTCCAAAGGCTTTCCCGGTGTCATACTGGTGATTTGGGCCAACTTTTTTTTTTCCGGACCCCGAAAAAGTGAAACACCGTGGGAAAAAATGACTTTTTGTGCTGAATCGCATTCTTTTGGTCGGTTTCGTGGCTCAGAAAATCAGAAATAAATCACAGAAATTCCTTTGACCCTGAAAACCACGTGCAGAGAAGTGATGACGGGCACTGTATAGGCTTGAGAGAATGTTGTTCCTAAACACATTTAATTTGTACGCACTGAGGATCGAACACACGCCAGGATGCAATTTAGAAAGCGGGCCGGTAATATAGCCGGTTACAGCCACTATTTTATCACAAAAAAATCTAATGAAACTCATAAAAAAGACTTCAACACAGCCACTATTTTATCATAACGATCCCGGGGGACTGACTTGTTCAGAGGTCGAAAAATCCTCATATCGATTTCCCAAATAGACGATCACTTATTACATAAGCACTCGTAATATGGCTCAGTCCGGGGAATTTGACGCGGACCGCTGATACCCATCAGCGTGGCATGTTCAAACTAGCGCCTCGAATGGATTTGGGAAGGTACTGTAGAAAGAGATTCAGCGAATTTACAGTCACAATATCTTTTTGTGTACCTGGTGCATATGGCCAGTTCCCAAGTCAAGTCGTCGCTCTGCTTCCGCACTGAAACTGGCACTTTCCGCCCCTCGTCCCTTTCAACCTCGAGGCGAGGCCTGGAATATTACCCAGAAAGGTGACTTTTGATCATAAAGAATAAGGCCACGGTTAGAAACTCACCAGTGAAAATTGACCATGGTCGAAATACCCGCGGCCCAGTAGGCCCCCGGACACTACTTTATCCGGCGGCCTGGGGCAGAGTAAAATCAACAGCCAAAAATGGCCCCCATCCCGGGTCGTTTTATGGAGTAAAACAGCCTCAGACGGCCGAAGTCGGGCCTGGATAGAGTGAATTGCGCGGACAGCAGATTTATTTTGACTTGAACTTGTCCACAAAATCACCCCCGAACCAACCCGGGATCACACTCGGCCGACTGATTCAAATAGAGCTAAGTACAATACAGACAGGGTGAAACTCCCTTCCAGCAGTGGGGGAACACAAAAATCAAGCCCGGGGTGAATTTTTAGCCTAACACCTGGTCCAGAATAGAAGAGGAGCAATTAAGTTGTTAGAGTAAATAAGAGGAATTTCTGGGAAAAAAAGGGACACTCACAAGGGGCGGCGGAAACCGTAATGATGGAACATGACTACCCACTGGTGGTAGCTGATCAGGTATCCGGGGTCCTGCGAAAGCGGTTTTCACACCCATTTCGACTGGGTTTTGCATATCTCGCCCATTTCAACTGGGTTTGGTGGGTTTAAAAGGCGGATATCGTGTAATTTCTCCTGTAGATTCCGAATATCGTTTTTAAAAATACCATGGCCGAAGCTGTTATGAGCTTTTGTGAGTTTTATGTCCCACCGGAATCTGCCGAAACACGTGAGCCGCACGTCAATATTCGGCAGCAACGCCTCCGAAATATCACGAATTGAAGTTAAACCTAACTGCAGCATTCAATGTGCTCTGATCACATCCAGAACATGCATGTACCAGTACACTTGCTTCTGAGACATTTTGTCAGTGCTCATTTCATCCACAGCATTGCGGTGGCCCGTGTAGATGCACCCTAGAGCTCTGTGTCGAAGCCCTCGTAATTTTTTTGACCAAAGGAAGCACGATATGTGTTCTTATGACCATACTGAGAGGTTTTTACGATGTGGAATAGCATTTTAGGCTGTAAATGTGAGTAGGATGGGTGAGCGCCGCTGAGCAGACAATTCTGCCATCAACCTTTTACCGCGTTAGGCGTATGGATCAACGGACCGACTGCCAAGGTAGACGCTCGCGTGTGTGGAGATCTGCACTCAGAGGTGATGAGGAGCACCTTTGGTGCGCTAGATCTAACGGACGAGAAACCGCGTGTGATATTCGAAGACGAGAACGAAGGACGAAGATGTGTGGTGTGTGTGGGGGGAAAGGCCGTCCCGGCCGATCGGGACTTCCCGAGGCTGCAAAGAGGGGCAGCTGGGGAAGGGCGGATCGGAGACGGAACGCGCGGGCACGGCCGATCCCGGTACACAAGGGCAACCACGGGTCGGAAGAAAGAGACCCGAAGCGACCCAAGCGTGAAGAAAAAAAAAGAAAAGAGGGACAGTGGAAGGGTGGGGTCCAAAAAGTGGAGCTTGGAGGACGAGGAAGAGGACGAAGAGGACTTTCGAGTCCCGGCGACGCGTGGCGAGAGAAACAAGCCAGAAGTGGCTGTGTAGATCAGATCATAATCTAATCTACACGGACGTGCGCAGATCGTATCTACGCTACTCGTCTACCTTGGCTTCCACTCAGGCCGGCTCGCAGGCTCGCCTTGCCTGAGCTCGCAATTGGCGACTGGTGGTGGGTATTCTGGTATCCGGGGTCCTGGACAGGCGGTTTTTGGTAGTCATGGTCCAGCAGTTTTGATTCAGCTGCCCCTTGGACACTCATGTAAACTAGTGAGCGGGGTGTCGGCCAGTTCTCATGTTCGACTGACCATGAGAGGAATTTGGTTCCACGGAAGTCAAGGGATCAAACGGATCAAGTTCAGTGACAGGAGGCTGTGCCAAGCCGCCATTCGTGTTTTTCTCCAAATCCTTGCTTCCAGCCTTCCACCACCTCGCGCTTTGCGGGCATTATACAACGGCAACGCGTACACATCGTTCCTCAAGAAATTGATGGTGCTTTTGCCCTCCATCGCGGGCGTCAAAGTCTGGGGCTGGCCAGCTGGTTGCGCTGGGATGTGCTTCTAGTGTGCTCGTGAGGCCGGCCAAAGCTCCTTGAGCAGCACTACTCTTCTGAATGGGCTGAAAGAGAAGTCGTTTCTTCAGATATACCTGGCTCCATTCAGCTCAGGCTGTATTCCGCTACTCGCTGTTTGGCCCAAGGTTTGGCGCGCGACCGGCAAGGGAATTATTCGGTAAGTTCGCAAGAGTGCACATTTCCTCGTCGTGCATGCTGTCAAATTAATTGCAGCTTGCAGCTTATCAAATCCGTTATAAAATCGCTACTCGTTTCAAGCAGAGGCAAGTCAGAATCAAGTCCAGTGTCGAATTGAAGACTCAGCGTCCGGTGTCAAGGGAAATTTCGATGGGCTCCACTCCGCCCTGCTCAACTTCGAGAGGGATATCCCGACGTGCGAATTACTCATCTCAGCGCTCTCATACAGCTCGCCGTTGCGCGACTTTGAGCCATGTGAGATGTGCTGTACCGCGTAGTTCCGCTTTAATCCTGAAGTGTGTTGATTTCGGTGTGGGGCAGACCCGAGCTTCTCATCACGCCCTCCACGCTTGCGCACAGAGGACTTCTCGTCGTCGTTTTCCTCCTCTGTCGGTACGTCGACTCCTCCTTCATCATCTTCCTCATCCGAGTCTTCCTGCAACTGATATCCCATCTCATCCATCGCCTGGTCGCTAAAGTCTGGTCAATTTCCAGCAAGATGTTAAATTCTGCTTCTCCCGCAGCGTTGCAATCTCTTCCCAAGTAGTGACCTTAGTTGGGGCCAAGACTCTTGCGATGGTGACATCTCAGTCCGAGTCCGAATCGAGTAAGCAAGACTGTTAAACAGCATAACAATCTTGTCTTGGGTGTCTTCGACGTAACCCAATGCCAACATGAGCGCGATCTCCTTCGCGCCCTCGAAGCCCCGATCCATGCGCTAATCCGGAAATCATCCAGGAAGCAAAATTCAAACAACTAACTCAATGAAGGATTGTTTACGGTCCCAGCTCTCTATCAGGTAAGACACCCGATTATAAAATCGGGTGCTCCACATCTAAGTAACGGGAAACGAGATGGACGTCACGATTCACGAACGCAACCCATTTTCAGTAACATCAGTCCCGGATCCACCTGCACAACGCTGAATGGTTTTTGCGTTAGGTTCCCCGTTGCCGTTGGATCGAGACGGCGGAATCGGAATCGGCTTCAATACATAGCATTTTTTTTTTCGCTTGCGTGCATGGCCTTTGTGCTTGGACGACAAACGGAGGCTTGTCGTGAAGATCAAGATTTGTCGAATTCGAATTTAAAGAGCTTAACGTTCTCCCTGCCAGTGCGCGGCTTTCGGCGTTCTGCTTTATTGATCCTTCCATGGCCAACTTGTGAGAACCGAATCCAAAGAGGAAAGACGGGAGGACGCGGACAGATGTCAAGGACAAGGCGGAGTGAAATCAAGGATGGATTCGGTTACTCAACTATTGACAGAGTTGATTGAGCGACGTATGCAGTAATTTCTGTACGTATTTATAGGCAAAAGAAAAGGGGATTTTCGGAAGAACCAAGACAAAGAATATATAGAGCGGTGAGACGAGTGGAGACAAGGCAGTGAAAAGAATATGAATGCGGATGGAAGCGGAAAATGTAGAGCGGAAGAAGATGGGGGTTTCGGGAATGATCCGAAGGAGATTTCTCACATTACCCCCCTTTCGAGGACGAAGTGGAGGGAAGTGGAAGGGAAGATGGAAAGAAACGGAACGGAGTTGTCGGGGCAAAAATGACCAAAAGTAAACACGCAACGGTTGGCGCGATGAGATGATTGAAAAAGGCAAATGTGGAAGAGTAGAAATTGAATGGATAGACAATAGGGCGGGAGGGCGTGAAGGGGATGGGAGCGAGGATGATGCGAGGCGAGAAGGAAGCGAGACAAGAAACAAGCAAGCAGATCAAATAACATGCTCGGCCCATTAACAAGGTGCCGGCGGGAGACGCGGGGGTATCTGCCGTTTAGACAATAGCCTAGTTGGACAGAGAGTGTGCCAAGGGGTGCGCAAAAAATCAGAGGTCGGATGTGGATGCAAATGGTTAAGACGTAGGCCTTGTTCAAATGCGCCGCGGATGATGTGGTGGACGAAACAAGCAGAGTTGGTGAAGGGAACATGACAGACAGAATGACGACACCGAGGAATTGAGTGATGTGGATGGTGAAGAAGCGAACTATGAGCCGTAAGCTTCGCAGAAGTAAAAGGATTTTATGCGGAGGTGCCGTGGCGTGCAATGCGCTTGTTGCAATTGTCACGGACATGGCCGGGTTGGCCGCAGTAAAGGCAAAGATTATTCTGGATGCGGCGTGTGCGCTCGTCCGGAGTAAGGGGACCGAAGTGAGTGCGAATGGCGTCAATTTCCATGGGCACAGGGTCGGGAGTCGCGGGGATGACCGGTGGATTGGCAGCGGGAATGGTCACGGGAATAGGCACGCAAGAAGGCTGAGGAATATAAGATGGAACCGAAGGCGGAGCTGAAGTGATAGGTACAGAGTTGGAAGGAGGAGGATTGAGGTGAAGATGAGCATTGGCGCCGTGGCGACGCTCGATTTCGCGCATGTACAAATTGTTGTCGATGCCGAGAATGATGGGTTCCCAACTGGCGAGAGTTGTCGGGCGAGGATGGATGGGAATGAGGGCATCTTTAATCTCCTCCTTGAGGCCACGAAGGAAGCGGTCGCATTTGGTCTCCTCAGTCATCTGGAGGTACGTAACAATCTCTTTGAATTTTGTGAGATAGTTGAATGCGGAGGTAGTTTGGCGGAGATGATCGAGTTTTCGAAGAGCGGTGGATTGGAGATGGGGATCGGAGAACTTGGAACGGAATTCGACGATGAACTGGACGAAGTTCTGAAGGAGCGCGGGATTGGAGCGTTTAACGCCAGCGAACCATTCGACAGGCGAACCATCACCCATATATAGACCTGTGTAACGGCTTTTGTCCTCGTCGGTCGCGAAAGAATGGCGCTGAAGAAAGAGGCAATCCTCGATTTCGTTGAGGAAGGGTTCGACCTCCTCAATCTTGCCGTTGAAACGGCGAGGGTCGCGGACGCGAGGAGCGGAGCGGGGAGCGGAGGCATAAGCGGGGTTGATCGGAGCGGGGGCAGGATTGATCGGAGCGGAAGACGGGACGGAATGCGGGGTTTGGCGAGAGATGAACTGGGTCATGGCGGTCTGGAATGCCATGTTGGTCTCGTTCATGCGCTTTAGGACCTCGGTGATTTCGAGAACGTAATGAGGGACGGGCGGAGGAGGATGGGAAGTGGGGAGGAACTGAGATGGATCGCCGGGATCGGCAGCGGAACTGTCAGCCGCCTGATAGCCGAGATCAGCGGAGGAATAGTGGGCGGCTTGGACCTGGTCAGCCCAACTGGTGTTGGCGTCGTCGATTTGGGACATGGGGTCGGAATGGGAGTCTGGATCGTAGGACATGAGCAGGAGGATGAGATAGAAGGATCAAGGAAGGATATCAAGGATTGGTGGCTCAATCAAACTTGTGAGAACCGAATCCAAAGAGGAAAGACGGGAGGACGCGGACAGATGTCAAGGACAAGGCGGAGTGAAATCAAGGATGGATTCGGTTACTCAACTATTGACAGAGTTGATTGAGCGACGTATGCAGTAATTTCTGTACGTATTTATAGGCAAAAGAAAAGGGGATTTTCGGAAGAACCAAGACAAAGAATATATAGAGCGGTGAGACGAGTGGAGACAAGGCAGTGAAAAGAATATGAATGCGGATGGAAGCGGAAAATGTAGAGCGGAAGAAGATGGGGGTTTCGGGAATGATCCGAAGGAGATTTCTCACACAACTCTTCGCGCTCCGGCCGGACCTTGACTTTCTGCTGCTTAGGCAGCGGCCCGGACGAATTTAGCGATGTTCGCGCCCCTACTCGGCTTCGGCCTGCCTGGACGCGGCTTGGGCCTTGTCAAGTCTTCAGCATATTCGCAACTTCGAAGGAATCTGTACTCGATTCGAGGCTGTACTTACAATAACAGGGTTGGGCCACCCGGAAGACGCCGAGCCGCATCAATCCCGACGCACCCACCCGAAAAGGCAAAGTTGCATCAAGCATAGCATTATAGCTTGCTCTGGAACATCGAACAGCACCAGATAAAGCGCTGGTAAACGCCCAGTTAAAAGTTTCGACAGCTCCGAGCTGATCTCTACTCGCAAGTCCTGCGAGGTCCAACGCTGTGATACACGCGGATCACACCCTCCGCAGCAGCAGCTTCGCACTGCGCACTGCAGCGTGTGGCGCAGCCTTAGTATAAAGCGCAGCGCTAGCGGCTTTGACGCCCAAATTTGATCTCTCCTCTCGTCCCCCTCCCAAGACAACTAACTATCGCGATGATCATCACACCGGATTCCGACGTGAAGGACGTGAAGCAGCTGGATATCGTCGTCAATCGGGCCTCGGTCCACGTACGCTACGCTCTTTCTTGCAGCCCTGAGTCCGCGCTCATCCTCGTTCCGCAGGAAGACCCCCCGCCCGAATATGTCGGCCCGGGCCCGCAGCCTCCCTCCCAGCCGAGCGCCGCCCCGCCGCCGCCGCCGCCCCCTTCGCACCAAACCCAGCCGCCGCCCCCGAACGTCAAGCCCACGAACTTTCTCTCCCTGAGCCGCTCCAACAACACCATCAAGGGCACCTACGTGATCGACCCGCGCATCCAGATCCCCGCGGCGTTCCTCCCGCCCCTCGCGGCGGACGAGCCGACCGAGAGCGTGCGCCGCAACCTCGCGCTGCGTACGAGCAACGGGATGATCGACGTTGATCTCTATGTCGTCGGTGGCGGGGACGGGGACGTCAAGCAGCCGAGCCCGGTGACGATACTCCTGCGCTCGTCGAACGGGAACATATCCGCGCGCCTGGTGCGTCCCCCTCCCTTAAGCTTCTCTCCCTTCCCTCCATATTGACCTCACCCCACCCCCCACAGCGCACATGCACCCCCTCCACTAGTACCGCCACCCCCGCCGCGCACCCGCCCCTCCGCCTCACAGTACGCACCTCAAACGGCAGCATCACCCTCCGCCTCCCGCGCGCCTTCCGCGGCCCGCTCACCGTCCGCACGCGCAACGGCGCCGTCCGCTTCGTGGGCGCGCTCGCGGGCGCGGTGACGGAGTTCGGCGAGGAGGGCGGCGTGCGGCGCTGTTTTGTGGGGGAGTTTGGGGATTACGCGGCGGCGCTTTCTCGTCCTCTTGACGCGGGGAGTAAGGAGGCTAAGGGGGGTAAGGAGTGGGGGAAAAATGCGAATGCGGCGGATGCATGGCCCGGCGACGAGCTCACGCTCGAGTCCTCCAACGGGGGCATCAAGCTGCTCTTCGACGACGAAGGTAGTAGCGACGACGATCAGAGTCAAAATAGTAGCATTGATGGAAAGGGTAAGGGGAGCGGGTTTTTCGGGAAGCTGTTGGGGCGGTGACGTTCCTTTTCTTTCCTTGGGTACGGGTGTTGGCTGCGCCTACGTGCGTTCGTATCCGTTCAGCCAGCGCGTACCCGTGTGTCCATAACCATGTTTGTTTCTGAATCGTTGCACTGCACATGTACAATAATCGTCACCCGAGTGCTCTCGCAATCGCCGGGGTGCTTCAAAATTCAACGGCGTGTCAAAACTTAGACTCTATTCTCAGCGCTAGCGCTTTATTGTGATGGATACCATGAAATTTATAATATAACAGGTTCAACGATCGTGCGAATGCCAAAATGTTCAACGGTTACATCTTGTTCAATCACCTCTCCTAGCGGCTCACGGCTCGCGATGGGATAGATGTGATTGTCAAGTGCGGACGCGCCCCGCTGTTGGAAAAGGGTGTTTCTCTGGTGTAAAAGTGTATACATATTCTCGTTTATCGCCTCCGATTTCTGGTACATTTCCGTACCTCTATAAGGGCCTGATCGGGAACCGTGAATTCACGCATGAATTTTGGTGGAATTTTTTATGAGTACCAAACTCGTCCCTAGACTATCCCAGATGGTCGAATAGGCCCTTTTAATGAACATCTGAGGTTGGAGAGTGGGAGACATAGTGTAACACAAAATCTCCCATAGATTTCACAGATGATGCAAAAAAATCAAGTTCAACTCAGCTTATTTTGAAACCGTCACACCGCTTCCACTCAAGCTCCTCGAGATTTCAGGAAATGCATGTGCTTTTCATTCTAGGAGGGTTTAGGGACCAAATCCGTGGGAAAGATAGACGGAAACGAGATTCAGCCAAAATTCACGCAAAAAGATTCACGGTTCCCGATCAGGCCCTTAGTAAGTGATATATATGAACATCGAATGTGCGACTCGAGAAGCTGCAATTCCTACTATTAATCACCCACTTCTGCGAAATGACTGGCATGGGCAAAGTTGCAATGTGAGCGATTTTCGTGGCCAAACCTGTCGAAAAACAAAGTATGATTGTCCCATGGTACTTTGAATAGTATCTAGGTAGTAGGTTGTACTGGACTTCAGGATTTGAGGACTTTCGTCGTCGACCGGGGCGGTCATCCCCTCTCATTGACATCCAAGAGATGCTCAAGCGCTTAGGGAGGATCCGGGGTTCGAGTCCCGCGACGATGTGAAATGATTACGCGCTGACCCTTTTTTTTTTAAAAAAAAAGTCTCTGGTTTCGCTTCCGATTGATATTGACTCTTCGGCAACAGATAATGCGTCGTCGAATGGGCGAAGTAGCACCTCCCAGAATCTCGTCCCAAAGTACGCAGTTTCTTCGTGTTCATGCTTGATTTCATACGGTGGTGTTTTTTACCCCGCACTCCGACACTAGCCTCTCAGAAATCCTCACAATCATTCCGAGCTTTCACTTCTACTACAACCACTGGATATGCCTCATTTCTCGAAGACTGTTTCTCAACTTTCGCGAACCGAACTCCTTTCCGCGGCTGACACCTTCGACCTGGCTGCGACCGGTTCCGTGACTGAACTCCGCGCCCGGGTCAAGGCATATATCAACAACAACGAGCACTTGATGTCCAACGCTAATTACTGGCACCTGTTCACTCGGCAGCAGCGTAATCGCTGGACGGCTCGCACCCCGTCTCCAACGCCACCCCCTTGGGGCGGAATCGGGTCTCAGACACCCGCCCCCTCCACCCCTGACTCCGAAAACGACGACACCTTGTCCTCCCATGCTGGCGACAATCCGGACCCACCAAACAACGACACAGGCGCTCCGTCTATCGACCGGGACACACAGATACAACTTCTTCAGAGCCTTCCTCCGGCGTCTCTCGCCAAGGCAATCACTGCGCTTTTTAATAGTGGTTAGCACCTTTTCAATATCGTCGATTTCCCACTCTATATCTCCTTTTCCGGACTCCACACACTCCATTATTATCGGTTTTTTCCTCCCACTCCAGGGCTCTGCCCACTCCATTATTATCGGGCCTTTGTCCACTCTAGGGCTCCGCCCACTCCATCATTATCGGGTCTTCCCCCCACTCCAGGGCTCCGCCCACTCCATTATTATCGGGGTTTTCCTCCCACTCCAGGGCTCTGCCCACTCCATTATTATCGGGCTTGATCCCACGCTAGGGCTCTGCCCACTCAATTCGGGACTCGTCCCACTCTAGGGCTTTGCCCACTCTATTATTATAGGGCTTTGTCCCGCTCCATCATTTTCGGGATTCGTCCCACTCAATTGGGTTTGAAATTCACTCGACCCTATTCGCGTCCGCACTCTTTCATTATCTTTCTCCAACTCTTCGAGTCTTCTGTTCGTACTTATTGATACAATGTAAACATCAGGTCATAATGGCAACAATTCCCAGTCCCTCGACGAGAGACCTCTGCATACTCCTGCAGCCGCAGCCAGCACTCGCAAGCGCCCTACACGTACACCGGGCCTCACAGCTTCTAACGCCGGCTACCTCATCGCCGAGGGCATACGCAAAAAATTCTCGGGAGCCGACGGGTGGAAAACCCATGTCCCACTTCAATATCTTACCGACAAATACTGCTCGTTTGCCAATCATGCGTCGACTAAAGAATTGAACGATCTCTTTACAGTAGACAACTCCGCGGGGGCGCTAGTATCCATGCCCAAGGAATTGGCCTTCGAGCCGGAACTCTCGCTCACTTTCGACGAGTGGTTCCAGGCGTGGGGACGCCTTCTCGAGCTCATCGAAACATACGTGCCGGAGGAGCACGCCATGTGGGTTACGCACTTCGAAAGCATACTGCATCGACCCAATCGTGCTCATAATTGGGCGCTGTGCCTCGAGTACGACTCTCAAATTCGTCGCCGAGTATGTACCTCGAGCATAGACCCCTCTATCTTCCATCTCGATGTTTGGAACGAGTTAGAGGCTGAGCACATTGGGAAACGTGCTATCGCTACCGTCCGCCGCGAATTACAGGGTAAATCCGTCGGCGGTCGTTCGGACTCCGACCATGGAACTCGTTTTCAACCCTACGAAAATTCCAAACAATCCTTCTCTAATTCCAACCATTCCTTTCGTGCGTCTGGAAAACTGCGTTGCTTTGTCTGCGGCGACGACGACCCAACCCATAGATCGCGTTCCTGCAAAGCAGACCGACTCGTTAACGGCAAGGAACTCATCCTTGTCGTTGGCAAGCCCGGAGCCCCGCGAAGGGACCGTAGCGGCCAAGCGTACTGCTTTTCATTCAACGGGTTCGCTGGTTGTACCCGCGGGAATAACTGCACCAGCGGCAAACACTGGTGCTCCCTCTGCGGCACCAAGAACAGTATACATTCCGCCCAGAACTGTACCACCCTCTGATTTCCTCCCAATAATCACCCCCCTCTTGCCGGACAAGTGGGAATCAGCGCTAGACGCCGCCGGTGTTCTCCATTTATTTCCCGACATCCCTATTGTTGGTTTTTCGGCTGCGCGTAAGAATAAGCTGTTAGGCTTAGAGCAACGAAGAAACACAAGAGGGGTTCCGGTTGACTAAGGCTAGGGCATTGCCTGGCAAACGGATGCTCTTGCCAGTACATTTCTCGGGTATTTATACTACAGTACAAGTAGTCTAGAATATTCTACAATGTTCAACAATGATTAGTAAGGAGCAACCTGGAAGGTTCTCCAGCTGACTGGTTGCATCACACAGCTTCTCAACACTCCCCCTCAACTGGTCAGCTGGACAAGCTCCCCCTGAACTTTGCATCAATGCCTCATTACCAAATTGGCCCATGTCTCCCGCACAGTTCAATGCATGATGCGCTCGGCTTACTTTGCGAGCGTGTCCCATCTCCACCGTGAGACTTCTGGGACCTGTGCTCCCACGCGTATCCAATTCTGGCATCTCTTGGCCATCGGCAACAGTCCGAGAAAGAAAACAAAAATCCACAACTGCAGGAGGGGGCGAGAAAAACCAACAGCGCATGAAGAATGTGAAATGGGAAAATAGGGGGTTGAAACGAAGTGTCGAAAAATGGCGGTTGGGAATTCGGAACAAGCGAGGTGGGGGAATCAAAGCAGCGCAGATGTGACAGGCAGCTTGATGCGAATCGCGAATTGCTCGACAAGTGGATGTGAGCATAAGCGGAATGGGTCGGCATGCTTGAAGCAAAAGTAGAGGTCGTGGCAGGACGTGTTTGCATGTCCCGAAAGATGTCGAAGGCGCAAATCAGTTGAATAAATCAACCGTGGGAACAACTGGCACGCCGGCGGCGTCAATGCCAAAGGTTGCTTCGCGTCGCGACGGGGGTGATGACGTGATGCAGCAAACAGGCACATCAGAGGTCGGGAGGCGGCGGTGATGGCAGGAGCTGCCTCGGAGATGGTTGGTGCGTGCGATGGGTATCGGGGAGCACGTGCGGGGGACGACTGACGGGGATATTGGTGATCCGGGTGATGTCGGTGTCCGAGGGATGAACGGGGATGAACGAGTGCCATGCGCAGAGGCACGGGAGCAGCGACAACGGGAGGAGGGATGAGCAGTAACCCAAGCAAATGAATGCCAAGGTGCGAGGTCCACCGTATACGCAGGGTGTCGGGTCAACGGCGACAATGATGGTGATGGCGATGGGCAAGATGCCATCTCCGGGAAGAAGGTGCCCTTTTGGTGTGCAGAGCAACGCGCCGGTGCACGGATCAGTAATTGGGGTGATACGCGCAAGAAGCCGGGTTATCGGCGGCAGTAACCGAGATCCGTTTGTGTTGGTTTTTCGGCTGCGCGTAAGAATAAGCTGTTAGGCTTAGAGCAACGAAGAAACACAAGAGGGGTTCCGGTTGACTAAGGCTAGGGCATTGCCTGGCAAACGGATGCTCTTGCCAGTACATTTCTCGGGTATTTATACTACAGTACAAGTAGTCTAGAATATTCTACAATGTTCAACAATGATTAGTAAGGAGCAACCTGGAAGGTTCTCCAGCTGACTGGTTGCATCACACAGCTTCTCAACACCTATCAGTCTACGGCAGGGATTTCATATGGGTATTCACTCCATTCTCACAGAAACCTTTACTCCTCCTAATCACTCTTCCGCGCTTGCACACCCCGAGGTTATCGAAGCTTATATTAGTAAAGAACGAGGAGCTGGTCGGTATACAGGCCCTTTCTCTCGTTCTCGACTCGAACATTTAATTGGTTTTTTCCGGACGTCACCATTAGGCACCGTCCCGAAGGCCGGATCCCTAGACGAATTTCGCATCATACAAGATTTTTCGTTCCCTCGTAATAACCCTTCCCGTGCGTCTATTAATTCGGAAATTGACATCGACGACTTCCAGTGCGAATGGGGTACATTTTCCGAAGTTCTTCTATTAGTCATGGACGCTCCCCCAGGCACAGAAGCTGCGACACTCGACGTCGACGCAGCATACCGCCAATGTCCTATCCACCCTTCGCAACAACCTTACTTCGTCATCCAATGGATGAACACATTCTTTATTGACCATGTCTGCCCCTTCGGCAGCTCTAGCTCACCCGGTGTGTTCGGACGCCTGGCAGATGCTATAGCCGCCATCTATCTTGCGAACGACATCGGCCCACTTCTGAAGTGGGTTGACGACTTCCTTTTCTTCCGCTACCGCGTTTCTAGCGACCCGCCCGCCTTCACGTATGACCTTGATGCCATTTACGCACTCGCCGAGGTATTGGGTTGGCCGTGGAAGCGTTCAAAGACTCGAGACTTCGCGACGATATTCAGATATATCGGTTTTCTTTGGGATCTCGCTAATAAAACAATCGAAATCCCAACAGAGAAGAAACTTCGCTACCTCGAGAAACTTGCTCCTTGGGTACACGGTGCGAAGTTTACACGCAAAGAAGCCGAGTCCGTGCTCGGGACACTCGTTCACTGTTCTCTCGCCGTGACGGAAGGTCGCTCCCGCCTTCCTTCCATCTCGAAATTTGCGTCATCTTTTTCGCACATCGCTTCCCCCTTCACGCGTCGTACACCGAATGCTACCGTTCTCGAAGACATTACTTGGTGGCGAGTCCAGTTATCGCGCACATTCTGTGGCTCCAAACTGGAAAAACCGCCTTCTATTTCCTTGGTGGAATTCTGGGTCGACGCGTCCACGTCTTATGGGATTGGCATAGTTTTCCACGGCTTATGGCAACGTTGGAAGCTTCTCCCGGGTTGGCACGCAGATGAGCGGGGGATAGGGTGGGCCGAGATGGTGGCAATCGAATTTGGTCTCCGATTTGCCATCCATCAAGGCTACTCTAATATCCATTTCAAAATTCGTTCTGACAACGAAGGTGTAATCGGCGCCCTTGCGAGCGGAAAATCCCGCAATCCCGAACAGAACCGTGTCCTCCGTCGAATCATCGCCCTCATGCGAACCCACTCTATTTGGATCACCACTTTCTATGTCCCCTCCCTACTAAATGTGGCCGACAAACCGTCGCGGGGATTACCTGCTCCGGGGTTTAGTCGTGCACGTACATCTTTTAAAATTCCCTACTGCTTAAAACCTTTCATTTACTTGTCGAAGTAATCATGTACATCCAGAGTATATTTCCACCATGTTGGCGCAAGTCTTTGTTTGGTGTTACAATTAAATTCGATCATCCGCTTGGCAACTGCCAAATATGACCGTTACTCCTCTAACATGCGCACCGATAATCCCCTACTGTCTCCAGGCTACTTCGTTCCCCGTGGTACTCGACGAGTCTTTCGTGCAGTGACCATCGAGCCAAACCGTATTCCGTCGCCACCGGACCCATCATCCCGACACAAACGACGCCTCCTTCCGCGGCCCAGCCACAAGCGCCATGCTACTCCGAGAATCTTCCAGCCTTTCCGCACTCATATAACGTCCACGGCCGATTCTCTGAGGACGAATTTATCCCAGAGAGTGTTAAACTCGGTAGATTTCGCCCTCCAGCATGGGTGGGCAGAAGCGACGTTATCTAATTACGGGACGGCGGTGGACCGTTTTCTCGCCTTCTGCACAACTGAAGGGGTCCCTGAACATCTTCAGCTCCCTGCCGACGAATTCGTACTCTGTGCCTTTGCTGCATCCGGCGCCGGGGTTCATGCCGGCTCCACAGCTCGCAACAATATTGCGGCATTGAAGGCATGGCACATAGCGCAAAACGCACCGTGGAACGGCGGGTCGAGGTTACACTATGTCCTCGCCGGTGTCGAAAATTTAGCCCCAGAATCTGCCAAACGGCCACCCCGGCCGCCCATTAACGCCGCAATGCTATGCGCATTGTACGACGGATTGGACTTCTCCATTCCGAAAGACGTGGCGGTATTTGCGGCCGCATGCGTCGCATTCTGGGGGCAATGTCGACTTGGTGAAATTCTACCAACTTCCTCCTTACCGAAAGCCTGGAAATACCTACCAACTCGACATCATCTTTCCCGCGCATCACGAAATAGGCGCGCCACCACGCTCCGTCTTCCGCGGACTAAAACAAAGATCAATGGAGAAGACGTGGTACTCGTCTCCCAATCCAAACCACTCGACCCTCGCATTGCACTTGATATGCACCTTCTCGCGAACCATTGCGATGAAAATATGCCCTTATTCACATATTCCACTTCTGGAAGGACTATCATCCTGACGAAGGCCAAGTTCTTGGAACGCTGTAACGAAATCTGGGGAGCATCCGGATACCCACGCACAACCGGCCACAGCTCCGAATCGGAGGAACTACTGAGCTTCTGTTGGCCGGTGTACCTCCCGACGTCGTCAAGGCAATGGGGCGGTGGTCTTCTGATGCATTCCACAAGTACTGGCGCTCACTAGAGGACCTCGCGCCTATCCACGCAGAATTCATTAATCATACATGATTTATTCGCAAGTTTATTCGCCGCCTTTTTCTTTTGGGTTAGCCGATGGCGATGCCTCGTCTGGGCTGCTCTTTTGGGTTCATCTTCGCCATCCCATCGGCTTTACGACCTGGAGCTGGCTAGTGCCACTTCTCCACACCCATAATATAATACTGTTGTTGTCTCCCTAGCCAGAACAAATCTAAGCACAAGATGTGGTTTCAGTTCCGGTTCTCACCCTGCAGTATCGAAACGATGAACTCAAATCAGTCCCGGCCGTCGGTTGCTCAGAGCTCAGCCCTGGGAGGCATGGTTGTATTAATATTGATTTTGCCACGGAATTCGCGCCCTCTACAGTTCAAACTACATATATTTAGGCACAAACGAACGCAAAAGAGACCCGACGGTGCGCCCATCCCCGATTGGGAACTCTGAAGCGTGTATGTGGGACGCCCGTTCGATTCCGGTCGGTTCGTTGGGTAACGGTTGGTAGATTTTTTTCCCGTGGAGTTTTCTTTTGGCCTGCTTTAGGGAAGTTCATCTCATCTAGTTTCATGAACGAAGCACCGCATTTGCCTAGGGACATGCGGTCCAGATTTCGAATGGTCATCGGTGTCTCAACATTCCAATCGGTTGCTCAGATAAATTCAGGTTGTAGCCAGGTGTCAGAGTACCTGACAGCACTGGGAGCGGCTACTATTGATAGTCCAGTTCCTCTGGTATGCACGCAGAACGCCTGTTCGATTCGGGCTTAGGTCTTTCTTCGAAGTGGAATCTAGCTTTTTGAAGCTCTGGGCTTATTCTCTGTGATAATCCATCATCCTAAAGATCACGCATGAAATAAGCCACTTTGAGTGAAATCCCGCACACAAATGAACCACGTAAGTATCTGAATTGCGCGAATTCGACCAAATGCGCATTCACACGATCGGACGAGTAACGGCCGAATATACCATATCTCGGGGATCTCGGCCATGTTCAATTTTCCCTCCCGAGAGTTTCTAATCACGTCCCTGGTGTGTGGGATTGGCGACGGCCTTGCTCGGCACTTTTTCAGCCCTTGAAATGCCTCGCTTTTGAATGTACGGGGAGCGGGAATCACCTCCTCTCTATGGCCTCGTATTATATGATATGTAAATCCAATCTATATGAGCTACATACTGACCAATCGTAAACTGATTGCCGGAATGTTCGGTCTCAGTACCGAAGCAGAGCGACGGTTTGTTTTATGCAAACCAGGTACATGTATTCCAAAAATTGTCGGGTCTGAGACCTGACTGGGCTGTGGATTCCACAGCCCGAGCTCGAAAACGCCTACGGTATGTCATCTGCAACAAAGTCGGCTGCGTGACACATCTTCGGGGCCTGATAGTCCCTTCATATATTTGTGTGTGTGGTTGTCGATACATGTATCTCGCCTCTGAATTGGTGTGTGGGAGAGAAGTCAGAGTGCGTCCAGGGACGATTCGTATCTTGGTATAAGTGGTTGACGATATCCCGCCTCATTTAAATGCAGACATAGCCTATCAAACAGCAGTTGGTTTGTGAAGATAATACTATCGTGCTGGGTCCTCGAACACGCGTAAGCAACAAATACTCACAATGCATGCGGAGTCTCGTGTTGACCGACGGTTGAGCTGTGGTTGAAAACTCAATGTTTTCAGAAAAAAGTCGATCTGAATTCACAGCAGGCAAACAGATAAGGATATAAATATCATGAAATGACGAGTATTTCCCCCTCCTACGCAGCTTCGTTGTCCGTATGTTTTCCACAGTATGTATATTATCCACCGCCAATTACTGCCTCTTCCTGAAGGAGACCTTGCCGTTCGCGTTCGGACTCATCCTCGTGCCGAAATTGTCATCGGGGGGTCGAACACCTTCGACCTCCGCCTTTACATCGTAGTTGATCACCAGGTGGGCGAGCATCGCCTTGAGTTCAGTCGCAGCAAAGAACCTCCCCTGTACAGAGAAATCAGGACGTGAGATGGAGTCTTTGTAAAACCATGAGCAGTGGGAGGACGCACTGGGCAGGCATGCTTTCCAAACCCGAACGCTAGGTGGTCGACACCAGTTGATACCATGTGGCGCTTGAAAATGTCTTTGCTGGAATCATCGAGCTTATGTTCTGCGCGCTCGCGGGCGAAGCGGAATCCGTCGAATACCGCGGGGTTCTCGTAGTTCGCTTGGAAATCAATCAGAGACCGCCGATGAATGACGAGAGAATCTACCTCGATTGTAATGCACTGCGCGCGCCGCGACGCAGAGGTAAGTCCCATAAGGCAAGACAGTACCGTCTGAGAAACGGAAACCATCTTTCGACACGACTTTGCGCGTCATGGTCACTATCGATGTCTTAGTTCACACAATAATAGATGAGACAACTCTTGTCAGTACCTGGGCTGTTTGCGTTGATGCGTTGCGACTCGCGAAGGAAGCTGTCGATTTTAACCATGTTGTTCAGCGCGGCCTTCGTCCAACCTTCCTCCTTGACGACACGTTCCGCCTCTTCGCGCATGGGCAGGAAGTGCTCAGGGTATGTCGTCAGGTCGAACAGGGCGTGTGTAAAGGCCTGGGGATGTGAGACACGCATATTATCGTGGAACGTTGACCATACCATCGACGATGTATGAATAGAGGCCATGTTCGTCGACAGAATGCGCAGTATGAGCGCCGGAGCCCTACGTTCCTCGCCCTCCGCAATCTCCAAAAGCCAGGAAATAAAGTCATTCTACATTATACTGAGCCATGGACCCGGATGATGCCATGTATCTCTTACCGGCTTTCCGGGCCAATCAGGACCGAGCTCGTTTTCCTTGGCCACTCTCTCCTCAACCAGAGGACCCAGAAACTTCAGAGCTGCGGCGTAGCTGTTTTTCTGGTTGGAAATGAAGGGTCCAACAATGCTTTGACACTGTCAGATTTGGAGAATGGCGGAGACGAAACTGGCTTACGGCCGCAAGAAGGGTGGAAACAGGGTAATCCGGCCAGCGCTACGCACCACGTCGATCGTGTATTGAATGTTGTTTCTCAGATACGCTTGATCTCTGCCTAAGTGACAATTCAGTGAAGACTCTGACTCGAAACAGACTCAATCTTACATAGAGGAAGGCCGACAAAGAGGCGGTTGCTGACGCGAGCGACGACTGCCATCATGATGGGTAACACCGGGAGTGTTTTCCATTCTAGAGTAATATGTTGAGTTCAGTGTAAAGGCCTTTGATGTTGAGGGCTTTACTCACCAGCGCCATCCAACTGGAGAACGTCATCAAATGCGCAGATAATCTCGTCCCTGACGTCAGGGAAACACCTATGCAAATTTCTGGTGAGGCTGGTACGGATTGCACGCTGGTGGTATGGATTGTCGCCGATTGCACGACCGATGGTGATCCTTGCTGCAACTCAAGTCAATCTCTCGTTCGCTTGACCACAGAAGAGGAGTAAACTTTGGATTGTCTATAATTCAGTGTTCGCCCAAAGGGCTAAGGCCTTAAATGTTAAAGCCCTTAAAGAGGCCTTAATTAAGGCCTTAAGGATTTTTTGGCCAGGCCTTAAGCCCTTAAAGAGGGCTTAAATTATTGGCTATCTGTTGTCTTTCGGATATATAATCGAATTCAACTTGTCGTCAGCTACCTTGGTGTGTCCCTCAGCTAAGGCCCATGAATCCTGTTTACGATTGCTTAAGCAAACTAGGTTGAGACGTGAAATTGCTTAAGACCGGGGTTAAGCGGATTAAGCTGATTAAACCCCTATATACCGTGTATAACTACATAATACATTGTTTCTCCTTGTGTCTGATACATTAAGCCGATTCAGCGGCTTGATCTGCCGTGGCAACCGGTCGACCAGTCGAGTTAAGCAGATTCAGCGGGTTGATCAGACTTTAAGCCGATTCAGCGTATTCAGCGAATTTAGCGAATTTAGCAATTCAGCGTATTAACCCGCAACACAATTGCCAGACACTTCCTAGGGCACGTCTAGGTTGTTTGAATGATGAGATTTCGTTGCTGATTGACCAAAAAAATGCTTACCATCGGACATACCACCGTCGCCAGCCCCGACACCGACGACACCCAAGATCCCAGCACGCCCAGGGGGCAATATCAGATATTCCAGTTAACCTACCTATCTACCTACCTGCAAGTGATGTGCGTCGGGACCTGTCTGTACAGACAAACAGACTGATGCCACTGAGATGCTAAGGATATGGTCGGAAAGTGTTCGAACCATCGAAGACCACAGGTCTGCTAGTGAATCGAGCTGGAATGGTGCACAGTCCAGAGCCCTGGACATCAACGTGGATTAGGTATGAAGAGAAAAGGGATGCGAGATGATGATGGTCGAGAGAAAGAGTCTGTAAGTGACGCTGTAACGCGTGACTGACAAAGCAGAAAGAAAATTGAAACAAAGAAATTGATCAAATGATCTCGCTTCGAACGCCAAGGTCAGTGCCTCTTGTCTCTAACCATCACCTCCCCCCTCCCCCCCATCTATCTCTTCCTCTAATCCTCTACATCTGAAATCCCCATTGACACACTCATCAACTTGGACCACTGCCTCCGAGTCGGCTATCATCATGCTCGACTTTCCGTCTCACCGAGTGGCACGGTGGCATTATATGAGAATGACTTCCAGTGTGGTGAGTAGAATGAATTTATTGAGTGCAACTACTAAAATATTTCGCTCCCGGAGCTCAGAGTCTGTCATTCTTCCGATGGCCACCAGAGTTATGGTGAATTGGGGGGATAAATCAGCTTAAACGGGTAAAATTGTTAAAGGTGATCCAGCGGGTGAATCTGCTGAACCCGCTGAATCCGCGGGAGTTGATGTAGCGAGTGAATCTGCTGAATCTGCTTAATGTGTCAGGCAGGAGAAATACTATATTATGTAGTTATACACAGTATATAGGGGCTTAATCCGCTTAATCCGCTTAATCCCGGTCTTAAGCAATTTCACGTCTCAACGTGTTTTGCTTAAGCAATCGTAAACAGGTGACAGAAGGCCCTCAGAATGCTTACCCTTTCAAGTTTCACGGGTGAGAAAATTACGTGCCTGCGGATTTTTTCCCGACTTGGCATTGTATTGTGATTGTAAGGCAGGGGCCGTATGCCCACTCGCTTCGACATGGAGAGAGCAGCTTGCCATGAGCTTAAGCAGTCTACAGCCAATGCTCAAAGGAGCCCGAGAAGAAGACCAACCACGAACTTTTGACCTGCGCCAAAATGCGTGAGAAAATACTCTGAAGGGCTTAAAATGCCCTTAAATTTAAGGCCTTGGCCCTTATTAAGGCCTTAAGAGCCCTGGAACCCGATTTAAGGCCTTAAGGGAGAACACTGTGTCTATTGGCATATTCAGGGTTATCGTTGCAATTCCAGGTTGACAACGCACCTCTTCTACACCCTCGCGAAAGGATAGGACATCTTCCGGTGCATTACCGAGTTCGTTGACGAGGTTGGGACCGCAGACTACAAATTCCCAGCGAAACAGACGGGCTAAGCGGAAGACTCCTTCGGGATACTGGTTGTACTTTTGCTGAATCAGCTCCGGGGCCTTCAGAAGGAACTTGAACGCGTCCCAATAGCTGGACAGAAACCCAGAAAATCCGCCGATAGGGATTGCCGCCAACTGATTGCAGTGAGAAAGGCATCTGCAGGAAGCCAACTACACACCTTCTGATTGTAGAAAGTCCTGCGGAAGGCGGTGACCACAACGACAGCCAGTGCATCGTAAATGACTAGCTTGATGTTTTCCATGGCGAGTTTCAATGCGTCGGTCTGATCCTGAGGTTGTCGGACCCAGCAAGGGATCAGTGAGTATATACAACTCTCGTCCAATTATATAGCAACAAGTACGGGCCTATGACACGAAGAAGTCATGTAACCGCGTTCGAAATCAGCGCGCTCTTAAGCATGAGAACGCGAAGCCAGAAGGTTGCAAAAATACCACCAATAGGAAAGCGAGCTTCCTAAATCGGCCGTTGATCATCAGGTCGTGACTTTCCGTCAGCGCCAAAGGTCAGAAAATGGAAATGGACAAGGGTTCGGACAGCCTGGGTCATGTTGAGTGATTTGCGCCACCATTGGTGATTTCACGGAGGACCAGTCTGAGTGTGTTGCCTGAGGTAAGATTAAACGGCCGAAATCCGGAATAAATACATAGCGAAAGGAGTATTGCTTCGACGCTCTATTATCCACGCCCCTTGCAGTGGGAAGAACATGTCAACGAAAACTTCAGGATCAAAGGGCTCCTCCACCGACGACTCTCTCGATGTGCCTGTGTAGCTCTCGAGCCTGGCACCAAACCGGCTGCCGCCACGTTCGGCGCCGAGATGGACTCCAACGAATAACTCAAGAGCTTCAGCTAACTCACCAACCTGACCACCCGACAAGATTAGCACCAATTTCAACATCCAGTCAACAAAGAGCAAATAAATGCACGCTTCGAGATCGCGCGCGGCCTCGGCTGTGACGCCGACAGCACGCGCCGCGTCCGCATCCTCCTCGCAGAAATCTGCTCAGTAAAGGATCGTGGCGCTCTGCATGGGCGAGTAGTGCAGCGCGGGTATGACACGGGGAGGTACCGAACCGCGCGCGAGTTCGCAGGCGCCGAGGGCTGCCATGTCGTGCGGCGCCCACCCAAATCTAAAATGCCTTGTACCTGTGAATTCAAATCGAATTGGATAAAGTTTTCTAGTAAACGAAGCCAATTTACTTGCTAGCAGTGGCTGTATACGTTTCACGCAAAATAAAGAGTGAAAAGAGATTTTCGGAAAGATGTTGAAACCCTATTAGGGATATGTGGCAGCAAATGAAATATGCGGATGGAACTGAGTCTGACCGTGCGTCCACGGAATAGTGAAGTAAGGATTTTTTTGCGATGGGATTGGGATTTACGCGTGATGCGTCATGTTTCGGATAAGTCACGTGGTCGCGTGTTTTTTTTCCCTCCTTCTCCATCACTATACACCTAATTCTCGTCTCGCCACTCGCTTATACTAACCTTTCACGGTAATATTTCATGCCTCGCCTCGCTATTGAAAGGTGCGGGGAGCGGAAGTGCCAGTTTCAGTGCCGAGGCAGAGCGACGACTTGTTTACCTCGGGAATAGGCCATATGCACCGGGTACACAAAAAGATATTGTGCCTGTAAATTCACTGAATCTCTTTCTACAGTACCTTCCCAACTGCATTCACCTGTTTTCAGAGGCGCTAGTTTGAACATGCATGATGCCGTGCTAATGGATCCGCGTTAAATTCTCCGGACTGAGCCATATGGGGAATGATATTGACAGGCTGTTCCACAGCGCTGCACAGGCCCGGGGACCTGCGGGATCCATCTCAACCTCCATGTCTGTACGCATCCACAGAGTTCTGAAGTTATCCCGCCCTCGATTGTTCTCCGCCCCCGATGATTGGATCTCTCCGCTGATCGTTATATCTCGCGGTCTGGTGTCCGCGAGCAACTGCGTACCCTTCCCATACGTGAATACCGCATTGGCGGGCGGTCTGGCACTCCTAGAACTCATTCAAGTCAGTGGATAGTATAGAAATATTCCATTTTTAGGCTGATTTTCGTTTAGACAGTCGGACAAACGACGGACGACCTCAGATATCTAGCCGAGTCTGTGGTTACGATAATGAAGCAGGCTATTGCGCGAAGAAATGGACTCTCACCCGACAAGCACGGAAACGAACCTCTCACAAGTCTGCATGGAGTTCAATACGTATGCCTACAGGGCCGTGGTTTCTGCAGGATCTAATCCATCCTTCGTTTTGAATCTAGGCACTTGACCCGACTTTCCACCGATATCGAGGCGATGTCGAAGGATTGGTCCTCATCGAAATTCAAGAAATACCTCAAAGTCAACTCAGTGCGAGACGAGATCACTCAATTCACTCGGCGGGTAACCGATATGCGAGCCAATGCTACGGTGAGAAATGCGATCCTTGATCCATATACTTACTGACTACCCAATCATCAGCTCATTGCCGCTACTGGAACCCGGATGGAACTAGCGAGGGTGGCCAGCGCAGTCGCCGAAGTCCAATCCAGCGTTTGGGAGATTCAAACTGCCATGGGATCGACAACGACGAATCGGAATCGAGACCTTGTCCGCTTCGAGGAAGCCGTAAGCGCTAGCGCTACGATACTCCACAATTCTTCAAAATTTAACCCTGATATTCAGTTTCACGCCCTCAAGATAGGTGACATCGAGTTGGATTTTGAGACAGCTCGGACGTCGTCCTCTCGCGATGATCTCGGTGGATGTTGATGGATCTATAAATTGGCCGCCGCCGATGTACCAATTTCCGGTCATGGAGCGTCCGGCAGAAACAGGTGTGACTCAGTGAGTAATGCTTTTATCTGTTGTATATTAGTTCCGCTCACTTCATATATAGTTTTGTTGTGCCGTTGAACGGCAGGCATGGGCCGTGGAAATCGTTATATGACGACCGCCCGCGCTGTGGCTACTTCCTCAACGCGCAGATAGGATTTGGGGCAGATGTCCCTGATATAGCACTTGCCTGGATCACTCAATCGACCGCATTTATTACGAAACAAGATGCACGGCAGCTCTATGTCCGTAAGTTTGACCTCGAGGCATATTTCACCTAGAAATAATGAAACGCTTATATTTTTCCGTAGCCACTCAAACCGACCTCCGCCTGATGTGGGAGATGGTCCTTTGCCAAGAAGAGACTGCCACGACGCCCGAGTCGCTCAGCTTGATGGAAATCTTGCCAGACCACCTTCATGTCTACGTCCAGGTTCCAATCATTGATGGGCGTCGCATTCTCGAGCCCCGCATATACTGGTCCACAGATGCTACGAGCAAAGACACATCCCTTATTCCACTCGGGACATTCAAGATACGCATGACATGGGAACTGGTGGTTAGTGCCTCGACATGGGAGCAACACCACTATGAGGTGGCGAAGAGTGTGCAAGAGGAGTGCGGATTCGACCCTGCAACCAAAACTGCTGCGAAAGCATTGGGCATCCCGTTATTGAAGGCCTGCGATGCCACTTCTGTTGAACCATGCGTTGATGGTATGTTGCATCTGAGATTAACTCGGCAAACACTGACTGGTTCTCAGAAGAAGCTTCACGCCGTGACTTCGTCACTTTTAGGCCACTTTTAGTTTAATCCAAAACGAGAGATTTTGAGGGGAAGAAAAAACTGGGGCGAAAGCAGACTCGATACTTATCATTTTAAAGGCCACCGAAGTTGATGCCGAAACATCAAGTTTTTTGTCAAATTTTGAGTGGCTCGAAACGGATCCACTCAATTGAGTTTAGCCGAAACTTTCCGTTTCGGGCCGCTCAAAACTTGACAAAAAACTCGTCGTTTTAACATCAACTTCGGTGGCCTTAAAATGATGAGTATCGAGGCTGATTTCTGATTGCTTTTTCTTCCACTCAAAATCTCTCATTTCAGATCAAATTAAAAGTCACTCAAAATTGAGGAAGTCACGGTGTGCTTGGTGCCGGAAAGGGTTTGAGTTTGATCCCCACGAACTCCATCGGAGGGACTCCCGTGTAACCAGCAATAATTAATATGCCCACTATAGCCCTTGTATTTCCTGCAGTACAGTACAGTACTGTACGTTTCACGCAAATAAATTTAACGAGAGATTTCTGGACGAAAAGTTTCAAGGACCCAGGAGAACCCAAGATATGCGGATGGAACTGAGTCTGTCCGCGGGTCCCCGGGTCCCCGGCACTGCGGTGGCCGATGGATTTTAGGGACAAAAACATGTGGTCCAAACATGACTTCCCGTTTGGGTAAATTTTCCTCGCCGCCCCAAAGATCCGGAAAAAATGATCAATTTTTGGACATATGTTGTGCATCAAAAACCGAGTCTATTTTTTGATCCCAAACTCCCATGAAAAACACGCTATGTTCAGTTTCTTTTTAGTTGAGAAACAGACCCCTTTTCGAGCACCAAACAGGTGTTTTTCCATTGTAATCCCTCTGTTTGGGACACAAAACAACATATTTCTACTGCTATAAAAGCGACAGAAAATGGGGTATTTTTCTCGAGCGTTTGCGATGCAAAGGGGAATTGAATTTGGGTTTTATTTGTGAATCAAAAATGTATCCGAGAAAGTGGATTTTTAGGATTATCTTTTGGACGACTATAAAAATACAGGCAAACGGGAAGACATGTTTGGATCTGGTGTTTTGTTCCCAAAAAGTCATCGGCCACTGCGGTGCGGGGTAATAAAGTATTTTCGCGAGATCTGCGTGTGACGCGTCACGTTTCGGATGAGTCACGTGGCCGCGACACTTCGTCCTCCTTCTCCAGGACCTCCTTTTCCTCGTCTCGCCACTCCCTTATACTCGCCAAAATACATCCCCCGAACTCCCTTCTTCCCCATGCCCGAATCGAAACCAGCGAGTCTCGATGAAGATACGACCAAGCCCCACAGCAATCACGCCGAGTTCCTCGCCCTCCAGCTTCTGAATCCTCCACTTCATCCATCTCGCAGTATCACTCTGCTCTGAACAGTCCCACCACCTTTTTCGAGCTCGATTCCTATCCCCCAGTCGAGCAGGAGAGAGAAAATCTTATTCTCGTTTTCACCAGGTGCGTATCGTTGTACTATATCTCTTCTTTGTGTTTTCCGGTCCTATATAATCTCGACGGGACCGACTCACAGATAATAGGGTCGTTCACAGTTCCCTTTTTCCTGCCCTTTTTGTCTCCCTTTTTCTGTTCCTTTTTCTGCTCACCAGTCCTTTTTTCAAGTACACCAATAAATAAATTACATATATTGAATTTACACTCCCTTGGACTTATTGGGACCATACATGTTTGAAAGGTACCTCCAGAAAGTGAATGGTGAGCCCCAGAGTCGTCGTATCTGCTACAAGATCGAAAAAGGGAAGCAAAAAGGGCGGAAAAAAGGGAGTTCGCGTGGGGGGTTTCACAGTAGCCCTTTTTTCTTCCCTTTTTCACCTCCTTTTTCTCTGGTTTTCCGACGGTTTTGCACTTATACATGGTTTCTTTTCCCTTTTCACACCTTTTTACATAGCTAAACTGAAAAGGGAAAAAAAAAACCGGGCAAAAAACGATGGGAATACCAAAAAGTAAGAAAAAAGGGAAGGAAAAAGGAGCGCAAAAAGGGCTACTGTGAACGACCCCAATATGTGCTGCCGCGAAGACCAGCTCTTCGTCATCGCGGTGCCGTTGGGGGGCGTGCGGAGCGTTCGCTGCTTTACGGGTCACACTACGGGGTATGGATTCGTTCTGTGCGTCTCCTCGCTGTCTGGTCTAGACTGGTTCCTGTGACTGAAGACCATGTTCCGACAGGTTGCACGCCCTCGCTGCGGCAGAGAATTTCATCCTGACGCTAAGGCGAAGCGGAATCCAGGTGTCGCTTTCCAAGGTCGAAGCATACATTTTTTTCCAGCCCGACTCGAATTGTTGCTCATCCATGGGAATAGACAGGTAAACAAACCCCCGTGCGCGGTACCCACCCCGGACCTGTCCTCTTACACTCTGTTTCCCTCAGCCCGTTTATGTCTGCTGAGTCAAGTTCCGATCGGGCGTCCGCGGGGACTTCCACCTCCGCCTCCCTCAGCGCGGACGGGGACGCGGCCGACCGCAAGCGCGAGCTCAGCTTCAAAGCCAAGATGGCTGCACTCCAGGACAAGCAGAGTACGAATGTTTACATCGAGGGGTGCGTCATTCTACGCCTTCGCATCGATATTATCAAGAAAACAGTCCCCCTGACGTCCTGCTTCACCCCTGCAGGCTCCCGATGGGCGCTGATCGGAATGTTTGTCTCTCATTGCTCCGGTGCTGATTTATTCTACGAAACCATACGATACGATGTATGTAGACCTTGCTGGAGCTGGTATACCCGTACGTGATCCACAGTAGCTGGTTCTTAGCTCCCCGCGCCGCAGGGGCAGACAGACTATGATTGTGTTTATACGGTGCGTGCGCGTTTCGCGTCCCTCTTTCCTTCCTTCCGTCATCCTCATGCATTCCTTTTGCTTTCCGCTTTCATTATCACTCATTGGAATATCGTTTTCTTGTTATATTTACATGTATACCTATTCTTTCTCCGAGTTGCATCGCTACTTACTGAATCTAATCTTAGACGCAGGACGGAGCCGCGTACGGCGGCGGAGGACCTCATTCTGAATCTGATCGTCGTCGAAGAGCAGCTTGATGCCCCCGTTGGAGGATTCGAGCGTAAGCTCGTCGCCGGGCCACGGGTCCGCATCGCCCTTCTTCCCCCACCCCTCTCGTTCTCGCCCCGCAGCATAATCCCCAAACGCCCCCACAAAACACCGCCGCACCCCGCCCTCCTCGCCGAACTCTGTCACCGCCCCTGCGAGCGCGCCCGCAAAGCGCACGGAACCGTTGCGCGTGCGGATGGTGAGCGGCCCGCGGAAGGCGCGCGGGAGGCGGAGGGTGATGCTGCCGTTGGAGGCGCGCGCGGTGAGGCGGAGGGGCGGGCGGGCGGCACCATTGCCACTACTGGTGGAGGGTGTGCATGTGCGCTGCAGGGGCGGCATGAGGTCAATGCGGAACGCAAGGGAGGGAAGGGGGACGCACCAGGCGCGCGGAGATGGCGCCGTTCGACGAGCGCAGGAGCATCGTCACCGGGCGCGGTTGCTTGATGTCGCCGTCACCGCCGACGACGACGTAAATATCGACGTCGATCGACCCGTTGCTCATGTGTAGCGCGAGGTTGCGCCGCGCGCTCTCGGTCGGTTCGTCCGGCGCGAGGGGCGGGAGAAACGATGCGGGGATGTGGATGCGCGGGTCGATCACGTAGGTGCCCTTGATGGTACCGTTGCCAGGGCTCAGGGAGAGGAAGTTGGTTGGCTTGATGTTGGGGGGCGGGGGCTCAGGCTGGGTCTGTGTTTCTGTCTGGTGTGGCGGGGGCGCAGCACTCGGCTGGGAGGGACTCTGCGGTTCCGGGCCGACGTACTCGGGCGGTGGGTCGTCCTGCGGAACGATGAATCAACGAGGATGAACGGGACTGAGAGCGAGAGAGCGCAGCGTACGTGGTCCGATCCCCGATTGACGACGATATCCAGCTGCTCCGAGTCCGCGTCTTTCACGCCGGAATCCGGTGTAATGATCATCGCGATAGTTAGTTGTGGAAGACGGACGAGAGAGAGAGATCAAGTTTGGGCGTTTGAGTGTCCAAGTGCGCAGGCAGTGCGAAGCTGCTGCTGCGGATGGAGTGATCCTCGTGTATCACAGCGTTGAACCTCGGAGTGACTTGCGAGTATATGGATCCTAGTAGAAGAGTCGAGAGCTGTCGAACTGGGTGTACCAGTGGTTTATATGTTGCTGTCCGATGCTGCAGAGCAAGCGATAATGCTATGCTTGATGCCAATTGCCTTTTGGAGCGTCGGGATTGATGCGACTCGGCTTCTTCCGAGTAGTACAGTCGTGAACGAGACTCACGCCAGGCAGAGCAGGGCGTAGAACATCGCTGAACTTATCCCATGGTCCGCAGCCTGGCAGCAGGCGAATTTTTGCTAGAACGTCAAGGTCCGGCCGGAGCGCGAAGAACTAATATAGCAGAACACCGACGGCCGCACAAGTAAGAAGTAGCGCAGACCGGAGAACGCTAAGCTCTTTAAAATCGGACTCGACGAATCTTGATCTTCGCGGCTAGCCCCCGTTTGCCGTCTAAGCACAAGCGAACTTCACGCAAGGGCCGTCAACGCATGGGGATAAAGCAAACATTACACATAGTTTTATCGACTATCATTAAAACTTTTTTGTGTAGAGTCTCACTACGGGAGACTAGCAAACATTATGAAGCGGTTCATTTTTTTCGAGGACTGGCAAGTCTATTTCGTTGCCTATTACTTAGCAGGGAAAACAATCGATTTTTATGCGTAGCTTGTCATACCTGATAAAGAGAGCTGGGACACTGTAAACAATTCTTCATTAGTTGTATGGATTTTGGTTCCCAAAATTTGATTTCCGGATTGGATGAATAATGTTTATAATTATTGCGACCCATCTTTGGCATCAAAATATCATTTTCAGCGAGGACCAGTGGCGAGGCCAAGTGTTGAATGAAAGCCATTAATTTTTCAGACCCCCCAGGTGGACATTCACAATATCTCATACAGCCACGGCGGCATGATTCTGGAACCCTGGATCAGTCCACAAGCCAAACGGGTGAAGGCGGAATGATGACGGGAACGTTCGGATCGTGCGAGCGCTGTCAGGCATTGAGCGACGTTTTGCTTTCTTGAAGTTTCTTCCCTCAACCTTCACGACGCTGGCCAGCATTCACTTTTGGGCTCCAGAAACTGTGTCTCCCAGCGACATTTTTAAAGCCGTGCGTCTCCCGTGTCTTCCTCAAGCTCCCGGGCGCTGAAACCGTCTCCTGTTGGCAGGACTCTGTTGGCTGTTAATCGCCAGGGCTTACATTGCATCAGGAAAAACCCCCTTTGCCAATTGTTCAAATTTTGTCACCAATTTCTGACAATCTCAGAGTGCTGCAAATTGTTGATAAATGTCAACCAAATGTTGACATTTCTAGACACACTTGACCATTCCTTTGAAAAAACCTGAGAATCAATCTTAAATAATGGCATAACTGTATTTTAGGTCCTGAAATGCTCAAGGCTTGAATGAATCAGAAGAAGTTATTTTTTTCGGTCCAAGGTGACACAAAAACAACATGTCAGCATGTTTCAACCATCCACAAAGGTTCAGTCATTCAAACAATAAGAGGAACACGAGGAAACCTAGCTGCCGTCGTTGCGGGCCAAAAGTTTCATTGGGTTTCAACTTGGTTTCGACGAAATCCTTCTAAGTCCTAACCGACGCGTATCAACACCGCCCGCGCCCGCCGCCGTAATGTGCACGTGTTCGCGTAAGATGGTTCGTTTTGATAAAGCCACGTCAGGCAACGTCACATTCCTTCTTCCTTTCCCCCATCTTCACCACTCACCCTTCTCTTCCCACTTACCTAGGTATCGTTCTATGGCCTTCACATCGAGCCAGCACCCCGCTGAACGTCCCCAGATCCTTCGTCAAGATCTCCAGGGTGCATCGGCCATTCCCGATGAGCTGCATCGCCGAAGCTTGGGCGCATCGGCTCTTAGCATGGTGAGGCCTTCTTTTACCCAGATTCTTGAACTCACCTTTCCTGTTAGGCCTGTCTAGTGCCGCATGTCCTGCGCTCCCCGGTGGGCCGCTTCTACATGTCATCGATATTGTTTCAGCGCAGGTGTGTTACCTTTTTTTTTTACCGCTCCATTGTGCTGACTGATCGCTGTTGCATTTAGTCTCGATCGTCAACACTCTCAGCCTCTCCTCCAGCCACAACCTACGCCTTCTTGTTCTATGGTGTGTGCACACGAACCCATTCCACGCTCCGGATCATAATTTATGGTAGATTGTACAAACGCGCACCCACCATGCTGGCGTCCATCAATACACACCCACGCCCGACGGAAGTTCCCGTTGAGTTCTATATCACCTCCATCTGTATCTTATGTATCCCCACAGATGATTTAGATGACTTGCAGGTTATGTGTTCCCCATGACCGCGGTAAGCAAAATTTGCATCAATTATCTCGGCCCGTATTGACGACGTCTTCAGAGTTGCTTGCATACATTTGATGTGCTCGTGGGGTTGTCGGGGAGGAGGTGGAGGAGGAGGGTCCCCGAATGATGGTGTGGTATGATTGTGTGGTTGCTAGTTTAATGTAGTATATCAGTTTACCGCATGTACAGTAGTTCGGGTGTGCAATACAACCATTTATTTTATTCCTGCATTACAATCCAAGTAAAGGTCTCACATTGTGCTACATTATGTCACTATTGGCTTCAAATCGTCGAAAATTGATGGAAAATTGGTAACAATTTTCAGGGACCAGTCAATTTTAACATTTTTCGAGAATATGCCAATTGTTGACATTCTGCGTGAAATGTCGGTGATTCGGAAGATTTCTCCCCACTTGTAGCGAAATGCCAAAGGGGGTTTTTCCTGATGTGATACCAATCTTCTTCCCTCAAACTGCGCCACTTCTTCGCCTCAATGACCTCAATGACCTCGGGCGGAAAGCTCCCCATAGAGCTCGAGCGGCTTGTCTTTGAGTTCGCCGCCGAAACCCGGTCCACAATCCCGAACCTGATCCTCGTTGCTCAGCGCGTTCGAGTATGGCAAGTATCTATTTTTTTTAAAAATCGTTTCGCACAGGGCTGATCTTCGATTATCCTCTGGTCAGGCTGGAGCCACTGCTTTACAGGGTTCTCCAGCTCAGCAGACTTCATCTCGCTGCGAAGGTCATAGAATCGGTGCAGACAAAGCCACCCATGTTTCTCGCATCCACAGTGCGCCATGTCCTTGTCTATGCGAGCTATGCGAGCACACTGGATCCCGGACTGTTCATTGGTTTTCTCGAATCGTGCCTGGGGATCACCAGCCTGTCCGTCTTAGGCAGTATCGCAGGTCCTCACCTCCTCCCCGTCTTGGGCAACATGCGCATTCAGCGTCTCAGCGTGGACCTGGGACAGCTTTTCCGCGATGAACAAGATGTAGAGGGAGAGGTTTTCGGAGAATACCACGCTGTCGATATGAACTACCCCCTCTTCGCCGTTGTCTCCCATCTCGAGATCTACGATGGTTTCGACACCGAGGTAGAAGAGCCCGAGGTGATGCAGTGGTTGAGGGGCCTGTCGGCCCTCCCTGCCCTCACGCACCTCGCATTAAACTCCCCACCGCATCTACAGGTTCTGTCCTCCGTACTCGGCGCCTGTCCACGCATCGACGCGCTGCTCGTGCTGTTCCCTGTTGTCCAACAAGACTCCGCGAAGGAATACCTCGAATATATCGGCGGCGCCATCTCCGACAGCAGGTTCGTAGTTGTGATGTACAAGAACTATTACGCCGACTGGGAGCTGGGGGCGAGGGGTGGGAGTGATGTCTGGGCTCGCGCAGACGACTTTATTGCTCGCAAGAAGCGTGGGGAGGTACAAGGTGCGTTCGACTTTGTACTGTCACAGTGCGTTTACAGTTTGCTGAATTGGCGACCGCAGCGGGCGATTATTTCCTTGATGACTCCGGCGGCTGAACCGCATGACTGACATAAGGGTGGTTTCGCACTGTATCCAGCGCCTCTTATCAATATTACACAGTTGCAATTTGGCTTGGACCGAACCTATCATAACTCGGCTGCGCGCTAATTAACAACGTGTTTGAGGTAACTTGAGCTCGGCGTGGGCCAAGTCGATGGATTTCCCCGAAGGGATGCTCGCACTGGCGGCATCGGGTTTTCAGCTACAGGTACTTCAAGTTCGGCCTTGATTGCACTGGTTAGGAGCATGTACATATGTTCTGTCCTCTGATTTTATATCCCTAGTATTGAAAGCAGTAGAGAAATGGGTATTCCCGCTATGTATATAGTGGGTTTATGGGGGGATCTCAAAAAACAGTTTCGTTAGCGTTTCATACGAATGACGGGGTCAATTTTTTCCGTATTGGGCCTGATGCCATCGCACTATTCGTGATAGCATCGCATTTTTCGTGATAGCATCGCACAATCTGTGATGCCATCGCGTCATTTTTGACAGAATATTCCCTTGATGCCCTCCTGAACGTCCGCATTTCTTAAGAGCTGCCCCACACCGCCGTTTCTGTTTCCTGTCACCTCGACAAACGAGACTCCATCGCCGTCCAATTGCTCCTGACAAACTCTCCTCACAAACTGTCTCACACCTGCTTCATCCTATGACTCATATGACCATCACTAGTTGCCGCTCTCAACTTGCCCCTAGCAAACTCTGACAAATGTCAATCTTCGTCGACTTGCTCGCACTGGAACAGTTTCTACAGTTGGACCGTGACACACAGTTCTTTCCCCTGAATTTGTGTCATGCTTCCTCCTCGCGATGGCTTCTTTCTGATTACTGTTGACTTCGGCCCTCTTGGTCTGCCCTCTTGGTCGGCTTTCCATTGCTCTCTACTGCGATATCTACCTAGCCGCCCAATCTGTCAATTAGGGCAAGACTGGGTGGCTTACCTGTGCCATTGTTTAACTGAAGCTGGATTCCAGGTCGATGCGACTTTCAATCCTCTCCTTTTTTGGGTCCACCTGCTTCATCCTCAGTGAGTTATTAGTTCCACTTATGTCCTCCAGTAGCCTTTTTCCCCCCTTCTTTCCTGCTTTATTGCAAATCTATCTACAAACATTACATATAAAATTGTCACTTCACGACTTTCATCGAATCTCTCCTTCCTTGGGGCTTTGCTCATAAACCTTAGGCTCCATTCGGCTGTCGTGATTTAGCGGCACTTGGCGCCACTTGAAAACATCGTTACTTCGGCCACTCGGGCAAATCGTGCCATGCCAGGGTTTCCACGGACCCACAGCCCATCAGACTAGGTCATACCATGGTAACGGGCTGCCGATTGGCTGTCCGACGGTCCAGAAGCAATCCAGAGTGGTCTGGGAAACATCACGCGGGACTGCGAAGGTACCCTCGGTATGTCGGCACGACTGGGCGAAATAACGATGTTTCAAAGTGCCGCTAGGTGCCGCTAAATAACGACAGCCGAATGGAGCCTTATGTTTCTTGCCCTCGAACTGAGTATCTTATTGTCTGCATCTGAAACGGCTCTTCTGGATGCTCACATAGCTTGTGTTTGGGCACGTCACATGCCGTCGCTTTGTCCCGTATCGACCTTTTCTGGGTATCATGTGTCGTGAATTTCTTGCTGATCAGTCTTCTCGGAACCGGTCTACGAATATTTTGCATAACATGGAAAATTTGTCCAAGGGATCCCATGTCGCACTTTTCCGTTCTCATGAAATCATTGAGCTAAATAAGAACATCACTAGTGGGACTGGAGTGTGTTTGTCTAATGAGAGCTCTGTGTACACATTGTGTGTTCATCTTTGCTGTCCCAATGAACAGAATGCCGGACGCGGTGAAGAGTATGACTACAAGGACCCGAATAAGTTGCTCCAGATTCAGATCCTTTCCCAGCTTTTCCCTGTTCTACATCTGAAGCTTTACGACGACTTCTCGAGCTTCATGATATCAGCTCCGTGGAATCTGACAAGAAGCGTCATCTACGTTGACTTTAAAAAGGTACCTTCACCAATTAAGATTTGGTAAATTTCCTCAGAACAAACCACACTCTAGATCTAGAGAAAGTCCACAACTTTAAGCTGCATGGCCGCAGGTTTTACCCGACAGTTTGAGGCAGAAACTTCTCAAGATGTTCAATTTTAAAATATCGGCTGCGGTGACATTTTCTTGCGGAAGTTGTACTGATGCCCCGTGAAGCATCGTGACCTTCTCGACTTCGATGAATTTGAACTCGATCTCTTTAAGTGACCAGATCATTCTTGTTCTTATCCCTATAATTAGACTCGAACCAGTCCAAATCCTCGAAGATCGAAGACAGTCGTTCGATCAGTGATGGATAGGGACTGGAAGATAATCATGCCATTTAGTACAGTCGGGAGTTGCCGAGCTCTTTAAAAAACTTAGACAAAATTTCGCGAAAAGCTGGAACATCGACCTCCGCAATTCACTAATACTAAGAGGCAATATAGTAGATATACAAATCTTAAGACACTCTACGTTCTCCGAATTTCGATCCGAGCAGATTTGACTGCTGTAGAGCGCGATTACCGGCGGCGCGCTGACTCAGCAAATCCCCGCCCAAAAGCCCCTCAACGCGTCTCGACGCCATCACAAGTCGAAGCCTGGAACTACTTCAAAACGAAATAGATTCTCAAGGTACTCATCGAAGCTTTCAAATTTGTGCTCCCCATCCTCTGTGGGCCTGGTCAAATGGGCCTCCACCACCACTTCCTTCCGACATGCTTCACCGATGATTGGTGCTTGACTGGAGCCCGGAGACCCATTCTGGCTCGTCGAAGATGTTGCGGGTGGCCGTCTCCGAGTATTAGACTGCCGCGGGGGCGCGTAGCGAGTCTTGAGAGGTGTCGGTGTGGTATATTCATCTCCGCTTCCTAGCACGACTTCGGGCTGTTTTCGGCGCCATTTGGGGGTCTGCGGCACATATTCCTCGTCTTCAGGGGCTTCCCTGAGGCGTCGAAAGCCCATCAGGTGTGAGTGTAGGTGCAGCGAAGAAAGAGGTGGATGCACGAGTACAAGGAGATGATTGCGGTGAGATTGCTGAGTCAGCGCTGCAATAGTAATCGCGCTCTGCAGCACTCGAATTTGCTCAGATCGGGATTCGGAGAACATAGAGAGTCTTAGAATTACAATCCCTACGAGACTGTCTCTTACGATTTGTGAATTGAGGAGGTCGATGTCTGGCCTTTCACGAAATTTTGGCTAAGACATTTAAAAGTCTCGGCAACTCCCGACTGTACTAAATGGCGTGATTATCTTCCAGTCGCTATTTCACCGACCGGTTGATCGACTATCATCAATCTCTCGGTTTTCCGAATTGCGACTGGTTCGAGTCTACCCTATAATACCGCAATGGACGTTGGTCTGGAAGGGCCTCGCGCCGAGGACGAATTAATATTCGAACTCTTCACAACGAGAGCACCATACTTGGTTGCACCCCCATTGCCATTTATCCACCCATGTCCCCAGGGAACAACACACACTCTAGCCTCCTCGTTGATAGTGAAAGTCTTATGAAGAATGCAGACACCAGCCGACCTGCAATTATCACTTGCAAAAAGTGTGCCAGTGTTCTCCGTGTAGATAGAGATCCTGCGCGCAACCACAACTATCTTGGGCCTGTACCTTCAGAATTTCAGAATCTCGGAGTGGTGGGATGCGGCGCGACAGCGCCGCGTGAAGGCCCCATGCGAGCTGGTTGTCGCGCAGCGACGACCGAGCGAGTTTGGGGCCGAAAAAATGATCTGACGGTGCATGCAAATTACTTCAAATGATATAAATGTTTTCAGAACAATTTCAGGATGGGTTTTGAGTCACTAATACTCATTGCAGTAATAATAAAATCTACATTTAATTTACATACTCTGATGTTGTGGGCCTGTGGCTGCATTGACGAGCTCGGAGGAGCATGGGGGGGGGTATATTATACTCACTGGTCCACAGGCTGAACAACGAGAGATCTCGGTGGTGCTACATAGCGGGCTCTGCCGCAAAGCGGGCTACATCAGTTATTAAAGTGAGAAAATTGTCGCCCCACCCCAAGACGAAGGCGTGTTTAAAATACGTTGCACATTAACACGCAGCCGAGTTGCAATTGATGGCCAGGATATGATGTTGCCGACATTTCCATCAAAGACCAAACAGTAGACCGCGATAGCGCTACTTGGCGCCCCCTACCTCGAAGCCAACCGCTGCAGTTCTAGGCTCTCGAATTTCAGTGCGGTCACCTGCGAGGCTGCGACACCTTTGGCGCTCCAGTGAGTCAGCTCCCGAGTCCTGAGGCTTGGCGTATTTTGCTATTGTCAACGGCCTCAATAAAGTTCCTGGGCCTTCCATTATAGATGGAAATCAATCCACTTCTGGTAGAACCAGTCCGAGAAGATGTCCTACACCAATCCTACACCGTTAGATGCACTATAACGCCCAAACTCCGTTGCTGGCGCCCTGCATTTCATCTCACATAGGCGCCTATGGCGTCTTCCTATTGACACGTGTCGATAAGAATGGACATCCTTTCCCTCCACAGCATTCGGTCCTTTAAAAGGACAGGCACGCGCCTATCCCCCATCCCACCATGCACCGCCGACTGACTTCCTTGCTAAAACCACAGAAAGCCCCGCTCCCTTCTCCGTCTTGCTACCCTGCGGAAGACGACTCTGAGTCAAAGGTGTCGACGATCGAGGTCGGGAAGGATGAGCCCCTCCCGCCCGCGCTACTGAAAACCAAGAGTGTGGATTACTTCTATTCGACCTGGTCCAGGACATGGAAGTACAGGGTGTGTCGCATTCGTCGTCGTTGTACAAGGTCTCATCCTGGTTCCAGAAAATGAGCGCCAAAGCAACGGCGGAGGCACTTCCCGTTCTTTCGAATGCACACAATGACCCGTGGAGGGAGTATGGATTGGTGTGAGTGCGCCACCCATTGTTCTAGTCATATTGAGTCAACTTGAAAATTAGTCTTGTACGCACGGTACCCCAGGACAAGAACATGGAACCGACATTCCAAATCGTGATTAAGAGCGAATACATCATGCGAGCATGCCAGGATATTATCCCTGGGTGGGGCGGTGCCAATTGGCAGGAAGACCAGGCCGAGACGGCTCATGGGTTGGCGGTGAGCGCCATGCCGGTATCTTCCAACCGGATCTTATGCCACAGCAGTTCAAACCTGAAATTTTCCTCGCCTGCCTTCCGAACTTGATAGCGTATCGGGATGCACTCAAGCATTCCTCGGAGCTGGAGAGCCGCCTTTCGTCCTCTGTGGATCTTCTGATATCCTTCGTGCGCGCACAGTTTGGGAGCACACTTGCCAATATCGAGCGACTCACGTCGCAGGGGATGATCACATTTGACCTCCTTTATACCATCTTCCTTCCCCGGACATTGGTAATGGCGCGCTGCGCGATCACTGGCGCGGAGCGCATTTACCTCCTTCGGTATTCCAGATTCACGATCGTCGATGGTATTCCTGAATGTACCCTCGAACTCGAAGGCGTCGATTTCATCGATCACGCGAACGGAAATCTCGCTCTCGGCTACGTCTCCACCAGCAGAACCCTCGAGCACTTCATCGGCACCGTGCCCATCAGCTCACTGCTCATATTCCCGCTCAAGTTTCACCCGCGTGAGGCGGAGCTGCGCGAGACGGTCCTTCAGCGGGGTCAGAAGTGGGTCGATCTCATTGGGGTTCATCACATGGAGTACAACGGGACTGCGGGGTCGTATGCTCATGGCTCGGCCTCGCGGCATCGTGATTGGCTCTCCCGACTCCAGGTACGCGTCCGCGGATTCTGACAAGCTGAATTGAACCCAACATCGACAGGTCGAAAGTCGCATTATGGTCGACCGCGGTACGTTTTTCTACGATATCCCGGATAATGCTCATCCGACATCCACAGCGATGTTCCGTCGTGTGAACCCAGATTACTTGTTTCCCAGGCTCGCGCATCTGAGGGACGGAGAGTTGAATATGGGGCCCGACTTGTATATTCAGCTGAAAGACGGGGAGAGGTCGAATCTCTCGACCGAGGACCTGCTTATCACGCCAGCCGTCGTGTATGGGTACGTATCTCAGTCTTCTGCATTCACTTCTGTCCAATGATCATGAATCGCAAGGTTCTCGCTCTCTGATAAACTGTGGCGTAAATACTCGTCTCTCCTGTTGCATTGCTCTGGCTAACACCGCTGAATCCATAGTCGAGTTCGACATCACCCAGGTCACACCCGTGTCCTGGAACGCAGACGCGTTCGCAAATCTTGTGCTACCTGATGAGCACAAGAATATGCTGCGCTCCTTGATCGCGGCGCATTATGAAAAGGCAGGCTTTGACGACTTTATTAGAGGCAAGGGGGCAGGGCTCGTAGTCAATTTGTTTGGGCCTCCCGGTGTTGGTGAGTGAAGGGACCACGATCTCTTTCAGTTCCCTTTTCCTTTTACCGGCTGACGATGTTTAAAGGCAAAACCTTCTCGGCCGAAGCGACGGGTGACTATGTTAAACGACCATTGTACGTGATCGGAGGTGGGGACCTGGGCACTGCCGCTCTGGATGTGGAGGACGCGCTTGTGCGTGCGTTCAAGCTCGCGACAGCGTGGAAAGCTATTGTACTCATTGACGAGGTACGCATTCGGCATGCAACATTTTTCCGCGAAATTCATTGGCATATTGCTCAGGCGGATGTCTTCTTGGAACGCCGCTCACTCAACGACTTGCACCGTAACGCCATGATTGCAGTTTTGTAAGTCGCTCTCTTGTTCTTCATCTCCACCGAAACATATGTTGATGGATCTGTCCCTTCAGTCTGCGCCAGGTCGAATACTACCGAGGCATTCTTTTCCTCACCACCAATCGCGTGCAGGCATTCGATGAGGCATTCCTCTCGCGGATCCATGTCGCCTTGCACTTTACCGAACTCTCAGAGACGTCGCGTGCCAAGGTGTGGCGCGCTTTCGTTCTCAAGGCAGGCATACAGGACATCTCCGACCAAGAAATTGCGACGCTCGCGCAGTGGCAGGTTAATGGGCGACAGATCAAGAATGCTGTGGCTACTGCAAACTCGCTAGCGATGGGGCGCGGCGAAGCCCTCAGCGTGCACCATCTTGAGGAAACGCTCCAGGTGGTGAATCTGTTCAAGGAGCAATTTGAACAGATTAAAGTGGAGGAGGCGTACGTCGCGCCCACGTGACTCCTGTAATCTGTAATTCAATTCCAAGTCGTGACCCAACGCGTAAAGAAAGCGTTCCTGGCCTTGCATTCTAAGACTATAGTGATGGGTCTAATGGGTGACATTAGTTCTAGGCGTCAGATTCCACAGCCAAAATAAGTTAGGCTGAGGCATCATGGATCTCTAGAAAAAATCACTACGTAGTGAAAACTCTCAACTTCAACGAGACCACGGGTTAAATCAATCCACAACAAGACATTCAGGACTTCATCACATCCATTGCCTCTCTGCAGAATCCTTGTATACTGTACTGTGACTCTTGTCCGGCGACATCGGGAGGCCGCCCCACACGCGTCGTTTCGACCGCTCCGGGACGCACTATCTCACTCGAGCAAGGTCGAACTGTGGATCAAGAAAAGGTATGGACGAACTGTCGGCAGCGATCCCAGTGCGGCGTTGTGTAGCAAACCGCCGGGATCTTCGGGAAATACCAGAATACTAGTAATACACTCCGGTCGGCAGAGGAGCTACGTATCCACACATCCGTCGATAAACATCTCATTCATTTCATAGCATATTCAATGCATTCCCAGCCTACCTAAACTCAGCATGAGCGTAGGTTTCTTAGAAATAGATGCACAGATGTCTTTGGCAGGGCAACTATTTTTTTTTTTGCAATGTGAAGCTAAGTCTATTAGATCTGCTTAGTGATTTAACCAGGTCTCGTTGTGTTATCCACAGAAATTGGGCTTTCGCAGTCTGTTTAACTGGGTTCAGGCCAGTGGAGGTCGGAAGATCTGTCTAATGAACTAGACACATGTCGGCGTTGCCTCTCAAATTTAGAAACTGGTGAAGAAGTGTGGTCCATGAAAATCAGCTAAAAAGAAGGCCTGAGGTAGACAGAGTCAGTTTAGTTGACTTAATAATGGCTAGACATGAGGCGCGCTAAGCTCGACACAAAGTCTATTTAGTCACCCAGACAGGACCTGTCTAGTAGCCCAACAGACGCCAGGCGAGGCACAATCAGCTAGTCTGACGGGGTCCACGGAACGCAGTGATCGAACATTTCTGCTCTGATGTGGGTGATATTTCCTTAAGGGCCGACGCGGGCTCTCTCTAGCGTGGCGGCGGCCCTCAGATACCGTAGTCTCTTATCACAGACGTTATAACGAATTCTACTGTAGATCCCTGGGTCTCGGGATATTTAACGTAGCCCCATCTTCATTGTCTCTACAAGACCTCCTGCAAACCAGGAGACCAGCCATCTCACCGTTCACCCCAGATTCTCAACCAAGACTCGCCTGAATTTTATCACTTGTGACATGACAATCACTACGGATCCCACTTCCCCGCTCATCGCTGTCGTCGGCGCCACCGGAACCCAGGGCGGCAGCGTCGTCCGCGCACTGGCAGAGTCCCACAAGGCATACCGCGTCCGTGGGTTTACTCGCGATGCGAGCAAAGTGGCTGCACAGGCGCTCGCCGCACTCGGCGTGGAGGTTGTCGGGGTCTCCCTCGTCATGGACAACAAGGACGCGGTGTACAAGGCTTTCGCGGGCGCAGAATACGTATTTGTGAGAGATTTTTCTCTATTTGCAAATACCAATGAACTCATCAAATACAGCTCGTCACCAACTTTTGGGAGCATCTCGATGTCGATAGGGTGCGCGCAGTAAATTCTCTCGTGGTAAATACTTGTGTTGAGTGGCTAGCTAGGAGATAGCCGAGGGAAAACTCCTCATCGACGCCGCGAAAAGCGGCGGCGCGGTGGGTATCGTGTGGTCCGGCCATCCGGCAGCTACCACCTTTGATGGCGTGAAGTATACCGACATCTGGCACTTCCAGGGGAAAGCAGCGGTCACGGAGTACGGTCGGCAGGCGGGCGTCCCGTTTGTGTGCATCCAGGCGGGCTCGTACGGGAGCAACTTCCTCACGCCGCCATTCGCGCCGGTGAAGCAGGGGGACGGGTCGTTCGTGCTCGCGTTCACGAAGCCCAGCACCTTGATCCCCTTCGTCGACGCCGCATGCGATTACGGGCTATTCTTCCGCTATGTTCTTGAGCTGCCCGTATTTCCCGACGGCGGTGAGTTTGTGGCGTACGGAGAAACTATCACCGCCGAGCAGCTGGTGGCACAGTGGTCGCAAGGTGCGCTTTTGTTTCGCCCCCCCAACTCTCATTTTATGAGCTCGGGATTCCGTTGGTGACTAGGCACCGGGAAGAAGATCGTCCTGCAGCAGATTCCTAGCGAGGCATTTAAGCAACACCTCGAGGGCGCGGGTCTCCCGCCGCATATCGCGCTCGATCTTTCGAAGGCGCTACTTTCCTGGGACGAGTTTGGATGTTAGTGCACCTCCCCTTCTTGATATAAATTGGCTGACGCACTCAATTTTCCAGGGAAAGTCCCACCCATCCCCGAGGCCCTGGTAAGACGCCCGCGGACATGGGCCGAGTATGTGAAGGATACAGATTGGAGCAAGGTATTGGCCTGATTGAATAGAAGTTCAACCTATAGGCTAGTTATGAAAGGAAGAAGAAAGAAAGAAAGGAAAACAAGTCTTCTCTCCATTCATCTCGTGAAAGCGGTACTGCTTCCTTTATTGACGAGTAACGGCCGAATATACCATATCTCGGGGATCTCGGCCATGTTCAATTTCCCTTACTGAGTTTCAAATCGCGCCCCTAGTCTCTGCGATTACCAGCCGCCTTACTCGGCACTTTTTCAGCCCCTTACCTGGCTGTTGGAAATGTACGGGGAGCGGGTATCACCTTCTCACTACTGCCTCGTATAAACGGTTGGACTCCTCAAATATTACCGGGTATTGTTGGTTACGGCCATCCGTTTTGGTCTCCTGCGATGTGCCAGGACCCCTGAATATCCCACTTAAGGCCTGATCCCTCCCAGCCCCAATTTTTCGGGACTGGAATCCAAAAAAAAAAAACCAAAATTTGTCGGGATTGGCACAGGCCTAAGCGCCAAAATTAGCCGAAAATCGTCGGGAATCACCGAAATCATCGGAATTTTCGCCTTAAGCGGTCTTTTTGAGCGAAATCTTCGACCTGCAGTGCGAACAAGACGAAATTTCGAGCAAAATCACAATTTATATACCGTAACAAGTCACTTCAGGCGAAGAAATGGTCGCCAACCAAAGGTTTTTGTCGGGACTTGACACTGGCCTCTGCCGGATTTTGGGCAAAAATGTCGGGGTTTGACACAGGCCAAACCCGAAAATTTTCCAAAATTTGTCGGGATTGGCATCAGGCATTTGAACCCATATTCCGGGGTCCTGATGTGCCTCACGTTTATTGGAGTTTACTACCGGCATTGATCTACTCTCTCATCCGATCGGAGCTGGGAAACATTCCCGATTTTTCGACTTTGGTAGATATTATATGTAAATTCAATCTATACGTGCTACATGCCGGCCAACCGTAAACTGGTTGTCGGAAAGTTCGGCTCTAGTTTCAGTACAGAACAGAGCGACGGTCTATTTTAACTTCGTAACTGATCATATAAAGCCAACTCGATTCAACATTATGGCACACGAGAATATAGTATGAGCGTAAATTCACTTCTAATCCACCCTACCATCCCAACCCCATCCACCGGCTTTCGGAACATTATGAATGCCGGGTGTTACTTTTTAACATGCCGCGTCAGTGCCGGGGTGTGTCAGGCCGCTCCGGCGCGCATCAATTTCTCGTCAGGCTAAGCCATATGGGGAACAGGTCAGGCTGTTATACAGCACTGCACCGCAATTGAGGGTTCCCTTGCAACCTCCATGTCTGTACGCGTCCACAGAGTCTTGAAGCTATCCCGGCCTCGACTTTTCGCCTCATCTAATGACTGGATCTCTCCGCTGATTGTCATGTCTCGCGGTCTGGTGTCCGCGAGCAACTGCGTCCCCTTCCCATACGTGAATACCGCATTGGCCGGCGGTCTGGCGCTCCTAGAACTCATTCAAGTCTGTGAATACAGAAATGTTCCATGGTTAGGCTGATCTTGGTTCAGACGGTCGGGCAAACGACGGATGACCTTAAGTACCTGGCCGAGTCTGTGGTTACAATAATGAAGCTATTGGGCGAAGAAATGGACTCCCACCCGGTAAACGCGAGCACGAAGCTCTCGCAAGTTTGCATAGAGTTCAATTCGTATGGCTGAAGGACCGTAGTTTCTGCCGGATCTAATCCATCCATCTTTTTGAATTCAGGCACTTGACCCGACTATCAAACGATATCGAGGTAATGTCAAAGGATTGGTCCTCATCGAAATTCAAGAAATACTTCAAAGTCAACTTGGTGCGAGACGAGATCACTCAATTCACTCGGCGGGTAACCGATATGCGAGCCAATGCTACGGTCAGGCAAAATGGGATCCCTGACCCATATACTGACTACCCACTCATCAGCTCATTGCCGCCACGGGAACTCGTATGGATTTAGCCGGGGTAGCCAACGCCGTCGCCGAAGTCCAATCCGGTGTTTTGGATATTCAAACTGCCATAGGATCGACAACGACAAATCCAAATCGAGAGCTTGTCCGCTTCGAAGAAGACGTAAGCGCTGGCGCTACTACACTCCATAACTCCCTGAAATCTAACCTTGAATTCAGTTCCACGCCCTCAAGATAGGTGACATCGAGTTGGACTTTGAAACAGCTCGGACGTCGTCCTTCATGCGTTGGGAGAAATGTGAAAGAACCGAGATAGGCTGGACTGACTACAAAGGATATGTCAGAGGGTCCCCTCGGACCATACGCGTATATGAGGGATCTGATCCGACCGAGGTACGAGGTCCAGTCTAGTTTCACTGTTACTTTCTCTGAGGAACTTCGACAGTCCTGGAAAGGCTTCCTATCTCTGCTGGCCGATTGTTCGCCGTGAGCCCCGTAGAATGCTTGAAATTCAGCGCTCTTACCGTGATTTTAGGTCCCCAAATCTTCCGCAGCTGTTCGGGTTTTGTAGTTCTCCTAGGCTGCGGTCTCTGGTTTTCCATGGCGGTTCGTTTACGGTTTCGATGATTAGTCCCAGTGTTAATTTCCTCGTCAGAGTTCAGGACACTTGATGAGTATGCAATGAGTCTTCAATCACCGCGCGCCATCGTGGATTGGGAAACTACACTGGTCCGTGTACCCTCAGACTTTGTCCTTCTTTTCCAAATATCTCGCACTGGCAGGTGAAAGATCTTTTGGACCTTTCCGCATCCCATAAGCGGACAATTTACGCTGGTTTCTTCCAACGACGATTCGCACAAGTGAAGGCTGAGACCGGGAAGCTGATCATGATGCACTTTGAAAATATGACGAACGACTCGTATATGACACCGACATGGCGCTGGGTACGTCAATCTTGCCATCCGAATGCATTCAGGTTAAAGGAAAATAACCAGGCTGAGCCTTTTACGAATTGGTTCGTGGGTTACCAGGCATTAGACAATACGGATTCGCAACATGCGGAGCCAGAGAGGTCTAGCGTCCTAACTCGGCTTCAGAAGGAATTCTCGAGATTGAAGATGCTGATGCGTACGGAGGGCACTTCCTTTCCTCCCCATCCGGGTCTGAGCTTCTACCAAACCCTCACATCTCGCGGTAGCGTGTATCATTCCCAAAATCCACTGGCCCAGTTGGAAAACTGTGAACCGGCTGTTGACGCCTCGTGGCGCGTCGCCATGAGGATCGCGGGGGATTTTGAGATTTGGCCACCAATTCACCAATTTCCCTTTGTGGATCATCCCGGAGAAACAGGTGTGACTCAGTAAGTAATGCTTTTATCTGTTGTATATTACTTCCGCTCACTTTCATGTACAGTTTCGTTGTGCCGTTGAACGGCAGGCAGGGGCCGTGGATATCGTTACATGACCACCGCCCACGCTGCGGCTACTTCCTCACCGCGCGGATAGGATTTGGGGCAAATGTCCCTGATATAACACTTGGCTGGATCGCTCAGTCAGCCTCAATTATTACGAACCAAGATGAGCACCAGCTCTACGTCCGTAAGTTCGACCATACCTAGCAAGAAGAGCAACTTACATCTTGCGTCTTGTAGTTACTGAGACAAACCTCTGTTTAACGTGGGAGATGGTGCTTTCCCAAGAGGAAACTGCCACGACGCCGGAGTCACTCCGCTTGATGGAGATCTTGCCGGAGCACCTTCATGTCTGCGTCCAGATTCCAACCCTCGACGGGCGTCACATTCTCGAGCCCCGCGTGTCTTGGTCCACAAATGCTACGAGCAAAGAGACATCCTTGATTCCGCTCGGGAGATTCAAGATACGCATGAGATGGGACGTGGAGGTTCAGACCTCGCGATGGGAGCAGCACCACTATGATGTGGCGAAGAGTGTGCAAGAGGAGTGCGGCTTCGACCCTGCAACCAAGGCTGCCGCAAAAGCGTTGGGCCTCCCATTATTGAAGGCTTGTGATGCCACTTCTGCTGAATCATACGTCGACGGTATGTTGCATCTTAGATTAATTCGGCAAATAATGACTAGCTGGTTTTCAGCGGAGGAAGCTTGGTGTCAGGACTCGATTGAGGTTGATCCCCACGAGCTCCATAGGAGGGACATTTAAATGTAGCCAGCAATCATTAATATACCCAGTCTAGCCTTTGTATTTCCTACTCTGCTCGGTCTCCGCATTTCACCAGAATTTTTTGCTGATTGACATACTATTCGGTACTGTGCCCCTGTTTGTTTCACTCTATTTCGGACCAAGTGATTTGCCTTCCACCGCCTTTTTGCGTTCCGAAACCAATTTTGGGGCTCCCAGTCGCTTTCTCTCTCTCCCGCACTGCATCGACGTTCAATGTCGCTGGGTGAGCGAGCGCAGCGACATTGAGGACATGGATACGCGGACAACCGTCGCAAGCTGGAGGTCCGAGGGCAGGTCAACCACCTGTCCAGCGTCGTCGAGTTCCGCGTCATTGTCGGCGTCGGTCTCGCGCCTACGCCGCCGCGCTGCGCGGGGGTTGAGGATCAGCGCCGCAAGGAAGATTATCCCGTCCAGCAGCTTGAGTTATAAGTAGGTGAGCGACCGGAGAAGGGAGCGGACCCACCACGACGAGCGAATACGTGACGCCGATGGTGACGTCGAATTTTCCCTTGAAGGCGAGAGAGAGGTCCGAGAACAGACCTGAGAAATCGTGCGACCGATTCCACAAAAATCAAATACGATAAAACAGCGGATACGGCTGCACATATATATGTACGCACCGCCCATCATGTCTACGAGCATGAAGACGAGTGAAATTCCGACCACCTCGCGGTGGCGCCAGATTTCCATGAACTGCGGGATCAGCGCGAGAGCGATGAGCACGGAGCTGAAGATGCCGAGGAATTGCATGGCCCGCAGGCCGGCAAGCGTGCCCGCTCTGTAGGCGGGGCCGACGGCGAAGATCAGCGCGATTTCGAGCCCAGCGCCGCCAATCATCACTGCGACAGCCATCGCGGTTGACGTGGCACGCGAACGCTTCTCCCCGTAGTATTGGCACTGCCATGACGCGAGGATGAGTGAGAATGAGCAATGCACACGGTGAGGATTCGGGTCCTGCCAAGGAAAGACTTACCTGCCCCCAAGAAATATACGTGAGGAAACCAAATACCTGAGGCTGTATTATGAGTGGTACGTTCAGATGCGCAATGATGCTGTAGGCGCCGAGGAAGGAGCTGGAGATGCCCCAAACGAGGCTGCACAGGAAAGGAACCAGCAAATAAATAAATAAATACTTGAAGTGCGGTCGAAATGCGAGGTTGGACGCACACGAGCCACGGGGAGAGGCCCTCGGTGGACTTGTCGCGCCAGCTCTTCCACACTTGTGGGAGTAGCTGCCCAGTCCAGCAGATCGTACCTGGAAAAGTAAGATTCATGTACCTTTAGTCGTGGAAATATCTACCGATGGTTCCCAGTGTATTCTCTGCGAGGGCGTTGGTGGGCATCGCGGCAAATATGAGTCAAGGAGAGAGCCAAGGCTAATTTGATCCGAGTTGACGCCATACGGGATTTGTAATCCGCCGCTGGGAGAATTGATAATTACAAATTACAACATTGTGGTTCAAGAAACAAATGCTAATTGAAGTCTTGATCCATACAACTTTCTCTTTTGAGAAGAAAAGCCAGGCTTGGAACCTACTAGTAGTACTACTAGTCTTACTCTTGAGAGGAGGTGGCGCGGTCACGTGGCTCACGAGTCGAGACGTGACGCGTAAATAAAAGTTAATTTTAGCCTTGCTCATTTCCCCGCTAAGTACTAGATGGCGCACACCACGAGTTGCGACCGCAAATCTACTAGCCTGAGGATGACAGTCATCGCAAATCTCAGCGCCGTAGTCACACAGCTGCGTTGGTTGAAAGTCCGCGAAGAATCAACCAAATTAACATTCTCGCCTTTGTTTAGACCACCTGTTGAATCAATCCACTGCAACCCACGACGTTTGGCACTCGCAATACGTCTATGACTGTCTCCATTCCCTCTCTGCAACATCAATGTATAGTATGATCCTTTCCCATGGGGATGCTACCTAATGGAAAAGAACTAATCACACCCTGTCGCATCAGGACACCGCTACACGCGTCGTTTCCACGCATTACAGTATCTCTTCCTCGAGCGACGAGCGAAGTCGAACCATGCAATGAAGAAAATGCATGGGAAACTGTACTCCCTCCCGAGAGGTCGGTATATATAGCGAAAGCCGATATCTTCGGGAATCGGGGATGCACTCCGGCACAGAGACGCGTACCCACCGGTGGCATCTCATTAGTTCCCCGGTACGCTGCACACCCCTATTTTCTGCGGCACGTATGTGCAATAGCGGAACGACGAGTCCCGATGCCTCGGGATATATCCTATTGTCCCATTTTCCGGCTCTCTATAAAACCTCCCCCAAACAGGAGACCCGCCATTCGATCTCAATTGACCGCCTCTCACTCTCAAACCAACTCAAACAAATTAAACAATTTGGATAATGACAATCACCCAGGACCCTTCTGCCCCTCTCGTAGCTGTCGTCGGCGCCACAGGCGTTCAAGGCGGTAGCGTCGTCCGCGCGCTGGCCGAGTCAGACAAGGCATACCGCGTCCGGGGTTTCACTCGTGACGCAGCGAAGCCGGCCGCACAGGAGCTCACTGCGCTCGGTGTGACGGTTTTCGTTGTCTCGCTTGTCGTGGACAACAAGGACGCAGTCTACAAGGCATTCCAAGGTGCAGACTACGCTTTTGTGAGATATTTACTCTTTCCGAACACAGGTACACAGACAACTGATTAACAAATTCAGCTCGTCACCAACTTTTGGGAGCATCTCGACGTCGATAAAGTATGTGCCGTATATCGAGAGCTTGTGGGTTGCACTAATTCCAGAGGTAGGAGATAGCGGAGGGAAAGCTCCTCATCGATGCCGCAAAGGCCGGCGGAGTGGCAGGCATCGTGTGGTCCGGCCTTCCTTCAGCCACTAAGATGAGCGGCGGGAAATATACGCACATCATTCACTTCGACGGCAAGGCGGTCGTGACGGAGTACGGGCGCCAAGTTGGCGTTCCGTTTGTGGACGTCCAGGGCGGCTCGTACGGGAGCAACTTCCTCACCCCGCCGTTTGCACCCGTGAAACAGGCGGACGGCTCCTTTGTGCTCGCATTCCCAATGAAGCCCACCACTTTGATCCCCTTCATCGACGCCGCGCGCGACTACGGGATGTTCGTCAGGCATGTACTCGAGCTGCCTGTCTTTCCAGATGGCGGCGAGTTTGTGGCGTATGGCGAAAAGATCACCGTTGAGGAGTTGGCGGCGCAGTGGTCCAAAGGTGGGCTTTCTTCCCGAGTCCAATTTGATGAGCCCCAGGTTGACCGCGTTGTTTATCAGGCACCGGGAAGAAGATCGGAATGCAGCAGATTCCTAGCGAAATATTTAAACAAGGGCTGGAAGCCTCGGGCCTTCCACCACACATCATTCTTGATCTTTCAGAGGTCTTCCTTGCCTGGGACGAGTTTGGATGTCAGTGTCACCCTAGTTCATGAGATGAATCTGCTAACGCCTCTTTTACAGGGCAAGTCACTCCACTCCCCGAAGGCCTGGTGAGACGCCCCCGGACCTGGGCCGAGTTTGTGAAGGACACAGACTGGAGCAAGGCGCTGGCCTGACTGAATACAGATTGTGAATCCTGGCCAGAAATTATTGTGTTCTATCTTCTTTCTATACTTCCGCGAAATCTGTGCCGCTTCTTTGTTTGAGTCAACTGTGCCCCATCTCGGACATCTCGGCTATACACATTTTCCACTACTGCGTCTTTCATTGCACCCCTACTCTCCGGTTCAGACGGGAACTCGCCATATGAACCGACTCGGCTCAACTTTAGGGCTATCGCCGCAAGTCGGAATCTACGTCTCTATCTTTCAACTACACCATCCAAAGCCCATTCACCAATTTTCGCAGCATTCACTGTGTTCAGACGGCTCACGGAGCTATGCCGAGTGATGGCCGCAGACTATGCCGAGGTTTCGGCACACCTCCGTCGTATGGCGACGTAGCTCCGACGGGGTCTGCAGCGGGGCTGCCTGAACGCAATGATATTATAAATGTCGCGTGGAGGACGTGGAGGCCGAAGTCTCGCGAGAAGAAATACCACTATGATGTAGAGAGGAGTGTGGATTGAATCCGGCAACAAAAGCTACCGAAAGCCTGCGGCGACGCTGGTACGTTGTTTATGGTTAGATCGTAAAATACTGACTACTTGGTTTTCAATGAAGTCTGCGCGGCGTTTCGGATTCGCTGAAATTGATCCACACGAGGTTGATCGGCACGGAGCACCATCTCTTACAATTTATTCCCTACTCTGTCCAGCGGACGTATACTGTACACCGGTAGTGTCCTGTCATGAGATGGAATAATTGTTGTGAAAATGGTTCCTAAGCACACGCATCGCTCCCTGGAATTCCGGCTTCGGTGAGCTCCCAGACTTGCTTCACCGGAGCTCTGCAATTACACCCAACAAAACACATATAACGTTGCACTAAGCTTAGCAAACACGCATTCCATGTTCTTGCCTTCTCAGTGATGCATTATCCTTCGCCCTCACAAGTCTCCCACCCAAATCGCATCGGGCTCCGGATACTGATGTGCTGATCTTCGCGCACCGACCTTGCGAGGTTCAGGAGGATGCGGTCGCCCTTCAGATCATGGGGGTGAGCGGATGGAGAGGCGTGGAGAAGCCAGCCGTGCTCACCGAGAAGGAAAGCGCGGTTATCATCCATCTGCACAACGAATATCAGTAGAAGTCGCGGCACTCATGCGGAGCGATCGTATCCAGACGTACCCGTATAATACCCCGCCGAAGGAAGCATTTTTTAGGGCGTACATAGACACGTCGCCTAAGATGATCACTTCCACCTCGGAGAGTCAACATGTAGTCTACGGCGAGGACGATTAAGAGGGCAGCCGCTGCCTGGTAGATGGACCAGACCTCGCAGTCTCGGAACGTAAAATGGAATTGTGGAGTCAATTCTGTGCCGACGAATAAAATCGAGCTTGAAATATTCGTGAGCGCTAGTGAGTCTGAAATCAAGTGAAACACGGAAGCGCACATCTGCAGCAGGAGAGGGAAGTATCGGATGAAGAAGAAGAGGCATTTCATTGCCGTCCACCGTCGTCTGCAAAATCGCTTTAACATTCACATTGGACAGCGAATAGGGTGAATCAACGCACGCACATCCAAATTACAGCAACCTAAAGACGGTGATCCCAAGCGCAGATCCCGGGTGGATAAGACTCACCTCCTCGTCTAGGGTACAGATAATGTCATACGCGAGAAGAGAGAGGGCGGCAACTGGGTGGGAATAGAAGTCCAGAATCAGACGCGGCTTCAAGTTAGCAATGTCCAACAAACGTGCCTGCCAAGCTCCGGTTCACAGCCCTGAGCCCCAGTCAAAGTGCCGGCGATGCTCATGATACGGGTAGGTGAGAAGTCAGAGAAGGAGACGCAAGAAACGATGCGAAGAGTCAATCTGGGCTGCTGGAGGCCCCGTGAAGCTCCCGCCAAGGATTGTCCGGGAAAATCGCCAAATTTGGCCTGAAAAAGCCACTTGTTTGGGCCAACCCCGGCCTAAAAAAGCCACTATCGGACAAGGGTCGACACGTGAGGCACCCAAAAATAATTGATTTTTTTCTCCGGCGCGTGTCGCCAGTGCTCTGAACAAGAAAAATGAACAATCCATTAGTGTTTGTACATACCTTGAGGGCAACCTTTTTTACCTTGTTGCAAATCATCCCCGGGCAAGGCAAAATTTTCAAAATCCGGGCTCAAAAAGCCATTCGGCGGACAGGGCTGGTGGATTTTGGGCCTCAAAAAGCCACTTTTTGGACAAGGAAATCGCAAAATTTCGGCCACGAAAAGCCACTTTTCCGGACAATCCTTGGCGGGAGCTTCACGGGGCCTGCTGCTGGTGACAGAATCTGATAGATTCGACGTCGTCATGTGAGAACGCGGATGGGTGTCGATTTTTATAGCATACCGTACGTACCCGTCCATCCGTCAAGGATCGGACTGGTATCAGACAGTGCGCGGTTTAATCATGAAACCATTCTGAGCACCTTCGTCTAGAATCAAGGCCTATTTCAGTGCTGGAAGTCGAAGGGATCGGGGGAAAGAGATGCGCATGATTAGCTATGGGCAGAGGATTTTTAACTCGCACCTCATAAGTCGTCGAGAAAACAGTTGTACTGCGCAGAGAGAAGTGACAAGCTTGTAGCATTCCAGGGGTTTGCGGTGAAAAGCTTTTCTGAACACGCAAGGTGCGGTGAACACGGGCAGCGGACCCACGTCTGTAACATATCTTGCGAGGACCTGTCGTTCTCCTATAAGAGTTGAAATCACATCGCTGGGTCACGGCTGCGCATCCGGTGGCACTTTCTTATTCGTTTTGCGGGAGAATTAGTGATTGAATATACAAGACTTAGTTTAGACGATAGGCGGGAGCATGAGGCCCACGAGTCCTTGATTGGCGTTGGCGGGTAATTACAGTCGATCTTTAAGAGTAAAGAATGTTTTCCATCGGTCTTTGTTAGGGTTAGAGTATACGTGGATATACTTTCAGGATTTTCTTGACGCCGGAGTTTGACCACCATAGGTTTATTAGTCGAGGCGTACCTGCCATAAGCGCTACTCGAAATCGAGCTGCTCGTACGACGGAGTTTGTATGCCAGCCAACGCCCGGAACTCTCGGATAGTGCACTTCTCCCACCTCCCGTTCATCTTCCTCCAGGCATGGGAATCTTCACAATTTTTGTCAGCGTGAATTTGGAAAGGATCAGGTGTCAAACTTCAAAGAAACTCACTAAGGCAGCAGGCCTCCAACGTCGAGCACAAATTTCCCAATTCTTCGACCGCTTTAAGATCTTCTGTTTCGTTATTCCAGAAAGGTGAGCCAGAATCCCACTCGAGTGTCATGGCGATGGACTCGATGGAGAGAAAGGCGAGGTTAATAAAGCGCGGAAGGCAGGTCTTGAGGCAAGCAAGTTTCTCCTGTGTGCACAAAAACGAATTTCAAATACTGTTTGCCGCCAAGATACTTATCGTGCTGACCTCGCGGGATGTAAGGTGACACATCTTCATTCGGAGACACTGCGTCTGGGGCACGTTCCTCGATAGTGAATCGACGATATCGGTGAACTGTCTCTCCGACCAAAAAATGCAACACGCGAGGGGGGTGTCGTTGCGGGTCATTGATTTGAGGGCTACGAATATCGGTTCGACGTCGTGGAATTCATCACCAAGATACCACGTCAGTCCGATCTCGTTCAAGTCTATAGCTTCTATCTGAGGAATCAAGTGCACCGATCCATGGAAATGCCGGAGACTGGGCAACAGGATGCGATGCGGCGGAGGAGTGTAGTAAAAACCTCTCAGACAGACGTACGCCAATGCGGTGTGACGGATGAGGAAGGAGACCAATAGGTCGTCCGTTTTTCCTACGTCCACATCACAACTGACAAGTCGCGGAAAAGTGCATTGCAGGAACACGTCGAAATCTTCATCGGACAGCAAGCCGCCTGGGATCGATAGATGCTCGAGGCGGAGTAGATTTTTGAGTGCGTTCAGAATTATCCCGCTTAATCCCGCTTCAGGGGTGATGACCCTGTGCATATTATGGATATGTGTGGCCGTAGTATCGGAGACTAAAGTCTAACCCACCTAACGTCCATCAGTGCCACTGAGCGTACAAGTTCCGCGAGATGGGGGTTGGAGAGAATAGCGGAGCAGAAATCCACGACCAAGGTGAGTTGGTCGAGCTCCAAATCACGATACACAGCAGGTGTAGCAAGGCGATGGAAGAGCTTGGAAACACGGCAGAGGGCCGCTTGATCTGGCTTGGGCGCAGCGTCGATGACTTGCAGGATAACTTCGTTGGGTAGCCATCTGGAGATAGCCCTATATTGCCGACGTGTCAAAACCATGCTCAAGCTGGTCCGAAATTGACATGAAAGAGTGAAAGAGAAGGAAGAAGGACGATTTGCGTGTCCTGTTTGGCTCATCGCGCAATCATGATATGGCAACCGGCCATGGCAAACACAACCCTCACTTATTTTCTCTTCTCGCCACCATCGTCTTCAAGTTGTCCGTATTCCTGGCTCAGCTCAAGTTTCTTGTCTTCGGGGGTGACACGAGGCCTCGTGCTTTATGACTTTCTAGAATAGAGGTGAGAACCCGTTTCTTTACCTCCCTTCCTCGCCGACTCGGAGTCGCGGTGGTGGCTGCGATGATTATATTTCAGAATCGCAACGAACGTCTGTTATGAAATTACCTACTGTATCTGAGCCACCTTATTTCTGCTCCCTCTCTCTATATCTATCCGAGCAGCAGCCGCTGACTAGTCTCTTTCCAGAATTCAATTTGTTGGTGTCACCGGCCCCCCCATTCGAACTTGGTGAGTTACCGCGGGCCTTAATGTAGCACCGGAGATGAGACCGAGACATTTGCACGTCAGTCGGAGTGGTTGGCGCTTGCGCTCATCATCTAGGACGTCAACTACGCATCCACTGATTTTTCCCCTCTCAACATTTGAATCCTTCACCATTGCGTCGATGCTTAAATCTCGCCCAGATTCGCGCCTCAATGCCACCACCGCAAGCATAACTAGGCAGAGATGTGCACTATGTGCTTCGGCATTGGCGAGTAACTACCATTGGGGCTCAGCGGCTCTGATGCGCTTCCTCCTCTTTTCGTTTCCGAAGTGTGATGCTGGGCCGGTCTACCTCGACGTGTGTATATATCACGCTACCATCCCTTGGGCATTGTTACTCTGATACTCCTGTAGTTCCCGTACCGATTCTTAATGTACCGGATCTCGCTGTCACATCGTTGCAGTCGCAGAAACAGACAATTGAACGAGTGGAGATTTCTATGTGCCGGCCGTCGCCTTGCGCTAGCGGAGGACGGGTATGGATCTATCGCTACAGCTTTCGTTGGCATGCAAGCGACGTCACCGGGCAGTGTCGGGTCGGAGGGTCTGCAGACCAATTACCAACCTGATTTTACATCCCTTTCAAGTCCTTAAACACGAAGTAAACACATATCACCGGCTCTTAGTGGTCTGAAGACCAGGGTTCTATAAAAATCATTGCACAGCGGTGGTCGGTTGTTCGGAAATCCCCGCAACCCACTAAGTATGCTGTGGGTGTATGTACGTGAGTGCGGATCTTATCGCCTAGACAGCCCATCTGAAACTGGAGAGACTGCAGATAATCATTACGCCGTCCTGGTGATCAGTCTGCAGGTTCATCCCGTACCCGTACCGGGAACGATACGCAAAATTTACGGTCCGTTGGAGTACCATAAACTAGGCAGTTCAGGCAAGATAACAAATATATCTAAGTGCCGGCAATTAGGCGCCTTGAGTCCAAGCCGAACGAGATCAGCTCTCTCTGCACACATCTGTCTCTTCGGCCTCAAGTTCGTAAGTGCGGGAAGATTACTACTCTCATAATATGTGCGTCCACTTCTTGCTCCGTACACATGCTCAATCAATGTTAGCGACACTGAACGGACGTAATTCCGTACTTTCGCCACCAGAGCTGTCTACAGTTTGATTGAGTCCGTGGATGTATCCGGTACACGTTCTAAATTGGTAAGAAAAGGCACTGCTTATCGTTCCCTTCTGCAGATCCTCACCGCTGTTCAGGCTCGGGCACTGAGTGATATATATTATCTGTTATCGTTGCGAATGCTCCTTCCGTGGTTAATTTAAACTTTAGACTGCTTTTGCGCGAGGGCATATAAGGGCCAAACGTTCCTCGTCTTCCAAATATTCAAGGTCATGTTCTCTCACCCACGTCATCTGACTGTTCGTGCAACGGGTTCCGTCAACGCCATCGCGCAGGTGGATTGGCTTGGCTGCCTAATCGATGTTACCCAGCTGATCGCTCAACTTGCCCCGCTCCCTTGCCTGAGCGGTGTTGCCTCCATCGTGCTCTCAATTCTGAAACCCCTCCAGGTACCTTTCGGGAGTGTTATTGCGAGCTCTCATTGACTCGTTGCCTGATAGAATCTCAAGCGCAACCGACACTTGTTCAGAGACCTCGCTCAGAAAGTCGTGCGTGTTACCGTACGTCTGAGAGACGAGATCATCGCCGACGATTCAGTCGCCAACTCACCCAAGTTCGTGCAAACCTGTATCGAATTTCATGAGTAAGTGACTCTAGAAGTACATGGAGTCTGGGTGTGTTGCGGGACCCGGAACGCTGATATCCCGCAGCTGCCTGCTTAGCGTGGCAGCAGATCTCAGCGATGTTGTCGGTCCGCACCGCAGGCGCTGGGTCAGCCGGTATTTCAGCGCTCATCTTTTCCGCCCGGCCATCCTAAACGCTCAGAAGCGAATCGATGATTTGATCGAAAGTTTTATGGCATGCCAAACTCCTGATCGTCTTTGAGCGCCCACTGATTCGATTCCTTCGTAGCTCGCAACTGCGGTCGGGACACGCTTGCGTGTCCATCTTATACATGCCGATCTGATGACTATGAGGTCCGCACACGTTCTTTCGACCTCAGAAACCGATGGAGAACCGAAGTTGAGCGATGTGAGGAAATTTCCGCACTATTCACGCCTCGGCTCATATTCAGTTTCACGAACTCATACCCGGTGATCTGCAACTCCTAACTCCGCTTCAACATCAAGCGACTGCTGAAGCTCGACAGGGAAGACCGACTGATCATCCCGTCCTTATTCGAGGGATCAGGATGACAGCTCGTTTCTATCATGGAACAAATGCCTTGGAGGTCAGATGCCCTTCTCTTGGCCCGAAAACCCAACTCATGAGTTTAAACAGCAGTGGCGTGAGGACTTTTGTCTCCTCTCCGGAGGCAGGTGAGCGCATCACTATCATTCCCATTGTCTTTGCTCAAGTCTGAACTTTAGGAATCCGTCCGTAGGTCGGTTGTTTGGATATTGCAAATCTCCCCGTCAACCTGCATTGGTGTTCCACAATTACGACGGTAAGTGCTTCCCCTTTCCCCAGTGACTGAACGACAGTAACACCGGCATCCTTCCTTTCGATAGATTCTACGCCGGAAGCCGCACATCTTCAGGGTATTGAAACAACAGACCGTGAGGGTCGAGATGCGGCGAAACCCCGCAAACGCACTCTGTGCTGTGCACCGGTGGCATCTGAAATCTTGAGCGTCCAATCTGACGCTCCGGGATTCGGCTGCGTCTGCACATGTGCATGTGGGTGCGAGAACCTCAAATAAACGCACGGCTCACTGAATTTGCACCTCCAAGCACTCTTCGTCTTTTTTTTTGCCTGTTATATACACGTTTTCAATGGCAGCAGCCCTTATATGCCATAATAATATCTGTGCTCCTAATCCCGACGAAATAATCATAATATGATGTTTCTCTTCATCGGGTCATGCCTTCTTCGATATTTCGCACGTTTCTCCGAGCGAGGCTCACAGCCTGGTTCAAATTGAAATTTTCAACCACGGCCCACGAAATCACATGTCGAATTCCGGCAATATCCGACGTCGGCTCAACGGCTCTTTTCGATAGCCCCTTTTGGTCTACTCTCCTCCTTCCTGCCACTGGAGTTACCAAGCCACTGCCCGGTCACTACGCTCCATAGAGCTACAAGTGAACTGTCTATTCCTCGGGCTCGTAATCAGCCTCAAAATCAAACAGACTACCGGTTGCTTTCCCCAGCGTTTCACTCGGAACCCGATATCTAGTCATGCATCTGGAAACTACCTCCATGGTATTCTACTGTCCGCAGAATGACAGGGACGCACCGGGAAGTGTGCTCAAAATGTCAACAAAGCGGTATTACACGGCCGACTCCGCGAGGAACTTCAACGGACTGACCCTGCTATTTGCGCATTGCATTGGAGCCCGTTCGTCATTCTAATCTCTGTGTCCCCACTTGATTGAACTTGCGTTCAGACAAAGAGCAATGGGAACCGACGATACAACGCATCCTTCATCTCCGGCCTTCACAGGTGTACGAGGCATGGGCCTTCGATTGGCAGACTCACGGGGACTCGGCCGTTCTGAATCGCGACCTTCTGGGGACAAGTCCGAGTCGGGCGTATGGCGTTTGTGCGTCATATAGTATCGTCCGATTAGTTGGACACAAGCTGACGTTGATCCAAGCGGCATTCGAGTGGTCTGAGGCAATTGCCGCGTTCATGCGCTCCACTCACTTGCGAGGCAAGCGTCTAGTCCTGGTCGGTCATTCCGCAGGGGGCGGAGCGATGTGAGTTTGATGAAGCCATGTCTCGACCCGCTCTTATGTATTGTCCAGGGTTCTAACGGCAAGGGATCTTCCCGTAGGAGCCTTGAAAGATGTCTCGATTATTCTCATCGAGCCGACGGTGATCCCGCGCGAGCTTTTCTACTTGCAAATAGACGAACGCGTCTCCACTATGGAATTCGTGGTCACGGCTACTCTCTCGCGCCGCGAAAGGTGGCGTTCACGGGAAGAGGCGCATTCGTGGCTTTCCAGGCGCGTTCCCTGGGACTCTTGGGATCCTAGAGTGGTCCACGCGCTCAGTGTACGTTACACATCTCCCTCAACCGGCTTTTCTCTTAATTCTCCCCCAGGAATATGGGCTCGAAGATACACCGGATGGCGGAGTGATGATCAAGGGCGATCGCCGGCAGGAGGCACTTTCCTATGCGGATGCTGAACCTCACTTCGCAGCGGCGGATGAATTGGGGAGAATATCGGGAAAAGTTCCGGTCCACTTCATCTGGGGGAGTGAAAGCCCACTGGTGCCGCAGTTTGTTCAAGATGCCCTTACTGACGGCACAGACGGAAGGATCGCTGCGTCGGTCACTACGGTGCAAGGCGGACACCAGGTTCGTGTAATTGCATTTCGCCCCATTGTGCTAAATGCTCTCATTCAGATTGTCCAGGAAAACCCAGATGGCACCGCGGATGCGATATGTGGTATCTTGGACGCCATCGGAAAGAAGGGAGCATATCAGGGAAGTAAATTATAACGTCGTCAAACCACTGGTTGGCATAAGTTAAATTTAAGCCATTAGGCTGTCCTTCACTGATGTCGTTACATTGAATTTCCAGTAACAAATGCAAATCCTCTCGCTTGGTCCAATCTCCACGCACTATGCGACTTTTGCGCTTCACAGGCACTGGGAATAGTATGCTGGGAAGGTAATTGATCAGCGGTAGAAATCGACATTAACAGGGACCCTCACAGTTCACGACCTGGCAAGTGAATGGCGAAGCGTTATATGTGCAGCCAGTTTTGGGGGACACACGCTGTCGGTGAGATGAACGGTGACCTTGGACAGGCCGTTCTCCAGATATTTCTTGTCTGCGCGGTCAATCAGGTCAGCAAGGAGCTCCTCGTCGGACGAATGAAGGCTGTGGATCGAGGTCCTCGGAACCGCTATGTTTTCGGTAGTTCTGCGGATCTATTAAAAGCCAGTGACCTCGTTTCTTTTCAATGTCAAATGGGGTTTGTGAACCTGGTTAGACTGATTGAGGCATGTGCTCAGCCTCGCCTGGCCGGCGGCCGCAAAGTTCAAACTAGTATATCTTCACCTGAAAACAAGAAATTTAAATCGGGTCTCAACGGTTCTGCACCGACAACACCCCCTATAATATCCGGGGTTCAACGGAAGTACTGGTTTTAAGCGGCATCGTTGTTTAGGAAGACAACATGATCAAGCCGAGTCGGCGTCTGTAAGAATCGGCATGCAGATCTGGACTTGTCGCGTCGATGAGAACAGGTACCGCGATGCGTAAATTTCGGAAGAAACTGATGACGATTCGCCTGATTCGCCTGATGTCTCCATTTTGCTGTTCGGAATATTGTTCAACTACAACCGCTCACGGACCTACACCAAGTTACTGTATGTTACAAGGTATCAACTCCTTCCCCTCATCTCCCTGTTTCTTCTGCATGAGCGAAATAATGCGGATGATGTATCCACTATCCTAAGCTGGGAGGCACTGGGAGTAGTATTCTGCGGAGAAATAGATTGAGCGTCTACGGACATGTGGATAAATGAGCGACGCATACGGTTCGTGGCCTTGCAGGTGAACGGTGAGACACAAGTCGTCGCCCCGGTCCAGCCCGCGCCTCCACACTGAGCATATTCAGCAGCACTGGTGCTCGACGAGCTAGAACTTGACACTGTAGTCGAAGCCTTGGTCGAGGTCGTGAGGATAGTCGTAGTCGTAGCCTTGCTCGATGTGGTCGGCGGCGCTACGCTCGTTGTTTTGATTGGAGTGGACGTGATGGGTGGGGTTGTGCCCTGTGGAGGGAAAATGAGCTAACTCCAAGGCCGTCAAACAGCACACTGAGTTAACAACTCACGGTTCCAGATCCTGCCGCGGGCCACACGGGGGGGCCAGGCTACGCAGTGCGTCAGTCTCAAACTATTGTGTTAAGTCGAGGGTGCTAACCTGAGTGTAGTTCGCCGGGATCGGGTAGTATATGTCAATGCTTAGGCACCGATTATTTAGATGGAATCCTGAGGAAGAGTGGATGGACATACAGAATGCCAGGCTCCTAATAGAGGGCGAATAATGGTCAGTATCGGAGATAATTCTCGGAAATGGTTGGATTCACGTAGCCCTAAATAATCAATTAGCGGTTTCTACGATACCGGGAAAGAACCCATACAGTGTATGCTCCCGGGAATGCCACGAGAGGACTTGGAGTTCCCGAGCCGCCGTTGGTTACCTTTAGCCGGGTTCTCAGTACATCAAACAAATTCAGATGGGACGAGACAGACCTCGACTTGAGCGCACGCAATGTAAAACTGTAGCCGACCAGCTTGAGCGACGTAAACAAGTCATCAAAACGCACGGACCTGGGCCCCTCCGTAGCTCGAAGCGACATGCAAGGCGATGTGCTCAACACGGATCAAGTATCTGCATAATACTTGAGGTTGCGACAAAAGACCAGGTAGACTGCTACGCACTGGCCAGAAGGCGTCTCGGACGGAATGGGGAATGTCACTTCGGTCAGCCCTATACGAATGTGTTCACCCCAGGTCTAAACCAGAATTAACACCACATACCGGTCGCCGGGAAGGTGATGGTCGTTCCACCGTTAGTAACTGCCGAAATTTCGTAGATCTACCCGAGCACAGGTTAAACAATATAATTGGTTTACTTTAAAAAAAAACGCACTTTAAACCAGACGGACCCACTTCCATCCCAAGCAGACACATCGGTCCCACTGGGTGCTTCTGCCATGTAGACATTCAGGACCTAGCGCGAGGAAATCAGGAAGCTGTCGGCTCCTATACAAGGTGTGACAAACTCCAGGATGGTATAAGTTTGCAGGATTTCCAGAGACCGTGAAGCCGATCGTAGATCCCGCCGCTACAGTGGCAGTTGATGAAGTGCCCGATTCCAAAGACGAGTAGCATCGAATGTCGGTGACGGTCACATCTGTCTGGGGATTCAAGTCTTGCCAGTTGTTGGTCTCTCTTTCCACATCTTCATCAGCGTGGTGAATGAAACAGGGCGCAAAATGTTTTACCGAACGTATTCCCAGGCAGAGGTATTTACTCCCCCAACTAAAAGGTCAGGGAAGACATCTATTCATGGACAAGGTCAACTCGAAATCTTGAAAGAATGGCAAAGGCGCACAGTGAGCAGAAACCCTGGAGGCTAGCGCGGCGACGGCGACGAGGATCGAAAGAGACTTCATGGCGCAATTGGCTTTGAGTGATCTTTGAACATGTCCACGTCCACGTTTCGCGTCTTAAGTACGTGAGCTTTGAGAAAATCAGATCCGCTTTGGTTTCCTGGCACTTGTAGAAGCAAGTCACCGGAGACGCTCGTTTCCATACGTGTATCCCACAGCATCCGTACATTTTCCGGGCAACTGACATCATGGGTCGCTGCCGCTGGTGCGTATTGCGCACACTGGAACGAATCTGCAAGAGGTGAAGTCATGTGAATGCGAGAACAAGGACTAGAGAGATCGAAAATCAGAGTATGACCTACTTTAACTGTGTAACAAATCAGCGGCGAACATCTGGCAAGAGTAATTCAGGTTCCGGCGCGGATCGAAGTCTTCGAAGTTCGGAGCCGCTGTGTTTTCGGTGGTTCTGCGGATCTATTAAAAGTCGGTGGATCCGTCTCTTTTCAGTCTCTAATGGGCCTGTGAACCTGCTCAGACGGATTGAGGCATGTGGTCAGCCTCAACTGGCCGCAAAATTCAAACTACTATATGCTCACCTGAAAACAAGGAGCGGAAATCGTCGACGGATGGTTTCAATGGTTCAGTGCACCGACAACACCCCCGATAATATCCGGGGTTCACGAGAAGTACTGATCCTAAGCGGCATCGTTGTTTAGGAAGACACCACATGACCAACCCGAGTCGGCATCTGTACGAATCGGAATGCAGATCTAGACTTGCCGCGTCGATGAGAACACCGCGATGCGTAAAATTCGGGAGAAACTGATGACGATTCGCCTGATTCCTCCATTTTTACTGTTCAGAAGATTGTTCAACTAATCATAGCCACAACCGCTCACGGACCTACACCAAGTTACTGCAAGTTACAAGGTATCAAATCCTTCCCCTCATCTCCCTGTTTAGATTTCATCTTCCGCATGAACGAAATAACGCGGATGATGTATACACTGTCTTAAGCTGGGAGGCACTGGGAGTAGTATTCTGCGGAGATATAGATTGGGCGTCAACGGACATGTGGATAAATGAGCGACACATACGGTTCGTGGCCGTGCAGGTGAACGGTGAGACACAAGTCGTCGCCCCGGTCCAGCCCGCGCCTCCGCACTGTGCGTATTCGGCGGCTGTGGATCCGGTGCTCGAGCCAGTAGAGCTAGTGATCGTGCTCGTGGCCTTGGTCGAAGTGGTAGTGCCTTTGGTCGAGGTCACCGGGGGGGTTGTGGCGACTACGGGGGGCGTGGAGGTCTGAAACCATAAGAGGGCAGCACAGTATGGAAGATAGAAAGCTCACTGCTCCAGTTTGCGACCCCGACGCCGGCCAGACTGGGGGACCAGGCTGGTAAAAACGTTAATTTTCTCCCTAATATCTTACGGGTCAGTGCTAACCTGGGTGTAATTCGCTGGGATGGGGTAGTAGATGTCGATGCTGTTGACAGTTTTAGCTTTCCAGCTTGCGAAAATAATGAAAGGCACACAGAATTCCGGGTTCCTATGGGTTCAGGTCAGTAAGCGCATAGTCGGTACGAATTGAGATTTACATAGCCCTACAACGACTAATCAATTATGTGAAGCTCCGAAGGACGAAAGGACGTACAGTGTATTCGCCGGGGAAGGTTACAAGAGGGCCAGGGGTTCCGCTTCCTCCTGCAATCGGAGCAGCTGAGATCAGATCTTCGCTTCAGGATGCACACATCACTGACCATTGGTAACCTACGGTCGTTAGAAAATGAGGAGATTAATCAAATTTGAGCCGGGCGAGACGTACTTCAACTTGTGCGCATGCGATGTAGAACTGTATTTGAACAGAAAAAAGCTCTAATGTTAGAACCTCGCGACATCTTGACGACTCACCTGAGCACCTCCGTAGTAAGATGCACTGTGAATGGCGATATGTTCAATGCGAATCATATACCTAGACGCGTCAACTTCTGGGTGATGAAAAGGAGACACAACTCACTGGCCGGAAGGAGTCTCCGCCGGAATCGGGAATGTTACTTCACTCATTCCTGCGTAGTTTCATTGAGCGCAATTCCGATGTCCATAATAGAGTGACCTACCTGTGGCGGGGAACGTGATGCTTGTTCCTCCGTCAGTCACAGCCGAGATTTGGAAGATCTACCCAGTTGAAGTCGGAGCGACAGGCGAATCGCAGGGGAAATGACACACCTTAAACCAGACATTGCCGCTTCCGTCCCAGCTGGCGACATCAGTCCCAGAGGGTGCCTGCGCCATATACACATTGACGACCTATATGAAATCCAGCAAAATCAGAATGGTGCATAGAAGAAATTGAGACGTTATGGGGACCACTGACCCCAGGGTGGTACAAGTTAGCAGGGTTACCGCTAACCGTAAATCCAACTGTCGATCCGGCAGCAACGCTCATGGTCGATGCAGTCCCCGATTCCTCCGAATTGTAGCAGCGGATGTCGCTTGTAGTCACGTCTGTTTGCTATTTGCAGGTAAATCGGAAGTCAACTAGACAAAGAATGTTAGACACACAGGGTCCAAATCTTGCCAATTATTGGTTTCGCTGAAAGATGCAGTAAGGTTTTGATGCCAACAAGGCGCTCAGGGATGGCATACCGAACATACTCCCAAGCAGTGGTGTTTACGCCCCCGACTATGAGCTGAGGCCAAACATCTATCCGATCATTAGTGTGGGCGCACTGTCATGCGAAAACTAGGACGGACAGTGAGCAGAAACTTTGGTAGCAAGAGCGGCAACCGCAACGAAAATGGACAGGGACTTCATGAGAGATGAGTTTCTCGTGAACCTGAAACGGCCTTTTTTTCGAAGGGCTTAAGTAGTCAAAGGTGGAGAGACGGTTGCTACAAGACAAAACCATCCGGCTAATATCCGGCCAGGAAGCGTGCCGTTCATGCTCCCTGTTGAAACCGCACAAGTCCGCAGAAAGCAATGATCATGTGAAGAAGAATGGAGCATCATAGAAAATAATGTTTTCGCCGAATGCGAGCCCGGAGATATTGTTCAGGTATCCATACCTAGCCGCCAGTGGTCAAAAGTAGCGGACTAAGTAAAAGTTCAGCGAGGGGTCGATTCTGAGGAAAATAAGACTCGATGACCTTTTTGTCATGTCTGGTTCAAGATAAACAAGAAAGCAGGGTCGCGGATCGTCCGTGCACGAAGGAATCTCCGCAATACGCCGGGACCGACAACCGTCCGAAAAAGTCCAGAAAATGACACGCGCATATGATCCGAAACCGTAGTCGCTCAAGTAATGGGCCGAAAAGGGTGAACCGCGGAAAGGAGCTCTTTGAATGACAGAGACGGATGATGGGCATGAAGGCGGGAAGAGAAATAGGCCAGTGTGGCAGTGTCGTTGATCAGATCAAATCGGTGTTTGAATATTACCACCTACTGCCGCTGACCTTGACCCAAAAACTGCTGAATGTCGCTTCCAAAGGCTCGGTTTCTTCACCAGACATTGAAAAACAGCCTACGTCTCAATTCTGGACAGTGTCGGGAGGTTGTCGGCTTTAAGGCTCCAACCATTTAGTTTTCGTTTAAACATCTGAGCAAATTAAACGGAAACGGTATTTACCCGTTGAAAAACCATTTAAAACAGTTTATAAATGGTATATTGGTAGACAATTCACTGGAAGGTCTAACAGTGGTCTGTTATGGCAGAATTTCTGGTCAATTGTCTTGTCTCTCTACCTCATTGGGTTCATGGGAAGAACCTAAGCGCGTCCGCCATCACAGGCGCATCAATCAATCACGCCGCCACTTTCCCCATTGGGATGCATTCCGCTCTTTGAGCAACACACGGGTCCTTCTCTCCATCCAAGCCTAATGTTCACTTTAGGATATTTAGGATATCCCAGAAGAAATTACATCGCTGGAAAGTTGATACCTGATACACAACAGGTAAGTGAATATTCTGAACCATTTATATAAAGTTTACTAACCTTTTACCATTTAAGACCGCGGGCAAACTAAATGGAAATAAAAACGGTTTTTACCGTGTATAAACATTTACAAATGGAAACGGTTGGAGCCTTAGTCGGCTTCGAACCACGATCGAAACTGTTCCACGCCACGTACACCATAGGCCAACAAGTCGGCAATGTGGGTGGTCGCTAATTCTCGCTAGGTGACTACGTTCATCTTTATTGTCGACTGAAAAGTTACAGGATCTAATTTCTTATTTAACGCGTTATATCGTCATACGTGGGACTACTGTTCAAACTAATTCTGTGCTGCTAATTTTGGTGCGGCACCATAGGTTCTAAAATCGATCTCACATCCTTATCCTACGCACTTGGAGTCAATCCATTGCGTGCACGGCTATTTTAGTTACGGCTTACTGGCGCAGTCAGCTCCTCGCTCGGTTAATCGACGGATGTTGTCGCAAAAAACATTCTCCGCTCTTCGCTCCGGCTCCACATCTAGGTGTATTTAATGTCCTAAACGTTAGGATGCACCTCAGGATCCCCCACCTCAATTTACAGTCACCAGAGATGAAGCCATTCTCCGTGCTCCTTGCCGTTGCCGCGCTCGCCACGAAGGTATCTGCTCACTGTGAGTCTCATCTTCGGCCGCAGGTCTCTGCCCTATTTACAGCTACGTACATAGATAATTGGCCGCAGCTCATAGTCGGAGGCGCAGATACCAGCAGCTGGCAATACGTTCGGTAAGTCCTGTCCGACTGGACTTAACCATGAGCCTCAGCGGCTATCATCAGCGAAACCAACAATTGGCAAACCTTCAACCCGGCAAGTCAGCAGTTTCTCCGTAACGTTGCCATCTAAAGGCGCGATATAGATGACAGATGTAACCAGCACAGACGTGCGATGCTACGACTCCACGGAATCCGGGACTGCCTCCACCATGAGTGTCGCCGCTGGATCAACGGTTGGATTTACGGTCGACGGCAACCCCGCCAATATTTACCATCCTGGAGTCAGTCCGAGTGTTTGCATTATATTAACTGCATTGTGACACATTCCACCTAGGTGTTGAATGTTTACATGGCCCAAGCGCCGGCTGGGACTGATGTAGCGGATTGGGACGGAAGCGGTTCCGTCTGGTTCAAGGTGTGATATACTCTAGTAGACTTCTGGCTTCCGTTGCTCATGCGGTTGGCAGATCTACCAAATCTCCGCGGTCACTGACGGTGGAACGTCCATCACTTTCCCTGCCACCGGTACGTTCCATTCAGCGAGTGTCTCTGGCGACCATCCGACGAGCTCGGGGCAGGGTTGACCCAAGTGACGTTCCCGATTCCTTCAGAGACTCCTTCCGGACAGTGAGCGTCATGATATCTCTCCTGGGGCCTATCCAACCACCTTGATAGATACCTCATTCGCATCGAGCACATCGCCTTACATGTTGCCTCGAGCTACGGTGGAGCCCAAGTACGCCATTTTCTCTTGTCTTCCTCCCACGTTCTTCGACGCCTTTCAATTCTAGTTCTACCTTGCCTGCGCTCAGGTCGAGGTTCGTAGAAATTTTGTCCATTTCTGATGCACACGTACTCATTTCATTCATCTGCCAGGTCACCGATGGTCAGCTTTTCCTATTCAAACGCTCGAATTAACTCAACACTTAACGCAAGGTGGCTCCGGAACCCCTGGCCCTCTTGTCGAGTTCCCGGGCGAGTACACCGTATGTTGTGTTACCCGAGATCATGGATAGCCTTGCTAATCGTTGCACCAGGGCTATGTAAGAGCTCCGTTTCAGCGTCGAACTGACTGAACCGTCTAAATAATTCCTCTGCCTTGCAGGAGCCGGGCATTCTGTCAGTCTCGTACTCCTTGTTTCAGTGCGGCTTATCTCATCTTCGAGTCCAGCATCGACATCTACTACCCCATCCCCGCGAACTACACGCAGGTCGGTTGCACATGCGTCATTGAACGACAAGGTCTCTGATTTTTTATTCCCTGAAGCCTGGACCGCCAGTGTGGCCGGCCTCCTAAGTTCCGGTGGACAACAATTTTGTACAATTGTAGTCAGATGCTCCGCTGTGTATGTTCGCAGAAATTTATCCAAGTGATCTTCAAGCACGAAATGGAATTGAATAATGATCTGGGCCGCATGGGGTTCAGAATTTTCAACTTCGGTCTGCTGGATGGAATGGATCCTCTCTTGATCCTCTCGATGTTCAAAACGATTGCCATCGGTGCACAGACCACTGCCGGAATTCGACTGTGTTAGTCAGCACCGAGTGTCTAATCCCTCGCGTTATTTTTCCTCGTCGGCGAAAGCGCCTACTGGGACCAAGACGTGAGCGCGTGAGCGATCTGCGATCTCTGGATCGTTCGATTTTCTTATGTCAGCTTTTGATCGGCCGATATCCGGCGGCGATATGCTCCGAAGGCTCCTCAACTATCTCTCATCTGCTTCTTATTAGTGCAGTATTCTTTATGTACAGCAGCTACAAAAACGATGTAGGCTTCGTAGGCAGTACATTTTATGCATAATTTGAGGCTGTATGCGATGGATTGATGGGAGTTGCCTTTTTTGGGTGTGGATCGTGGGAATAATTGGGCGATCCAGAGATCGTTCACCTCTTGACTGGGACCCACAAACATAGATCCGCTCCGTTCGTCCTGCCATGTCTGTCTGGAAGTATTTCATTGGCCTACTTGCCATCTATGCTACTCCAAAGGTGTTTGAGTTCCGAAAGAATGCAAAAGTAAGCCCTATAAAGGCCACGGACATTGGAAGCTTCAAACCAATGCATACCCAGAAACTATCAAACCTGCCCGGACTCCGCTCCATATTCTCTCCTGCATCTCCCTTTGGTATCCTTATCCCTACGGTATTTTGGAACCCCGGGCTGAGTTGGCAGTGGAAGTGGCGCAATAAAGGTGATGCGCTCCTCATGTTTTAAGGCTTGGCTGAATTATACAAAGTTTATTCGAGGCATGGCGTGCAAACCATGTCGGTAATTCCTTACCTGAGTAATCGTCTCTGCATCTACACGTGCTCCATGGATATTGCACGACAATTTCTCTCCGTCAAGGGTCAATTCGAGAAGCCGGAAGAGACCTCCATACTCATGCTGTAGGCATAGTACATGGCTAGGCTCAAAACTCACTAATGCGTGTGACTGCCGATATAGGCTTTGGGGAAGAAACATCTTCACCGAAAATGGATCTGAGTGGAGTCGTCACCGACGTATTATGAACCCCGCCTTTACGCCCGAAACGTTAGTTGTTTTTTGGTGGCCCTTCCGTTCTTATGATATGTATTTTGAACAGGAATGCCCTTGTCTGGAAGGAAGCCGCTAATTTGTACGGGGGAGTAATGGAAGCTGAAGGCTGGATGCACGAACGCGCCGTGACGATTACCGCGACGAGCGATATCACAGCAAAAGTTGAACTCCATTTTCCCCTATTTTGCCAAGCTGATAGAAAACAGTTTGCCTTGATCCTCATCGCTCGATGTGGATTTGGTCAGCCAATATCCTGGAACAGCGAGCCAACACCGTCTGGTATGAAGTTTGGAGAAGCACTGAGTATTGTGTCGGGATCGTCAATCCTTCGCCTAGTCACACCTCGATGGATGTATAAGCTTCCTATCAAAAGGTTCGGAATTCACTACGAACGAACGAAAGCTGAAATCTGTTAACACCTAGACTCCGGGATATTGAGACGGCCTATACGTCGCTGGCCAAATTCATGAAAACCCTTATTGACGCTCGTCGAGAAGAGCTGGCGGAGGAAATAAAAAACGATGACGAGCAAAAGGACGTGTTTAGGCTTATGATACGTGCCCAGTGAGGGAGAGGGGAATCTACGAATGACAGACGAGGAACTTGTGAGTCGCCTGTACCCTGTTTTTCACAATCCCTCAACTCCGAGTCGCTCGGTAGACGGGGAACACCTTTCTAATGTTGTTTGCTGGTCACGGTGAGTTTGCCCCAATACACTCAAACTGTCCTCAAACTGACCTATCATAGAAACTACCGCAAAGGCGCTCGACGTTGCTCTCGGATTCCTTGCTCTGTATCAGGATATCCAGGAGGAAGTATATGAAGAGATCGTGGGGCTGACATCGATCGATGGCGCATTGGTCAGAAATTTACCTCGTCTATGTTATTGGCTGATACGCGTTCCTCAGGACTTCAAAGACTATACGCGGCTGATCAAGGTTCAGGCGTGCTTCTTGGAAGCGGCTCGCCTCTTTCGTACGTCGACCAACGAGTTCTTCCGTCTACCTGGCATTGAACAATAGGCAGCGGCCGGTTTTCTCATATTCCGAGAAACCACCGAAACAGTAGTTCTCAGAACCGATGAGGAAGATGGCCACGGAGGGCACGTCGTTCTTGAGCCTGGTACCAGGGCTGCTGTCGATGTCGTCGGTCTCCGTACGTGTTTTTCAGGCTAATGCAGCACGTCCTTATGTTCCAACTGCACGACAGATTATAATCCCAAGTACTTCCCTGATCCTGAAGAATTCCGCCCATCCCGATGGTACAGAGCGTCCGAGAATGATATGTCGATGTTTTCTCTGGGCCCGCGTGCATGTGAAGGTCTATTATCCTTCCTCAGAGATATACACTTATATCGAGTCCTGCAGGTATCGGGCGGCGGTTTGCGTTAACGGAGGGTGTTGCCTTCTTGAGCCATCTGCTCCGTGATTGGAAGCTACATATTGTTCTTGATCCCGGCGAAACAAAAGTCCAGTGGCGCGCACGGGTTATGCGGGGTGGAGAGTGACATTTTTGGCTTGGCCGAATGGCTTGCGCCCGCGCGGAATGGCTTGTTTGGGGCGGGGGCGTGGATTTGGGTGTGATCACCCGCCCACGCCCGGCCGATCGGCTTGCAAGCCATTTTGATGGCTTGGCAAGCCATTCCGCCAACTCGGTCCCAGCCAAAAAACCAAAGTGGCTTGTGTTCACTGTACACCATGTAGGGTCCTGGCATTAAATTATGTGTAGCAGAGGCATTACTATATGTCCCCCACAGGTATCTAGGACATCAATTCTCACATACTTTTGATATTTGGGAAATACTCATCATCACCATGAAAAATGATGAGGGCGACTCATACTCCATATGCAAGCCAGTGGGCTTGTGAGGTTTCACTGATAGGCAATGCTTCTAAGTGTCTACCTGCATCAAAAATATTGGGAGAAATGTCCACCACGCCAAATCATTCGCAAAAATAGTGTTCAACTCACCCCAGTTTTGAACCACACAAGTTTTTCAATAGCTCAAATTGAAATTTGACAAATCACTTCACAAAAAACTTTGTATACTTCAGCAGAGGTGAACAGGCCCTTGGACACCCATTCTGGGTTGTGATTCTTGTTACTTGACGTCGTTCACACGGAGCTTCGACTGCGACCGATCAAACGGGTGTAAATACTCAATCCTTTGATATAAATTACCCCCATGAACACATTTGAATGGTCTGTGGCATTTGGAGACCCAGGATGTACCTGGAAAGTATTATTTTTCTTCGGCAACAAAGTGGCTTGCGCAAGCCATTCTGCCTGATGCCATCAAAATGGGCGTGGGCGGGGCTTGTTACGAAAAGTCAAGGAGTCTGTGTCATAGTAGGGACAGAACCATCTCAGTTACATCTCATTTACTTGCTCCTAGCATGTTGCAGTGAGATTTTGGTAAATTAAGACCGGGCTGAGAGAAGTGGAACACGTCAAATGCCATCACAAGCCATTCTGGTGACAAAATGGCTTGTGCCCGGCGTGGGTAGAGCTTGTTGGTTCAAGCTTTGGAAATCGTTCTATTGGTATTTACTTTGCTATATGGAGTCACTGAACTCCAACTAATAGTTGGTTTCATTTTATTTCGGCCCCAAGTTGCTCATGGGTGTAGACTAATGGAAATCATTCAGTGTTATATCCCCTCAATGAACTCTTTTTTGCCCACAGAGGCTAATTTTGGCGAGAAAATTTTACGGAATGAGTCGCTATGATCCAATTTAACAATCACGGATACTGTAGCCAAATGTTCGAAATTTCGACTCGTTGAGACAATATGCGATGGGCGGCAGAATGGCTTGTGCACAATACATACGCTGGCTAAATGGCTTCAACTTGCGCGAATATTTCACGGAAACTGCTCAAGTTCATCGTAACCCAACTACGAGGTGGACAAAGGGCATTTTAGGTAAATTCTCCATGTGGTTGGAGATCGAGAAGCCAATTGGTGATGGAGCCGCATTTAAAAGAAGGCTTCTGGCTAAGCCGCTACTGCACCAGTACCGCCACGGCGCAGAATGGCTTGCGTTCGGCGTCAGGCGTTCGGAAAAAATTATGGTATAAATTCATGCCATATGCATTTGGCTGTGTCAGGTCGATCCAGGAAGTTAAAGAAGGACGGACAAAGACATAGAATGCGGCGAACGGTCAATATCTAATTAAGAATATAACCTGTTTCTTCTAGAGCGGCGAGTCTTCAAAAATGGTGCCAGACTAAGAGTTATATTAGATAAGCAAGACATAGTGCAACTGACGGTGTGTTGCTGGTGATCCCACTGAATACTATCGAAAGTGAGAATCATTATTGAACTTGGGACCTGTTCGTGGGCGCGATGTAGGCGTGGGCATTGGCATGGGCATGTGGGTGGGATGGTGTCTCAGATGGCGACAACCCATAGACAAAGGATAGCGATGTGATGTTCGGCATTGCCAGTTGGCTGATGTAGATCAATGTCGTACGGTCGCCCTTCACACAGTCCTCCCGGCCTAGGCAACTGGTTGACAATTGTTCTCCCCAGTGTACCTTAAAATCGATGGATCAGACATACAGTGTGCGTTTTGAATGCTCATAGTCAGATTATGCCGTTCAACGTCGGCAACTGCGATCAATCACGGCGGCGAGGATGACCGAGATGTTCCGAACGTCCCGGCGTAGGAAAGGGACGATGGCGAAGCATCGATGAATGGTATTCAAGACCATACTTACAGTGGGAAAACTCAGTGTAGCCGAGGACAAGCCAAGCCACATCACAAGCCACGCCGTCCACGCCCGCCCCACCAAATTCAAACTCCGCTAAGGGGCGCAAGCCATTCGGCCAAGCCAGTCCGAAAAGTCTGATGCGGGGTGTTACGGCGATGACTCTTGGCGTTGGGAAAGTCCCGGTTCGCATGACCAGACGATGATTCGTCGGTAAAGCATGCCATACATGCCATACTGTAGGGCGGGGTATTTGTACGGGAAACCAACGAGAAACAATCAATCTTCTCTGGCCCATCGCGACTGTGCTATGCATGCATGGACGACTACACGGGCTGGAAAATTATCGAATACGGAGGAATTCTTATGTGTATGGTGTAGCTTCAACAACAACAGTGGAAACAGTGATTTCAGCATTCGGAGCAAGTCTACACATGCGGACCTATACGAAAGCTGTCAAGGGAAATAGCACGACACATACATCGGGCATTATCACCCACAGCACTGGCAGCGCATCTCCTCTCGCCAAGCATGCGGCCTTTGACACACTACGTTTATTGAAGTCCATGGATCGAACACTCCGAGATCTGGAGAAGGTGCCAAAGTGGGGAAGATCTGTACGTGAATGGTGGAAAGAGACCAAATCAGCGACCGCTTCTCGAGAAAAGATAACGAGAGAGGAGAGGGAGAGGCGATGGCTCAGGTACAGTAGGTAATTTCATAACAGACGTTCGTTGCGATTCTGAAATATGATCATCGTAGCCACCGCAAGGAGAGGCACGGAGGGTGGAGAAATACTAACCGACTCTCACCGTCATTTACGAGCCTGACCGGAAAAGAAAGACCCCGTTTGCCATAGAGGACGGAGAACGAGAGAGTAGTAGAGCCATAGGCTCCCACAAGACGATGGTGGCGAGAAGAGGAAAATTCAAAGAAAAACGAGGGCCGTGTTTGCCATCATCGGCGGGGGTAAACAAGGCACGCAAATTGTTACTTCCTCTTTCAATTTCGGACTCTCAGGATGGTTTTAACACATCGGGAATATAGGGCTATCTCCAGATGGCTACCCAACGAAGTTATCCTGCAAGTCATCGACGCTGCGCCCAAGCCAGATCAAGCGGCCCTCTGCCGTGTTTCCAAGCTCTTCCATCGCCTTGCTACACCTGCCGTGTATCGCATTTTGGAGCTCAACCAACTCAGCATGGTCGTGAATTTCTGCTCCGCTATTCTTTCCAACCCCCATCTCGCAGAACTTGTACGCTCACTGACAGTGATAGATGTTAGGTGGGTTACTTTATTTAGTCTAGTGCGAGATTGTGGCACCACATATTTAAGGTATCTGTGCACACAGGATCGACGCAGCTAAAGCAATATCGAGCGGGATAATTCTGAACGCACTCAAAACTCTCCTCCGCATCGAGCATCTATCAATCTCCCTCAGCTTGTTGTCCGACGACAACCATCTTCGCGCGTTCCTGCAATGCACCTTTCCGCGACTTGTCAGTTGCGGTATAGGCGTCACAAAAATTACTGACCTGGTGGTCTCCTTCCTTGTCCGACACCCCGCATTGACGTCCGTCCATCTGGAAACTTCATACAAACCTAGCACGCCACGTCGTATCCTCTTGCCCAAGCTCCAGCAGTTCTATGGCCAAGTGTTTTTGGTTCCTCAGATAGCGGCCACAAACTTGGGCCAAGTCGAGCTGACATGGTATCCAGGTGGTCAACTCCACGACGTCGAACCCACATTCGTAGCCCTCAAGTCAATGACGTGCAACGATATCCCGTTTGCGTGCTCAATCTACTACACTCCCTCCTCGTCGGATTTGCAGGACACGGACATCGTCGATTCGATATCGAGGAACTTGCCGCAAACAGCTTCTCCGAATCTGCGGCATCAGATCCCGCCAGGTCAGCGTGTCTCAGTACCATATCTCAGCTACAGCACCCAGAACTCATTTCCGCGCACACAGGGGAAGCTTGTTCACCTCAAGAGCTGCCTTCCGCGTTTTACAGGCCTCGCCTTTCTCTCCATCGAGCACCCCCTCATATGGCTCCAGTGGCGTCTCGACTCACCTTTCTGGCAAAACGAAGTAGAAGATCTCAAAACCGTCCGAGAGCTAGGGGATTTGTGCTCTACGTTGAAGGCCTGTTTCCTCAGTGAGTTCAAATCTCGCGCCTACCTTGAATTCTGTCCAACGGAAATTGTCAAGGCGCCCATGGCTGGAGAAAGGTGGACGGGAGGTGGGAGAAGTGCACTGTCCGAGAGTTCCGGGCGTTGGCTGGCATACACACTCGGCCTAACGAGCAGGTTGATTTAATCGAGTAGCCCTCACACAACCTTCGAACAAGAACGACTGTTCGACAAATCCGCAGGAGAACATTGCCGTTGCGAATTGATATCTTATCCCGGGTAACCGACTTGCAGTCCGTTCCCTACATTTTCGCACTGATTGCGTTTCAACTCGGACCTTATTCTTGTTTCGCAACCTGTTCCGTCCATTCCAAAGCTTCAGACTCCGTCCCTACTTGGCGACTCGCATTACTACTATATATATTCAATCTAGCAGTGAACAGTATTGCTCGATACTCTGTGTCTAGCCCCGAGATTCAGCGTCTTCCCGATCTCCCCCCTTCATCTCCTTTGCCCGAGCCAACTCCAGCGCCCTGCGCTTCACACTGAACATCGCCTCCCTCGCCGCCGTCCGCTCGGGGTTCCACACTGGGAGCACCGCGTCGAGCTCCGGGCGCGCGGAGACGACCTCCGCACGCAGTGCGCTCGCGTACGCCTCCTCAAACGGGCCCAGGACGCCATACGCCACCAGCGCGGATGCTTCCGCCTTCGTGCCTGTCTCTTTCCCTGCACTCAATCCCGCCGCAGCATCCGCTGACTCCCCTCCCCCCTCCCCCTCCATCTCCATCGCCCGCTCCATCTCCACCCTCGCCTCCTCCACCGCCCGCAGCCTCTCCCTCTCAAACTCCAACAATGTCCGAAGGTCGGTCGGGTACGCGAGCGCCCCCGCCCACGCGAGCGCGAGCCACGAGCTGCACACGTCCGCGAGCGTGAAGGGCGTGTAGCTCGCGAAGGCGGTGCCGACGAATGCGAGCGCGGGATTGGGCGCGTAGAGCGTGTAGCGGTGGAGGTGCGGGATGTACGTGGCGGGTACCGGAGCAGGAGGGATGAGCGCCGCCAGGTGGGGGCCGTCGGAACCGAGGGTGGGGTTGGGGCGCAAGACGTGGAGGAAAGACGGGGAGGCGCGGTACCCCGTGCCGAGGAGGACGCCGTCGAGGTCGGGGATGGTCGTGCCGTCCGCCAGGCGCGCGTCGAATGCCAGTGCATGCGCTCCCCCTTTGGCTTCGCTCTCGCCTGGGAGGACGTACTCTGCGACGGGCGCGACGCGCGTGATGCGCGCGTCGGGCAGGCTCGGGAAGCCGGGAAAGTTGGGGCGCCGGATGCTCTGGTACACAGCGCGCGCGACGGGCGCGAGCTGCGCGGCGATGTCGTTGCCTGAGTTGGCGTTCCCGATGACCAGGACACGCTGCGCCAGCGTCAGCTTTTATAGGTCGAGAAGAAGTGAGCAAGGTACGCGCCTTGCCCTCGTACCCTTGTGGACCCCGCCAGCCCTGGGCGTGGCGCGCGAGGTCCAGCTCGCGGAGGCGTGCGAGGCCGGGCGTCGTAGGGAAGACGGGGTGGTCGTAGCACGCCACCGCGACAACCACGGCGTCCCAGATCTCCTCCAGCGCCTCCACGTCGGGCACGGTGTTCGTGGGGTCACTACTGCGTCCTCTCCATCGCCGCATCCGCACACGCCACCCGGCGCGCGCGGGGAGCTCTTCGACCGCGAGTACCTCCGTGTTCAGGCGGATTGCGCCGCTGTCTATGAGCGGGGCCGAAAAGGCTCGGAGGTAGGCGTGCGTTTCGGTGAGCGAGGGGAAGGGCTGGCCGGCCGTCGTCGAAGTGGGTTCTGGGAACGGCGGGAAGGCGGAGAAGGAGAGGAATTCGGGGAGGACGTTCCCGATGAGCCCCGGATACGCGGGCGAGGGCCAGCGCGGTGCACCGGATGCAGCTCTCGCATTCGGTACGCTCACATCCTCGTCGAGGTACCTTGCCACAGTATCAGCGCCCATGGATTTCGGATGGAAAACGAGAGCACACACCACACACCTCCAACATCGTTCCGCCGCTCGACAAGCTGCACGTCGTCGAACTTACCCCGCTCGCGGAGATTTCGTAGCGTTACGAGGCCCGAGGCGCCGCCACCGATGACGAGGATTCGTTTGGGGCGCACGTTGGGAACGAAATCCGGATCCTCCATGAAGACAGATGGCGATGGGAGGAGCGAAGGTGATTAGCGCCGAAATACGAGTACACCGGGTTCAACGGAGGTTTCAAGAGCAGCCGTAACCTTACACGACGGAAACTAGTCGAGGAGTGACCGCCCGCCGTTTGGCAGTTTCCGTTGAACTTGTGCGAGGGTGGGTGGTCTTGGAAACATTCGGTATGATTGCCGGGTCGTGGACTTGGTCTAGACCCAGACTTTGCCGGACAGTCGTTTTTTTAAGAACTTATCTTTTTACTTGTCATCGGAAACCGTGAGTGGACGAAACATGAAGGAATCTTTGACAATAGCACAACGAAAAAACTAGCAGAACATAGCGACATCCAACTTAAGGCGGTGAGCCTCAGTGGAGCTGCTCCACTGGAGCACTCTGAGTAGTGGCACCACTGGCAGGAGAAATTGATCCGAATCGAAACCTTGAAATTAAATGGTTGAATGATCAAAGTAAATCCGTGTCTGCGACATGGCGGTTGAAGTACATTCAACGACTGCGCCGGGTTGCGACCCGGGATTCTGGAATGGACTCGATATTTTACTGCGGGATACGCTACAGTATTTCCAAGTTTGCACCAGAGAAACTGTGAGCTGATAAGGCGAGATTTAGGCCAGAATTGCCGCAAACTGTCCATGATAGGTCTCCGGGCAACCTCGGGAACACAGGTCGGATCAGTCATGCGATGATCACGTGCCAAAACCAAACAATCGCCTCCGCCCCTAGGCTAGGATCTACGAGCACAGCTTAGTACGAGTCGCCTCGGAGTTTGAAAATTATGATGGCATGTCCTCCGCACCTTCCAAAGCTCCCAATGAAGCCGTTATTTTTGCAGATACAAATTTCGATCAATATGAGTCGCTCATAATTTTTTCGTGGATTTTACCGCAGGTAATGAAGGAGCTCTGAGCATTTCTTTTGGATGTTTTTGGGCGATAATTGATGGAGCTGATCGTTTAGCGGTTGCCAAGGCGTTTCAATTTCGAACTCCGAGGCGACTCGTGTTCGCCTGTACTCGTTAACTCCAGCCTCTCTAGTATACGTGATTCTGAACGACTGTCTTCAGATATCACGCCCGGTAGACTAGAGAGGCTGAAACGAGCCTACTCCGCCCCTATCACTCCTCCCACCATTTCCGCTCCTCGTTTTATAGCCACTCCCGAGACCAGCCCAACCGGAGCCTTCTGTCCGTTTCTATCACGAAAATCATGGCGGTGGAAGCCGTAAACATCCCCGACTCTGTACTGTGGATTGGATCTTCGACGACTAACTGTTCTGTGGTTACTAGGACTATACGCAACAAATCATAGCGATGAACGAGAATATGCTCCAACTCGTTCAAGATTTCAATGAAGGCCAAGTCCAAGTCGTTGCCACCTTCAACGCCGTCATCACAGGTTTCCAGTTGCTCGCGCAAAAGTGAGAAATCCCACTCTCGTTCATTGGGTTCGCGTTTTGCATTTCTTACTGCGCATCGTAGGCTCCAACTTGTCCCCATTCGTATCTACAATGCGGGAGCGCAAGCTGCCACTCGCCTTCGATACCCGCCTGGCGTACCTGAACCGGTTTCTGCCGATGGAGCAATGCCACTCACCCTTGCAGATGCCGTGGGGTTCGACGGTGTGTAGCCGCTTTTCTCCTATACCAGTAAAATTCATCCTTGGAATCCAGGAGCGCAGTCCGCCGCGGCAATCGAAGCCCTCATCATCGCCGGTGCACCTGATCTGCTCCCCGCACCACTCAATGCATCCGCCCAGGCCACAAGACGCCATTTTATAGACTACATGGGCATTTACAGGGCTTAATCTTGCCATCGCCGAGGCAGAATGATATCGACCGCAGTTTATTTATCGGGACACGCAGGGTACTGTAGGCGCGGCTCTACACGGGATTTACCAAGAAAAAGAATTGATATAAACCCAGCCCCTGAGCGGCTATGGGCGGACTACATACTCAAGAAATTTGCGTTGAGGTTATCGACAGAGAACACGAGAAGGAACTGGATAGCTTGCTCGGATCGCCCATGCGGGGTAGTTTAAGGTGCATGTATCCTTTTAACGTCCATGCCAAGAACCTCTGCTGTGCATCGAACTTGTCATTCAGGTGATCATACTGTACGTCTCGGGAAGGTCCTCCACCGCTCCCAGCTTGTTCATGTCGCCGACTTGGGAAATGTGTACCAAGAAGTCCTCGTCTGATTTGAAGTGCGGTGAGCGTTGTTTCATCGTCATCCCACAGGAAGAATTGGTTCCCGACTGCCACAAGGAAGTTGGGGTCGAAATGCGATCAGGCGCAGGTCGCCGTTTCATTTGAAGCAGTGCGTAAGGATGACCTGCGCGGGACTGAGGGTATACCATTTAAACGGTCAAACGGAATGAAGAATTCAATGACGCCGGTCCACATCGCCCAGTTACACGACTCGGAGAAAAAGGAGGAATCGTGATGGGGAAAGCGAGGAAAATGGTCCGCGTCCGTAGGGTGACGATCTGCGGAATCAGAAGCTCCGGGGGAATGCTAGCGGTGCCCAATATCATTCATGAACAGGGCAGTGCAGATAACCTTCAATCAGGAAAAAGTGTATCATTGATGACACTACAGGACGCTGAGCCAACAGCGCTCAACTCGGTTGAATCTCATCACTATCTTGTTCCGCGATGGTACATTCGCCAAGTTCCCGTTTAACTACTTCTCGCGCTCTCGACGCGTAGGAGCTATATATTTGGGTGAGTTCATGCTTAGCTATTCGCAATCCAGTGTACTGGCGATCTCGAATCTATCCAAAATCCTAACCTTTGTCGTGAGTTTGCGGATTTGCCTTCTGTTGTGACGAACTCCTCCATTCTCGCAGTTCGGGGCGGTGCGTCTTGCTCCCGAAAATGATAAAACCACTGTTAAATAAGAGCGAGGGGCACTCGCGGTGTCGCCACCACCTTCACAAATATGTTAGTGCTGCTACAAATTTCCTTGGGGTCGTTAATTCTCAATACCTGTACCAGAATATTTTCAATAATGATTTCGAGATTAATGCTCAAATCTCCGTATTGCTGCCGTCTTGAGAAGTTTTACCCGGTCTCGGAAATACCCAGGGGTACAGACGCTGATGGCGTCTTCACACCGTTGAAACGGGGCAGTGGCGTGCAGCCGTGAAATCTAATACCAAACTGAGTGAAACGAAGTCCCACAAAATCTAATACCAAATCTAACAACTAACAACTTCAATACTAACGTGTGTGTGTTCGGGGATGTAGGTCAGGCGTATCGACCTTCAATCTCAAACTGGCGCCAACTCGATACTTCTTAACTTGAATAGTCAAAACAAAGGTCTATTAAGCACCTCAATTAGATTACTCTCGTGTTCTAAACAATGTGTAGGACTGGTTTAAGGTCACAGAGTGTATATAGAGTCAACCCCAAGTTGATTAGTTTTTAACGGCTGGTTGGTTTGAAGACAACTAAGACTCTAATACAAGAGCTTATTGAATTCTCAATGGGTGTAAGTACAAGTTGTAAGAGCGGCTAATTAGGCACGGTCTTAACAAAATGAAACTTAGAGCTACTAAGAGCTGGGTGCCAACAACTGGGGGAGTATTTCACTGCCTAATTATTACTGTACATGTTGCTTTTATAGTATTTACTACCTATTAATCTAACCACCGAGGTGAATAACTTCGGATAGCTATCCGGATACCTTTGATCTCCTGGCCGTTCTATTGGCTAACAGTCTCTTGCTGACTGAAGGACTTGAGCTCATTGATATTGAACCAAGCCCTTTGGAATTTACTTGGCTCCTAGCCTTGTTGAAGGCCTGAGAGAACTCCCGGAAGGCTTTCCGTGCCTAGTCCCTATGCCTATAGGTCTGTCTAGACCGTTGAAGCGTCATCTGTCTGTTGTAGTTTAACTTCCTTGAAGCCAACTCGCCTCTCTCTTTAAAACGTGATCAAACGCGATCACATGATACTTCAAGGGCCGGTTTTTGATCAACCGCGCTCCCAGTTAAATGCCCTTCTAGTAGCCTGGTCTAGTTTATTTCCTTACTTCTGTAGTGCACATTTTAATAGTCTTATGCTGTTTGAATCCTTCCAAAGTCCCTTAGTCGCCTGACGTCCATATTGAATCCGAGCTTGTTACATCTTTGACATATAACTTGCCAGGATATTCCTATAGCTAGCTGGGTTTTGCTCAGTCACTATTGCAGGTCCCCATTTGTGAAGGTACCGTTAATACTGCCTGACTTTGATAGTTATGCTAGTTTGCAACGCTTCAAAGGCTTAATGCTCAGTTCCGGGATTAAACTAGCATCCTCTAGTCTTACTTCTTGTATACAGCTATCCGCGTGTACTAGTGTAAAATCGATGAATTCAGGTGTGTATTGATACACGCCTTATCACCGGGCTGTATACGGAGGGATCACAACACCACAGGGGGTAAAGGGTGAGTGACTACCTTGACCGGCAGGTAGTCCGGTGGAAGGGACGACGACCAGAGGTACAGGAGGAGGACGGGAAGTGCAGAGGCGACTCAGTGCAAGGAGTTAGAGCCAAGCAACGTTAATTATCAATCTGAAGTACAAGACATATTAAAGTGATATATATACTAAGTAGCTAATTGTATTCCATAATAGGAAGGAGTGTGGTTCTAAACAATAGAGCGTGTTGGAAGAACAGATGAGAAGTTGTAAGACAATAAGGAGGAAGATGAGAAGACGGATAAACAGGAAACACTCAGTAATCCTTCATTGTGTAAAAACCCGATGATACACGGACGTCACCATTGCGATTTCGGTGTGGAACATCACAATTTGAATGACACATCCTGTTGGCCAAAAATAAATTCCAGGAAGGTCTGGTCATTGATGAGGAGTCGAGTTGAGGATCAAATCATTCTTTGAACCTGGAGGTCGACCTGGAGTCAACAGGATAACATCTGATGCTTTCCGCTGCCCTGATTTTGATGTCTTTTGGTGAGCATCCAGGTCTTTGGTCGGCTGCAGAACAGAGCAAGAGCAATGGCTTTGCGGGTTGACTGCATCAGATCCGGAGATAGGATATAGAGTTAGTATTGGGGTTGGAGATCGCCCTACAACATTTTAATGTGGCCTCAAATCCCCAGGGTCAATTAGTAATAGTTTTAGATTGTAGGTATGGCTACAACTTTCATTGATTGCCTAGAAGGATTCGTGGCATACTAGTCGCGCTAGAAGGCCCAGAAAGTGGCCAAAACATGCATTTTCGTGATGCTCTGAAAATATTTATTTCCTGCATGATCATGTTCCCCTGCTATTTGAAGGTAGTATTAGCACGTGGCTTTATGATCTGAGTGTTTGCAGAGTGTCCTATGCCTGGAGCACAAAGTTATTTGCCAGCCATTGTAAGGGCAACTTCAAGGCCCGAGCGTTGGAGACGTGCAATCTGGCCACGCCAGGCTGCAGCCCAGACAGAGGACGCGATGTGGTCAAGAGCAAGCAATGTGATGTCTGCCTACGGCCTCGGGCCCAAACAACTGTACACTACAGCACAGCATGACCAGATGCACTAGTGCATGTTCCCCCCACAAAACATAGCGACGCCCTCGTCGCGATCCCAAAAATGACTGATCTCCCCCAAACCAAGTCTCCGCCACTATCGTCCCCCGCAGGGCTGTGTCGACTCGCCGCGCCAGACTCGGAGTGCCGGTAGACCCGCCATCTTGAGGATCCATCCCGCAAAAGCCTGCGGGCTGACGAGGGCATTGGAACGTGTGGGACATCCTGCCCCAAACTCTAGGCCCCGTGCTCGAACGGACCACCGAAGTCCACCGCGTATGGACCGGAATATGCCGAGTGAGTCGGTAAAGCTGAAATGAGATTTTTAAAGGATGGGGTCCCACGCCAAGAGATTCCCGCGCCCTTCAAAGCTCCGAATACGTCTCAGAGACCAGTATTGGGCAGGGCGCGGGAAGAGCTGAGGAGTGGCAGGCCTCAAAACTGCTGGTGGTTGTCTGTGTATACCGCGGAAGATGCTGAGAAGAAACCGGGGGGGTTGGGAGGTCCAAGAGCTGGATGCAGCGAAAAGATCCAGATGTCGTCCGAGATCCTGACGGAACGGTGCAGAATCTGGTCCGACAGGAGCCGACAGGTGAATCGAATCGCACTGTTGTCACCAGATGGAGACGTGCAATCTGGCCACGCCAGGCTGCAGCCCAGACAGAGGACGCGATGTGGTCAAGAGCAAGCAATGTGATGTCTGCCTACGGCCTCGGGCCCAAACAACTGTACACTACAGCACAGCATGACCAGATGCACTAGTGCAGCGTACTCAAGAGCCTGGCGAGGGGGATCCGAAGTTATATATAAATAGAGCTAAAGTACATGCATTTTCGTGATGCTCTGAAAATATGTATTTCCTGCATGATCATGTTCCCCTGCTATTTGAAGGTAGTATTAGCACGTGGCTTTATGATCTGAGTGTTTGCAGAGTGTCCTATGCCTGGAGCACAAAGTTATTTGCCAGCCATTGTAAGGGCAACCTCAGGGCCCGAGCGTACTCAAGAGCCTGGCGAGGGGGATCCGAAGTTATATATAAATAGAGCTAAAGTACACGAGGCACAAACCTGGCGAGGGGGAGCCGAAGAGAAGAAACTCTGAGGATTCCCATGCCGGGCCATGGGTATAACTACCAACTACCTAGGAGCACGTGCCTACGGTGATCCGGTGGTCCGGGAGGGCCCAGGGGCACGTGACCGGAGGTTCCGGCAGAGGTCGCGGGCCTTGTCACAGGCCGAGTGCCAGGCGGGGTCAAGGTGACGGTTAAGGGAAGGGCGGAAGGGAGTATGGGGAGGGTTTCGGAGGGTGCCGGAGCCGGAGGTTCCGGTACCGGAGCGGCGTGGACCGGGGGTTCCCCTGACAGCCATCCTCGAAAACGAGGCTGTCATGCATGTGACCTTCCAAGTCCGCATCACCTTCGAGCACAAAAAATTTCACCCCACTCAGAGAAGAGTTATAGTATTGTATGTTTAGCTTCTAATCTACTCACACCGGATAAAGGAAAATATTAACCTACGTCAATATGTTAGCATAGAGTAGATAATTCAGTGGATGAATCCAAGCTTGCAAATAGGTAATGAATTCAACTGGTGCGAAACCGCCACCGAAGTAGCCCCGAAGTAGCCACAATCAGCGGGTGTTTCAAAGGCAAGATGTTTATCTATGATCAGCTAGGTAAGAAACAACTGTTGAAATATCAACTTTCAGCAGCCATGTCCAGCAAGAAGAAAGGTCATCTTTCAAAAACTTCCTTTGTTTGAACAAAGGAATTTATGAAAGTGCTCCTTATGAAAGTGCTCCTTTCTTCTTGCCAGAAATGGATACTGAAAGGTCATCTTTCAGCAGCCCTTCCACAATTCTCGAATAGTAAATGAACATTTGGCCTTTGAAACACCCGCTGATTGTGGCTACTCCAGTGGCAGTTTCGCATCAGTTAAATTCATCACCTATTGACAAGCTTGGATTCATCCACTGAATTATCTACTGTATGCCTACATATTGATGTAGGTTAATATTTTCCTTTATCCGGTGTGACTTTTATTGGATGTCTCTGTGTTCCAGTACATTATATGCATTATTTGAGTCCAGTCAATTTTTAATTCTGAACATCTGGAGGATCAGTCCTTATTTGGCAAAACCACAGTCCTTTGGCCTCAAATTACTAGTTTTAGTGCCTGGACTACTATTAGTACATGAGGAAACAAATATAGACTGTAAATGTAGCCCATATGATACCTGCACAATGTCTGTGAGCTGAGTGGTGGATCTGGACAATTGATGGAAAGGAAGTGATTTGAGTAGGTCCAAGCCCAATTTTTTTTTCACATTCGGCATAGTGGTCAGTTATACTCATTTAATTTTCTCAAGTGCTGTAACTTTTTCTTCGGCGAGTTTGAGACGCGTCGAGGTTGCAGTGACAAGTGTGACGCTATGTGACAAAGCTCACTCACGAGAGCGCCTGTGAGCGCCGTATATACACATTGTTACCTAAATTCCTTGGTATATTTGAGATCATTAAAAAGAGGCATATGGACAATTAAACCACCCAAGTGTATGTTTAAACTGACATCCTAGACCTTGAGGAACATATTTCTCAAAAAAGGACAAACCTGTGATCGGCATTAACATTGGAACTAGAAGGCAACTGGGAATTAAATCACCCATCCAAAATAACTAGAATTTACCCTGACATATTATCTACAACCTACAATTTACTGCTAAGTGGTTGGATAAAGAGTGAGGTCGGTGTGAGATCATTCGCAAGCCCACTGTTTGGTGCAGTTTGAAGCAAGCCCCTTCAGCGAAGGGCCGGCACACCGGGCCGGAGCTGCGTCGATGAGAGGTCTCTGGGGTCCTGAGTGCTATGCCGAACAGCCGGGAACGCCAATCAACGGTCTTTGCTTGAAGACCGGAGCTGCCAAGTCCCTGCATCTGGAAAAATCTTACTTCCTATAGAGGGATATGTAGTCAGGATAGTTGAGGTAGGAGCATAGGTAACCCCCAATTATATAGCACTCTGTAGTTGGTAGCCGATAATCTGTAGCGCTATATTGATCCATATAGCCACGTGTCATCCATACATATTGACACATACCTCCATAGGCTTGTAGCCTACATAGGGCTCTGTAGCGATACAGTGCTCCTGTAAGCTCCTGTACAAACCACGGTTCATCGGATTTGGGACCTCAGATGCGAAAAAAAAAATGGGATAAAAAAATAGATATTGGGCTATTATTCGGATGAAATCTATCTACCGCTCGACTGCATCTTCCCCAGGCCCCTTCTCTTGTCCATCGTAATCCTCACCCACCCCACCTCATCCTCATCATCCCCAGACCTCTCCGGATAGATGAAGCCGACCTCCCGTTCGCCACAAACCCAGGCCGTTCTGATTATCTTCAACTTGATGGAGCTGACTTCAGTTGCAAGGTTGAGGGATAAAGAGTGCCTTGAAGTGGGTGTGCGGAAGGGGATGCGAGAACGCAGAACGCAAGGATGAGGATGAGGCCAGAGGCGCGGACGCAAGGGAGGTGTGGGAGCAGAACGAGAAGCGAGAACGCGCAGGTGCCAGTGCGGAAAGGTAACACCAGGAAGGCGGGAGGCGGGCGTGAGCGAAGAACACGGGAACGCGTAGAATGCGTAGAATGCGGCGCGAGCGCACGGGGAGGGGGTGTAACAAGATGGTATTTAAACTTAAAGAGGGCTTGACGAGATGTGGTCATTGAGAGCACCGGTCCATTGGCTTGACTCTTGATAGAGTGGAAACAGCCTACGGCGCTTGACAGCTGCTTGATTTGAAGGACGAGGATGGACCACCGACAGGTGTCTTGCACGGTACGTTCGGGAGAGAAGAGATGGAGTGGTAACAAAGCAATCCATTGAAGAAGGGGTCGACATGGTGGTGGTGGGAAGAGACAGAGAGTGGCGTGATTTGCGACGAACATTGGTTGTGTTTGCTTGATGCGCACGGGCCATGAGCTTGATCGCAACAGTAGTTGACAGTTTGCCGGCCTGCCGGCTCCTGCCGGACAGCAGAAATGTCTGGAACAGAAATCCCGGGATTTATTCGAGAAATACACATGAATGTGGCTAGAAAATTCGAGAGAAATCATTCTTTGAGGAAATCTAGGGGTTCCGTTTGTTGGGAATCCACTGTCACAGAAATTGCCGATTTCAGAAAATCCTTCCCATCCAATTCCCATCACATCGCGTTGACATCGCGTTGACATCGCGAATCATCAAAATATCAGAATTTTTCGGACCGCATCTCTCGAGTATCTCTGGTGGTATTGCCGGTATCGAGAAACACAGCGACTTCGATTCACTACTGAACCTATGAGACGGGCCACCGTATCAAGGCAAATCCGCCCCGTACTTGGACTTGGAATGGCATAGCCCCCACCATAGAGGGAAATCGAAGGCTCGAGAGAAGTCGGACGGACCCCACTGCCAATACTCTGCTAAATACATGGGCATTATAGTAGTGGCACAAAACCATATAGCACAATATATTCATTGCTGGATACTGTGTAGTTTGATATAGGACTAGCAGGCAGCTATATTGACTACAGTTGCTATATATCTTCCAGCAGAGCTACAGGTGACTATAGCGACTATACCGACAATATAACTAATGGGGCAGCTATGGTCAGGGGAGTTTTTCCTGATGTGTTGCCATAATGGTTGGAAAGTGGCGCGTATGAACCTCACGCGGATGAGCGGTTACTATCAACACAATTTTCAACACACGGTCTGCCTTTTACTGCAAATACCGAGTCCGAGCTGACACCAGGTTACTTTTATCACCCTTTCCTTCGAAACGTACTCCTCTAGGTGCATTTCCACTCGTCATCTAGAGCCTCACATTCCGTATCTTATGATGAGGTTTGGGATCTATATAAGGTGAGGCCCTCGAACTTATTACAGGTGACGGAGTCAGGATCCGATAATGGTTTTATCCCCGGATCCGGTCAACCCAGCATGGCATGGCACTACCTATGTAACGGAATCAATTGCCAGAGTTCAGGTTTTTATTCATTAACCTGCGGAAGACATGTGAGAGTGTTCTTTTCGGCGGGCAGGGATGGCTTGCGTCGCCGCGGAATGGCTTCTTGAAGGCAGGGGTGTGGATTTGGGTGGTGTACGTATTTCTCTTGTACGACAGCGCACGTTTGCCTAATTACCGGTGAAACTACGTTGCTTCCCCTTCAGTCCAGCTTCCAAGTATGGGAATCCCAAAGAGGAGTCGTTCATAGATGTATTGTCGCCGCGGTGTACGACATCGAAGAAATGGAAGTCACCTTTGTTAAAATTGCCGCCCACTCCGCGGACTTCGGGATCTTTTCAACTGTGAAAAATGGACGGCCGTGCTCCGTTTGGGGTATACTCATGATATCCCTGCTATCGTTGATATCCAGGTCAGGGTCACAATCATCATGATGAAGTCCTTGTTTCGCAGGTTCGCAGAAATCCTCCGGACAGATGGCGAATGAGGATCAACTTCGCGACTTCGTGAGTAGGATTCAGCTAACCTGCAGTCCGGAAGCCTCCGCGGATAGACGCCTGTCGATGCTCATCGGCCGCGAATATTGCTGGGCCATGTAACTTACCCAGATTGATATGAGAAACAGGCAAGAAATCCGACAAACCGAGAACATGGAAACCAGGATACCAGTAGTATGGGTTAATTGCACATCATTTTCGCGGTCAGATTTGACAACAGGGGAATTGTTGGTCCCTTGATAAACTTGAATAACGGCAATATGGTTCGGAATTAGAAGATGAATCGAACGGCACGAGACGAGAGTAGACTGAGCTGAACGAAGGGCATTACAGATTTTCACGGACCGGGTGGTTGGTTTGATTGGGACTCGAGATTAATTTCGTGGCCGAGATGATACGACGGGGGAAGACCACTCGCCCTCCAGGAAAGGCCGTCGACGAGGCAAAGGGACCTGGACCTACTTAAAATACCGCGGCGATCGGCGTTCGCATCGGCGTCAACTGATGGAATACTGACATGGAGGCGTACAAAGATGAGCCACCCAGGGCCGAGAGATGCCGTTCCCTAGACGCAACGAAATTAGAGCGGACCTACAGTGCAGGGAAATCTTCGACGCTAAGAGACACAAGTGGCAGCGGGAGATGCAAAGCTTTATCCTATTCACGCTGTCCGATGACGGTACCCATCTTTCTTCAACGGCACGATTCGGATAACGCCACAGCCCGGCAGCAATAATCACCGGATTTCCAAACCTGCAGGTCCAGACCGTCGCCAGACTTATCTGCTCATTTGTTGGTGATAGGCCTGCCGACCTGCGAAGCTTCGCGACAATGACCTCACGAGTTGGAGGTGATTGTACGCATCTATCTTTCCGTACGTCCCATCACCTTGTGAAAATGTAGATAGATAGATTCCAATACTCACGGGCTCTCGACTATCCCCGAGTGCAGTTTCGGACCCAGTTGAAAATATTCTAGGCTCTCGCAGGCATCCGTGGATCGTGGGACATGATACCCGAAGACATACCTTTGCGCCGCCCGCGCTGTCGGCGGTGGAGCTATACGATAGAGCATGTCCGTCGGTCTGAATCACGATCATGAACCAGCTGAAATTTCCACGGAAAAGTCCGCCGGGCCACTGAAGTGCTAGAAGTTCAAGAAGTACATTCACCGACGGATCAGGATGAGATTTCTTTCCCAGGAGCCAAATCCCGAAGATATGGCGGTCCGGATGCACTTTTATTCCCGCCCCGCAAACTTTTGACCCCGCCCCGCAAACTTGCCTTTTTTGGTGTCCCCGCGCGCGAATTTGGTAATTTGATCCCGTCAACATGTTTTGCGCGGACGGCATGTTCCGCCCCGCGCGATTTTGGCCCCGCGCGCGCGCAAAACCGAACTTCCGCGCGCGCGCGCGAATTTTCTTTGGTGGTCCTTCCGCGAAAACATTGATGAGTAAAGGTCTGAGATTAGATTCTAGATAAGTAAGGTACGTAATCACGAGAGTGTGAATAGTATTTAGTGTTGTTCGGGTCGGGTCGGGCTTGGGCTTAAGCCCCGGCCTGGTTGATGTTTTCTCTCAATTGATATGAGGCTTTGAATCAGTTGGTAAGTGTCCTGTTGAACAGCTAATTCGAGCAATCATAGCACCCAGAGAGGCCCGGGTCGCGGGTTTGAAAATTTATCAGCCAACCCTGAATCCGACTCATGCCCACCTCGGTCGGGCCTGGGTCAGACCTGGAAGCCTGGGCGTGGGTAGGGCTTGAGCTTGAGCCCAATCTAGGACAACACTAGAGGTATTAGAGCAAGCTTAAGGTGAAATCCTCTGAGAGGCAGATGATTTAATTATCGGCAGAGAGCTTGAATTGGGTAGTTATTAGGAGAAAATACGAAATTAAGATGTGTGCGATTGAAGTCCCATGAATAAACAGAGTGGGCATACAATGGGAGATGTAGCGGGAGGGAGTGAGTGAAAGGAAGGAGGCCAAGGGTGACAAATGACTGGATGAATAATAGGATTGACCAGTAAAGTCGAACGTTCACGTAGTTCAACAGCGACGCCAGACAAGACGCCAGATGTTAGAAGTTGCCCTCGGGATGCACCTCGGCTTCCCCGATCCAGTGCTGAAGGTCGAAGATAAGCCCTGAGTCTAACAGGACACTTACCAACTGATTCAAAGCCTCATATCAATTGAGAGAAAAAATCAACCAGGCCGGGGCTTAAGCCCAAGCCCGACCCGACCCGAATAACACTAAATACCATTCACACTCTCGTGATTACGTACCTTACTTATCTTGAATCTAATCTCAGACCTTTACTCATCAATGTTTTCGCGGAAGGACCACCAAAGAAAATTCGCGCGCGCGCGCGGAAGTTCGGTTTTGCGCGCGCGCGGGGCCAAAATCGCGCGGGGCGGAACATGCCGTCCGCGCAAAACATGTTGACGGGATCAAATTACCAAATTCGCGCGCGGGGACACCAAAAAAGGCAAGTTTGCGGGGCGGGGTCAAAAGTTTGCGGGGCGGGAATAAAAGTGCATCCGGACCGCCATACGAAGAAACACACGAAGGATAAGAATACAGGTCTCAGGGCCCAGAACAAAAGGAGAAGAGTGGAGGAGTCCGGAGCGTTGGATTGAGGTTGAAGTGTAGAGTGAGTTCATATCTAATGAAGACTAGGCCTGAGAATTTGGGAGAGCCTGAGCGAGGGCCGCGACGGCAGGCTTAGAGGGATTAGATATGTACATCAGAGGGTTTGGAGACGGGGAGGTTGGCCTACCGTATTAGATTTTCTCTCTATCATCCAAGAATCGTAGAAATAGTAATGGTCGCTGTAAATCGGTCAGCGACGCTGTATCCACGCACCCTAGCGGCTGGAGTGCTGTTCGATTTCTGCCCATATCAGTTAACATAGAACATTATGTGGCGGTATCTGAGATATCCAGACGACCGAATCGATAATCAGCCTCGGTAGGCCGTGTAGCGAAACCGCGATGGTTGGGGACAAGAGGTGGCTGTGTGGACCAAACAGACCAACCACAAACACGTGACGAGCCGTTCTTTCTTCCAGCTCTCATCAGAATCTTGCCCTCATGGTGGAACCTCTCGCTCTGCAGTCCCGCGCCTTACCGCGCAAACTCACATTTGGTCTCTATTTGTGCGCACCCTGGTGCCAATCAATCCGCTTAGTTAAAATCTGCATCCTGGCGATTCTAGTTGCCACTTCCGCTCAGGGTTACTCGGTCTCAGGGATCAATCCACCTCGCTGGGTGGCGCATCTAACAATCTACTTCTCTAGTCTGCTTCCCCGTGGTACCCATCCATGGGATGCGCGGGCGCCGATTCAGTGCCTCAGCCCTTCAGCGCGGCTCCGGTACCTGCGGATGAAGCAAAACACATCCCGGAGCGTAAAAAATGGGACTGGCAACAGATTACTGGAACGAGCGCGATACTGCTGAAAAATTTATACAGATAACGATCCATCGGGGATCCAGTGTATGCATCATAGCCAACCCCCCACAAAATGATGGTAATTTTGCACTGGCAACATCAACTCTCCGTAAACGACTTCTCCGGAGCTAGTTCTCCGATTCTGCAAAGCTTACGCTCAGAGTTCATACTGTATCTCTATTCCTCGCAACGCGATCAGCAAGGCTGACTGAAGGTAGAGTTTAACCTGACCTTCCGCCTCGTTTACATCGCTTTGCAGGTTCTCGTCGGTACTCCTTTGCAGGCCCCGATGTGGCAAGAGGCGCTGCGAAGACTCTGAGCGTGAGAGTTAGATACACATCTTTTCAGCGGCCGCTGACACGGATGGTGGTGTCCTTAACCTGCCCGTACCCTCTCGATACACTTCACCGCCATCGTGCAAGGACTGGGGATCGTGATCCTGTCATCCGGCATATCGAGCTACATTTTCATTTCAGTTGAACGGAGGTCGTAGGCTTATTGTTGAAACACAGCCGGCCCGACAGAGAATTCGGGACCTATTTTGCCTCTGGAAACACATCTTCGCCGTCGTTCTCATCATGTAACCTCATTAGTACGTCTTTTCTCTTCAATCCCCGTCTATCCCACTCGAAGCACACCACGTAGAACGAGGTGGTACCCATACCGGCCACGCGGGGATCTTGTATGGCCATATTTCTCCTTGAAAGGACGATTGTGGTTTCCCTTCGCCGTCCAATGAGATTCGCTTGATGATCCCGCCACGGCGAACAGTTAACACTCCAGCACGTTGATCCCCGTCTCATCGTACCCACGCCGGAGCTCAAAAAATGGAAATAGTTGCGAAACAGCCCGAATTGGGGAGGGAGGTGTGTGCCCACGACGGGTAGGCGTGTGTGATATGTTGGGTGGGCAGTCGGCAGCGGCGCAGCCAGCATTTGAATCCTTTCACTGAAGTCTCGTTGCACAGTGGCAACTGTCACATATTCTTATCACTGCCAAGCATCACCGCCAAGCATCGCATTATCCCGATTATAGCGGGCAGGAATGAATGTCGGGCGACGTCCTGCAGGGAAGCTTCCAGCTGACATGGACCTGATCCTGTATCAGTATTACTTACTCCGTTAAATTTACGCTTGGCGTCACCCGACGTCGCTGGGGCCGAGATGCCGGGCGTCCCGTGATCCGATCGATGATCGGGCCATATCCGGTAACCGGTTCGCGAGCGGCTCGCCGTGGTGCGATCACGTGCACGACGCGTCGCGCTCTCCGAAGCGGGTTTTTGAGTGGAAAATGGACTCCTGGTCTGTCCTTCTAGTTAAATATATTTTTAAGCCTCGGTGTATTACATCTACAACTGCTGAATATACAAAGATTGCCGTCATTTACGTGCTGCGACGAGATCTCGGTGTATTATTGGCATGAAGGAGGTACCGTTGAGCCGTTAAATCACTATAAAGTTATGGGTACATAAAGAATAGTTTACTGAAACCTATTATCATCGTTTGCGACGTATTCTGTCACCTCTAGCCTCCCGAGCTCTGTTTACTGCCCTAAGAAGTGCCGACACCCCTTCTTGTGCTTCTGGATAGGCTGCGAGAAAGCTTGCCTCGTCAGATTTGTATCTGATTTGAACGAAATCAGAATCCCCATCGACTCACACAGTAAATTAAACGTACTGGGATAAAAATTCAGTTGCAATCACCATGCGATCATGATGCTTCATCGCGAATCGTTTATTCGCACCGGTTAACCACGCCTTCGGCCAGTCCTTCAGTGGGGTATGGAGTCCGTGATTTGAATCGCCATCTGTCCAATGCTGGATAATAATTCTCCAAGATTCATTTCTTGGGGAGCGGGTACCATCGGCAAGTGTGACAGGTATATCAGGAATAACAAGATGAGGTGTCGGCGGCGAATTTCCCTGTTCAACGGGAATTGCTGGAGCAGATGAGTTTGGGACATGATAGGTGGATGGAGTGTTGGGAAGCGGCGGTACTGCAATGGGGATTATTGCACGAGTAGAGGAAGTAATAGAAAGCGAGGAATTCTGGTGTTGATGTGGTATCTGATGGTTGAGCGACATACTGTGAGAGTGGACAACCCTCGGGTAACTCGAAGAACCCGAACTGGAGGCGAAATATGGCCCTGGTAAGTTTGTTAGCACGGTTTAATGCAAGATAATAATCTATTGTTACCCATTTTGGCAAAAGTTTCAACCAAAGTACCGAGAGTATTAGATACAGCACGCATATCGGTTGAAAGAGATTGGTGCAGGAGATTCAACTGTCCGGTGGTCGCCGCGGCAAGCAAGGAGCCCTCCCCGAGAAATGTCCGATCCATATCAGGTTGATTCGGGAGAAGCAAGCCGCTGTAGTCGTCTTCGTATGTTCCCAATTCATCTAGCAAATACTTGATGAGCGTGTCGCGCTAATAAATCATTAACTAACGAGCTCGCAAGTTAAATTAAGACACTTACATGCTCGCCTTCTGCCCAGCCACCCCACCATCTAACTTGTCGAAGCGTCCATCGCCTTCCAACTGGAGCAAACATGAACCTATACTGAGCACCACCACGACGGAAACAATGAGTCGAAAATGTTCCATTTGCCTGCGGCAATTGGGCCCCAGTTGTGAACTCTTTGATCCACTTCTGAACGTCGTCGTGGGAGACATGTTCCCCGACTTGAACTACCCCATTCGCGCCGATAGCCGGGAAAATGTAATCATCGGGCTGAAGCGGCCGGCGGTAGATGATTTCTTGAAGGTATTTTCGCCATAGAGGGAGCCAGTAATATGCATCGCATGCGGGAAGGTCAGGTTGTGAGCAGATCTTATATTTACCGCCTTGATTGAAGCAGATCAGATGAGTCTCAAAATAATTATTCAAGGAAAGGACGTACTGCGAAGATCTGCTTCTTTCTGTGCTTTATTAATTTTCCGCTGCCATCCCTTGCGGTTATTCAACCGAAGCTCGATATAAGGTGTATTGAAAGCCTGGGGATCCTCCAAATCGAAGGACAAGTCTTTCTCCTTCAGTTTTATCAACTCAAAGTTCCTACGATGTCGAAACACGATCAGATGATATCAAACTTCGCCAATTACCACATACCGCGTCCAAATTGTCCATCCCGTCGACGAGAAGGCCTTGAACATAAGGTGCTTCGTTGCCAAAGTAATCTCTTCCCTTGTTTTTGATGTATCGAAATAGGTAGATGGGGGGCAGACTTTATCTGACCATGCAAACAGCCTCGCCATGAATTCTTTTGTCATGGCCAGTGAGTGCGTGCGGTCACCGCCATCCTGGCCGCATTTATTTTTTATGGCCTTCATCGTGTCTTCCACCTCGGCAGACTCCGTTGGATTGCCTTCCCAGCGTTCCGAGGTCTTGCTAAAGTGCCACCTTCCGCGGTAAGTATCACCATCCCTTGAATAGTCTCAGTATATATTTCACGCTCGAAGAAGGGACTCACGCCATCTTCCACAGCTCCTTGAAGGCTGCTCGAGCTGTATCTGCTGTCCCAATCTTCAATCCTTGGTGGAATATCTTGTATGTGAGGTAAAGTGAGAGCACTTTCGGCGAGTGCTCATTGGGAATGTCGTTGAGTGCCATTTTATATTCTGGCGCACCAAATTTGAAGGACTCCGCCGGATCCTCCTCCTCCTCATCCCCAACATCTGGCGCAATGGGATCTGGACCTTCTACGAGCTCATCCTCCTCTTCCTCATTGTCGGAATCCAAATCTTCCCCTCTCTGCTTCGCCTCTGATTTCCCTTTCTTCTCATCCATGACGACCCCAGTTGATACCCCGAGCCATTTGCGTGCATTTCGTACTGATTCACCATACTTCTTCGTCGTGTTTGCTGCTTTGCTGTGCTTGGTGAGTCCAGTCTTCTGCAGCACCTGAATATTTTCCAAGGTCGCAGCACCCGACTGTGCGAGCAAACTGCGCTTTTTGCTCTTCATAATATTATAGGGGATAGCAGCAGCCTTCTCCACAGATGTAGTAGAGGCCCTCGGCATAGTCCAGGTGCAGTTTGAGTCGATATCGACGCGACGAAAAATTTAGGAGACTTTGTAATCTTGTTTACATCTATTATTTATTGAGGTCTACTCGCTTGCTGAGTTGGTCAGTTTCACAGTAAAAATGAAGGCACAGCAACAAAAAAGCAGGTTATAGAATCTAAAAGTTACCTAGATCCATTGGAAGGAGTCTGGATAATAAATGCGAGTCAAAATGATCATTGCCGCCAAGCCTGAGTGAACTGCCGAATTATGGGCTTGCATTGGAGAGGCGACACTGCAGTGTAAACTCAGTGACTACCCTGACCGTGCCCTCCTCCCGCAGATGTATCACCACCAGAGATTCGAGCGGCAGATCAGCGAGAATCACATTTAAGCGAACTCAGACCCGCTGCTCGCTCTTCGATGCTCACGATCTGCAACGCGTGCACATGGGAGAAGGCCACTACAAAAAAGAGATATTCAGTACAAGCCTGACGTTGAGCATCACAGCTTACCGTCCTCAGGCATCTTGGCAGCCCACACGCATGGGCGCAGCTGCACGCAGACCACATGTAGCGGCACACACAGTGCATGACGCGAATTCGCATCAGCGGGGTGTGTGCTGCTTCAGGAGTGGTCGCCATCTGCGCTGCGCAGGATGTGCTCGCGGCCCCAGGTCAGGTCGGAATGGTTCGGGCGCTCACTGGACCGGCGGCGCACGCACTGCATGCTGACAGAACACATGGTGTACGCGCGCGACCAAGTACGAGCCGTGCTGCGGCGGGGGTGTACTCCGTGGTGCATTCGCACCCCATACCCACACGCCTGAAGGGGCGCCGACTACTCTTGCAGTGCACGCGGTGCGTGCACATTGAGCACGCCTAAGCGGCGCCGCGCCGAGTCGCGCATCCACGACCACTACGTGCAAGCCAGCCGTAGAAACGCACGGGTATCGCTGCACACGCCGAAACTTGTGCTGGCTGTACGTTAGATCGAGGAGGAATGCGAAGAATAAAACTCACATTTGTGCTTGCTGCTGAAGTAACGATGAGGCCGGGCCAGAGAACTCGAGCAGGCCAATTCTTACCATGGGAAGGGAATAAGGGGACCGGGACGATACTGTAGGTACGTGAGTTAGAGGGAGAAGGCGAAAGAATAGCACGAAATACTTACATTTGTGCAAGGCTATACTGGGCGAGGTACCTGCTTGGACATCCCAGCGTGTGAGCATCGCATCGGAAGATCGGAACATAAACCGCAGCGGCAAGCGCGAGAACTGCGCTGACACCCCAGCCGCGCACGCAGCGCCGTCCGCGAATTCGCGCCGAGCGGTACGTGTGCGGCTATACCCGCACATCTGCAGTGTGTTGGTACCAGCGAGGCTTGAGCGGCTCGAGGACCTGGGCTCGAAAGAGCGCGACAACATCGCCTCGAACAGCATGTCGCATAATGATACCTGAAAATTTGAATTATCAAGATAAAGTTAGTATATGCAGACTATCAGAGGAAATAACAACGTACCCGCTGCCTGCAGCTACACAAACCAGCCGGTGCGCAGAATTGAGTCGCACATTTGGCGCAGCGCACACGCATCCGCACATATCGCAGGTGCGGGGCCGCCCGGACACAGTGCGGTCAGCGGATGTGCAAGTGGGTGCGGCATTGATCCAGCCGCGCATGTAGCGCGCTTCGCGAAGTCGCGTGTCGCGGTACATGCGCGGCGTTTGTCCGACCCCGGTACGGCAGCCTCAGCGCGGGAAGCGCACTCTGCTCGCTTGCGACCGCGCAAGACGTGCACCGTGCATGTTGCCGCGAAGTCGCGTCTCGCGGTACGTGCGCGGCGTATGCCCGACCCTGGTGTGACAGCCCTAGTGCTTCCCGCCGCGCTCTGCTCGCTCGCGACCGCGCGAAGACATGCACCGCGCATGTAGCCGCCTCACGTCGCACGTATGGTCCGTACCCGCCGCACAGCGAATGAATTATCAAGATAGAATTAGTATACAGAGATTAGCAGAGTAGATAACAACGCACCTGCTGTCTTCAGCTACACACGGTTTCCAACCCGTCCCATCGTCGCCGTTGATGCACCAAAACAGCATTGTCCTGACAAGGAGCCCAAAAGAGCGAGGCGGCGAGCTTTAAGATCGGCAAGTTGTTCCCTTGAGTCGGCCGTAGTCTGTTGTGCGGTAGGTAGGAGCAAAGCGATTGGTGTCGTGGATGTTGATGAGAAGAACAGTAATTGTTTGGCTGTGCTTGGCTAGTCCTCCTGCCTTGTCGCGGCTGTTCTCGTCGTTCACTCCTTTCTCTCGGGGTTCTGACCACATTTGAGCGCGTCATTCTATGTGAATGACTCAATAGATGTGCTGGAATTTTATTTGGAGGCAAACGGCGCGAGGGACGCATCGAATGAATATATTTGGTGCAGTAAGTGGATTTGCCGCGCGTAAGTCGCGTAAGTACTTACGCTGGGGAAATTTACGGTAAAGATCGTAAATATCGTAAATCGGCTCCACGTGCGGCGGTCTAGGGCTCGCCACAAGCGGCAAATCCGTCGGCTAATCGTACGCGGCTGATGGTGATTTACCGCCGGACTTTCCGCAACTTACCGCGTCGTTCTCCCTCCCTCGGAGCGTCGGACGCGTTCTGCACGTAGGCATGGATACACAACGCATAGCCCAATAATTTACGCACCGAAAATCGCGTTGAGTCATTGGGATTTGAGTCTAATAAGTACCACTTTGGATATTAATGGACTCTGTGAATCGATGCTATCGTATCTTCTCTAGATTGTTCACTGACGCGTCGTTTGACTACGAAAGCTTATATAATGAAACCAACATTTATCAAGTCCTTTGAATGCTTCATAGGTATTTTTGTGGCACAGACCGGGGCAGGAAAGTGTTTGGTTGTCGTAGAACCAACTGTACGAATAATCTGAATAGTGTCAATGTGGTGGCCTGAAAATATGGAAGGAGTACTTAGAGAGGTTTTAGCTGATCTATAATGACTTGTAGTCTTCATGTGTTAAAAGGCATGAGCCGAGAAGCAATTTTTGACATCTGCTGAGCATGTACAATATCAATTGCCGGTTGCGTTTGCCCCCGTGTATTGAGCAACTTAAACAAGCCAAATGAGAGGGAATAATTTCAGCATTTCTCTCCGGTCCCTTTTTCCTATGGAGGGCTCCCGAAGTTTGCATTTAGGTGCCTTGGATGACCGGAGTAGTATCAATTATGCACTCTCTCGAATAATCATCCATTCATCCTGTTTTGAGTGAGTAATTGGAAACTGTGAGCGATAATCCTATAGGGTATCCATGAGATAGGTTGCTCGAGCGTAGAATCATATTTATCTCAGAATACGGAGGCAGTAGGTCTTTTTCTAAGTAAGATACCCAAATTAGTCCTGCCGAGTTTGCATTATTATACATGCACGGACCTAAGTGAGTAGTCGAGAGAGAACATTTAGTTACGCAAAGATGAAACAAACCTTTTCCAACCTATGTATCTATTGAGAAGTTGATCCCCCCGACAACAATTCCGCGGCTTCAGGGAACAACTGATAGATATCTTCTGTCTATCAAACTTCACGCCTCTTGAACGGCTTCCAAAAACGTCCGAAGACCAGGGGAGCATTCTGTTGTACCCCAAAACATTTAAGAGCCGCCTCGGGTGCTGCTGTATTTCACGCAATTAAATTCTCTGAGTGTTGTACAAGGACCTTTTCGGAGAATTTTGCCCCAGAAAAAAGTGTTCTTGTCTTCAGTTCCGTTTAAAGGTTTCTCAAAGCGAAGCCTTTGGACGCAGATTATGCTTTAGGTTTCCGCCGTCCCATATAGCGCGTTGATAACGCGTCTAAACACGTCTAAACGCGTCAAATTTGTGGCACACTTGCCCTTTTTTAATGCACAATGGTCCATATAAGCCTAAGCTGCAGGCTACCCATGTCAACTATCTTTTGTGTACTCTCCTCAACACTCTGGCATCACAGCAGGAGTCAGTTATACTCCAGCTGGCGCAAACGGCGCGGAGGTGTCTCGCAAGCACGCGATCGGACGAGCACGTGCTTACGGGAAGTGAGTTGATGATGAGCCGACTCGCCTCACCGCCACGATTTACCGTGATGTGACCATCAATTTACTCATAACCGTAAATATAAATTTATAAAGAGACTTACGCTTTCTCACAGCTGCGATACGGCGCTCCGCGTATGATTCCGGGTTATGTATAACCAACGCCAGTCGATCGCCGAGGAACGCAAGAACGCCAGCCATTCTCCTGGGCCAGAATTCATGGACGTCACAGGAATGCGGCAGCCGGTTACCATCACGAACTTCAATGCGCCGCTGGGGATTTATTGTGTGTAGCGTACACCTCCTCGCGATGCGATAACGCCTCGATAACGGCGGGTGACGATCGGCGCGGGGAAAAAATACAGGTCGTGTGCCACTTTGGCGGTGTGTTTTGACTTCAGCCTCGCTATCGGTTAAAGTGATTGGGATTATAGTGCAGCGCATGTTCTCCTTCCCTTGTCCTGTCCCCAAATCCATCGCCGTCGGTGACTTCTCGTATGCCACTCAAAACTGACCCCATAGCTGCCCTCAGCAGACCACAATCCCAAGACTTTTCGCGCGCCGACGGGGAACACGCCACACGGGAATCAGACTCAGATCGGCGCGAATGCATTTTGCATCCGCGAAAAAGAACGACGAAAACGAACGTGCGTCGCTCTCACGGTAACCTTAATCGTAGCGTCCATTCTCAAGGTTAGCGTTAAACCTGGATCACTACGTCGAAAGTCTCAGCAGCAGCCATTTTCTTAGGCTGCTGCAAGCTTTATAGGTTCGATGCATGTCAACGACGGACTTTCAATAAGTTGGCGCGATATTCCGTATCTGCTCGATCCTTTGGGGGAAACGAGATAGTTATCGCCATGCGGCGGCTTGTCGGTGGAATGAGAACCGCTGAAGACTCTTTGTGTTGACAGTCGAGTGATAACCTGCGTGAGCGTGTCCTTTACACACTCACTGGGTTTGTAGGTTTTCGGTGGAAATCCATCTATCAGTCTTCTAGTCGTTTATGGTTCAGCGGCAATTTTTGCGAATCCACCGCTGCGCTGACATGCTGCGCATTCGGCAGAGCATTCGGGATCTGTGTAATCTACAACCCCACCGAGCCACTGCGGGACGCCGTCACCGACGGCAAAGTCCGGCCTGAGCTCATTAAATCCATGCAGTCTAAGGTCATTTGCTTTAGCGTTCGAAGTCGGACAAGTCATCGGAGCGCACAACGCCGTATCTCATGATCGACAAATGTTTACCCCGATGAAGACTCGCCATACTCGGATAGCTGCGTGGAATGTCACTTGAAATTGGCTGAAAGGTTCAACTCTCATTTCGATTCCTGCTGTTTATCAGCACTGGCTTAGACCGGTCCTTTGCATCTGGAACCACCCTCCGTGAGATCCTGAAACAGTATATGACAGTGCTAGTTGGAATCCGCTCTGTCGGTGGTCTAAGCTGTCCTCTAAAACTTGGGTTGCTTGAATTCATGAATTGAAGCAACCCAACTGGGATATAAACGTAGGTAAACTGAATCGCGGAACATCCAGTGTGGTGGGTGACAATATTTACGGCCGCCGACAGGTTAGAACCATCGGCGAATGCTTGAAGTCGTGCTGTGCAGTTGAGGATCGCGTTACAATACATCGGCTGGGTAGCCTGGTGAAGTTCGTACATACGTGCTCTCATCTAACCGGCAATATTGATTAAGCTGGTGTTGTGGGCGAGCGAAAAGGCTGAAACAGTACTAAGCATGCGCAGCCGGGAGGAGACAAGAGTATATGTATACCCCGGATGCAGAAACCTCGGGGTCGTGTCAAGGTAACCGAGGGCCGCATCACACTCTTGTTCCTAATTTTCTTTGTTAGCATATATGAATCAATCCCAGCTATATAGGGGTTTCAAAATTCGAATCTACTTGACTAACGCTACGCAGTACCCTCAATCGTAAAAAATATCGCCAGACGCGTTCCCTTCTCCGTGCTCCGCTAGAGTGGCCCTTGCCCTGCGATTTGATACAAAGGTATACGAACTCACTTGAACCAGGATCTCCCGCCCCGTAACACCACTTGATTAATTAATTCAAGCATCCTGTTATCTCCGGCCTAGTAGCTATTCACCTGGTGCAGTGATTCATCCCGGCAACTCCCGTTACAGTATGGCTGCCCAAGGATTTAATCGGGGGCCTGCGATACCCGATGTTATTTTGGAATTTAATTGTCCCTCGGCGCTGAGGCCGATTATGGTTCCTGGTCTCTCGCGGAGATTTTATTTACATTGTCGTACGACTCACTCTCGGGGATAGCAGGCGTCAGAAGTCTATGACCTGATTATACAAACGGGACGAGAAAAATCTCACCGGGAGCGAATAAAAATGGCTCAAGTCAACATGCCGCGACAGCCGATTCATGCCGCTCCAATCGGCGGAGATCTCGATCATTGCCGGCACCCGGTATCTTCCGACCTTCCCGAAATTAATACTACGTTCCTCATTCAGGACGTGCTCCGGGCAGCGCCTACTTTTTCCTAACTCGGAAAAAGAGGGGCGAGTGTTGGGGAAGCTATATCATCCCCGACGATGAAAGTCTAACCTGTCGGCGGCCGCCACATAAAAATGTTCTGACCTGATTCTAGGCACGAGTGCCACGAGCTAATTGTATCTGGTCATTTACCTATCACTACAAATTCCGCCGTTGTATCTAGTATCATGGGAAAAGCGGGGAAGTTCACTGGACTGGATTTCGGGGACCGCGACTCGCGAGGGACAGAGATAATTATTTCAGCAACCATTCAATGCCTGGTGACAGAACTCGTCCACTTGGATTTACTCTCCGTGAACCTTGCGGAAACTCACCAGGTGACCCAGAGGAACCCGAGAAGAATCACTAAGGAGGAAAATCACGCAAGGAAGAAACAGGAATGTTGCGTACATTGGAGAGCTCGAGCAGTGGAATATCGGGTGGTGGAAGGAAGTAAGAAGAAAAGTCTCATGTGTGTAAACGGATGTGTAAGTAAAGGTGCGTAGCGGGTTTACACCTTTCCAAAATTGAAGTGCAGTAAAATAGAAGGGACCGGGGTTATTTGCAACAGAAGGTGAACCAAGAAATCGTCGGCGGTGATCAGTCCCAGTTAAGTCAATTTTTCAGAGGCGCGGATCATCAGGCACTCCAGAAACATTCCCGGTGGCTGTAGGGAGCCTAATATCAGCGGCGATGAAGGAGGAGAAGTGTCAGCCTACATGCTAGCTAAGTAGTTACAGCTATGCACGAGAATGAATCCCCGATTTACCATCATCCAAGGACGGAGCGCCTCATCGTTACGAAATACAGGATAATCAACACAACCAATCGTTGACATTGACAATGCGCTTCGACTTCAAAAAAAGGATTCCCGAATTTCTGTGTTCTGGCGGTTCGAGATAGTTGCAGGACAGCCAAGGATTGTTCCAGAACAAAGAAATTTATTGTGCCAAGAAAACATTCACAACAAGATATCCATCCAATCCCGCTCCCGCTCCCAATCCATCCAACTAGTACATACAGTAGCGTGTGAAATATATATATGTGTGCGTGCGTAAGATATGCCATGCAGATGATGATGAGATGCAGCAAGAAAATGTGGCATGAGTATGCGGGAAACAATGCGAAACAACAGCAGAAGCAAGTCTATGTGATGGATAGGATAGATACACTGGATAGTCCAGTCCAGTCCGAGAAAGATGAGAAGTGCTGGTACATTTTGAAGTCGTTGACCAAGGTCGCTTTTTTTTTTCAGTAACGTGAAGACCGTCGGGGTCGGCACACAGGGGACGACAGAGAAGATTTGGAGCCATGCAAGGGGAGTGCACGGGTGATATCGAGTGCGAGCCGCGCGGCCCATTCAAGAAGGGGTTGCAGTGCTTCCGGGACTATGTTGGTCGGGGCGTACGAACTGAATCGAGGCAAGTGGGGAAGAGAGCGGAAGCGGGACGACGAACGACAAGCCTATTCCTCCGCCCTGGCGAAACAGACACTTCCACCCCAGCTCGGCGCGAGCACATCTTGTGAGGCCATCTGCCAAGTCCCCTCGAAGGTGTCGCGCCCGACAACGTGCCCCGAGATGAAGTACGTTGCAAGACCGATGGTGCGGTTGCGCTGCGGGAGAAGGGGAGATCAGCGTGTTACGATATGAGGAGGATGAATGAATGAAGGGGCGTACCGGGCGCATGACGAGCCCAATCAGCCCATCCCAAGGCCGCACCCGCCCGGCGTATTCGTAGTGGTGCCACGCCATCCCATGGCTCGGGTCCGTCTGCGAGAGTAACCGGTCAGCATCATGCATTCATCGTAGAAGAAATAATAAAGCCAGCCGAAAGGAAGAGAATATGACGATTCCAGAAGAAGAGGAGGCGAAAGAGGGATGCGGGGGAGGCAGCGCATGTTGCTGATGCGCGACCTCCGTGAAGCATGAGGGCACAGGAGCTGCCCTGCTCGAGAAAGGATGAAGGGAGTGAGGATGCCTTTCAGTCCCAAAAAGGAAATCGATTGCTCCCGCGTCGAGAACAAGAAGAGAGGGTCGGGCAAAACTGGGGACGGGGACAGGGGGAAGACAAGACTGGATAACAAGCGGAGGAAACAGAAAAACAAGCAATCGAAAGAAGTAGCAAGAGACACGCACCCCGCCGCTAAACACGACATCCTGCACGCCATCGCACGCGCTCTCCCAGCCCTCGTCAAAACGGTGCTTTCCCCAAGTCGGCGCGCTCCACTCTGGCCAGTCGGCGTCGGCGTCGGCGTCCGCACCGGTGAAGTCATACTCGAGAGAACTCTCCCTGGTCAAAGAGTCGTGGTCTTGAGACCGGGGGGACGAGGACGCGCGGCCCTGCGAGGAAGACGCATAGTCGTGCGACGGGGGAGACGAACGCCCAAACGACGAATTCTCCTCCTCGCCCATATCGTCCTCCAAACTGCTCGACGCACCATACGCCCCCCGCGCCTCCGCCGCCCACACCGCCCTCATCTCCCGCTCCCGCTCCCGCACCCTCGCACACCCGGGACACGTCTCCACATCATGCGCCCCCTCGCGCACGCGCCCCTCCACCACCGTCTCGTACACGTACGCCGTCTCCTCCCTCCTCCGCGCCGATGACGCAAACTCCAACGAAGACGCCGCCGCAGCGGCACCCGCACCCGCATCCGCACGCACCTCGACGCGGCCCCCGCCGACACCGACGACGCGCGTCCCAGGCGGGAGCCACCCCTCGCGCATGCCTTCCTCGCCCGTCGTGCTGTCCGCGGGCGGTGGCGGGAGCGGCGTGTGCGGGTGGAATCTGCGGAAGGGGGGTTAGCGGCAGGATGCGCACATGGCGGGGAGACGATTAGGAGAGACAGCACGCGACTCACGAGTGGTGCTCCACAATACGCATGTACACCGGTCTTGCCGCGGCGACAAAGTCGTCCCGCGCGAGGCCGCCTGCTGGGAAGGCGCCGCCGGGCACCGCGAGGAGCGCGTTGTACGGCGCTTCGGAGGGCATCTGGCGAGATGTCAGTTCGGCGTTCTTCGCGCGCAAGGAGAAGCAGGATGAGTTGGGGTCGTGAGGATGACGCGTAGTGAGTGCGGGAAACGACAAAGGAAGAATGAGATGAGAGGGCAAAGAAGCGCACGACGCACCAACATCGTCCCGCACCAAAGCCCCGCGAAGCTCCCGAGCTGGTACACGCGCCCAATACGCCCCGGCGCCGCACCACCCCGGCCTTGTCTCCCACTTGCATCTTGAGTCGGGGGCCCCTGCTCGACGCTCGCCCACAGATCCCCTGCTCGCCTTTCCTCTCGCTCTCGCTCTCCCTCGCCGTCGCCGTCCCCATACCCCCGACACAGCCGCGCGCGCCACGCGTGTGCCGCCCACCGCGCGCGTGTGTCATCCTCATCTTCGTCCTCGTCCTCGCTCTCCCCGTCCACGAACGCCACCCCCTCCTCCCACGCGGACCCGAGCTGGCGCTCGAAGCGCACCACGGGCCTTGCGTTCTTCTCGTGGATGTCCGCCTGCGTGGGGCGGATGGGCGGGGCTGTGCGTGCGTGCGTTAGTGTGGGGTTTGGCGGAGGGATGGGGAGGAGGGGGAAGGGAAGAGGGAAGGGAGGATGGAGGCGGGGAGGTGACGAGGGAGGGGAAGGAGGGATAGGGAAGCGGGGGGGGGGGCAGGGGGGCAGAAGAGGAAGGGGCGGGGAGGCGAGGGAGGGAGGAGAAGGATGGAGACGGGAGGAGGGGAACGTCGGGAATGTACGATAATAGAGGAGCACGGGAGAACGAATGACAGAACCGCACCCACCTCCCCCCGCCGCCGCCGCCGCCGCCGCCGCCCGATCCCGCGCCAAATGCGGCGGCACGCCCATCCGCCCGCCGACCTGCATCCGCGCGAATAAGAGCAGCCGCGCGGGCGGCGCGGTGAGCAGCCTCCCTCTTCCTCTTGCTCTTCCTCCCGCGATTCCTTCTTCCGCCCGTCCTTGTCCGCCCGCTCCCCCCGAAGACGAAGACGAATCGCCCGCCCCCGCCCCCAGCGCATAGATCGGGTACGCCCCATGATGCGTCGGGACCGTGATCCCACCGCCACCCCCACCCCCTTGCCCGCGGCGCACCGTGGCGCGCACGGCGGGGAGGAGCGGGACGGTGTAGTGGTGCGGGGGGCAGAGGGATGAGGGGTACTGTGGGTTGTAGGGGAGGTTAGGTTAGTGTGGGTTGTGGGGAGGGGAAGGGGGGAACGGAGGGAAGGAGGAAGAGGAAGGGAGGAGGAAGGGGGAGAAGGGAGGAGACTATACTATAGGAGGGTGCATACGACGCCGACTTGCGTAGCGTATTCCACGGGCGTGAGCGCGACCCAGGTCATGACGCCCCGCCAGCGCACTGCGCACCGACACGGACGAGACACGGCTTTGCGCCGCAGACACGCCGAGCACGAGATACGCGGAGGGGTACGCCATGCACGCCCACGCCCACGCCCACAGTGACACAGGCATCGCATCGCTCCCACCACCCGCCGCGACGACAGCACTAAGCGCGAACGACAATGCGATCCTCGTCCAGAAGGAACGCCCGGCTCTCGAAGCCCCACGTCCGCCAAAGCACCCCCGCGGCCACTGGCCCCTTGCGCGCACACTCCTTCATCCCGCCGGCGACGCGATTCCACCACACCACACCGCCGTCCGCCCGCCCGGGACGTAAAACCCCGATGGACGGCGACAGTGCGCCACGTCACCCCCCGCCCTCCGCACCCTCCGCACCCCTCCAGATCAGCGTGCGCGTTCTCCTCCTCTCTCCCTCACACCGATACCGGTACCCGCACCCCGAAACGCCTCGCTCTACACGCCTCGCTCCCAAAACAGCGCAACGCCACAAAAGCGCCCACACCGCTCCTCCCCCTTCTGCTCCCCCTCCCGAGGATGAAGCGGAAGCCGAAGACGAAGAGGGGAGAGGAGACATGATCACACCCCGCGCCTCGCGCCCCGCGCCTCCGCACCCCGGGATCCAGGACGCAAGATCCAGACCAGCGTGCGCGTTCTCCTCCTCTCTCCCTCGTACCCGCACCCGCACGCCGAAATGCCCCGCACGCGCCCGCACCCGCTCCCCAAAACGCCTCGCTCTACACGCCACACCGCTCCTCCCCCTTCTCCTTCTCCACCCGAGGATGAAGCGGAAGGTGAAAGGCGAAGAGGAGACACGATCACACCCCGTGCGCGCCCCGCGCCTCCGCACCCCGGGATCCAGGACCCAAGACGCAGGCCAGCGTGCGGCTCCGCACCCGCACCACACCGCCCGCAGTGCCAAACGCCTCGCTACGCCACAAAGCGCCCACACCGCTCGTTCTCCCCCTTCTCCTCCCCCTCCTGCGCGCGAGGACGAAAAACGCACGCCCAAGCCCCGCCCCCGCCCCCGCCTGCTCAGAGATACGAAAAGAGCCGAAGAACCGAAAAAAAAAAAGCCGAAGAACCGAACCGAAGACGCAAACATATCCGAAGACTTCGACCCCCGGCCCCCGTCCCCCCCCCCAAAAAAAAAGAGAGAGGAAGCGAGGAGGGGTATAGGTAGATAGATAGATAGGAAGGAAGGAAGAGAAAAAAAGACTTGAAACACCAACCCGAAAAACCGACGAAAGCACAAAGAAAAGAAAAAAAGAAAGAAAGAATAAAAAGAAAAGTGAGAATAAAACGCACCCGAAACGGCGCCACCACGAACGGGAGCAAGAGGCTCATGAGGTGGCGGCGCGCGGGGTCGGGCTCGGGCTCGGGGCGGAGGGTTGCTGGGGGGGTGGGGGGTGGTTAGTATAGGCGTATGGGGGCGGATGAAGGGGGGTCGGGGAGGGGGAGGGGGGGAAGGACGACGACGGGGAGGGAAAGAGGGCGGGAGCGGGGGGAGGACGAGGATGGAGGGAGGAGGGAGGAGCGATTAGCATAGTGGGGTAAAGGAAGGAGGGGGAAAGGAGGCGAGAGAAGAGAAGAGAAGAGAAGTCGAGGACGGAGGGAGGGAAGGAGGACGGTACGGGTATGATGATGGTGGGGCGGAGGGGTGGGGAGCGGGGAAGGAGGGAAGGAGGAAAGGATGGGGGGAGGGAGGGGAGTGGGGACGAAAAGAAAGGAGGGAGGGAGGAAGGACAAGGAAGAGGACGAGTAGGAAGGAAGGAGGACGGGTACGGGTACGGGTACGGGTACGGGTACGGGTATAATTATGATTATGGTTATGATGATGCGGAGGGGAGGGGAGGGGAGGAAGGAAGTACGGAACGCATGAACGCATGAACGCATGAACGAGGATCCAAATCATCATCCACCAAACCCAAATCCAAACCCAAACCCAAAAAAAAGCCAAAAAAAAGCAGTATACGAAAAGCGGAAGAAGACGAAAAAGCAGAAGACGAAAAGCAGAAGAAAAACGCAGACACAGACTCACCCCCATCCTCGAAAAACCACAGCACCCACAGCGCCGCGGCGCCCGTGGGCGTGTCGCGCGGCCAGCCGGCGGTCCATGGCCCCGATGCGTCTCCTTCCCCTTGCGCTCTCTCCCCCTGTCGTGATCGTGATCGTGCTCCCGAGCCCGCTGCCGCGCGTCGTCGTGCTCGGCCTTCGCCTAACGAGGACGAGGAGTCGCCTAACGAGGAGGGCGACAGGCCAAACCGCCCCTCCCAAAGCCGCTCCCTCACCCAGCGCAAAGCAAACGCGCGCGCGCCGGCCCACGCGAGCTGGCGTCTGTTCTTCCCTGCTACCCTGTTCCCTTCGACGGCAAGTGCGCTTGAGGTGGAGGTGCGCGAAGTGGAATTGGAGGAATTGGATGGAGATGAAGAGTGAGAAGGAGAGACAAGCCCGAGCGCCGCGAGGCTGGGCGTCCCGCCGCTCAGGCCCACGCGCTCCTTCACCTCCCCGTCGTCGTCCGCGGTGCACATCGAATCCCCGGCACCCCCGTCCGTGATTAACATCCCGTACGCATTCCGCAACGCGCGCGCGGCGAGCGGGTGGTACGGGTCGCCCGTGCGCAGGACGCGGAGCGTCGTGAGGTGGGTGTGGAGCGCGCGGAGGGGCAGGGGGGCGTCGGCCTTTCCCAATTCGAATTCCGAGAGCGGGAAGTCGTCCGCAAAGGGGTACGGGGAGTCGTCGTCGGAGTCAAAGGAGGAGTCGAGAAGATCGAGCGAGGCTGGCGAAAACGCGAACTTGGCGCGCGCGATGCGCGCCCAGAGGCCTGGGTTCCCGCCTCCTCCTCCCCCTCCTCTTTTCCCATTTCCTCTGCTACCACTCCCACTCCCATTTTCCCCGCTACTCACGCGCCACGTCAGCCTCTCATACACGCCGCGACACGTCAGCAGGAGCGGGAGGAGCGCGGCGGGGGGGCCGAGGTTGGGCGGGAGGGTCGCGAGGCGGAGGGCGATGAGCGTGAGGAGCTCGGGGGGGAGGGCGAGCAGCGGGGAGGCTTGTATTGGTGGCGGTGTTGCGGGCGCTGGGGGTGCGGGTGTGGGTGCGGGTGCGGGAGATGCCGGTGATGGCGGCGGCGAGTAGGACGGGCGAGGAGAAAAGCGGGAAGAATGAGAAGGAGGAGGAGAGGGCGCAGAGGAGCGGCGCGTGCGCATACGCTTCCGCGGCCGGCGGTCCAAAACATCAGACTCTGCGTCGGTATGCATTTGTTCCGTCGTGCAAGTATCCGTGTATCCAACCCCGGTGCGGTGCCAAGTCGTGTGCTGGCGCCGTCCTACTTCTGTTGTAGAAGAGGAGGAAAGTCGAAAGCCAGAGCGGGGTACATATATAAAGGAAGATGAGATGCGATCTGGGAGAGAACGCCGCACGGGCCCACGCTACCCACGCCGCGTCCAGGCTCCAGGCTCCAGCCGCCAAGCTGCGTCTGCGGTGAACTCACGGAAGAACGGACGCAGGACGAGCGGGGATACGCCGCATCGCCGCACTCCTGTCACGTCATCGCGTAAGCAAAGCACAGACGGGCATCAATCTAGGCTGATCCCGATCCGATCTTGCGTCGACGTCCTCCGCCGAGATTGAGATTGAGATTGACATTCGGAATCGGAGGTGTTAGCAACTTAAAGTTAGAGGGGATCTCGCACGTAGATCTCCCTCCCACCTTCACTTGCATGTCATCTCCGTCCTCCGTCTTCCGTTTATGTATTACGGTTTAATTTAATCCGCAGCTGCGCGCTAAATGCCGTGACATCGACTCGGACGCGAATCATTCATTCATTCCTCATTCGAGTGCGTAAACCTCTTATCCTATCCGAAAACCCTACTTATCTGTCGCTGAAAGGCTCATCTCGCGTATTTTACATCACCGCGAACAAGTGTAATCGAAATCTGATAAAATCTCGCACCGCACCGCGCGAGTCCAAGGGCGAGTTGGACTCCGAGTCGTCGAGCCGGACTCGGACCGCGTTTAACAAAATCGACACAAGGTTCCGTATTCCTTCGGGTTGTAAGGGAACGGAAGTTACAATATACGAGGTACGAGTCGAACGGACGTCTCCGCCGAGATTGAGAATCGGTCCATCGGAGGTGTTAATCCTCAGATTAGGCAAATGGAGGGCATCTCGCACGTAGATCTCCCAGTCCTTGATAAAACTAGATGATCTCCGTCTTCCATTTAATTTAGTCCGCAGCTGCGCATATAGAACGCAGTAGTGGAGCCCACTGCACCACCCATCCCAGCGGAGTCCCCGCCCCCGTCCCCGTCGAAGCCGAATCGACGCGAATCATTCACTCCTCGTTCAAGTGTTGTTCGAATACGTCACGGTGAACCTCTTATACTTCGTCTCCTAAAACCTTATAGTATCGTTGCTGAAAGCCTCGCGTATTCGCATCCCCGCGGTGGCGATATGGAAGATGATCTCCGGGAAAGGCTCCTTGAAATATCAATGCAGCACAAGTTGGCTGCCGAGACGCCCCCTCAGGATAACATACTCGTCGCGTTTGATTGAACCTCCGACGAAGACGAAGACTCGTAGTCCACGCCCGCTCGGCCCATCACACCGCACAAACGACACTGTGGCTGTAATCCTAGTCTTTATAAACAGATGCTACAACAAGAATCCACCCAGTGTCCAAGCTGTGTTTTTTTTTGACGGCATTTGAATTGCATCTAACATTGGACCCTTGGGGACGCGAGGAAAGAGAAAGGGGATGCCGAGTCTCTGGGGATGATAACCAAATTTGAGACCCAAACGAAAGTAACGAGTAATCGGTCCATCGGAGGTGTTGCACAGTTCTAGCGGAGGAGATCTCGCACGTAGATCTCCCTCCCTCCCACCTTCTCTTGCATGTGATCTCCGTCTTCCGTCTTCCGCCTTCCGTCGATTTAATCTATTCCGCCGCAGCTGCGCATTATAATTAAACTAAACCCGCCGCGACATCGCCTGGAATCGACGCGACTCATTCATTCATAGTGCGTGAACCTCTTATTCCCTATCCGAAAACCTTATCCGTCTCGCCTCGCCTCGCGTATTTTCACTTACAATACATCACGGCGAAGTAAAAATCTCACCACTGCACCGCGAGTTGGATTCGTCGACCCGGACTCGGACCGCGCTTGATAAAATCCAACCCGCGATCGCATATCCCTCCGGGATGTAAGTATGCGCACGGGCACGGAATTCGAAGTCCTCGCAGTTACCTCGCCGCACCATCTCCTTGGCCAGGAAACCACTTGGGGAGAAGGGAGATTGGTAACGGACAAACAGCTGCTCCGCACGTTTGTATGTAATCCCACAACAAAAAACATGCTCGCAGCCACAACAAATGTTAATGATACCCCGCGCATCAGGCCGCCCCGCAACTAGATATGATAGATAGATACTATCCCTTATCACCGCGCCGGCCGAATGTAGCTAGTATAGAACTCGACAAACAAGGTGGATCAATTTCAACGATCTTTGCTATAGGATGTCTTTTGCAACCTACAAAAATACTTTCCCATCAAGAGTACCGGATGATCTTCGCCTCATAGGCTCACCCCTCTAAAATGTCGATTCTTTAGCCGCCTTACCTATTGGAAGGACAAGACATACTCAGGCGCTCGTTCAACACCATGAAACTGCCCCTCCAACATTTCAGGGTAGTAGGTAGCTTCCTCGGCATACTAAGCACAACAAGGCTTAAGATACCCCTCACAACACCAAAGAGTAGATCAAAAGCCATAAATATTACATCCGGGTACTGCAAATTACAGCCATGAGTTTTAGAGATGCCTCGGCCAGCGCGAGCCTGGCGGCAATCGAAATATGATTCCATTTTATGCTACAGTAGAACCCGGACACAAGAACGAACGACTCGGACGCCATTTGGTTGGAATCTACTCGTATGCCGGATTTCACGCAGGACTTGCGCATATGGTCGAGAAGACATTCAGCACATCTCCTCTAAGGTTGGAAAGGAATCCCCATAAGGGATAGTATGGTTGGCCTCGAAGTTCGGGCGTTCCCGAGCCTAGTGCTGCAGGGTATCATCGATCATGGATGCGAGCTCGCCTTACGTGCGATCGATTTGGGTGAGCAGCTGTTTGTTTGTCCGAAGTTACCGCTCTCCCCAAGTTCCATTTGTCTTCCGGCGACGGAAATATCCCTGGGACCTACTTACTTCAGTGTCCGTGCGCAGACATTCAGTCGATCGCAGAATGGAACCTCGTGTCGAATGGAACGCGTTCCGATGAAGTCGTGCTGTGCAGTCGGGTGCATGTAGCCCGGGCTGAGTCGAGTCGTCGCACTAGATTTTTGTGAAGGCATCCGTTTAGATATATATATATATATAAAGCTCAGAGGTGGAAGCTCAAGGTTTCAACCGGAGTGGATTATATTTGAGGTACAGCAGCCACCTCATCAGCGGTGATTTAAAATCGCGAATCCACCAGCTGCACTGACAGGCAGGGAGCTGAATATCCATCCCTGTATACATCTTGTGTGTTTCCCCGCTGAAATATGGCCATACATATACTCGGATAGATGCGTGCTGCAATTGGCTGTCGCCGTAATGAGCACTGGCAGCGCCCTGGCGCACCCCGAAGAGGGCGGAGGTTGAACGAATCAGATTTCGATTCCAGCACCGACTCAGACTGATGGCCACCCAACGTGAAATCCTGAACTAGTACATGACAGTGATACTATATTTGACCCCTTACCAGGCCACCTAAGCATTCATGCCAAAATCTCAATCTTTCCGCCGGCCCTCTGCGCGCCCATTTGTGTCAGAACGAAGGCATGCTTCCTAGGAAGGATTCAAGACCCTAAGTTCCCAAATATCCCAACATTTGAATTCACAGTGAATTTATTTTGAGCGGCAGTACAACATGGCCAAATAACAGGCTAGTTGGCCACCCCGCTAAATAATGGCCTGAGGTCTCAAATGCCCGCCACTCGCGCTCTAAATCATAGAGGGGGGTCGTATTAACTATCTCAAACAGTTGTGGTGTATATATGAAGTATACGAAATGCCAGAAAATCGAGGTCCGACGGATGCGAAACACCAAAATCGGGGTCATGATATGAACGAGCGTCCTACACGTAGAAGAAACTGCTAGATGGGCAAAATTAAGATCCATGTTGCTTAATGGAAGGTATTATGACGTACCTGAGCACCCGACTCCATTCCAAGATGCTGATAGCTCCTACAAAAAATCTGACTATTGGTGACACCGAAATTGGGTGGTTTGAGTTAATGACCTGCAGAGCCATCCGAGGTAAGTAGATAAAATTTCAAAATACCTCTCAGAATGAAGGATTGTGTAGTAAGAAGTACTCTGTAAGGGGTCAGACCGATAGCAGGGTGGTATCGTGTACCGGGATGGTGGCCAGCATGGCTGACTAAAAAAAAGCAGTTGTGTTTCCGTGAGTGCGTAGAGAGAGTAGTGGAGGCCATTTCTATCCAGTGACATCAGAGGCAGAAGCCCAGAGTCGGGGGATCAGAACGAGCCCCAAAAGTCGCGGATCGACGAAGAAACGGTGGAGAAATGGCCACGGCAAGTGAGGCGAGTGGTCTGATGTCAAGAAATTGATGTCCCCACGCCTCGGATTCCGATCCGCGATGCCGTGACTTTCGATCAACCCATCACTTTCGGCTGAAATTTGGTCTGGACCTTCGTTGGAGGTCGTGCTTTGTTCGTATATCATACCCAGTCATAATTATCAAGCCTTGGCCTCCTAGATCCAAAATGGCCAACTAAGTGGGGTGGCCAAGTAGGGGGTCTCAAATAGTAGTTGGAATCCGCTCCTTCGATGGTGGGCTTTCCTATCGTCTAGTATCGAATGAATTCAATCCACCCAACTTGAACATAGATGTCGAGCGCGGAAGATCCAGTGTGGTGAGTGACAATATTAGCGGCCGCCGACAGGTTAGACTTTCATCGTCGGGTATTCCTACAACTTCCCCAATACTCACCTCTCGTTTTCCGAGTTACGAAAAAGTAAGCGCTGCCCGGAGCACGTCCTGAATGAGGAACGTAATATTACTTTCGAGAGCTCCGGAAGATGCCGGGCGGCAATGGTCAAGATCTCCGCCGATTGGAGCGGCACGATCTCGGCAACACTCGGCGGACGCGGCATGTTGACATTAAGTCGCCGGGTGAAATTTTTCTCATGCCGTTTGTATTCATGACCAAATGTCAGCTTTAATTCAGCTGCTACCCCGAGAGTGAGTCGTACGGCAATGTAAATAAAATCTTCGCGAGAGACTAGGAACCATAATCGGCCTCAGCGCCGAGGGACAATTAAATTCTAAAATAGCTACGCCCCCGATACAATCATGGGGCAGCCGCAGAGCGGGAGTGCAGCGGGAGCTGCCGGTATGAATCACCGCACCAGCCGCATGGATACTAGGCCGGAGATAACAGGATGCGTGAATTAATTAATCAATTGCAGTGTTGCATTATAATGATAAGGGTTAGTGATTAAAAGCCCTTATTTTAATATAAGATAAGCCCTTATAATGAGCCCGGACGTTTATACGGCCTTATTAACCCTTAGATACGTGGAAGCCGATAAAGCCGATAAAGCCGACGCACGCCTCCGTAGCCGCCGAGTCGGCCGGCGGGCACCTGTGGGGGGTTTGTGGATGTGGTGGAGAGCGAAACAAGTGGCCTTTGGTGCCAAAGAGATCTGGGGACCTGGGTATGATTACTTTGAGGGGATTTGGATGCATTTCTCGCGGGCCAATGCGAAATTTCTATGAGAAAATAACCCTTATTTTACCCTTATAATGGGCGCCCTTAATAACCCTTATCTGATTATAAGGCCTTAACTTCCAGCAGAACCCTTAATAACCCCTTACTTTGCAACACTGATCAATTGAACTCCTCTCCTCGATTAACAATCCTCGCCGACGCGCATAAGTGCGTATGACTCAGAATCTCCCTCCTTCCGCCTATTACCCGCCGGATTGTCTCGGACGCGTTACCTCCCTGTCAGTTGTTAGTTTACGCGGCGGGAGATCCCCGTACGTGCTCTCATCTAACTGACAATATGGATTAAGCTGGTGTTGTGGGCGAGCGAACAGGCTGAAACAGTACTCCATAAGCAGCCGGGAGGAATGTATACCCCGGATGCAGGGACCTCGGGGGTCGCGTCAAGGTAACCGATGAACCCATCACACTCTTGTTCCTGATTTTCTTTGTTAAATCAATCCCAGCTATTTTTTTTTTTGACATAACGCAGAGTCCGAGAGAGTCCGGCGGGTAAAAAAAGGAGAGAGATTCTGACTCGTATGTACTTATGCGACTCGGCGAGGATTGTTAATTCCCGGATCCTCATCGCGTAGTTTTATCTCCGGCCTTACGACTGGTGCAGTGATTCATCCTGGCAGTTCCTATTGCAGTCCCGTTCTGCAACTGCCCTAAGATTTAATCCGGGGACTGCAATATCCGTAGTTATTTTAGAATTCAATTGTCCCTTGGCGCGGAGGCCGATTATTGTTCCTGGCCTCTCCCTCGCGAAGATTTACATAAATACTTACTCCGTCGCACGACTCACTCTCGGGGCTACATAGAAGGTGTCAAAAGTAGACTGTAAATTGGCCAAGTATACAAACGGGATGAGAAAAATCTCACCCGGGAGCGAATAAAAATGGGACAATGTCAACATGCCGAGAATGCCGATTTCTGCCGGCGTCGTGCCGCTCCAATAGGCGGAGATCTTGATCATTGCCGGCGCCAGGCATCTTCCCTCAAAATTAATATTACATTCCCCATTCAGGACGTGCTCCGGGCAGCGCTTAGTTTTTTAACTCGGAAAAAGAGAGGCGAGTACTGGGAAGTTGCAGTCACCCCCGACGATGAAATTCTAACCTGTCGGCGGCCGCTAACATTGTCACCCACCACACAGGTTCGGGACTATTCCGACCTTTATGCTCAAGTTAGGTTGATCGAATTCATTCGACACTCAAGTTTTAGAGGAAAGCCCACCATCGGGAGCGGATTCCAACTATCGCTGTCATGTAATCGTTCAGAATTTCACGGTGGGTGGCTCCACATGCAGCGGATTGGTCTGGGTCAGTTCTGGAATCGAAATCTGAGTTGTACCTCCCAACGGATGTGCGCCGTCTTCCGGTTGCGCCAGGTCGCCGCTCGTTACGGCCAATCACATTTCAACCAATTGCAAGTGAGATTCCACCTACTATGGCCCTTCTTCAGCGGGGAAAGACTTGCTCGATCATGGGATGTATAAATGGATCCAGAACACCCTGCATGTCAGCGCAGCCGGTGGATTCGCAAAAACTGCCGCTGATAAGGTGGCTACTATAAACGACTGGAAGGCTGTATAGATTGATTTCCACCGAAAACCTACAAACCCAATGAGTATGTAAAGGAGACGCTCACGCAGGTTATCACTCGACTGTCAACCCAAAGAGTCTTGGCCGGTTCTCATTCCACCGACAAGGCACCGCGGATTTTGGCGATCACGATCTCGTGGCTTCCCCAAGAGAATCGAGCAGATATGGAATATCGCGCCAACTTATTGACAGTCCGGCGTTGACATGCATCGAACATATAAAGCTTGCAGCAGCCTAGAAAAATGGCTGCTGCTGAGACTTTCGACCTAGTGATCCAAGAGTCAGCTTTAACGGTAACGTTGAGAATGGACGCTACGATTAACGTTACCGTGAGAGCGACGCACGTTCATTTTCGTCGTTCTTTCGCTGATGCAAAATTACATTCGCGCCGATCTGAGTCTGATTCCCGTGTGGCGTGTTCCCCGTCGGCGCGCGAAAAGTCTTGGGATTGTGGTCTGGTGAGGGCAGCTATGTGGTCATTTTTGAGTGGCATACGAGAAGTCACCGACGGCGATGGATTTGAGGACAGGACGAGGGAAGGAGAACATGCGCTGCTCTATAATCGCGATCAATTTAACCGATAGCGAGGCTCAAGCCAAAACACACCGCAAAAGTGACACACGACCCGTATTTTTCCCCCGCGCCAATCGTCACCCGCCGTTATCGAGGCGTTATCGCATCGGGCTTCCGCTCGAGGAGGTGTAAGCTACACATAAAGCCCCAGCGGCGCAACTTCGTCATGGCAGCGAGCTGCCGCATTCCTGTTACGTTCATGAAATTTAGCCCAGAAGAATGGATGGCGCTCTTGCGTCCCCGGCGATCGACTGGCAGTCCAATTATGCGTGAACTGGCGCTGGGTATACAGAAACCGGATTCATCTCATACGCGGAGCGCCGTATCGCAGCTGTGAGAACTTGAAGTAACAGAGGAGCAGGTCCATGTCAGCTGGCAGCTTCCCTGCAGGACGTCGCCCGGCATTGATTGCTGCCCGCTTTAATCGGGATAATGTGGAGACGGATGTTTGGCGACGGTAAGAATATGCGACAGTTGGCACTGTGCAACGAGACTTCAGTGAAAGGATTTAAACGCCGGCTGCCCACCCGAAATATCACACACGCCTACCCGTCGTGGTCAGACACGTCCCTCCCAAATTCGGGCTGCTTGGCGTGGGTACGATGAGGCGGGGATCAACGTGTCGGAGTGTTAACTGGTCGCCGTAGCGGGATCATCAAGCGAATGTCATTGGACGGCGAAGGGAAACCATAATCGTCTTTTCGAGGAGAAATACAGCCATAGAAGATCCCCGCGTGGCCGGTATGGGTACCATTGGTCTGCTTCGAGTGGGGTCGATGGGGGTTGAAAAGGAAAGACGTACAAGTGAACAACGGCGAAGATGCGGTTCCAGAGGCAAGCCGCAGAATATTCTCTGTCGGGCCGGCTGTGTTTCAGCAATAAACGTACGACTTCCGTTCAACTGAAATGAAAATGCAGCTCGATATGCCGGATGACAGGATCACGATCCCCAGTCGTTGGACGATGGCGGCGAAGTGTATCGAGAGGGTACGGGCAGATTAAGGACGCCACTGTCCGTGTCAGCGGCCGCGGAAAAGATTTGTATGAAACTCACACGGTAAGTGTGTTCGCAGTGCATCTCGCCGCATCGGGGCCTGCAATGGAGTACCGACGAGAACCTGCAAAGCGACGTGAACGAGGCAGAAGGTCAGGTTAAACTATACCTTCAGTCAGCCTTGTTGTTCCTGTTGCGGGGAATAGCGATAGAGTGTGCCTCTGAGCGCCAGCTTTGAGAACTAGCCCCCCGAGAAGTCGTTTACGGAGAGTTGATGTTGCCAGTGCAGATTACCATCATTTTGTGTGGGATTGGCGATATGATGCATACACTGGATCCCCAATGGATCGTTATATGTAGAAATTTTGGAGCAGCATCGCGCTCGTTCCAGTGATTTGTTGCCACTTCCATTTTTATGCTCCGGGATGTGTTTTGCTTCATCCGCAGGTACCGGAGCCGCGCTGAAGGGCTGAGGCACTGAATCGGCGCCCGCGCATCCCATAAATCGGTGCCACGGTGAAGCAGGCCAGAGAAGTAGATTGTTAGATGCGTCACCCAGCGAGGTGGATTGATCTCTGAGACTGAGTAACTCTGAGCGGAAGTGGCAACTAGAATAGCCAGGATGCAGATTTAAACCCAGCGGATTGATTGGCACCAGAGTGTGCACAAATAGAGGGTGAGTCTACGTTTGCGCGGTGAGGCGCGGGACTGCGGAGTGAGAGGTTCCACCATGAGGGCTAGATGAGAGCGGGAAGAAAAAGTGGCTCGTCACGTGTTCGTAGTTGGTTTGTTTGGCCCACACAGCCACCTCTTGTCCCATTCCACCATCGCGGTTTGGCGACACGGCCTACAGAGCCTGATTATCGTCTTGATGTCTCGTATAACGCCACATACCGTTCAATGTCAACTCATATGGGCAGAAATCGAACAGCACTACAGCCGCTACTAGCTAGGGTGCGTGGATACCGTCACAGCGCTGACCGATTTACAGCGGCCATTACTATTTCTACGATTCGTGGATGATACAGAGAAAATACGATACGGTAGGTCACCCTCCCCGTCTTCAAACTCTCTGATCCACATGTCTAATCCCTCTAAGCTTACCGTCGCGGCCCTCGCTCTCCCAAATTCTCAGGCCTAGTCTTCATTAGATATGTGCTCACTCTACACTTCAACCTCAATCCAACGCTCCGGATTCCTGAATAATTCCTCTTCTCGTTTGTTCTGGGCCCTCGACTTGTATTCTTGTCCTTCGTGTGTTTCTTCGGGATTTGGCTCCTGGGAAAGAAAATTCATTCTGATCCGTCGGTGAATTGTACTTTTTCTAACTATTTCCAGCACTTCTGTGACCCGGTGGACTTTTCCGAGGAAATTTCAGCCGGTTCATGTTCGTGATTCAGACCGACGGACATGCACTATCATATAGCTCCACCGCCGACAGCGCGGATGGCGCGAAGGTATGTCTTCGGGTATCATGTCCCACGATCCACGGATGCCTGCGAGGGCCTAGAATATTTTCAACTGGGTCCGAAACCGCACTCGGGGATAGTCGAGAGCCGGTGAGTATTGAAATCCATCTATCTACGCTCTCACAAGGTGATTGGGCGTACAGAAAGATAGCCAACTGGTGAGGTCATTGTCGCGAAGCTTCGCAGGTCGGCAGGCCTATCACCAACAAATGAGCAGATAAGTCTGGCGACGGTCTGGACCAGCAGGTTTGCAAATCCGGTGGTTATTGCGGCCGGGGTGGCGTTATCCGACTCGTGCCGTTGAAGAAAGATGGGTACCGTCATTGGACAGCATGAATGGGACAGATCTTCGCATCTCCCACTACCACTTAAGTATGTCTCTTAGCGTCGAAGATTTCCCTGCACTACTGTAGGTCCGCTCTGATTTCGTCAACGTTGCTTGTAAGGGACGGCATCTCTCGGCCCTGGCTGGCTCATCTTTGTGCGCCTGCACGTCAGTATTCCATCAGTTGACGCCGATGCGAACGCTGATCGCCGCGGTATTCTAGGTCCAGGCCCCCCTGCCTTGTCGACCGCCTTTCCTGGAGGGCGAGTGGTCTTCCGCCGTCGTATCCTCTCGGCCACGAAATTAATCTCGAGTCCCAATCAAACCAACCGCCCGGTCCGTAATGCCCTTCGTTCAGCTCAGTCTACTCTCGTCTCGTGCCGTTCGATCCATCTTCTAGTTCCGAATCATACTGCCGTTACTCAAGTTTATCAAGGGACCAACAATTCCCCTGTTGTCAAATCTGACCGCGAAAATGATGTGCGATTCACCCATACTACTGGTATCCTGGTATCCTGGTTCTCGGTTTGTCGGATTTCTTGCCTGTTTCTCATGGCAAGTTACATGGCCCAGGAATGTTCGCAGCTGATGAGCATCGAACAAGTTTTATCCGCGAAAGCGTCCGGACTGTAGGTTAGCTCAATCCTGCTCACGAAATCGCGAAGCTGATCCTCGTTCGCAGTCTGTCCGGAGGTTTTCTGCGAACTTGCAAAACAAGGATTTAATCATGATGACTGTGACCCTGACCTAGACATCAACGATAGCAGGGATATCATAAGTATACCCCAAACGGAGCACGGCGGTCCATTTTTCACAGTTGAAAAGATGCCGAAGTCCGCGGAGTGGGCGGTGATTTTGAAGGTGACTTCCATTTCTTCAATGTCGTAAACCGCGGCGACAATACAGCTATGCACGACTCCTCTTTGGGATTCCCATACTTAGAAGCTGAACTGAAGGGGAAGCAACGTAGTTTCAGCGGTAATTATAATAAGCAAACGTGCGCTGTCGTAAAAGAGAAATACGTACACCACCCAAATCCACGCCTCTGCCTTCAACAAGCGGGGACGCAAGCCATCCCTGCCCGCCGAAAAGAACACTCCCACATATCTTCCGCAGGACTTCTTGCCGGGCTAAACCACCGTGTTAAAGCTCACAAGTCCATAAATGGAATAAAGGACTTAGTATACATAGCTGCGACCGACAGTTGACGCGCGCCGCGACGGTTCTTCCGCCATTTCTGAACTTTACCTGTAAGTTCGGAAGATCAATCCGACCCAGAATCTAAAGCAATGAAAATTGGGATTGCCTTTACCCCCCTCAAAACTCTTGGAGATGAGAAACAGCTGGCAGGCTGAGGGGAACATGGATTATATATTCATGCAAGGGCCAACATAATGGCACCTTCAAATAGTATTGTACGAACTCGAGGCCACGGGGTACACAAGAAGTCTGGAAACGCAGGGGAGTTATAGTAAATCGTTGATTGTGGCAGGAGTGCGCGGACGCCCCGCCAGAGGAGGCTACGCGAAGCGAAGAAGAGTGGCGCTATTATGCGCTCGCGGCCCTCCTTTCTTTTCCTCTCGCGAACCGTGCGCGTGCGTGGAAGTGGAGTTTGTGCGCTGCGCCGGCTACCTCGTCTCCGGCGCGTCGCCCGAGGAGGTCTTGGCGCAGCGCGCGCGTGTAGCGTGGATGGCGGGCGAGTGCCTCCGCTTCCATGGCACTCCCGCCGATCCAGTGGCATGGGAGGATTTCCGTGCCGATAACAGCCCGATGTGTTCTTTCCCGCTACGCAGTCGGTTACCAGCGGGCTTGCGGCAAGTGCCTCGACACAATTACCATACGAACTTGTAGCTGTATACCATATTATACGGTTACGGTCGGGATCCCTATAACGCTGGTGTAAAGACTTTGTCAAAGGAAGTCAACGGAACCATAGTTTGCACAAGTTTTCATTTCCGGACAAGGACAACGTTAGGTTCAAAGTAAGTGGAAGCAACCGTCAACTCTGACCTCGTGAACCATGATTTCGAGAACGAATATATTTCTCAAGTGAGTGTACGCTTCATCACGCACCTTTTCACGTGTCCCCTCTTCCCTCCGCAACTTCAACACATTCAAAGATAACGATCCACTATTATACTGACCATGATCTCCACCGTACCAGGCTCCACCAAGCCAGTGCGTGGATGGCCATGCGGTATTTCAGTGAAAAGTGGGGTCCTAATGGAACGGGATGGACGTTGGAGAAAGATGAAATGCAAAGACTCGGACATACTGTACCTAAATTTGCGGCCAAAGCTTTGGAGGCGCTTTGCCAGCGAAGAAGGCTTCTGCAGGATCCTCAGTCAGTCGAATGTGTTGTGAGGGGACATAGGTCAAGACAAGCGAAATAAATAAATAGATAACCCACCAGTTGCTGATGCCCGAGATGGCTGACTCGGAGTGGCCTAGAGTGCGGGCTGTATTCTATCTTAGAGTTATACGGAAATATCCCTCCCAGCATTAAGATGTATGGACTGTGAAGAACGCGCTAAGGAAGAGCAGATTGTGAAAATCCCAGTTCTCGGCAAGTCGGACCGAGAAGCGGAGTTTGTGATTTCCTAAAGAGGGTAAATTGATGGGATCAATCTCTTCTTGGTTTTTTCGTCCACCATGAGCTCTTTCAATTTGGGCCCACATATCCCGACCGCGAATACTTGCCAGGATTGCGATAAACATCTTCGAGTAGTCCACTCTGGCACACCTCGATGCGACCGTTGCCTTCCCGATGATGTGTCTCAGCTGAAAACATGTGCGTGTCATCTGGCACGGTATTGCGTCAGTAACCTCCCCGTATCCACGATCTTTCTCGCTTCTGATCTCTGGCCCAAGAGCGCCCGGTGCCAGAAAAATAACTGGAAAGCCCATCGGGCCCATTGCCAGAACGCCACACAAATGATCCAGTTTTCACGTATGCTTGGCCCGACCGCGGAAGCACGTCACCTTAGCTTCGTGGAATGGTGCAAACATTCTCGCAAACACTTCTCTCCCTCTGCTCTATGGGCCCTGGGGGCGGGTACAGACGCCGATATAACAGGTGAGCAAACTATACAGGCCGGAGACTCACTCCATAATCGCTCCCCTTCAGGAACGCACCTCTTCGTCATCTACATCGATGTGGAGGAGACGATATCTACAGCTGGCCAATCCCGTTTCAAACGTCGGGCCAGAACCGCCAAATGTGCCTCGGAGGCCGAGGTGAAGCAGGAGTGCGCTTCTAAATACTTCAGCAGTTGGAAGGTCCCACCTGCCGTGCCTTTCTGTGCGAGGATACTCCTTGTAGACGATGGGCTTCCAAACGTCGTCAGTCTGTTCGATCAGCTAGTGGAGGGAGTTGCAATTGTCAAGTTCCGTTCAGAGGTCTTTCCAGGCATGGAATGCGACTGGCTTCCTCTTTTGATGGATTCTGTCGCCGCAGGTGATCAACTCCCAATCTATCGATATATCCACCGCCCGGGTAGTACCCCTGCTGTGAACGAACTGCGATATGAGCACACGGATAGGTGGAAAGTATCTCACGCTGATCAGTTCGCCATGGCTGCCTCCAGCGCATTGGATATTCCTCGACATCCATTCCGGATTGGTATTTCGCCGTTTGCTGGCCTTTCACTCGCTAATCAAACGGACAGTCACCCATTCTCTTGTCCTCTACATTGACGTGGAAGAAGAACGACAGGGGGTGTTCGGAAAGCACACCGTTCGCAGTGCCAAGATGATGTCGCTGGCGGAGCTTCGACCCTTGTTCCACGACGCCTATATCATGAAGGCTAAACTCTTCCCTCAGCCTAATATCCTTCGCACTGTCATCGTGGATGACTCTCTTCCATTCTGGAGCAATATTCAGGTTTTGGGTATAGACATGAGCGTAACTCCCAATCCTCGGACTTTATACCCTTATCACTCGGATTGGCTCACAAGACTCAAGAGAATAGTTGAGCAGTAAAGTTCGTGATTTTTTTCGACGCAATGTCCACCTGCTCACTTTTTTTAGTCCGGATTCCGCTGTACACCGTCAATCCGAGAAGATATCTTTTCGATCAACGTGGAGCGTTCTCCGTTTCTATTGCTGTCATAGTCTTGAATTATTCGTCCTGCCTCCTTTCCTACTGTCTCTTCAATGCTGCGCCTCTTGCGTAATTTGTTCTTAGTGTTTCCTATAACTTGCCTCAGCCTCCCGAGTTTGAGCGAGTAACCATATGTACCTACACAACGCTCGATCCTCGGGATGGTATTGTTCGAAATGCAATCCAGGATTCGGGGATGATCTTAGAACTAGCCCAATATTCAAGTCATCGCTGTCCCTAGACTGCTTCATGCTCCACGACGGCATCACGTCTATGGCAATTACGGAAATGTTGCTCGAAGCGTTTCTCGTGCGTGCCAGCTACGTGACCCCGCACCATACGGATGCTTTCAAAGACGGATAAGCCACTTGATTGAAAGAGTGCAGGCAGCGAAGGGTTTCCAATGCAAGTGGGTGGAAAAAAATTGAACACGAAATGTTCGAGTCAGACACGGAGAAACCTCCATAGCAGCCTTCATCGAAAGCTTCAGTACCATGAAAACTTTGGCTCGAAAGAGATTTGACGTCTATTCTTCAAGCGGCGAAAGAAATTAGACCCCGAGTACTCAGGACTCGGAACCAAAAGGATTTACAATATTGAAGCAAATATGAACAGGTGTCAGGAGTTTTTTTGCGCAGGGCCTGTCCGCGAACTAACAGCGATCCTTGCAGGCAAGTTCAATCAAAGCCAGCGAAGCGAGCACCAGGTACGCACGTCACTAGTGGATCTTCATATCCACTGTGGAAATGACGATGTCAAAGGTGTGAATATCGACCATAATGATGTAGAGCCCGAGGTATTAGAGAGCATAATAATCGGCACGCGACGAAATCTGAATGGCCATGCTACGTGTTGCGCGCCACTTGATCTTCGTACCCAGCGTGAAAATGCTGTTGAGGCGATCTCGATCATAGCGTGTAACCCAACGTAGGGAGCGTAATAATCGACTTTAACTTTGCAGTGCCCTTGAACTGTGGTGAACATCTGATTTCCGTGGCCATTGAGTATGAGCAAGAGGGGCGGACCGAGACAGACTGAGTTATTTCACTATGTGAGCTGGTTCGTCGTTGATTTCTCGAGGCGATCCGGATACGTCTCTGCACCAACCTCGAAATTCATCCAGCTGACGATAGTATATGAAGCGGGGGCACTGGGAGGATGATATTGACAAATTCTCGCAAATCTTCGCGGTCACCGAAATGTTGGGTCTCGGTGGAATGAAGGTGACCGCAGAACGAATGATGGCAAGCCAGCTCCACAGCCTGTGTGATCCAAGTATATCCGGGCGGAGTTTTCAGATAAGAGGACAACAGAAAGAAAGAAAGCCGGAAGGCGGGCTATCACAAACTTATTTCTCTAACGCTGGTTCCGTCTCGAGTAGTAGGCTGGTCCTCCCACCTCTTATGCGGCGGTTAAAGACTACACCGTTTCCCTCAATCGCAAGTATCCGAAATGATAATTGGTTCTGCGCGATATCAGAATGTATTGTATTCAGGAGGCGGCTCATCACCGTAGTTGAAGTTCTGCTGTTGTCTAAGCATTTGAACCTCGCGTTCCAACCTCGCCAATGCTTCCTGATGCTGCGCTTCCCGCTCGGAGGTTGTCGTGGACCGCGGATGGAGGGAACTGCCAGAAGGAGAGTCGACAGTAGGGCTCGAACCTGATTTGGATGATCCTATAGGCGCGCCATTTTCCTTGGTGGAAGGGACGACTTGTGTCATCGGGGGTGGAGACGGCGTGAATGGCGTGATCACTGGGAATGGAGGTGACGGGGGAAGGGGGTGGTTTATCCCGGGAGTGGAATATCGGCGGGCCCGCTGTCTCCTCCGTCTCAGGTATAATAAGAGGAGTCCGATGCCGGTGAGTGCGAAAATCAGTCCGAGGACTATCCCGACTATGACGCCCACAGATAGAGCATGTCGTGGCGCCATCGGGACGGTGGCTGGCGCTCCGGTCCCGTTCAGGGCTGCTGTGGATGTTGGCTGGGTGGAGTCACTGAATATACCATCGTGACTATCGTCTAAGCTCTCAGTAATCGGAAACACATACGTTAGACTTGCGCTAGAGCTAGACCTGAGAAGCGTAGGCGGCGTCAATCAATATAACGGTTCTGAAAGATGGAAGATGTTTACGATTGCGGCGGTGTCGTAGTCGATCTTTAAGTCGGTGAGCGACTTGCGGAATATCGCTAACGACAGACATACTGAGAGCCGCTCAAGGTCCCGGGACTTGGGCTAGAGCTAGTCTTGGGATGTAAGCGGCATCAGTCAATGTAATAGGAGAAACATACGAAGAACTGCTCGTTCCACCACTGTAATATAAAGTTTTAACTGCTCTTTTGATTTGGACAGTAATACATACCTTTGTACTGCCGCGATGATATTGAATTCCCCTCCCCATAACGCCGGACTAGTGCTTGTGGTAGGACTGATGCGAATGTCAGCCAGACCAAACGGGTTCTTACTTGACTCACCTATCTGTGCCCGTGTACGCGAGCCCGGTATATACGCTGATGAGGTTAAGCATGATAAAAGAAAGAGTATAGTGATTGAGCCGAAGCACCCTGGAGAGGTCTCAGGCGGCACGACCATCTGCACAGTTCCAGAAAGCTGGCTCCCGGCATTGACCAGCTGGGCGTCGATCACATTCTCCTGCGGTCCTTCGGGTACAATGTAGAGACTGAATTGGCTTGGATTGGGCGTGAGGTTGTCCTGCGCCCAGACGATTACAACTGTCCCCCCGGCAGGGAGAGGATCTGGGGAGGTCATATTGATGCTAAGGCCCATAGCACTCGCCGCCCCCATTACAATGGTTCTAGCGAGTTAGTGAGACCAATACCGCTCGAGACGGAATGTACGCACAGCCATGGTGAAGGTCGATGCATGCCTCTACCGAAAGAAAGGAGCGTCGAGGGGGTATGGAAGTCGGGCCCGCGACAGGAACAAGAAGAGGTGAGAAGATAGTGGGTGACATGTGGTCGTTACATAATCAGTCGTTGCCATCCGAACCCTGGCAACCCAATCTGGCATACAAACCTTCCACTCAGGCGCAAGCTCGGGCGATTGTTGTGAACACTATAATTTTGGAAGCCACTCGGGATGGCCGCGGCGGACGAGCGTCTCGCGAGTGTCTAAGATCTAGTCCAGGACCGTTGAGAAACAGGACCTCGACAGAATCCGAGAAGAGGGGGTTGACTGTCCCATTATTGGCAGCTGGGACCGTCAGTAATACTTGGTTTCTATGTCCGATTGGTATGGAGGCTCGAAATAAATCATACTAAGTAGCAGAAAAATAAAGAAAGGTAATTCCATCCTAGAGGACCAAAGAATGACTGCCAAGGTAAGTATATTTCTAAAAAGGATGGGAGGCCCAGTTTGAATCCCCAGTGCCGGTAGGTAAATAGGTTAGCCCACAGCCGAATCAACCAACGCGGTGCTCTTCCATTCAGAACATTGCCATGAACATTGAACACGTTGATGCCTTCCGACCGCGGATACATCATGCTGTTTCTACTGTTCCCAAAAGTTTTATCACCAATCTGAAACATCATCGGGATATGAGCCTAGAAGTAAAATCCGATAATGGTGGCCTGTAAGAGGGCTCCGAGCAATAATTTATAGGAGACGCGCGTAACCCTCCTTGCATTTGAAGGGTTCGAGGATCCACTGGGACGAGGACTCGACGGCGTTTTTGACACTGCGGCAGAGCTAGTCGGTAATGTGAGCGGAGAGGTACCCGTCACCGGCGTGGACAGGGTAGCAACCGACGAGCTAGAGCTCGATTGCGCGAGCCCAACACATGGAGATTGCTGAGCTACAAAGAACTCGTCCGACAATGCACTGAACTTCCCCGTGCTCCCTGGACCGGTGCCTGTGAAGTTCATACGCATCTGGAGAGAATTATCAGGTTAATATACAACCCCAGGGTATCAGCACATACCTTCCACGTCCCAGGGTTCAAGGTGACGTTATTTGTTGTATATTCAATAATATCATCGTAGAATGGTAGTGACCCGCTGTCAATCTGTTCGAATTAGTTCCAAATCACAGGACCGTTCCACTCATAATCACCGACCGTTTGCGGGACAGTACTGAACCCGGTCTCCACGTTCACCAGCTCCAATGTCACGTTGACCATATCGATGTCCTAACACAAATGCAGAAATTTATGCGGCAGTCAGCGAGCAATTCTTCGTCTCGTCGGTAGACTCACGTCAAACAGGCCATCCAAGACCGTCAAAACCCCGCCTACGGATCCTAACTCTCCAGCCAACTCCGTCTGAAGAACTACATCTCCGGCGGCAGGTTGTATGACTCGAACAGGACTATAATCCGCATCCGAGAGAGAGCGAACAGGAGTAAAGGCCGCAGGTGTATTGCATTGAAACCCATCTCCAATGGTGATGTTCATGGTCGATGAACGAGTGGTTACGCTAGAGAGCGGCGTGTTCCCGTTGTATATCGTCCCGTTCATTCGAATGTGGTAATCGCCCGCCGGGGTCTACTTTCAGCATGAGTGAATTCAATAGAATCCAAGCGAAAAAGAACAAAAAACTGACCGAAGCGTGAACATAGTAAATGACTGAATTGTCACGATTTGAAGTCTGCTCGACCGCTGATGAGGTATCATCAATAAATGGCAAAAAAACATCGGATAACCGTCGCACCAATAATATCCAAAACCTCGTTTCCGTTGTCTGCAACGTTTCTCACTCATGGGTAAACGAGCGGTGTCTCACGCACCCTCCAATGTCCCCACCATGAGCTCCATCGTGATGTTGTTCAGCTGTATAAAAAAACGGAGTCCATCAACGGAGAAATTTCATCGAGACGCCTCGACTTATCATGGCCACTTTCCCCATCCCAAATGTACGTGAAGGACACGGGATCAAGACCAGCATGCTGAATGGTGGCGGGAACAATGATGTTGGCGATAGTGTCGTTTCCCTGTGCGTGTGCCGACCGCGTGAGGAATATCAGTGGGAGGACAAGTCCGAGTAGCATTTTTGTGCGGAGCATGGGATGGAGACCCGATCCCTCCTCTGCTTTAAGTGCTAGCACACAGCTGGTGTCTCAGTGCCATAATTTTCGCTGTCGCATGGCTGTCTGTACTTGTCTCGAGGCTGACGGATATATCAAGACATCGGCATCCGCTAAATTGAAAGAGCCATTGTAAGGATGTCTTGATTACGAACCGACGACGCCCTCTATATGTAATGTGGTGATCCCCATAAGTTCCGGATATCAGCAAATAATTCTTTCTAGCGTCAGGAATTGAAGAATCCAACTTACTCTTCACAGACATGAACTTGAGGAAGGACCATATTAGGATCCCCCGTGCTTCCGGTATTGTAAGTCAGTTCCCTAGGTCTTTTTTTTTTTTGCGCGCTGAAACGCATACGTGCTGTCCGGACGTTATAGACAGTGAAAATGATGACCGTCAAGCGATTCGGGGACATTCGGATTATTTTTGAGCCAATTCGTGGAAATTTGTGCACGAGTATCGTGATAACCATCTGTGAATCAATCAGCTGAAGACGGGTACAAGAAGTGGCTGGCATGCATTCGAAACAGCAATCTTCCATCCGAACTCAAGTCCGAATTTATTCTCAGCCTGGAGCTTGGGCGATGTGGACACTGACAGTCGAGTCGAACTGAGGGTCCTGATCTGAACGCGGGCGCAGCTGCACCTCATAAGGGAAATATCTCAGGGTCGTCCGGTTAGTTATAGAAATGTAATATTTGCCGCCAGGCCGGAGGGAATAGGTTCCTGAAGCAAGTAGTCAGCAAAAGTAAAAGTTATGAAAATGGCGATCCACCGCGCCATTTCGGGTCGAAGGATGGCCTAGGAGATAAGTCAGCCAAGATGGGGAAGACGTAATACATATTACAGCCCTGAAGCTCGTAAGACTTGACAGCTGCACGTCTCTCCCGTCGATTTGAAGGTCTGGACGAAGGTCTGGACGAAGATACGTGTTGTGTACGAATGTGCAAGCTAAGTTAGAACGTCCTTGACATCGCGAGACATGCCGCCAAAACGGAGATATAAAGCAGAAACTCGGACAACCGTGACGGCATATTTCCACCGAGCCGGACCAGAAGATGCGCGCGGTGCGAGGGATGTAGGAGAAATGAGAAGAGACGAGAAAATATACGAGTTCACGAAAGAAGCATTTTACTGCCGATTTGCGGAGGTCTAACACTGAAGCTCCGAGCTCGACGCCGTGGAAGAAATTGAGGAGAAGGCAGTTGAATAAGTAGAATCACCGGTAAATGACGGGACTGCGCAATGCCACAGTCTATAGTGGACTCAGTGAGTGGAAGAGGACAAGAGCAATTTCGGGCTCGGCCCGATCACGCGTTATGGGGGCGATGTCACGCATTTTGATTCTATCACAGCGCTGGCAACCTGCTCTTCCTCCGGGCTACCGTGAGTGCTACGGAAACCTTGTCTCATAGCCAAACTTGAACAGTAACACCTCAGACCCCGGAAGTTGTACTCTTCTCAGAGGGCCGCTTCGCTCTTCTCCTCACCCACCGCATCGACTGATTCGAAGCGTGGCACATGCGGTGCTGCGACACCTCTCAATCGGATAATCCACACTAGATCTCAAGCCACAGGCTCCCCAGCTTGTCTCCTCAGTCTCGACGCTGCTTTACACAGACTCCCAGCTGTCAAATGCTCCGCTACAATATCCCTGAAATCCTCCGACAGCGTCGACAGCAAAGAACAAGAACGGATCCGGACATAGCCGCAGCCATCTCTCGTTTGTATTCTAAATGAAGTTCAAAGAACTTACAGTATCCCTGACACACAGCCCAGGGAGTGAAGAGATCGATTCAATTATCCGGCAAGAGCTACAGAACTACAGAGGCATACGCAGGAACAAATCGGTTCTCGTCTTGGGAGGGCCGAATTCTGGTAAGGTATATGATACGCATTCGAGTCTTTGACAGCGAATGACACCCGATTACACACTCCCACTAGGCCACGTTTATCAAGCAAGCGAGACTCTTTGGATCCGGGTTCAGTGATACAGAAAGAGACGAGTATAAATCTGATATTCACAAGAGTGTGATTAATACAGTAAAGTAGGTGGCATAGTATGATCCCACCCGTACGTGCTGAAGTGATTATAGAATGGCATTGGACAACATTCCGTCTGTCACTCAAAACTCGAGCCTGAATCAGATCATCCTTTCCTTCCGCCAGGAGGCAGAAATGGCGACCACTCTTATGCCAGATATTTCCGGCGCCCTAGTGAGCCTTTGGGAGGATGAACGTACTCGGGCTGCGATATTTAACTCGGCTGGATCTGTACCTGGTGGATATTTCCCTTATTTCATGGACTCTATCAACCGTATCGTGGATTCTGCCTATACACCCACGGACGCCGACATCCTGCGTCACAAACTTACGTCCCCTCCCTTAACGGATACCGCTTTCAGCCCAATCATTCCTGGCCATGAACATAAACTAAATGCGACCCTGACCTGTGTCCACCGGGATATTGGCCTCCAGCGGAAATGGATCAGTTTTTTCTTTGAGGCTTGGGCGATCGTCTTTCTCGTGGATCTGAGCAGCTACGACGAAGTTATTATCTCTGAGGATGGGAACGAAAAGGTTCCGAATCTGCCCCTTACATTCTTGCGATGGAGCTCACCGCGTTATTAGAACGGCTTAAGGGAGGCAATGAAGGAGTTCGAGGACCTCTGTATGCATCCAGATCTCCGCAATGCCGTAAAAGTGTGTGCGGTACCTCCGTCTAACCCGTCGCTTGAGCATATCGCACTCTTAGACCCTCGTCATGAACAAGATGGACTTGTTCGCCACGAAACTCACGCAATCTCCGCTTTCAGCTCACTTCCCTGACTACCGCGGTGCAGACGAACCCATCGCCGCCTCTGAGTACTTAATCGCGCGGTACACACCATGCTCGTCGGACAATGACCGACGCGATTTACGAGTCTGGCGCACCAGCGCCATTGATAGCGACTTGATGTCCGGTACGCAATGGTTCTCCGTACAAAATCACCCAGCTTAGTTCTCACCGCATCTCTCTTAAGAACCGCTCCGAGATTTGGGAGAGCTCCTTCAGAGGCACTTTACCGACGCGATTTGCTGGTTTTGAACGTGCACAGATCCGTACAACAGTCGTTCTTTCTCATAATATGAATCCCCCACACCTCATTGATCCCGGAGATGCAACAAATGGACTCAGCCTTCACTTGAGTTTCGTCAAGTGAAGTGAGCACCTTTCTGCTATTTGATAGCCGATCATGACTGGGCCTACATATGATATCACACATACCCCACTTTATAGGTTGGCTTTTGGGCACACTTTGAGTTATGTCTGCTTGAAGTTCGATTAACCTTGCCATGGTTTGAAAAAACATCCACTGCACGGCGGCAAGACAAAGCCCCAAATCACAACCGCCTCTATAGCTAATAGGGAAGAATTCCTCAACAGTCCACGCACCGACCCGTCGCGTGTACTCGGCGGCAGCCAACGTCTCGTCCCACAACCTCTTTTGAAGCTGCTTTCCCCCTCCCCTTCGCGTCCAAGGATACGTTGCTGGGGAATTGGGTCACCGGAAACAGGCTTTTTCCAGAGTAATTGCAGAATGAGCTTGATAGCGCTGACCGCCTATTTCCGATCCCTAACGTGGCAAAACAGCATCAATTATGAATACCGCCCCGATGCTTACGCATTGAACCTGATCTGCCTCCCAGTACCTGCGGAGACGCCCGTGCGGCTCTGGACTGGGCCATGCGGAACATGAGGGAAAGTTTTTACGCTGTCCTACTTTCTTTGTTTTCTTAGGCCTTACAGCCATTTGCGGAACATAAGGCGCAGATCATTTTTTTTCTAAAAAAAGCACTTTTCACTAATGCCCCTCTAACTCACTCAATTCTTCCCCAAATGTCTTCAAACCTAGACCAAACAATGGGAAATAACTTTCTGCAGTGCTTAGGGTATGTGGTATATTTCTGTTAGCCAACCGACATGTCCAAATGGGGTAACAGACAATTTTCAGCTATTGCCCCTGTATCATGAGCATTATCCTTCAGTTTCCGGAAATTGTGCCTTGGGACAACTTATGGATATATAACACATTGCTTAGAATGGTAGAAAATCTGCAGATCTGTTTTACTATGGTGATTTATGAGGATTTCAAATATATGTTAAATTTGAGTGATATTTCATACCCTATACCTCAAAATATAGCAGTAAAATGCACCCTAAGCAATGTAATATCTCACTGAGAAGCCATTCATAGATTTTCAGGAGATCTTGGGCATTATCTTCACAGATAGAGGGGCAACAGCTGAAAACTGTCTGTTGCCCCATTTGGACATGTCGGTCGGGTAAAATAAATATACCACATACCCTAAGCACTGCAGAAAGTTATTTCCCATTGTTTGGTCTAGGTTTTAGGACATTTGGGGAAGAATTGGGTGAGTTGGAGGGGCATTAGTGAAAAGTGCTTTTTTTAGAAATAAAATGATCCGCGCCTTATGTTCCGCAAATAGCTGTAATAAATTAGAATGCCGGCAGGAAACCATCCTTCTCAACTCTTCGGCAGCCTCATTCTGAACTCGCCTGAGTTCGGGATGCCCCGGCCACTGTCATAGCCCATATATGGTACGACCTGAAAAACATGAGGGAAGAGAAACGTGAGACAATATTCTACTAAGTTGAACCAAGACTAATCAGCAATTCTGGAATGGTCTCCAGTTGACCCGTTCTATCGGTAGTTCTCAAAATCATGAGAGAAAGAGAGAAGCAATTGCCATCCGGGAACTCTCTAGAGCTGCAACTGAACCTCCGGGTATGGCAAGGTACAGGCCAGTTTCGTATCTGGCTTTCGTTCAATTGATTGCACTCTTTGGTTTTAAACAAGCTTCAAAAAACACATGGGTATTTGTAAGTAAGATCGCGCAGCCGGTAAGCCTAGGGAAATGAACCGTCGACGAATCCAGCTACGCGACTAGCTATTAAGTTTGACCAAAGTACGAACGTCAACCGCAAAAAGTTAACCGATCCTTCGGATCAACCGGCGCAAATGCCGGGGCTCGGGGTGTCAGCGCTTGTCTCCTAACTCTCTTCCTGACAAAATCCTCGCGGCAGAATCTTCTGCACTGCTCCAGGCCCTGAACTCGAGATTCCCACTAGTGAACGTCTGAGACGATTCAACCGATATATCACATCTCTGTGGGGTACGTACCGTTTCTCGCTGGCACCATTTTACGTTCTCACTGACGAGACAATCCCGCCCTAGTTCCTCCTAAACCTTTGGGTACGTGTCCCCTGCCGGATTTCCTAGGTGGTGCTGATCATATCCTACCTAGCTTTACTACGAACGAGTTGCAGTGAAACTCCCAAGCTTTTTGTCTACTACCTGCGTCGGGTCCGTACGGAGTTCCACCACCAAGTTCCACATTACGAACGCTTAGACAGTTTGGACGTATGTTTGCCTACATATAGAGAATACCACGAATATATATTTGCGAATATGAATATTCACCAAAACCTCAAAACTGATATTCGCATTCGTACGAATATTGATGGCAAATATTCGTCACTTAGTCATATTCGTGAATATGAATACTCAGCAAATACATTGAGAATTCCGGGGTTTAGCAGCCACCAATGAGTTGCTGAGAGCACTTTTATGCTATCTTCTGAGTTTAAACATTGTCAAAGACTCATACAAGCCCTTGTCTTGCATGTCAACCATTTGATTGACCATCACACTTGCCGTGTTCAACCTGTCAAGCAGTTGTCAAAGTAAAGATGTCTCTAAAGTGGTTGGTTTGTATATGAATTAGAGATCTAGTTGGTGTAAATGAAGTATGTTCTGGTTCCAGAGAGGAGATGTGTTAAACAGACCCAAATTTACCATGCTTGATTGAAACTTTGGCTGTGTATTACAGCTGCGAATATTCGCGAATATCAATGTTCCTGAAAACTGATATTCGCATTCGCACGAATAGCACAGCCACAGCCATTCGCGAATATAAGTATTTGTTATTCGCGAATGTATACTCGCGAATATTCGCGATATCTGGTATTCGTGGTATTCTCTACCTACATACTTCCCTTTGCGGACACGTTTCATGCGTTGCATGATTGGGTAGAAATTCGTAATTACTGGGAGACCTGGAACCTAAATCTGTACGAGGAGCTTACCGACGTCCCGAAAACAGCATCAATTATGAGCACCGCCCCGAAGCTTATGCATTCAAGCCAATCTGTAGTCCCGGTACTTGCGGAGACGCCCGTGCGGCTCGGGACGAAGCCATGCGGAATATGAGGGAAAGTTTTTTATATTGTCCTACTTTCTTTATTTTCTTCGGCCTCACAATACATAGTTAGAATCGGCAGGAAATCAAGTCTTCGGCAGCGTCGTTCGAAACTCGGTTGGGTTCGGAACGCCTCGGCCATCGTCATGGACGTATTTCTACCTCCGAGAGGATGGCTCCTCTCTCCCTTCCAGTGTATTCACTACGTTAAGACTGCCCGTAGAACAGCCGAAAGGGCCTGCCGAGATATGCCGTCTAGCGACGGAACGCCAAGGGAAGGCGGCAGCGGGTGCCGACGTATCTCGGCATGTCCACAAGCCGACTGCAATGACTCCAGCCCCGGAATCCAAGAATGCGACCTGGCGGCGCGCGCATACCTCCATTCTCGCTATGTATCGTATCCTTATCGTACAACGTCGGTGCATGCAATTCTGGTCACGGTGCCTGAAACAGAGACAACTTTCAACCCAAATGCGCCCTGTACATATCCGACTGATGCATTCCGGATACCATCGCGAGCATGTCTGCGGCCATTGACGGAATGAACTCTACGACGATAGCGCTTATCGCCAAGTATATGACTTGCTGATCCGCTACCAACGTCCGTCCCTTCAGCATTGATCAGGAACACCGATGGTTTACGGATTGAAACGTAAGGATAGCACGTATGTGAACAAGTGAATTTGGCGCGCCGATTCCATCAGCTTCATGGTGGAACTCGGGGAAATTTAGCAGAGTTGCGTTCATTACTTGAAATAGTACCCCGATGTCATCGGTGCAAAAACCCGGTGTCGGGTGACCCGAAGAATTCAAGTCAACACACACCGTCTTCTCGTCGACGGCTGGGATACGTTTTCAATTTTCGCACTGGGGACAAAGTGTATGACAGTATTTATCACGGAATATTAAGTGCATGTTGGATCGTACTTTCTGGATCGTGGAATGTACACCAAAACGTACAATCTGAAGTATAGTTGTGCACATACTCGTAGTACGTACTCTGTACAACAAACGCGTGCTATCAGAACTGTAGTAAGTCGTACTGGAATGTGCTCATTTACCACCGGTGTTGCTTATAACCCATTACTTTAGATTCTTTTCCTTTACTTCAGACGTGTGCCGTAGTTTCTTTCATGCCAAACTCAGCCAGCTGGTGCCGGGGATCTACCGAGACCCGGATCAATCTGCCGCAATCTGCCGCCGCTGATTTTTGGTCAATGCTTCTTGATTATCAATGCCTAGTAGTACAAGGCTCTTTCTGTAGATTACGTTTAAGATACAAAGTGTAGCCACAATATTAATGGTCACGCCTTCTTACAACTTGCCTTATTGTCGCCTGTTGTTGCCTTGTAATGGATAAACCTGGCTAAACCGCAAACAACCATTTCAATTTTATGTAAGCTTACATGTGGCAATTCAGAATGTGAAATACTCATTATTATTCAGATGGCTTTCAGCTAGTCTGAGTCTCTTGCTATCCCAAGTCCGACAAATCGCGATTTTCGGATCGGTTGATGCCCGTGAGATTGTTGGCCGATCTCGGCTAGCCTCGGCAAACCAGATGCACGGAGCACAATCGCGAAAAGTACGGTGTTCGAACATGGCTCCACAAACCACACAATATTCAGTGAAAAAGCTTTTATAAAAGTGCCCCACTGAGGTAGCCCACCTGGCACCTAGGCCAATTGGCCATCTTCATATGTCACTTCAACTCCAAAGGAGACCGCGCACGGACTGATGACAAAATCCGCATGGGACGGAGGTGGCAAACTTATAGGTTGCATAGCATTCTCGGTACACGGTTGACAAAGTTCATAGCACATACTCCTACCCAATAGACGACTTACTTAACCACTGGAACTATAGTATAAAAGCCACAGCTTCTCTGCGTTCCGAACTCGAACATCTGTTCACTCTCAAGTAGACATGCGCTTCACTTCGGCTTTCACTGCCCTCGCCGCGTCCACCCTCGCCGCGGTCTCCGCCAGCCCATTTCAGGACTGGAAGTACAGCCTTGGCTGGGACGGCACAGTTTTGAACCCGGTCGTCATCGGTACACCCACCTCACCCAACGTTGTCCACTCTGCCCTCGTGGTACGCGTTATCCCTTCCCTTGTTGAAAAAAGCAGTATCGTCTCACCGCTCCCGCTGCTCAGCCTCGCACTCCCAGCGGTGTATACATCTGCACTGGCCTCGGGTTCACTTGCACCTCGGGTTCACTTGCACCTGCGGGTACGCGGTCCAGCCGCTCGACGTGTATCGACCTCGCCTCCCCGTGGTACGACAGCATCTCGAGTTTCGGTCCGGACCCCGGCGCGACGTGCTTCGGTATGGGTGTTCCTTCTTCTCTGGAATCTCCGACTGACTTCATACCTATTCAACCAGCCTACAGTCAGAACAGCTGTGACGAAGCCCAGTACTAGTGGGAGTTTACCTACCCTGGAGATGGGACTGGAGGGCTCGCAACCACTGATCCCTGGAATGACCAGGTTGATCAACCATCCATGTCGATTTTAGAGGAATATACTGACGGTGTCGATCTGACGTTAGATCACGAACTTTATGTGCGAGTAAATCCCACGACTCACGCGCAACACTGGGGTAATATGAAAGGAGGGAATGTAGAACCGAGAGAGTTTTCATAGATAGTTCAAATGTGTTTACGCATGGCGGAATTAGACTTGTGGGATATCCTGAGATCCATTGAACCACCGAAGAACATTGATTAAACGGACGCCGAACGGCCCTGGCTTTCCCATGCATCAAACCACTCATTTATCTCATCAGTGGAGCGCTGGGAAGACGCATCAGCCAAGGGACATCAGACAGGCTCGACAAATTACCTGCACGTATTTGATATTCCCTTCGATGGTTTCTAGGGTTTGTTCGACGGACCGAATGAATTTCGATGTATCTTTCGTCTATACATCAAGATCATTCCGTCAGTTCCGGAATCACTGAATGGGAAGGTCCATAAAAGAGCAAAGGCACCTTGAAGAACGCCTTCGTGTCCTCATAATCACTCTGCGTCGTCAAAATTCTGAAAGGGAGCTGGGTTGATCGATTGAACAGTAAGTCATCAATCATCGAAGAAAACGCGCAGAATCTGACCTGGGAATAGTACTCGAAGCCGGAGTTCTCAAATCGGGTATGAAGCTACACGGGGCCTACGGTTCAGGGAATAAGAGGTGAGGTCAATAGCCCATCACTCACAGCGTCGTAGTTGTCCTTGAAGAACCGCACCAATGGGCGCCGAGATTTCCGCTGTGCGCTCAGCGCAGCTAAGAGCCAATCCACTGCACCATCGTTTTGCTGCAAAAGTCGCTCAAGTGTAGTCGCCATAAGAGCCGGATCCTCCGCTGCACCGATGGCAGACCTGCGGAGGCATCAATGTTTGAGTGGGAAACGTAGAAACGAAGACCAACATACGCTGTTTGTCCCTCCTCGGCCGGCGACTTTGTTGTCAGCAGGATTTTCCAAACATGCTCGTATTCCTCTCTACCACCGAAACGCACCCCCTGTAGATATCCGGATGATAAACGGAATTAGCCGGTGAAGAAGATTCCACTCACCGTCATGTAAATTTGCCCCAGCAAATCGGGAGGAACACGAGAGAAATTTCCAATCATCAACTCCGCGAACCGACTTTGCAATTGTGCCACGACACTACGTATGCATATGTTAGTTCGACGCCTTACAACCATATAATTCCCTTACGTGGGGTCCCCCGCATTTGCAGCGCGCTTCACAGCCAGGGTTCTGAGGGCTGCTGTATCCGAGGACTCCTCAGAATCATACTCATATCCAAGTTTCGAAACCAAAGGCACGAAAATGCTCTGGAAGACACAGTATCGTATCAGTTCAAGGTAGCGGCGCAATGAATGGATGAAACAAACACGGTCAAGGCTAAGAAGCCGCTCGACAATTTTAGGGTGCTCCCACCATGTTTCCAATAAACCATTGATGTTGGCCGCAATGCCTTCGAGGATGATATCTGGGCAAGTCAACGTGACGATGTGGGGAGTCAGGCAAAGCTTACATTCCGTGGTTCCAGCAAAGCCATCCATCAACGTGAGAGCGCTGCTCAGTTTAGCGAGGCCAGCTTTCGCCAGAGCCATCGCGTCATTGAGGAGGGCAACCATATCACATATATTCCCCTTGGCGGCTTGCAACGCCAGTTTATTGAGTTTCTCCGACGTGTAGAGTACGCGGTCTGCCAAATAATAAAGATCAGCACGGCAAGTCGTGGACGGATCAAAGACTTACAGAATCCAGTGGCAGACGCATTCAATTTGAAAGGTTTGTTCGTGTCGAGTTCGCTAAACTGTTCTCGTCCGGACAAGAATAAGGACTTGTCGATTTTCAAATTTCCCGCAGAATCCAAGGTTAGAAGATTCAGAGGTACGGTCCTATGATTGGTTCATGTCTCCGAATGAGTGGTTGAACAGCGTACGAACCAGAGAGTTTGATCGTCCTTCTCGTCAGCAACCCCACTTGCCAGGAAGAGATTTTGGCGGATGTTAACCCCGCCGGGCGCTTCGCTGACCGTGATAATAGGATATCCAGTCTGTAGCGGGTCAGAGGTGCGTTGCATATTCGCAAGTGGATCCATCTACCTTGGAGATCCAGGCTTCCATCAATTGGCCGACATCGGTGCCTATGAGCCGTATAAAACTATTATTTAAGCTAAAGTTGAGGGCATTACCGCTTGCTCGGGAGAGCGCATCCCACAGGTCCTGTGCGACACTGCTGCCAAACTTCCGTGCTTTCAAATACTGTGCGACACCTCCAAGAAATACTTGTTCTCCGAGCAAGTTAGAAAGCATGCGTAACACTGTCGCCGAGTCAGTGACGGATTAAAGGATAATACATCAAACTTACATGAAGCCCCCTTCATATATGTGATCCCGTCCATTATCTATTGACTGGAAGTGAGAACATGAATTGTGTAGCAATGAAAATCAAGACCTCGGTGACATGATTAGCGTCCGGGCATTCCACCTGGATCGGGTGCGAGGAGAGTTTCGCATCCATGGATAAGGCCCACTTCAAAGAACCGTTGACAACTGAGGCCGCTATGTTCCATTCCGGATAGAGCCTGCATCAAGATAAGAGGGGTGGCCATTCCTCGACGGGATAACATAATGACCTGTCTGGGAAGAACGCCGAATGTGAGCTAATCTGCGAGGTCAAGGTAGACAACTAACCTGAAATGATGCCTCCCATCTGCCAAAGAAATGCACGCCGTGAGCAACCCATTTTAAAAGACGAGAACTCGACACACGTACCAGCGTAGCGAACCCTGTTACGTTTCGAAGCACAATGAAGATCAGCGCTGCGAAATTTCATTCGTGTATGAAGGTTAACGTGCCTTCATTCAACCATCTGTTCCACAAAAAGAATTTGAATATAAAGGAATAAGAATGAGCGATGACACGTCAACGTACAAATTATCCCACCACTCCATGGTTACAATATTTCCAAACCTATACAACGAGTTTAGAGAGGAGCTACGAGGCGAGGCGATAATCAAACCTACCATTGATGCGCCAACTCATGGCCAGTGATATCCACCACCCGCTTCTGCGTCGAAGTCGCGCCTGTTGCCGGATCGAAGAGGAACGCGTTCGGGTCGCCAACAATCAAGCCCCAACTTTCCAAGGCGCCTAATGCAAATGATGAACGATACACTCAGGCAAAGCGAGTAACACTACTAACCCAGGATGCCGTTGGCCTTGAAGGATGTTAGCTGAGGTATGAATTAATTTGAGATGGCCATCATACGTTCAATATATCCATCTTGGGGAGGGGATACTCCAGGTCGAACATGGTCTCCAACATCGGGAGAACTCGGGTCGTCAAGTCAAGAGAAAAGTGTGCTTGATCGATGAGGTCCGGCGTGGCTTGAATGTCATCAGTAACCTCCGTGAAAGACATGAGAATAAGGGACTCACCATAAATCCGCACGGGGCAGACCCTGCCAGTGAGTGCGCTCGTGAACGAGCTCTCGAGATGTACAAAAGGCCCGTTGGCGAACGCGACAATGTACGTCGACATCTTTGGGGTCGTCCCAAAGCGTGTGGTGATCCACTCGGCGGGATTCTTGTCGGCCCCGAAGGATTCTTCGAGTGGTTCCTTCACAGGATCGTACGAGCCCTCAGAGAGCGCCGGCATGTTGCTCAGATTGACGGTCCCAGTGCGCGATACCAGGGTCACAGCGAACGTAGCCTTGAGTGCCGGCTCGTCCCAGCAGGGAAATGTGCGCCTCGCGTACGTCGGCTGGACCATGGCCCATTAGCTGCGCTGAAAAATCGAACGAATTTCTGTCGTACCTCGAAGTAGGTGGCGGTATAGTGTTCCGTGACACCGTCGTGAACCCACTCGGACTTGAAGTAGCCCGACATGGAGGCGACTTTCCCACGGAACGTCATGCGTAAAATTGCCTCCGACCCACGCTTGAAGGGCTGCGCAAACGACAAAGTAACGCGCTGCGTGTCGGAATTGATAATCTGATCGATAGGAGTGAGCACTTCGTGGCCTGCTGTGACCTGAGTGCTCCCGAGCTCCAGCTGGAACACATTCAGGACGACCGTCGAAGTGTCGGCGTTGAACCGGATAGTGATGTCGACAGCGCCGTCGAACGAGAGATCCTTGAGATCGGTGCGGATTTTCAGATCATAATGGAGAGGGATTGTGTCGGTGGGGAGGCGATAGGTGTCGGGGAGAACTGAAGCCATTGGAGAGGATACTGACTGGAGTACACGGCTTAAGTAGTCCTCCCGCGCCGACAGATGGATTTAGATCCTCAAGTGAGATCATGGACATCAGAACTTCTGATATTCTGGTGGAGTACGGGCTAAGTGCGGAGGGTGAATGTCGCGGTCGACTGCTATTTTTCCAAATTGTCTGTATTTTTGCTTGGACGCTGGAGGCCCGTCCGCGGGAAGCTCTAGGGTAGAGGGTACGCCTCAGGGCGGTTCTGAGTACAACATCTCGCAGAAAACTGAGGATCGATCTACGGAGTTGACCAACCAGGCGTCGCGGCGGCGGTTCAGGTCGTCAAGATTTCGCCGAGATCGTCGGTGACAAGGATCGAGTGATGTGACTCACTGTCACGGAAGGACCCCTGAAACCTCCGTTGCAACGTGGTGACCAATGGAGAATTGAATTTTTAATGGTCAATCCTTGCGCATCCTCAACCTATCCATGCCTATGCAGTCATCGTCGTAAATTCAATTTGAATCCAGTCGATTAAGCCTGAGTAATTTCCTGCAGTGCGAGTGGATCCGAATCGTGACCAGAATCCAATTCTCGACTGGCAGAATAACCCAATCCTATGATCAATCGCCCATCTTTAGCTAAGAATAGAGCCCAATCTATCTTACTGCCGCCTGGCGCAAATTGGTCCTCCAATTGTCCAAATTTTGACGAACCCGGGCGCTGAAATCCCAAAGGTCCATCTCACATGCGCGACGCTTATCTTCTTGAATACGTGAGATGTGAAAGGGTTGGAGACATTGGTGGAGTCGCAAACGTTTTGATCTCGATGCAACACGGCGCGCCGCCAAGCTAGTAGCAGAAAACGGTTCAATTCATTCTTCCTCATTCTTGGACCAGCGGTTTTAATTGACTGTGGTTCAAATGATGCCTGCCATACTTCCGGTGCTTTGGGCTTCCAACTGCAGAGTCCCTGGAGTGACCTTGAACCGCTATCCCCAGTTCAACTTCGAACATTCACCATGTCAATCAAGTAAATTGATCGGAATCGCGATGCCAACGAGGGAACAGCGAAAATCAGAACCTCAAAAGACGTTCTGATTTTCTGATTTTGAGTCCAATAGTGCCGTTAGCGTGGTTCTGCACTTATCGCTCGTCTTCTTCTGTCCTATCTCTCTGTCCAGTTTCGGTCGGTGAAATAGCAGTGGAGGGAAAAATTACTGTTCAATGTGGACCAGCCTGCGAGTCGCAAGAAAGGACACAACAATTCAGGGGGGTACCAAAAACGTTCAACCGGGCGATCCATCAGATATTTCTGATGGCGTCCCAATGCCGTAACTCCGTCCATGCTTTACGTGATCGGGGAAACAGACATCGAGCAATAAGCATCGAGTCAAGATAGCGTTTGGCAAAAAAGTAAATGTTCCGGTTCGATCAACACAGACGTCAGTAGGAAAGGCAACTTGCAAAAAAAATCCCTCGAACTGACGCGAATGTCCCGCATGCCAATTTGGTCCAACATCAGAAAAAGAGGGGCGTTCTGATTTTTCTGATTTCGAATTCAAAAGATCCGTCCGGGTACCGTAAACCTGGGTTCAACTTCCTGCAGGTTGAAGCCAAGAATGGAGGAATTTCGAGACGGACTGGTATACAGGTCTCCGTTATTTATGAACATGGGATGGATGTATAGCAAGGCGATCCACCGGAGGATTTACATACCAATTCAAATTAAACGTTCGTGCAGATAGATATAATTTACCGTGTGCTTCGGTTTAGCGGTCATTGCACTCCTCCAGGACCTTTAAATTAAAAAGGGTGCATCGCAATGCAATGCGCAAACAGCGGTGGGCGCCCTCTTCGCAATTTTCTTTGTTCCATTATCCATGGACCATGCCAAAGTCATCGCTAGGGTGGCGGTAACCACTGTATATCTCCTGACGAAAGGTCTATCGTCGAAAAGGGCCACTCTACCACCTTTGCTATACGTGTAGTTCATTGAGGTACCTAGATGAATTACGCATATACTTACATAAAAGAACATCCGGGAAACGACGTGCAGCCGGCGGGGTGGCGGATTTGCACAATTTTGTCATCCTCCAGTTGTTGAACAGTGGAAAAGACAAAATAATGAATATGGCGGGGCATACATGGGCGGGCCGCAGTAAAGCTGGGTATAAATAAGGTATGATTGGCCACACAGGGTTAAGAGCACAGGTGGCTAAATTTCTGCCGGGAATCCTCAAATATGCCAACTTTGTCAATTTCAGTTTCGTCCATCAACTACAGTTTTACATCGAACAAAGAATCTAAGTCTATAACGATGCTATTTTCCTTCGACGACGAAGAACTGGAACTGGGCGTGCGGCGTAGTCTACGGGGATGCAGTAGTCGAGCTGGAATGCGAAGCGGAGGAGGACGTAACCGCTGAGCTTGATTGGGGGGTGGAAGATGACGCCCCCACCGAGCTGGAGTGGGCGCTCGAAGATACCGAAGTCAATGAGCTGGAATGAGCAGACAAGGATGGCGAAGAGGATGCGGCGGAGGAAGAATGCGCAGCGGAGGGGGAAACCGCTGAGCTGGAGGGAGGAGCGGAGGATGACGCCCCCGCCGAGCTAGAGTGGGCACTCGAGGATGCTGGAGTCGATGAGCTAGAGTGAGCGGACGAGGACGACGAAGAGGAGGCGGCGGAACTGGATTGCGCGCTCGAGGATGCCGAAGTCGGTGAGCTGGAGTGAGCGGACGACGATGGCGAAGAGGAGGCAGCGGAACTGGAGTGCGCCGCGGAGGATGACGCCGCGGTCGAGCTGGACTGTGTCGCCGAACTGAAGTGTGCGCTGGAAGACTGCGCCGAGCTTGATTGGGAGCTCGAGGCACCGGGAACAATAGAGACGCTATAAGAGCTAGTAACGACATTCGCACTGCCGAGGACAGCTTCTGTCCCCGCTTGAATCACTTGGAGATACTGTGATATATTGGTCAATATAGAATAGCATAGAATGAAGAACACGAGAAGTTCTCACCTGAGTTGCCGCGACGCCTTGTTCTGAAATGAGGTACGCTACGTTGCGCATACGGTCAGGAAATATTTTCAACAATAAAATACAGTTGCACTAACTGAAAAAAGCGTTCAAATCAACGCTGAATGAATTGAGGGTTCTCCCGGCGCTGACAAAGGAGAAAACTTCCCAGTTCGTGTCCGGACCCTGCGCAGAATTGGTTAGCCAGGAGAAAGACAACAATTTAGGCGTGATACATGCCTTCCAAAGGTTCCATGTTTGGCCTGCAATGCTAATGCCTGTCGTGATTTGGGAGCCAGTGGGCTGCATTCTAGAGAAAAAAAAGGTTCTATATGCGTTGCGACTTTAAAATTTTAAAAAATAGGACATACCCTCCGATTTCAGAAAGCCAGATCATACTGAAATTGATTGAGTAGGATGTCCACTCTGAAAGGATGTCCTTACATTTCATAAGATGAAGCTGCCGATGCTGGCCTCCCTGAACTCCCTTGTCCGAGCCAAATATCATACCTGGTACATATATGATGAGTGAACTCGGGGTCCCATCAAGTTGAATATATTTACGCGACATCTGCTCGGACTCCGGAAGATTGGGTTGCATAGTTCCAGCTCCAGGATGTCGGTGCCGATGCGATATTCGACAACTGTCAACACCATGATGAGGAGAAATATCAAACGAGAGGAACGGAATTTTTCAACCTGGACACCTTTGGCGTTAAGTGATTCCACATTAGCGTCTGTATTTCATTGACCGTTAGATTTCAACACCTGACTTCGTGAGGGTGAACACATACAGCTTTTGACATTGTTGGGGTTATTAGCCCAGGTATAGCTTGTGGCCCAGGAGACGCTCTGAGTCGATGAACTCGTGAGGGTTGAATTTTGAGAACCCACGCCGGCAGCTGGAAAGCATCAGGATTCAGGATATTTGCACAGCGAACAAATCAAGTTCGACCTACATTCGCCCCAGAGATTCTGGCACAAAGTGTAGCCTCCTGCTGGCATGCAAAGATTTTGTATGGTTATGATTTGAGAGGCGCCGAGGCTGAAAACGCAGGATAGAGTGACGAGCGCAGACAAATGCATTGTGAGGAGAGAGGAGGGCAGGTTTAGTTGTAATCGCGCGGTCGTTCCACATATTTATACGGCTTGGATCGGAAGTTTCAGCTGATCCGCCAAGGAAGCCAATTTATCCGCGTTTATGGAGACACGGAATCAATTGGCCGCGCCGGGTAGCGTTTATATCCGACGCTTTAAGACACCTCGCGTTCTTCTTTCTTAGGGGTCGACCAACAGGCCGCGTTCCGACTCGGATCAGGGTCCGAAGAAATCGTTCCGTGTGTTAACCGTGTCTTGCTCGACGTTCAACGTTTCGAAAATTTGCAAAAGATTATCTAAGTTGCTTATCGAAACTTGCGGTGGAACAACTCGGCGGAAATCCATAAAATACCAGGCACGGCACCGCGTGTAGGGCCGCTCTGGTCTGTGGTTGGACCTTCTCATTGAGGCTTGATTCGATGCGGTGGTCCGACAAGGGTAAATATGATCCTCTCGAACGACAGGTTGAATCCGGGGCACCACATGTTATGTTTCTTGGGGGTTAGCTGCTTACTGGCAACTTTACTGGTCTCCTGGTCCGAGAAAAAGCTACTAGTCAGCACCTGGGTTATCGATCACTCCGTGCATCTTTTCGGTCCAGCCGACCTTGTCTGAGCTTTGTCTACTCGCCGACTCCGCAATCCGAAATGTCCTGACGTCCCGGAAACACTGCTGGTTACTGGCAGTAGATCCCAGTAACCTCGAAAGCACCAATGGAAGGAATTCGAGGTCGACTGTGGTCTGCACTCATGGCAAGGAGACTTGAGCATAATTTTGCATGCGGCCCACTCCTTTGGTTGAACTAATGAAACTTCACAAAATCAAGTGTATTAATTCCTATTTTGACAAACCCTGAAACCCCAAAGGGTCCATCTCATATGTGCCATGCTTGTCTTTTTGATGTGAAAGGATTGGAGACATTAGTGGAGTCGCAAACGTTTTGATTTCGATGCAAACCACGGCGCGCCGCCAAGCCAGCAGCAGGAAACGATTCAATTCATTTGTCCTCATTCCTTGACCAGCTGGTTTAATTGACTGTGGTTCGAATGTGGAAGTAAATGATGCCGTACTTCCGGTGCTTTGGGCTTCCAACTGCAGAGTCCCTGGAATGACCTTGAACCGCTATCCCCAGTTCAACTTCGAGTTCGTACATTCACCATGTCAATCAAGTAGATTGATCAGAATCGTGGTGCCAACGGGGGTACTGTGCAAAATCAGAACCTCAAAAGACGTTCTGATTTCCTGAGTTCAATACAAAACCGTGCCGTTAGTGGTGCACAATCGCGCGTCTTCTTCTGTCCGATTTCTTTATCCAGTTTCGGTCGGTGAAATAGCAGAGGGAAAAAATACTGCTCAATGTGGAGCGAAAGCCAGCCTGCGAATCTCAAGAATTGGCACAACAATTCAGGGGGTACCAAAAACGTTCAACCGAGCGATCCATCAGATATTTCTGATGGCGTCCCAATGCCGTAACTCCGTCCTTGCTTGACGTGATCGGGGAAGCGGAAATTGAGCAGTAAAAGTGCAGTAAAAACTTCGAGTTAAAAGGGTAAAGAAGCAGCTCTTTCGGTTCGGTAAACACAGACATCAGTAGGAAAGGCAGCTTGCAAAAAAATCCCCCGAACTCACGCGAATGTCGACGCCCGCATGCCGATTTCGTTCAACATCAGAAAAAGAGGGCGTTCTGGTTTTTCTGATTTCGAATTCACGAGATCCGTCCGGGTGCCGTAAAACGCGGGTTCAACTTCCTGCAGGTTGAAACTCGGTCCTGCTCCTTGGAGGAATTTGAAGACGAACTGGTACAGGCGCCCGTTATTCTCTGAAGAGAAAGGACAGTGGATGGATGTATAGCAAGGCGATAAACCGGAGGATGTACATACCAATCCAAATTAAACATTCATGCAGGTAGATACGTGCTTCGGTTAACGCCTCCCTGCCCGCACCAATTGCAATGCGCGCATTACATCGGAGGCGACGTTTTCAGGCCCCATCATCCAGAGGCAGTGTGCATCGATACGGGACCCCAAGAACTGAGAATGTCACCCAGGAATAAACGAAAAGAGAATCCGCGCAAAAAGAAATGTCCGCTTATTCCGGGTGTTGACTCACGGGGGTCCCTACGTACGAGGTTTTGAGGCATTCCAGACCGGGTGGAAGGCCGTCCGCGTAGGCGCAAATGAGGTGGTCGCAAGGAAACAGCGGAAAGCGTAAGCAGATCTAGAGATTACCAAAAAAGCCTAACGTGAGTCACAGATATCACGTGAGCGTGACGGAACGCGCAAAGCCCTCCCGCTCATCCCGAAGTCAGCACAGCCAAAAATGCAATCCACAGTCCGGAGACGCGTGGAGTCGGAAGCCCCCGATTCTCCCCGATCTTGCTCGATGCAGCGCGAAAACCACAGGTAAGAGGAAACAGATTGAATTGCAAGTCAATGAGATAAACATCGTAGGCAGCAAATGCCGGACGCTGAAGCAGTTGGAGATGCGCAGCAAAGGATGGATGGCATTGCGGCATGGCACAGAAACCGCCGACATCATCGACTCCTGCCAGGCGATCCCGACGCGCCCATCCGGTCAACGCGAATTCATGCCAGAACTCGAAGCGCCTTCGAAAGGATCCCAAAATGCGGTGCATTCAAACACGACCGTCAACAAGCAGGTCCACAACAGCGCGCGCATCGAAGCCAAGGAAAAACCAGACAGAAAAGAGGGCAGGAACGGACGCACCTCTGCCTCGCGAGACGGTCAGCTTTGCTCATCTTTGCCGATCCTACGCAGACCCTAAAGGAGAGTTAGCGAAGGACCGTGGATCCGGGCGGAGATACGCACGACCTCCCCTTCTTCACTTCCTCTCCTCGCCTAACAGGGGACATACGATCTTGCGAGCTACCTGTGTCCCGAGGGCGCGGGGCGGCGCGCTGGACAATCGCGTTGATCGCTCGTCATCTTGGGGTGGAAGTATGTGCCTCCGGGGACGGTCGATCAGCGGACGGCGTCAGCACATTCGGAAACGAAGCGAGTCTTGGTCCAGGGCATCTTGTCACCCGCTGGCCCTCCTTCATCCTCCCCTCCACCCTCCACCGTCCTTGCTTTCCGTTCACCCCGGTCGACCCTACGTTCGTCCCGCAGCACCCGAGTCCACACGACACCTCCCCGCCTCTTCGCCGTCCATGTGTGCTTTTCACTTGTCGCCCGTGCTGGCCCGCAGATCCCTGCCCCTCATCTCTCATCACCCTCCCTTCCAGCCCCTCGCCGTTTCCTCCATCCCTCCCTTCCCGCCGCCCACGCCCTCCTCCCATCGCCCATCGCCCATCGCCGGAGCCAGAGCCGTGCCATGACGGGAAACCACGGTGCGGCGGGATACTGGATACTTCATCCAGGATACGCCGCCCGCCCGCCGGATCCACGCACGCCCTGCGGACCGTGGACCGTGGGTTGTGGTGGAGTACACGTTCTCCTCCCCGCGTCTCCCGCACTCCCACCGACCGTGAATCGCGAGCGCCTTCCTTCGCGCCCGCCGCCACCGCAAAGTCTCCCCACGTCCCGCACCTCCATCCGGCCCCGCTCCCTCTCGAGTCTCGCCCATCCACTCCCAGTCCCAGTCCCATCTCCGCCCACTCCCAAGCCTCGCGAGTATACGGCCACTCCCGACCGCCCTCGCCCTGAAGTCGGGAGTACTCTGTCTAGGCACGCTAGTCGCTAGTGTACCCCCCAGGCCGCCCGGGGTCGGCTGCGGCTGCGGCTGCGGCTGCGGCTGCGGCTGTAGGAGACGCTCTGGGGGCGATGGGCGGGACTCAGACCCGCGGGGCGGGGAGGATCTGCGTGCGGGTGCGCGGCGTTGCGTGCGTGCGGGTTAACGGGCGGTGCGTGTCCATAGGGGGTACGTATAACGTCGAGTCGGACGGAGGAGGACGTGTCTGTGCGACGTCGGGCCTTTGCGTTCGTGTCGTGGGGGTGCCTAGACCTCCTTTACGGGGGGTGGTCCATGCATCTCGTCGATTCGCGCGTGCGTGCGTGTGCTCCTTTCCTCTCCCTCTCCGTCTCCCTCCCTCCTCGCCCCCGCCGACGCGCCCGCACATCCTCTTCCTCTTCCTCTTCCTCTTCCTCTTCCCCACGCACACCCACCCTCGCCGCGTCGACTGTGACGTACACTCCCTTCCTCTTCGTCTCCCCCTCGCCTCCGCCGACTCTCTCGAACTCGCTCGATGCGACAGCGGGGAGAGGGGAGGGATCCTACCTCCCCGCCTCCCTCGCCACGCGCGCGCCCCGACCCCGACTTCGCTCACCGAGCCAGGCAGCCCCGCATCGTCGGCTTTGAAACCCTCCCTCTGCGAGTCGCATTCCTGACGCACCCCTCCACCGGCTCTGTTTCCGCGCGTCGAGTCGAGTAGCGCTGAGGGTAGTGCGGTGACGTCGTCGCACCCGCATCCCGCACTCGCACCCCGCATCCAATTGCGAACCTGCAAAGTGCCCTCCGCTCCCGCCCCTGTCGCCTTCGCCCCTCCGGCTCTGTGTCTGGGTGTGTCCTCTGCACGTCGCGTCGTTGGGTCCACCCACATTGTCATGTCGATTCCCCAGCACGACGGACGGCAGGCGCCAGGCAGAAACGCGGCGGGAGACGCAAGAGGGGGAGAGTTCGGGCGCGAGTACGATAGACGGGAAATGCCAGAGTGAGTGCAGGGAGGACGGGGATGTACGCGGGCAAATGAGATGCACGACGCACGACGCGAGACGCGAGACGCTGAGAGGGGTGCAGGCAGGGGGGACGCAGGAGTACGGGGACGCGAGGGACGCGAGGGACGCAAGACGCAAGGTTATCGAAGACGTAGGTGCACGGGGTGGTGGCCGCGTGGCGTGCGCGTGAGGAGGAAAAAATGACGTGGCGCGAATGCAAAGGCGGTACAGGGAGAGGCGCATAGGAACGTCTCCAGCGCATGCTGCTACATATGTAGACTGCTTGCCGTCGACTAGATCTGATGCGTAACGAAATCTGCTGGAGGGCGGGGACGATATCTACATCCATATCGAGAATCTTGAGAGTATACGCATCCTCCAGGTGCAATGACTGGGAGGAGGGTAACGGTGGCGGATGCGGGGCGACGGAGACGTAGTCCTTGTCAATGTGTGGATAAAATGAAGGTCGAGGGCGGACTTGCGCATTCGGTACTTCGGCGTGCGGTGGCACTGGTGAGAATCGTAGGCCTAGTATCGATTCCAGAGTATCTTGACTAGAATGAGATTAATTGTAAGAGTGTAGACTTCAGATTCCGATAGAAAAACGTACGTAGTGCTCAATTAGCACGGAGCATCTCGTCGGTATCCCGTCGGTGCAAATCAGAAGAAACATTCGTGGTTTAAGGTTATGAGGCCTTTGAACCGGGTTTTCGTCAGCTGGACAACCAGAGACTTCGCATAAACCAAAAAAAGTAACTAACCAATGAGCGCAGAGCATCCGAGCACGTTGCGAACTTCGAGGTTGGTGGTCGGGATCAAAAGAGGTAGTTGTTTGCGATCAACGCGTTGGCCAAACACATCTCAAGTCCGATCGGCGTTACTCGGACGTGCCCTTTTCCCTTGACTCTCGTGAGTCTCGTCCTCGAGCTGTCGTGGTGAGCTCTCTCTCGTGCAGCGAGGCGAACGCCTCCACTTTCAAAGCTCTACTGCGGCACTCCCTCGCGCGCGCTCGATAGCGGAGATCATCCTCACTTGACGCTGCGCGGCGGCGCCGCCACAAGGCCGCCACTTGCACGAAGTCATTTTTTTTTTGGCTTTGTTGGTTCTTCGAGTTGCGTTCAATCCAGAATCTTTATCTCTCTCCTCCCTTGCATCCCAGCATGACTATTCGACGTACCAGTAACGCCCGGTGCGCCTCTCCTTTCCCTAAACCTCTACTTCCCTTGTGGACAAAATGCGCACAGTAGCAGAAATACCCCGTTCGACTCGGGTCTGTGCCGTTACATAGCCTTCGGTTAGTATCCACTTTTTCTCGAAAACGCGTACCACTGCTTTCCGACTCTGCGTGGGCCTTCCGGCTCGGAATCATCCTCTGATACGTGCCTTCAGTCAACCTATGAACCCAAATCCGACTAACTCTGAATTCACGAAACATGCATCAAACTGGTCCTTCATCTCCGTACCACTCCCACTTCCAACGCCGCCCCATTCCCCACCTCACAACCCCAATACGAAAGCCCAGCGGCGCATGCCGCGCATCTACTCCCCATGTATCTTCCTGTAATACTTGACGGTAGACACCCGTTCGACTCGGGCTGGGCCATTACAAGTTGCCTGGGGGTTGATATTTTTCAGCTTCTTTCTTCACTCTCTTCGCCAACGCTGCATTATATTCGAGATCCCCAGCGCACTACAGAGGCCCGGCGGCGCGCGCCGCGCATCTGCTCCCCATGTATTTCCTTGCTCAACTTGACGGCAGATACACCCGTTCGACTCGGGCTGGGCCATTACAAGTTGCCTTGGGGTTAATCTTTTTCAGCAATATTTTTTCTTTACTCACAAGTTGGCCTTCGGCTTCGGACCGCCACTCGTATGTATGCATATCTGACATGTATATTTCGCGGTTCACGCCGTCCTCCAAACCATCAACAATGCGCCGGCGCATGCTCTCCAACGCTGCATCATATCCGAGATCCCAAACGCAATAAAGAGGCCCGGCGGCGCGCGGCGCGCATCTACCATCCATGGAGTGTTCTGATATAGCTTGTCTGCAGAGACCCCCGTTCGACTCGGGGCTGGGCCATTGAAATGTCGGTACGCATGCTTTTTACCTTCTCCATCTCCTGCTTTTACCTTCAGAACACCTCTTCGTATCTGGCAAATGTTGACCAGCATCGCGGTCCCCGCAATCCTCCAAACCACCATCAATGCGCAATCACCAACCTTCCAACGCTGCATCATATCAGAGATCCAAACGCAGTAGAGAGGCCCGGCGGCGTGCGGCGCGCCTCTACGATCCATGAGATATCCTTTCAGTTGTCCGCAGAGACACCCGTTCGACTCGGGGCTGGGCCATGAGACGTCTAATATGTCCTTCTTTTTTGACCCGCTCTTGTTAATTCAACCCAGGTTCCGCGGTTTTTGCCATTATATCCGCACCTCGTCAGGTATCAATTCTCTGCGCCATGATTTCCCTCGACCTCTCATTCCCTCGGATTCTTCGAAGGACTCAAGAGCGCACGGCGCGCGTCTGTTTCTGATCTTTGGAGACGACTCGAATATATGTTGCCTACAGAATCCGTTCGACTCGGGGCTGGCCTTGTGGATCAATGACGACCACTGTTTTCCCCTGCATTCATCTGCAACACTGTTACGCGCTAAATTCACCGTCTTCCACAGGGTATGTCTTCCTTCAAGCTTCGACTTTCGATCCGTCGATTGACTGGACCCATACCCGAATTTCCATCCCAGAAGCATGATCCCGATCCATTTTTTGAAATTGTAATCCATCTACTTGATGATGGTCCATGAATCGCTAACCATCCGAGTCATTCATCCCTCATTCATTTCTGAACCACAGAGCAATCCGAATGCCTCAATATATCCCGGCTCCCAAACACAATCCCAAGGCCCGGTGGCGCGCGGCGCGCATCTGCTTTCTGTGCTTCCTGTTTCGCTGACATTTGACCGCATACAATCCCGTTCGACTCGGGGCTGGGCCATCGCGTCGGCTGCGTGAGCATGTTTTTTATCTTCTTTTTCTCACTCCTTCTGACTACTCCTACGTATATCGGACAGATATTCCTCTTGATCCACCCTATACTTCTAGCCGCGGTTCGCAATCCCCGCTATCAAATTCAATGAACGAATTCCATCCCGCGAATTCAGAGCCATCTTCCAACACTGCGGTATACCCCAACTCCCAAACACAATAGCAAGGTCCGGCGGCGCGTGGTGCGCATCTGTTTCTCATGCGTTTCCACGATGATGAATTGACTACAGACATTGGACCCCGTTCGACTCGGGGCTGGGCCATGCGCTTGACGAACGTTTTTTCTTCCCGCGTTTTCAATCCAATTCCTTGTCCCCAGGATCCACAGTTTTAAGCTCTGGTCGCTAATCATCCAAGTCATCCATCCCTCATCCACTTATGAACCGCCGTGCAATCGAACGCCTCGATATATCTCGGCTCCCAAACATAATCTCAAGGCCCGGCGGCGCGCGGCACGCATCTACGATCCATGGCATAAGGTGGAATTTCTCACTTGTCCGCAGAGACACCCGTTCGACTCGGGGCTGGGCCACTGGAGTCGCATCTGTGAGTTTTTTTGCCGCCCTTCTTCATCGCCGTTCATGCCAGCCAATCACTACATACCTGATCTATTTCTCACTGCACCCCTACGAAAATTCAAGTCGTCCCCTCAGCGCTTCATCTCGCCTTCCTCCAAATGCATCTACCTGGTCCTTCATTTCCGTACCACTCCCGCTTCCAACGCCGCCCCATACCCCAGCTTCCAAGGCTAATACGAAGACCCAGCGGCGCGCGGCGCGCTTCTGCACCCCATGCATTTCTTCTCGTCAGAATTGACGGTAGATACACCCGTTCGACTCGGGGCTCGTCCATTGAGTATAATTTGAGTGAGTATGTTTTTTTACCTTCTTCATCTACATCCATTTTTTCTCTACCCACTTGATGGTGCCACCGATCGCTAATCATCATCCATCCCTCATTCTGTTCTGAATCGCCGTGCAATTTGAACACCCTATACTCAATATATCCCGGCTCACAAACACAACATCAAGTCCTGAGGGCGCGTGATGCGCATCTGTTCCCCATTGGTTTCCCAGAGGGTGAATTGACTACAGACAATGGAACTTTGACTCATGCGCTTGACATCTTGTTTTTTCCCCCCGGTATTCCTTTAAATCCAGTCTACGCAGTGCCGTTACATCCACACCTCGTCATCCTCTGCGCATTCACCGCACAATCTCCCTCAATCTCTCACTCCTTGGATTCCAAGAACGGCTCAGGAGCGTACGGCGCGCGCTTATTTCCGGTCTTTGGCGATGACTCGAACATATGTCGACTACAGAACTCCTCCGTTCGACTCGGGGCTGGGCCTTATGGGAAGAAACGACCACTTTTTCCCTTGCATTCATCTGCAACATACCAAATTCACAGTCTCCCACAGGGCATCTTTTTTCCTTCCAGCCTCGAATTTCAAACAGTCGACTGAACCCATACCCGAGTTTTACATCCACAAGCATGCATTTTATACAGAAGCAATATATCTACTTGATGGTGGATCGCTAATCATCCGAGTCATGATCATTCATCCCTCATCCGCTTCTGAACCCCCGTGCAACTCGGACGCCTCGATATATCCCGGTTCCCAAACCCAATATCAAGGCCCGGCGGCACGCAAGGGCACGCATCTACTTTCTGTGTATCCTTTACCTAAATTGGGCATCGGGGATAAACTCAGAAGACGGTGTGAAATGCCGCAACGACGAGTTGTTTTCAAACAAGGTAGAGAAAGGAGTACAGTAGTCGTGGCCTGTAGTAGTACGTACCTGATCACGGAAAGCACCAATCCAGTAGTGCGAGGTATACTACGTATAGAATCACGAACTAATCTAGGAGATCAAAACAAAAGAGTTATGCGTATGAAACCAAAGCAGCGAGACGCCGGAGATGAGAGACGTTCAGATATGCCGGAACGTACGCCTCCAACACGGAAACCTCCCGAGGCAATGGGAGCTCGTAAGGTCCGACTTCATCGGTCTCCGGGGAAAGAAGGAGGTGGTCGTTGTGATCATTAGCCTCCACACGAGAAGCGACGACCTTCAATATTTCGGGCGATATCGGATTCTGAGGGGTTACGATTAGATGGTACATAGAAATCGCAGCGACGAGCCCATACCTCATAGTCAGCGACGTAATAATTAGTACACATGCGTTGTATCTGCATAGGACTGAGCATCCAGCAGACGTCATAAATAATATCAATATCGGCAGCCGTGGCCTGAAATGGTTCATATTTTTCGAAAGGTTGTCGCAGTTACGCACCTTCTTCAGCTGGAGGAGCTTGGTGGCTTGCATCAGGTGTTCCAGTTGGAGAGTGCCCTCAGGCATGTCGTGAGACTTGCACCACTCTTCGATTCGAGTGATGTTGTATTGGATTTGCATAGCTGATCGAGTTTAGCAATAAAAAGAGGAAAAGATGCTCCAACACTGACCGCGCCTCCAAGAAGAGAAATTGTGTCGCATAAGGAGATCATTGAAACTCGTAACCCCGATAAGTTTGAGGAGTTCAGTTACGACCAGCTTTACAACCGATTCCTCCATATAGTAGCTCTTCAAGCTCTTCCAGACCTTGTTAAGCACGTTCAAGATGTCGTCCATACTATAGGCTGGGGCGTTGTTCGCATTCAACAGCTTATTGAAAAGTCGTCCTCCACTGTCGCTTGTTGTGAAACCTGGAAGCGATTGACTCTCGATGAGGGCAGGAATAACCATCCGGGATAGTTTATTCTTGGTTTCCAACATCCATGCGTGGTAAATGTTGTATTCCAGGCTGTCGAGATCGTGCTTGAGTACGGAGACCAAACGCTCATAATCGTTCCAATCGAAAGGTCTAGGACGGACGGCATTTTCTTCACCCGGGCCTATGCCTTGGTGCAGATCGCTCTCTACTGCAGAAATGAACGACAGCATCTCGTGGACATTGGAAAGCCAGAATATCCCGGGAACAATGGCCTCCTCGCCGGTAAACGACTGGCAATCGGTCAGTACCGGTTGAGAGATAATAATAGAGTCGAACCAACCATCACATGTTCCTGGATCGTCTGCATGACATTCGCAAGGAACCTCTCGCTCTCCGGGATGAGACCGTATTTCCACATCTCATGCGTGACGAGAAGGATAAGGTTGGCCGGGTAGAGGATTTCTTTGACGGGAGACGGATTAGTGAGACTGGGGGCAGGTATCTTCAATCCCCGCACGAGACCGTTTAAGACGTCCTGGTCCAGCCTCTTGGCATCCTGCATAAGTATGATCTTCTCCCCAGCGCTGTCTCCGCTGTAAGCGGCAGAGATGGCACGGGGGTTCAGGGCATGATCCTGCATGACATCGATCATAATCTCATCGGTGGAAGTCCGGTGGTCCGAAGGCGCAAGGGCGAACACCCCAGCAGAACTGCGTCGGCGTTGACGACGCTGAGTGCGCCCACCGATTGTAATTCTGGTGGCAGTTCCGTTCCGCTCTGCAACAGGCAACGCAGGCGTAAAGGTGGGGGATAGCGGCGGATCTGTGCGCGAGCCAGTGGCTCGCGTAAACCCGTTGAGAGCGTTGGAACGATTCAACTGTTCTCGTAGATCTTTTACTTCGTTTCTCAAGGCCATAATCATCGTGGTGTCCTCTTGATTGTGAACGGTGGCGGCCTCCAATGTCTTCCGCTGGGCTTCTAGTTGCGTCGTCTGGCGGACCAAGTCATCCGTCAACTGTTGGATCATTTCCTCCTTCTCCATCACCTTAGTAAGTGACTCCTCGAGCCGCTTTTCCAGATCTTCTTTCGCCAGCAGAAGCTCATCCCACCGCAATAGCTTGACTTCTGCAGCGCGAAGCGATGCCTGGAGTTGCTCGGCTCGCAAATCCGATTCCTCGTCCTCGTGACAGTGCTGCAGTTGCTGTAAGCGGTGTTTGCGGGGGAAACAGTAAATCACTTGCCAGAGGCGGCAAAGTCAACGGGGCCTAGGCATACAGTTTAATTCAACTCGGTTGCGTAGAGACCAAAGCTGGACATACGGATGATTGCGAGCTCGCCGGTGTCAAATAGGTCACACCGCTTTCGGACGCGTGAGTCCCGTTCGCTTGTCCCTGTTACGAGGCGGTTACCGTAAGTAGCAATTGCGGGAAAATAGGAGGACCACTCACCATCTCCGCCGAGGTCGAAAGGGCCTGGGATATAATTTATTAGGTTTCATCCAGAAGTTCTCCCCATGGACGAGTACTCACGGCGTATTTCTCAGTATTTGCCTCGTCTGTCAAATTGACTGACCCTGTGTCCAACTGGTGCTCATTATTCTGGTCCAGCACGGCGAAGTTATATTCGAAGTAGATCCAGCACGGACTGCAACTCACGGCGTTCTTCTCCGCATCTGTGTCGCCCTGCTGCGTTAATTCTACTGCTTCCATTTCCAACGCGGAATCATCGTCTCCTTGCTCCTGCTTGCGGTGTAGTTAGATTTCGGGCAAGAGAGAATACACCACAGAATAACACCCACCACCGCGGCGGTGGTCGCAATAGCATCTGTACGGATATGCTCCACCAACTGCACTACTTGTTCGCATGCCTGCCAAGAATTCAGTCGGCAGTTAAGGAACATGGGCAGACACCACCTCCTGCAGAAGATCCTTCTCCGCCCTCATGTCCTCATACATCGCTCGCAGGGAGGCGAGATCCGCAGTAAGATCACGACAGGTCTGTCGGATGTTTTTAGTTAGGGCTCTGTGTCGCTGAAGTACCGAAGGAACTTGCCGTCTCGAGAGTCGCATTTTGAACTCTGATCTGAGGGACGGAGTCCGTTCGGGAGTTCGAAATAACGAATAACGAATAACGGCCGAGCGCTCGGCTTGTGATGGCGGATCTGATGGGAACAGTACTGGCGGATATGATCGGACTGACATGACGCGGATCATGAAGTGCTTTAGGCGGCTAAACCAAACAAATGTACATTCAAAATTCTGCCCTCGCCGATGTCCCGTCTCGACGCGTCTGCGGCGCCCATCAACGCGTTGTCCGATGCCCAGCATGCGGAGCCCCTCTCGCTACTACAGACCATTCGATTTACACGCCTTTTGGCCCATTTAAAGCAAGATATTCTCTTGGTGCAGCCCGCAGGCATCTCGACAGAAGAAGCCCCTCTCGTTCTTCCTCCCACCATCACAGAATTTGTCGCGACTGCTGTAGGAATTGAGAAAGCTTCAGTAGCAAAGTTTTGGGAATCTCTGAGACATGACATCTGGGAACTGCCAGCAGAGACTCTGAGTGCTGCAGACGAAGAGTTGTTCCGAAAACATGGCTGGAAGATAGGAATAAGTAATAGCCTTCCTTCGAATTCATGCCCACAATTATTACTGAACTTACCCCTAGCCTCGATGACCTTGTACCCTCCTTCGCATCATTGTACAAACCGGGCCTGTGGTCGGTCAAAGCCAATGAAAAAGGCATCAATGCGACAAGTCGTTGTGTATACTTTATCCAGCGGTGTCGTCCCTGCATGGGAAGTTCAGCTCTACTGTCCAGACTGCAATACTACATATTATCCGGACTTTTCTGTCCAGCACAGCAAGCGCACTTACTACGGAGGAATCCCTGACTATATTCAGATCGGCTCTCATCAGTTTGCGGAAAGGAGACTTGCAGGACTCTGGATCAGTTTAATGCTAGTTGCCTGGTGAATGAACAAGGTTTCTTCTTCTCGAATCTGCCCACCTAACTCCTTGCTTACTAGGGTCTCCGCCACGAACTGCTCCCGTTGTTACGACATGGCGTTGTCGGGACAAGAGGAACAAGATTTTGCTGCCGGAGGCTGGCAGTTCGGCTGTATCCTTACTACGGACCACGTCTGGGACGCGTTCATAATCCTCACGCTTCTCGACTATAATCAACGGAAGGGGACCTGTCTACAAGTACCGCAAACAGGTGATCAGAAAGATCGTTTCACGGCTGCGATGGCCGCTCGAAATGCCGAGGTTATTCTTCAAGGCCAAGAGGATGTCGTTGGGCACTGTTGTGATAAATGCATGCGGCGAGATTGGACTAATGCAGATGGAATCACCTGTAGGCTAGTCCCCTCCCTTTTTTTTCGCCACAACTCATCCGAAATAGCTGATATTCAAGCCATACTCTCTGATGGGCTTGCGATTGGCCATGTGCGCTGCCAGAGTCCTCACTGTACCATCCATCTCAGCAACAATCGGCATCGCTTCTGCGCGCTTCATCGTGGGCTCGATGATGTATGCTCCATCGTCGGTTGTGAACGCCCGGTTGTTCCGGGAACGAAAGCCTGTGATGACCGCCAGCACACCGAGATGGAACGACTTCATTATGAGAGGGGCAAAGCAGCTTTCACCCTCCGTGACCGTCTCCAGAGGCATCGTCTCAATCATCCTACTGGCGACAATAGTGACAGCACTGCCGAGGAGGATATCGAATGGTTTGAGATGGACAAAGATGGCCGTGTCCGTGTCCAGCATCGCGACAACCCCGGATCGGTGGGAGTCGAGGATTCTTCCCAGCCTGAGTGCGAGGCGTCCAAATCCGATGACGGCAATCGCAGATTCAAGGCCTTGTTTGGCCGCTGTCGAACACATAATGAGCAGATATTGGTTTGGCCATGCGGGGTGATCTTCGCTCGGGCAACATTCTACCATGCAGAGGCTGTATCCAATGTTTTGGTGCGCCGTTTCTTTCATTGATGGATTATTTTTCATACATATCCCCTGTCAGTTGTTCGTGCAGAAGGCCTTCTCTGTTCCCGGCGCGCACAAGCCTGAGCACTTCATTTACGATACAAACTGCGATGCGAAGCAGCAAGTCAATGCCCACCCGGAGGCCTGGTCTTGGTTCAAAGACGTTGGCATGACTGTCGACGTTTTTCATTTCTTGAACAAACACGATGTCGGACATACATTTTGCCAGGAAAACTGCAACCCTGTTTCATGCCCGGAGTTGATGAACCCAGACGGCAAAACTTGGTATTTTAACACCTCTATCGCTGAACAAACAAACGTCTGGCTAGGTGGCTATCACTCAATGTGCCGCGAGATGCTCCCCACCAAGTATAATTTTTTCTTGGATGAGATGATTCGCCTTCGCAACAAGATTACTATTTCAAAACTCTCAGCAGACGGCCAGAATCCCAGACAACGCGTAGCACGACCTTAACGCTATACTGTATAAATGTAATGTACGATTGATACAAATCTATGTGATGCTACAAATCTAGTCTAAAAAGCTAAGTCTACAGTGCTAGAGAACTAGTCCGGAATGCGAAGTCTACAGTATACCTTCTTCGTCCTCCTCTTCCTGTTCCCCCCCGTTGCTCCCTTGCACCCTATTCACATTTTTTCTAAAGATTGACCAAAGCCCCGCAGGAGACCGCCCAGCCTTGACTGCCTCGTCTTTCAATTCATCCGACGCTCGGGTCCACAGCTGAAACTGATTATCGTACGTGGATGGCTTGTACGTAGCTTTGAAAACACGTGTGAATCGTTCTCCGCGGTGTAGTCTTTGCGTCTTGAACGCCGGAGAGTCCATATCGATAAATCCTTGAGCCATATCCACCACGTACATCCCGTAAGGCCACGAGGGTTTAACACCTTGTTGACGACGACGACCGTGACGATCAGTAGCCGAAGATGGAATCGGAGATGAGGGCATGGATGACAGCGACGAGGATCTACCGACGGATGTCAGAGAGAGGGCGGACGGTGGCGGTGAATCAATGGTGATGGGGGCTGAGCTGGATCCTCGTGCGGGGATGGTGGTGGTTATAGACAAACGCGGCCGCTGACGTGGGCGTGGTGCGGCTTCCGAGTCGCAATCTCTCACAGGCTCTCGCTTCTTCCCCTTTTGAAGACCCACGGACGTGACAATCTCCACATCCGAGTCAGAATCATTGTCTTCCTTCGTGGAGGATCTCTCCTTCAAGGTAGCGCGGACGGCCGCCCGTTCACGAGGAAGATTGTAACGTAGGTGGGCCGGGGCCTCCTCGGGTAGGAAGGTGGAGATGATCTTGGTGTCGTTCGGGCCTCGGATCCCTCGAGGACGTAAAATGAGAATGCAGTCAGTGGAAACGGTGTGTAGGTGATTGATATCAATCCCCATCCACATTCGCTGCCTGTGGAGGAACATGTCTAGCTGGTGAAGGTCCGTGTCCAGGCCAGCCAGAGTCTTATCAGCACGTAGCGCTTCCAAAGTCTTTTCATCATCGGCGAGCTGGTATGAAGGCCATCCGCTTAGGTCTGAGCCGTCCACCGACAGCAAGATTGGTTCGTCACCACCAGTCTAAGTGCAGAGAGTGAGTCCATATAACTTGTAGAAGGGAAGGGAATGCATACAAAGAACAGAAGCGTAAACCTTTGGATTTGACGTCGGTCTGCGAAGGGGCGTCGTCCAGGACCCTGCCGAATGTGAAGGAGGTCGGAATCACGCCGTACGGACGTCACGGGTGTTACTTCTGTGCTACTGGACTGGCTCCCTACGCTCATCCACGTATCGTTAAGCTGAGTCGTGATATTCAGCTGTCGGTTCTTGGACTGAACGCTAGGAGCTTGAACGCGTCTACGGGGGGGTTTCGGTCCGGTGACGGCGAGAGCAGTGGCTCTATCGCGGGCCGGGAAGGGAAAGATTGCGAGACCTTCGGTACCAGGAAGTCTGGCATCAGCGGGAGCAGCTGCTCGACCGTGTGCTGGAGGAGGGAGGGATAGAAGTGTTGGGGGGAGATTGGGAGACACAGTAAGGGATCGGAGGCGAGAGGGACCGGCGATAGGTGGAGGCGATGGGGATGGGAGACCTATTCTCGAGACATCTGCCTCGCGAAGACTACGGGCCTCTTCTTGCGATAGACGCAGTGCGAGAGCATGGTCAGATGCCTCCTGCTCGAGCTGGCGCTGCAACTCCTCCTCGACGGTGAGTCCCGGGGAGGGAGGATCAAATCCTCCGATTGCAGTATCCAGCATGCGATTTTGCGCTACGATCTGAGAATTGTGCGCAGTTTGCCAGTCCTGTAGAGCATGGAGGGGTCGAAGAGTCTCATAGGATAGGCTCCGTGCTATCTGCAGTAAAGGATCGTAGTTTGGTTGTGGAGCTGACGGTGCTGATGGTGGTGCGGGCTGCGTTGCTGCTGCCTCCCTCAGCTTCTCCTTCCGAGCACGTTCATGCGGGCCTAGATCGCATACGCCGGTGAGGTTGCAATGCTTTTTGCACATCTTGTGTGTACAAAGGCGGGGGACCCGACTGCTGATGCATCCGAACTGCCATGCACAAGCTGGCTTCAGCTCAGTCGTCCCCGTGGATGACGATTGGATGGGTGGTGCCAGCATTGGTCCCGCCGGCTTCGATACGGACGGTAGTGGCCCCGCCATGGGCGAAAGACGCATGAAGTATGGGGGTGTGTGGTTTGCGCACTGAGCGAGGTGAATCTGTCAGCCACAGCAGTGAGCTATATACATGAGACTTACGCGAATGTATGTGGATCCCGGTGCCTGCCCGCCTTTAGCGACTTGAGGTATAAGATAGCTTCCACAGTGAGGGCAAGTGTAGTAGACGCTGGGGCGAAGCATCAAACTGGGTAGCACTGGAGGGGGAAGAGACGCGACGTTGGTACAGGGTAAACTTCCTAATTGGGCATACTGACGTACTGTTCCATCAGATCCGCTATCACAAGCCGAGCCCTCGGCCGTTATTCGTTATTCGTTATTTCGAAGTCCCAAATTTTGTGCGACTTCGCGTACCAGTTTCAATTGGCGGAGGGTCTATGAAATACGTTACGGAAGCAATGTGGATGAAACGACGTAAATGCCCTACATCCTGCGAATGTTGTTCCTAATCAATTTAAACGAGGAACGAGCCGGAATTTGTTCGCAAACTCACAACGCTGGACAGAACCTCTGTACTTTGCTTGACTTGTGCCTCCACTTCGTCGCATTTCTGTTGCACTACATAAGCGCTCGTATCGGAATGCCAACAAGAGTGGTCGCGTCCCTGCTTGACTGTTGCGAGTTCCTCTTGTAAGGCTGAGTTCGATAGCTCCAAGCGGTTTAGGCGTGATGAGTCGAAGCTATTGAAGAGGGTCCTGTTCTCCACTCGCTGTGCGAAGGTGCCATCTGAGTAAACGAGAATCGTCAGATATAAGGAGCAGAACATACCGCGCCCACCAGTTCTTGCTCAAGCCGACCGATATATTGGCGGGCTTCATCGACGGCATGTCCGAGCCGCGAAATAATCTCATCCGTGTTCATCTTCATCTGGATGCCCTGCGACTTGGTGGCAGAACGAGGGAGAGTGCGTATGTGAAGCACGCTCAAACCACGTTTTCTGATAACATCAGAACTGCCGAGCGGCCGGCAGCAATGGCAGTCAAAATGCACATTTAAATCGGTGCAGTGGCGTCTCAAACGCTCGCTCCAATATGCTCGTCGTCGACTGTACCTGATGTGTAACGAGATTTGCTGGAGGGCGGGAGGGCGGATCTTTATCCATTCTTGAGACAAGACGCCTCCTCTCAGCGCGGGGCGAAGACCGAGAGGAGGGAGTGGTGGCATCGGAGTCATTGTGCGGATAAAATGCAGGCCGGGGGCGAACTTGCGCATTCGGTGCTTCGTCGTGCGTTGGCACTGGCGAGAATCGTAGGCCGGGTATCGATTCCAGAGTAACTTGAATAGACCGAAATTACTTGTAAGGGCGTGTACCACCGATTCCGATAAAAAACGGACATAGTACTCATGATCAAGAGCACGGAGCATCCGAGACTCCAGTGCAAATCAGAAGATACATCCGTGACTACTGTACAACCTTGAAAACGAGTTTTCGTCAGCTGTACGTCCAGACTCCGCAGAAAGAGAAAGAGAAACTAACCAATTAGCACAGAGCATCCGAGTGAGCACATTTCGAATTTCGGAGTTGGTGGTCGGGATCAAAAGAGGTAGTTGTTTTCGATCGACGCGTTGGCCAAACACATCCCAAGGCCGATCGGCGTTACTCGGACGTGCATCTAACTGTGCATCTCCTTGACTCCGCTGCTTCCGCTCCAGTCTCCAGAGTCCATGCTCCATCAGGAAAACCCGAAACTCCCAAATGGTCCCAATTGGCGCCAATTTGTCAAATGTCACCAATTATCTCCGATTATCCAATTAGTTATGTCCCCGTAAATTGGCGCCAATTGGTGCCAATTGGCAACAATTATCAGTGAATGTGAAGCCTTGTGAGAGTTGTGGGCAGGAATTGTCAGATTCTTATTGCACGATTGAATAGAGAAAGATCCATTATATTCAACAAAACTAGCAACTGATACATTTTGCTATCTAATGTATATAATCTATGCCGTATATGATCTCATATGATACACAGAACAGGACAGGACAAGCAGCGCGAAGCAAAACTATGAAAGAGGTTTCAGTAAAGATGTAGGCATTGTATTACACACGTACCACTAGTGACTTGTATACATCATTCCAGAAACCTTCTCTCTCCTCCATCGCATCCCAGCACAGCCAACAGCCCAGCAGCCCCGGGTGCGCCTCTCCTTTCCCTAGACCTCTACTGCGATTGTCGACAAAATGTGGTGGCACAGTAGCAGAAACACCCCATTCCACTCGGTTCTGTGCTGTTAGCCTTCGTGTCAACTTTTTTCTCGAAAAAATTGACACGTAACACTGCTTTCCGCCTTATTGCAGTTTGCATATTAGTTGGCACAGCCCCAAAAGTAAATCAATTGTTTCTCGCTCATTTCTGCACCGATTCTCATAAGACCATAAGCTAAATTCACCGTTTCCTGCTACGCACTTTATGGTACTAATTTTGCAGGGCCATACTAAGGTTTGAGAATCTTGGTTTCCACGAGCTGTTGTCTCATGCGCGTAATTATGCGATGGATAAAAAGGTATTCTGGGCATCACAAAAGGTTAAAAGAGTGTAAATACCGTCCAGCTAGCTCCTCCAGAATTTTTGGGGGAATCGGGGGAAGAACATGTTTACAACGTGACGAAATGCTCTAGTTTTGAACCTGTGGAAATGGTATGATCGGCGTTCAATTTTTCCTGCAATGAAAATGGCAGCAGTGATGGATCTTAAGTCCTGAATATCCACCCATACTATCAGCCAGTGTGCTCCTCGAATTTCAGGCAAATCCGTTGTGGATTAGTTGCGAACTGCGGCAGCAGAAGCCGGATCACTGATCTGATCAGTGGCTAAGTTTTGAACACCCCCCGGCGAGCTCAGTACCTGTCCAAAACATGCCAAAATTCAACTGGATGTTCCAGGGTATATTCCAGCCATTTGAGAGCTTTGGAATTTCATAGATATAGATTGGTTCTCTCGTATAAATTTAGATCATGATTTCATGTGCGGTACCAATACACAATTTGAAATCTTGGTACCTACACATAATTCTGTACGAAAAAATGCGGCTTAAGAAACAATGAATTTAGCATCCAATATCTAAGGAATCCATGCAGTATTGAGTGAGAAACAATGCAAATGCTTTGGCGCATCAAATGTGCCGAAAATTTGCTGAGTGGGGCTGTGCCAACTAATATGCAAACTGCAATATGCCGACCTCAAAATTCAAATTAGAACTCACGAAACATCAACTCGAATACCAAACGCATACTTAGTCCTTCGTCTCCGTACTCCTTCCCACTTCCAACGCCGCCCCATCCCCCACCTCCCAAACCCAATACGAAGCCCCAGCGGCGCGCGGCGCCCATCTGCTCCCCATGCACAATTTCCTCTCTTGACGGTAGACACACCCGTTCGACTCGGGGCTGGGCGATTAAAACAGTCTGAGGATCTTTTTCATCCCTTTTCTTCGCTCCCAAGTTCAGCTCAGACCACCCACCCGTATGTATGTAGATCTCTCGCGGCCCACCGTGACGCCATCCTCCGTTAACCACCATCAATTCTTGGCGGCCGACCCTCCAACGCCGCAGCGTACTCGAGATCGCAAAAGCAATAGAGGCCCGGCGGCGCGCGGTGCGCCTCTACGATCCATGTGGGTGGAATTTCTCATTGACATTTATCCGCAGAGACACCCGTTCGACTCGGGGCTGGGCCATGAATCTTCTAGTTCTTTCTTTTTTTGACCCGGTCCTTTCAATCCAACCCCCAGCCTACTTATTCTCTTGCCGTTACATCCTTACCTCGTCAGGTACCAATTCTCTGCGCCATGATTTCCCTCAACCTCTCATTCCCTCGTATCCCAGGTATGGCTCAGGAGCGCACGGCACGCGTCTGTTTCCGATCTTTAGCGACGACTCGGATGTCGACTGCAGATCTCATCCGTTCGACTCGGGGCTGGCCTTGTGGATCAATGACGACCACTGTTTTCCCCTGCATTCATCTTCAACGCACCTCCTCATGCGAGTATCCGTCTTCCGCGAGAATGTATTTCGTCCTTCGAGCTTCAAGGTTTGACTCCCAGTGAATTTTATCCCAGAAGCATGATCCCGATCCATTTTCTGCAAAGTACATAATCTATCTACTTGATGAGAAATCACTAATGATCTGAGTCATCTATCCCTCACTCATTTCTGAACTACAGAGCAATTTGAACACCCGCAATATATCCCGGCTCCCAAACACAATCCCAAGGCCCGGCCACGGCGCGCATCTATGATCCTTACGGAATGAATGTTTTCACTTGTCCGCAGAGACATCTGTTCGACTCGGGGCTGGGCCATGACATGGTGCATGCGCCTAAAACCGTAATCACCTCATTTTTCAAATTCCCGCCTCATGTCCTCGCGCTAGTACGCGATGCGCGCCAAGTTGCCATTGGTCGCAGCCACGTGCAGTTACATGTATAGGAGGTGCACGAAGCGCGCGTCGACAAGTCGCCATTGGTCACAGCCACAGAAATAACTGCACGTGGCTGCGCATCGCGTAATAGCGCGAGGACATGAGGCGCGAATCTGAGTCGTAGGTTCTCTTATTAAGTACCTCAGAGTGGGCCCAAAACAAACCTCTGACTCACTGGTAAAGAGAGCATCCAGTATCGGAGGCGCGAGTGCAATCAGACCATAATCAAGTTTTTTTCCCACTCTTCAAAAAAAAAAAAATTGTATTTATGGTCTGACTACGGGAGACTACTATGTTCCGCAAAGGGCTGTAAACACATCTAGGTGGCCTCGCAAACCTTCCCCGATCGAATATGAAGCAGAATCCCCGAAATTCTCTTGAATTACCAGGATTCGGATATGCCTCTGCAGACAGGCGTATACGGCGATTTTATATATAAACAGCCTGTAGTTTAGAGGTATACAGTATTTAAAAAAACCCTCTAATTAGAGGTCGGGCTTTTATAGATAACATTAGAGGCACTCACGTGCTTGTTGTCACCTTCCTAATGGGGTCGTGTCCGCTGTGGCGGCATCGCTCGCATACTGGTCCGTGCACGGCGGGGCGCGTGGCAGTGCCCCCCGCCTCCAGCCAAAATTACTGGCTGCTCCCCGAATTATACACTGCCTCGATAGACCGATGAAGGATCGGATAATCAGGAGATAGGAATGAAAGACATACCTGCAGGAGCTCCTGGTCAGGAATGCTCTCCCCAGTCTGCACGGCGTCTCGTCGTCGTCGTACATTTGGCTGGCCGCCTTTGTATGCACGTATTTTCGATCACCTTCCGATCTCCGGATTTAACCGCGCACGGAGCAGATCGTGACATCGTGTATCATTTCTTGGCTCGGCCCGATCCGCTCCCGCGGATCAGGCGCCACCTCGCCCAATCGGGCCAGATAAATCAATTCTCCTCCTGGGCACCCCGCTGCGTTAGGCGCGATATCACGCGACTTTCTTGTGTCTTAGCCAGCGCATTATATCTGCAAAATTTACTATTCCGTTCCCAGCATCTCAAGTAAAGGGATAAGGCTAAATTAATCTATTCTTAGCGTTCCTCATGATTCTTTCCCCACCGACGTTCTGCGCGAAATCACGCGTTATTCACGCGTCTGAGCCCGCAAATAATATAAAAAAAGCCTACAGTACACTCTGAAAGATTTACCGCTTCGAAATCAGGCTATTCTGATGCTTTCTTTGGTATTTCTTGAATTTCCTCCTCCCACGTTGCCCACCACATTTGCTGCGATATCGGGTCCATTTCCAGGTTGGACACATGCCTAGTAGTTGATATAAATCTCTGCTTACTATCTATGGTCCTCAATTACCATAACTTGATGTTAATTGAGATATCTGCTGGGTCCTCCCCGATCCTCCCTCATTGGTTCCGTACCACATTCCGCGTGATTTAACGTGTCCAGACCTTTTTCTAATATAAATTAAGTGTATTGAATGATTTGAAAGGTGAAATTCGGAGGGATAGGCTGGTGTCAATGGTTGCTTTCTAATTCCCCCCAAAAAAACCATTTGGGGCTACTACGTGAACCATCCTATTGTGTATTTCCACGCGTTTACACCTATGCATGACATATAATAACTATGTCAAACAGTCCAAAACCTCGAAAGGAGACAGAAAAGCTGGTCTTAGCATTTACTTGCCGTTCCTCAGAAGTTTCCACCAAAACCCCACTTGGTGCCCAGAATGCGGGCACCATCGTATTGCGCGTTTGTTACCTATGTACACCTCAGCATAGCATACAGTAGACGTATCAAACCATCTGGAACCTAAAACTGCCAGAAAACAGCTTGCATTCATGGTTGCCCACCGATCCTCAGAATTGTCCCCCAAAACACTGCTCAGTACTCCTGATGAGTGAACCATCGCATCGCGTGTTTTTTGCGTGTCCAGACCTACACATTGCTTATAGTAGATGTAACATTCGATCGGCAACTTCACAGAGCCCGGGAGGAGCTCACATTAGCGGTTACTCTCAGTTCCTCACAATTCCCCCCCTCAATGCTCGTACTGCGTGCGGTATCGTATCGCGTGATTTTGACGCGTGTATGCCTACGCATGGTATATAGTAAGTGTATGAAAACATCCGCCACGTCAAAGAGCCCGGGAGCAGCTCACATTAGCGGTTACTCTCAGTTCCTCAGAATCCCCCCCCCTCAGTGCTGCCACTCCGTGCAGTATCGTATCGCGTAATTTTGACGCGTCTAAACCTGCGCATAGCATATAATAGGTGTATCAAAACATCCGCAACGTCAAAGAGTCCAGGAGCAGCTCGCATTAGCCGTTACTCTCAGTTCCTCATAATTTTCCCCCCTCAGTGCTGTCACTGCGTGCAGTAGCATATCGCGTGTTTTTAACGCGTCTAAACCTACGCAATATATATAATAAGCCTAAAACTCAATTCGCACCCTCAAAGAGCCTGGGAGTAGCTCGCATTAGCGGTTTCTCGCCGTTCCTCATAATCCCCTGCCAAAACCCCCCTCAGTGCTGCCACTGCGTGCAGTATCGTATCGCGTAATTTTGACGCGTCTAGACCTACGCATAGCATACAGTAAGTGTATTAGAACATCCGCAACTGCAAAGAGCCTGGGTATAGCTTGCATTGGAGGTTGCTCGCCGTTCCTCATAATTGCCCACCAAAATCCGGCTCTGTGTTCCCACTGCATGCAGTATCGTATCGCGTGGTTTTGACGCTTCCAGACCTATGCACTGCATATAGAAAGTCCAACGTCCAATCTACAACTTCACACATCCCGGGAGTAGCTCGAATTAGCGTTTATTCGCAGTTCCTCTTAATTTCCCACCAAAGCCTCACTCAGTGCTCTCACTGTGGTACCATCTGGGTTTCACGCATCTAGACCTGTGAATAGTGTATAGTAAGTGCAAGACCCAATCTGTAATGGTGAGCGTCCAAGGGGTGGCTAATTTGGCAATAATTGGGTGTTCTTCATATCTCACATTCTTGGGCTCACTCTATCATCAATTCATACAGTCCATCCACTCTTCGGCCCAGGTCAGCTGTTTGCATGTCTCAAGATTATTTTTTTCTTCTCAAGCATTGGGAACTTGCTGTTGAATCATGCTCAACTGTAGTTTAGTTCCTCGAATTCGGTTCAGGACCACTGGAAGAATGTATCATGTAGTCGTTGTATTGGATTCCAACGACAAAATCTTGAGTTTGAAAATTTTGAAATCTGGAATAGAATGAGATTTTCACTTCTTGCAGGATATCTCAAGACTACTACACATGTCCTAGCTTGTGCATAAGCGTCTAACCCACTCTGTTGGTCATTTACACTGTGTATTCAACTTTGGCGTAATATGGTCCCAGAGCCTCAACCACTTGAAAAAATAGAGACCGGATGCATCAGACTGCTTGGCACAATTGGTTTCAAGAAGTCACTCACTGAAAATGTGGGCACCAGGTCTCCACATATTGAGGTATTCACTGTATCGCTTGTTCGCAATGTTCCTCATACCCACGTGACCTTTATTTCTGCCCATCAATTCCGAAAACTCCGCTTCCTTCCTCCTACTTACACCTGTCCTAGCTAGTGAATAAATTTCAACACACTCATTGTGAACCCAACTCAGGATCATATTGTTTGTTCGGCAATAATTGGGTGTTCCTCATATTTCACGTTCCTGGGCTCACTCTATCAATTCATTCAGTCTACCCTTCCACCTAGGTGAGCTGTCTGCATTTCTCAAGATGATTGTTTTCTTCGCACACGTTTGGAACTTTCTGTTGAATCATGCTAAACTGTACTTTAGTTCCTCGAATTCGGTTCAGGCCCACTGGAAGAATGTATCATAGGCTTTGTATCGGATTCCATCGACAAAATCTCGAATTTGAAAATTTTGAAATCTGGAATAAAGTGGGAATTGGACTTCTTTAAGGCTAGATTAAGACTACTACATGTCTCCTAGCTCTCCCATGAGCGTCGAACACACCCTGTTGGTCATTTTTACTGTGTATTCAACTTTTGCATAACATGGTCCTAGAACCTCAAGCGCTCAAAGAATTAGAGATCGAATGTGTCAGATGGCTTGGCACAGTCATTCTAAAGAAGTCTCTCACCAACAATGTGGGCACCAGGTCTTCACATATTGAGGTATTCAATGTTTTGCCCGTTCCTCAGACCCACGTGACCTTTATTTTTTGACCATCAATTCCAAAAACTCCTTTTCCTTCCTCCTACTTACACCTATTGCTTGCACATAAGTATCCAATACATCATTCTGATTCATGTTTACTGTGTATTCAACTCAGGATCATATTTTATTTTAATTTGCATATTATGGTCCTAGAGCCTCAACCGCTGAAAGAAATAGGAACCGGATATGTCAGACGGCTTCGCAAAATCGATCTCAAGAAGTCCTCCACCGAAATTGTGGGCATCAGGGCTTTACATATTGAGGTATTCATTGTTTCGCTCGTTCCTCATCTCCACGTGACCTTCATTTCTGACCATCAATTCCGAAATGTCCCGCTCACAACAATAATTATAATATGAGAGAGTGACTGTTCGCTTTCAAATCCAAACTTTCACTCTGCATCTACCACAACATCGGTGAAGACACCGTGGGTGGAAACCAGGGTGGAAATGCGCAAACCTCACCGAGGAAGATCTAGATCTGTGCTGAAATCCTAGGCTGATTCTCGAAAGAGGATCGTTGTGGCAAAGTTAAACACCGCCCTTTCTAATGTTTCCCTAGAGCTTTACATGTCAATTCTTCAACATCGTTGTCGGGAAGGGTAGTTCTTCGATCTCGGCAGGCTATCGGCCGTCTTCGATGGAATCACGCGGTCATTTGATTCTCTCGCCTGCTCATCAAAGTTTTGTGCGTCCAAAAAAATTCGCATTGTCTCAGGGTTTTCGGAAACAGCTGTAAAAAGTTTCCTGTCCCTACCAAGAGACTACAAGGCAAGAACTGCGGTGCATAATGTTCACATTTGTTCTGTGTCCGATTCTGAATACGAAGATTCTCACTTTATGGGTATCAGTCGACATGGTTAAGCTTTCTCAGATATCCTATACAGTGAGACAATATATTAAATAAATGTCCCACAACGTCCAACGAGCAGAAACGTTTCAACGTCGTTTGTGTTCGAGACACTTTCGGCTATGTTTGATGGGATACCACGACTTCCGTGACCCGATCAGTGGCAGTGTTTAGCAGATTTCTCTCTTCCCACCACGCGACTCTTCACGAAAACACCTCAAAGATCGACTGTTCTATCCCGGATTGCTCCAAAGTTGAGTCCATACTCAATCCACTCGCTATTAGCACCATTTTCATCCATTTTTGATGGTAGGTGACTCCATTTCTTCGCTTTATCTCACCAGGCTGTCCAGGCTTCTGGCGGCAGCTGCAGCGGCGCCTCGAGCTGGACAACCACTGCGATGGACCACATATATGTATGAATTGCTCCGGTGCTTTCTTTATTGTAATACAGGGCCGCTCAAAACCCCCCGATTGTTGTGACTCACCATCTGGCCATCGGCATTGGCAAGATCAGACGCTGACCGTGAGCAAGAGTGGGTTTCTGGGCAACTCGTACGTGCGTTACAATATCATCCCGCGACAATCTTCTGTTCATGTTTCCTGAACCGTCCAGCCTTCCAGCACGGGATGGTCGCACGAACATCGTTGTTCGGTGCGGCATACACCGAACTCGCTGTTATGGGCGTCCCGATGTCGTGCAAGGTGAGAGACTAGTCTTAACGAGCTTTATCAATATCACTCTCGGTGCTGTTCATTCTCGAAGCAGCGCAGGCGCAGCTCGGGAAACCGTGCCCACTGTGCATCGCAGAGCTGGGCAGGCGGTATCCGGGCGCCACAAACCTCGTAGTACCGTCCAGGAAATGCTGCCGGTGTCCCCCTCCTCTCCCCGGATGCGTGCCCGTACGATCCCATTCAGCAAGCCGGTACACCCAAGCGCGCCACCGGCGCCTCATCCGCACTGTTTTTCTTCCGGATGCTGTATATGGCCCTCATACGGGCCGACTGCATTGGATATGCACGCGTGGCCGCGCTGCGCTGGCGGTACGCATGGGCAGGACGCACGACGCTCTCATCGGATAATTGCTGAGCTGCGAGCAGCGTGGGCATCTTACAGCGGGTCCAGCGTCTCTTCCCCGTGCATGGGTATATGCATCCTCCATTTGGCAGGGCAGCGCCGCCACGAGAACTCTGATCTGTACGAGAAAACAGACAAGCGCTCCGTCAAAAGATATTCATCTCATCGCCGTATTCCTGTCGCCAATGTTGCGATGCTTAAACCTATTTAACTTTACACTTCCTAGGGCCCAATAAGATGTTTTATATTGCTTTAGGACGGCTCTGGAAGCGAGCGGTGGGCCAGATCCACCGCGTGCTGCAAGAATATAATTAGTGCCTGTGTGGCACAATGTCTAAACTTTGTGTTTTTATTCTGCAATGTTTATCCTAGCAGTTCCATCTGCAATTTTCATGATTTTTTGGGAAGGTTCCGTGCTCATCGTTGCCGACGACGTCGAGACGGCTTTGATCGACGTGTTCCAAATACAGTAACCGAAATCACATCAAAGAGTCTGATGATTATCAATACAAGCCTGCGAGCGACCAGTCCCGAGCACATCGCTCAAAGGTGGAGGGGGCTGCACGCATTGCAGCATATTGCTCATCCGAGTCAGCGGTCAATGACCCCAGGTCCGGGTGGCGGGGAGCAGCGGAGGCAAATTGAAGAATCGCCGAGGTCTACATCACTTGGTAAATAATTCGTATTCTGTTGTGTTATTCGGATGCAGTTCTTATACGTGCGCGACCTTCATCATTCTCCCCATTATCCAGAATTTTTTCGTGATTTTTGTCTGTGTTTTGCTCGTCATCGTGGCCGCCGACGTCGAAAGTGCTTTGCTCATCGTGTTCCAAATGCGGATAATGATGGCAAATACGACCATACTCGCAGACGACGAGCTCGAGGTCTTCCTCGCCGTCTGATACGCTGTCGTCATCGCTAGGGAGGCACGTGAGTGCCTCTAAAGTATCAATGAATGACCGACCTACAATTAGAGGGTTTTTTCAAATATTGGTTGACCTCTAATTACAGGCCTTTATATATAACACCGCCAACCTCTGGTGCTGCAGACCTGACTGCTTGTTATTGGACCTGGTTTTTGGCCATAATTACTGGAGGAGTTGTTCTTGATGCTGCAAGTCTAAACTTTTTTCCTTGGGAATTGACCAGATCTGAAAAGGACTTTCAGCCCTTGTGGAAAAGTGGAAAAAGAGACCAAGGCTTCTTAAGAGATTGTCTCGCAAAGAAAGTACGTGAAAAAAGAGATGAAAAAAGTTGAAAGAGCTAAAAGACCTCAAAAGCCGTTTGAAAAGAACTTGTCAATTTGCTCTACATAAATTCGCTTCCGGAGTTACTCCGATCAATTAGTCAAATCGAATTCTGGGCATCACGCCATGGGCGCACCAGATGCCGATTGCCAGGACCACCGTCCTCCTCCTCCTCCGCTCATGACCGAATGTTCCTGACCGTGACCCGACCCGTAAGCCAGAACAGGGTGCACCGCAAATGTGGCAGATGGCTCGAATGTTCAGTATCGGGGACATCAGGCCCCTGGTTCCTTATATTTACCATCTCCTGCCTGAATTTTCCCCCTTGTTCTTAGCTAATTCTCCACTGAGATAGATTTGTTCCCAGCCACAGTTATAGTATAAGTGCATAGTTATATCGGATGAAACCCCTGCGCGTTTGTGAGGGTCTTCGCCTAAACCTGTCAAATATACCTCGACTTTTCTTTCACGCACACCATAAAGCAACAAGACACATGGATAAGCAACAAAATGCCATCGAGGGCGAGCAGGCCAAGGTGTGCATGTATTTTTTTGATCTTCACACTGATAAGCCGTGAAATTTGCCAACCTTGCAAAGTGCCTAGAATTAAGCACAGACACGCACATCAGAAGGATTATTCAACTGCGAGGCACACAGGCACCTAGTTCTGGAGAAACCTTAATCCTAATGACGGTCTCTTCCTCTTTTCGGGGGTCAGATTTACGATGAGGATTCAAAAGGGCTAGTCACGAAACATTATAAAAGCCATAGGACCTTAATTCTAATGCCGGTTTCTTCCTCTCTTTGGGAATCATACTTGGAATAAGGACCGAAGGCCGCTATTTCTACTACCCATTACCTATTGACGATAGGGATGGAAGCCGCAGGATCCAGTCACCCAGGAATACCACTCTCTAGTAATTTGCTGAACCAGCGGGATAGTAAATTGACAATGGAACATACCTTTGTGGTGGTTGCTTTGTACACATACACACGACGTGGCTGGTCACCTGATCAATATTTCTGCTGGAAACAAAACCACCGACTAATTCCGAAATCGGAGTTACTCGGCTAAGTTTCTTGGAGTGTCAACCGACATGGTCAATTCGGAACAACATAACTCGAGCTTCCGGATGAAAGAACATATCATCTGGGGTATCTACAGAAAGTCATTACAGAAGGCTACTCAATTCTGAGATCCAGTGAGAGAAGGGAACCTGGGACAAAGCGTTATCGAGGGATATTTCCACCTAGGAGGTACCCGTTAATTCGGTTCAAAATTTTTGGAAAAACATACTGTCATGATCAGCTTCAGAGTCACGTATTTAGTACTTGGGATAATTCTCCTCGACACACCGTCAATCAAAGTAAATAAATGTAACGCGATGAAATTTGACATGACGAGCTTTTGTAAATGTCCTAGGTAGTCTACAATTCCACTACTGCTCTCCTCCAGCGCTCACAGTAATTGCACCCAACCAAGCACCCCAAATGCCGGTAATGTCGGGGGACCTCTTAACAATAAGTCTCTGAGCTGCAGCAGATTTTTGCACCAGAGAACTCATATTGACATACTCAGTGGAGAAAAAAACCTTTAGGAACCCCGCATCGTAATCCTTGCCTTCAAGGTCAAATTCAATCGGGAAACCGCCACCTGCACCATAACCTATATGGGCAATTTCGCAGGAAGGATTGGGGGGCGGTTTGGGCAAGTGCCAGGCCTAATGAAGCACAAACTGAGATGAAAGAATATGGCAGAAACATGACCCATACCTCAATGCTGAAGTCGGAAGGATCCATATAAAATACGTAGGAAAAGAGAGAACTCTGGATCGGTCTGCTCCGAAGTCGAATGCCGTACTTGATACCTTCTTGGTTTCGTAGCGTGGCCGTCCTATGGGAGAGAGAAAGAAGGTTTCTCTCAGGTTTCTCTGGCTCACGAAATCCAAAAAAAGTTGGTGGGCCCAAACGGAAAAGAGATATCTCTGATTTTGAGTCAGAGAATATGCGGTCAGCGACATGTGTCGCCATCTCTGACGCTGTATAAGGGTCGCCATGATCACTATGTCTTCCGAGATGATACCGAAAGCGTGCAATCGCGTCGAAAAACAGAGGGAGATGATCGCGGACTTCATTCCACTCTACGTGGGTGACATGGCAGGCCAGGTGACGGAGAAGTGGATCCAGGCTCTCGATGCGCAATTTTTCTCCGCTATCCAAAGACTCCAGACTGAGAATGAGATCGGCCTGTTGTCGCACAGGCACGATGGTGAAGCATGAATCAATCATGGAAAGATCTGGTGGGAGGGGAAACGACGGTGTCAGGAATATTTTCATCCCCAGATTCATTATCGCGAACGCTGCAACCCCAGACGGAATATTTGTGGAACCGTCGTGCACCTCCAGGATGGATGAGGACGTGAGGATTTCCTCTATGCGCAGAACGGTAGGAGGACTGTTAACTCTGAAAAACATGCCGATTTGTACCCCATGGATTGCCCATGCGGCAACCGTGTATCGGCCATCGCCTATCTTGGTCAATCGGAACGCTTTGTTGTCAAGAGCAATAAGTGTTGTGAACAAGAGTCGATTATAATTCCATTCGCACTGAGGATGCTGTACTGTGATTCCGGAGCGGTTACGTTTTGGGGGGACCATAGCGAGAAGGTCGGCGTATGTCGATGGTTTCTGGTTAAGACTCTTTACGAGTAAACTCGTGAAATAGCCATCGGAAGCAGTCTGGAGCTCTCCACATGCTGCGAGGAGGACATACTGACAGTGAACGCCTCCAAATCCTCGCGGCTTTGTGGTGTTGTCAAAGTTACTGCTGTCCCGAATCCAGACCTCTCTGTCGATATCTGGGAACGGAAGATGATCTGGTGGAAGGGATCGTTTGAGTGATGCTCCAGGTGCTCTTGTAACACCACCAGAATAGCAACAATCCAGGATAACAGTCTACAAACCAGCAAGGAGATGTAAACAATGTCTTTGAACACCAGGCGTAATACTCACAATGTTACTTCCTCTGGTCCGCTCCAGCTCCCGAAGTAGCGCGGCGATGGTAACATCAGGAATACCCGGAACTCCCTGTACAACTTCATTGACAAGAGCGCGCTGGTCATAGGGACAAATCGTCTCGATTAGGCCATCATTGGATTGCCATCCAACTGGAGCGGTGACACGACTGCCATGACCAGCAAAATAGAATATCATGGCATCCCCAGGGTTGATGTTGGGATTTTCGATGAGGTGAGAACGGAAGTTGTGCAGGATGTCCTGACGCTTAGCAGCCTCGTTGTCTAGTCGACGGATAGAGTGCGTAGCGAACGTTGTCTTGATAAACGACTCAATCAAATTGGCGTCGTTCACGCACTCGTTCAAGCTCCACGTTTTATCATAAGCATACTGCGAACGAGAAAGAATATAAGAAGAAACCTCGCGAGACAATCGGGACTTCAGTCTCACTTTATCGATGGCGATAATGAGAGCGAACACGCTAAAAGACCGATGTCGGAGTCAACACGGACTTAGCCATTGTTTGAGTACTCACCGAGGATTAGTATCACCCATCGAGTAAAGTGGGAGGGATGAAGATTTTTGTCGGCAGGACCATTTGTTTATAGGTAGAGATATCCAACTATCCCCATTCCGGGCTCCCACGACACGTGAAGTAGTGTCGAATGTCAGGCTGTACACTACTCGAACATCACAGCAGCGAAATAAAAATCGAACATCGGAGGTGGCTATGCACCGAATGGCCGATGCGATGGAAAGTACCCGAATCAATGGTCGCCGATGTGATTAACAGCTTTTTGAAGTCTCATGCAGGGTCGGGAATTAGCGTAAAGTCCTGCAACTATAGTTGTCGCAGCTGTTGGTCGTGGGTGCAGTTAACAGCTTTCTTCAAGTTGAAATTAAACTAGCGCTTGAAGCCTCATGCGAGATAGCGGGGTATAAATGCAATTCCGAGAAAGGATTCAGGACACTTCGAGCGCCAAAATGTGGCGTATAACGAGGCCGTAAACGTATGTCCAACAAAGGATAAAGGTGGCAGGCTTTGTCCAAATGAAATGCTGCACGCCTTATGTCCAATCGATCGATAGGCGCTATGAATTGCTATTGGGGGTTACTGTCAGCACCGGTGCACGTTTATGACATACAGCAGTTAACAGCTAACCTCATGGAAAGTTCTATAAATACTCCTGTGTACCTCACCACGCGGTATGCCATTTGGCTGAACTGCGCGTTTCCTCTATATTCGAGTCCATGGCTCTGCAAGGCACCTCCTCCATGTGCACTGCCCTTCTCATAGTTCAACGAGAGCATTGTATCGTTTGTATTCCCAAGACGTATGTACGTACAGACCTCGCAGTGCGCCATGCCGCACGGCAAGTATGTAACCCACATATCGCCACGCATTAGAGTGAGAAGATTGGGCGTGTAATTAGAGTCGCTTCGTGAATTGATTCAAACCTTCCGAAAACCTCCCGTGAGAAATTATTTTATTCCTCTTTCAGTCGACACAGCAGCGCAGGTCAAAAGAAAAACCCGGGAGCAATATGGATGAACTACACACCGATCAACGGCGGAGCTGGGAACAATACAGAACCTCAAATGAACATAGAAGAGTAGGAAAGAGTTTGCATTGGGTCCGTCGAAGGTGGCGTAATCTAACCTAATGCGGAGGCGGTTCCAAATAGTGGAAAGAATGCAAACACTCACTGCCACGGCGGATCCGCCTAGTTATTTGTGCCTCAGCTGCTGTCGGGCGCAGTCGCAGCCGGCGGCCTATAGGTCCTGCGCATACTTCGCCAGCATCCGGTAGGAAGAGGAAGAAAGACAACGTACCACCGTTCTTCTCGAACGTCGGGCAGTTCGTAGGTATCGAATGCACATTATGAGGTCGTCGTACCAGGCCATCCGAGGAGCTGGATGTAGTAGCCTGCCGGTGTGTGAGGGAAGCGGGACGCAACACAAAGGAAGGGATCGCACCCTTGTCTGAGTTGTACGTACGAGAACCTGGGCTCAAATACCTCGGGCGTGCGCCCGTCCCCGCGAGCCAGTAGCGGCCCGACTAGAAGTTGTTAGAGTAGTAGTGCTGCAAGTCTGCGCCCGCATCAGCTTCTCGCCATAATGCACCATGACGAAGTTCACCTTGGGGTCGAACACAGTAAGGCGCACCCAGCCAGCAACGACGCGCTCGACCGCCGCGTCGACTGCACGGGACGTTATTTCACGGGCTCTCATTCTCAACGAACGACAACCAGTCAAGGGCCAGCGTTCAGAGCGGGTTACGGTGCTTAGATCGGTACTGAAAACCAAGTTTGAAAGGATCAAGAACACGCACCCCAGAACCGGCTCCGTACTCGACACGGACGTGATGCTCCTGACGACGCGCGTCGGCGATTGTCGCTCGCGCGGAGCGTACCCTTCAGCAGGACAGCGATGAGTTGTGAGGTCCTACTCGCTGCGCTCGACAACGGTCCTACCCGGGAATCTCATAGCTCGCTGTGGGCTGATGATCTCATGTGTAAATAGCCAGCCACGCGTGCGGACTGTCACCCACCGTTGTAGTTCTTCCCGCTAGAGACGTCATCCAAGCACGCCGGGCCCTCGATGCCCTACAGCGCAATACACATGTTAATGCAGGTGCCTGCACAAAACCGCCGCGCATGCACGCACCTTCACGTCTGGGCGGTTCGTGACGCGCACGGTGAACACAAGCGTCGAGGCGGCGCCGAGGTCGACATTGTGCGCGGATCACTATAGGTCCCTCGTGTTCCGCGCGCTGCCCACGAGTGCACCGTTCGCGTAGAGCGTGAAGAGGTCGTCCGCGGGTCGCCAATGGCGGCGTGTTATGGGGCCTCTGGCCAGGCGACGGCACCAGGACCCGTGAATGCGCCGTGAGTGCCGCGGGCATGACGGTCGCGTTCTTCCTGATACACGCGCTCGCGCCCTAGTTGGCCTGCGCGAGGAAGCCCGTACGTGCTCAAGTTAGATGAGGCGGATGCAGTCCCGGCGCTCGTGGCGACAGCGACGGTCCACAAGTACACCGAATCGGAATCGAGTGTGGGAGGTATGGGTGGGCGGAGGCGACGGTTCCCATTCCGTGACATCTGAAGTGATCTCAGAGGTGATGATGGAGAGTGTGAGGCGGTAGGAGGAAGGTGAGATGCCACAAGAAGCGCGGGGAGACTCAGATGCTGAGCGGGGGTATCTTGGTTCTCTACGAGAAGAGCCGAATCGAACGCACCTTGCACTGGGAGGAGGGCGATCGGAGGGTTGAGCACTCGTCAGGTATACACAACTTACGCCCCTGGCGCATTGCCCTGGCGCTAAGAATTGGGGTGCTGTCGGCGCTGTAAAAGCGCCGGTGGATGCACTGTGGATGCTTGTCACGTCGCATGCATAACGTACATAGCTGTCAAGACTTATGTCCATGGAGAAACGGCGGAATTCAAGTTGGGGCGTGAGTACGTAAAACGATTTCTGAAAGCCGACAGGCAGATTGAAATTCTGAAGAGGTAGCGTGCTGCGTATTTGAAGGGTGAATCTAATTAGTATATGGGCTTGTCAAGCGGTAAGGAACTGGCCGCAGTGAAGCTGTTCTATTTAAAAAGCTCGTTTATTAATTTTCTGTGCTACAAAGTATCCTAAAGGCAGAATAAAGATTTTGACGAGGCAGTATGATGCGCATTTCGAATTCGAATCGAATACGCACGGCCCCGAGGGAAACGGATGTGATTTGAGGACAGGGTGAGTGTTCGGAGTAAACGCGACCTAAGTTCTGCAAAGGGCTGTAATTGGTAGAGTTATATTAAACTAGCGTATGAAGCATCATGCCAGGGAAGGATTCGATTCACTCTTTCGAGTAGACGATGACACCATAAATGTAGTTATGTCCAAAACAGGGATAACGTTCCATGATGGCTGCCAGTGGTTGTATCTCTTACCGCCTCATAGGACCTTACGCCAAGGCGCACAGCGCGAGCCTCGATGAACGATGAGGAAATGAGCTGGAGAAAGAGCGTATATTATTCCACCGTGAAGGATTGTTAGTCTCCGCATGGCTGCGTATGGATAAAAATAAATGGACGGGAACCTGGATCAGCGAGGCTGCAGTAAGGTAAGGACTCATTGCGAAGAATTCATCGATAAGCACATTCTGGCGCTTACTGATTGCAGTTCGGCTGCTTCCATGCTTCACGGTGGCGCTTTCTGACAGTTCCAGAGAAATCAGAAAAATGCGGTGTCTCTGTCTCAGTGAAGATGCTGTTAACAATTAATTTAATCTGCGATGAGACGATAACGAACATGTACTTAAAACGTGTACATTGCTACAAGAGGCCGTCACCACCCCACCCTTACAATTCCTTTGCAAGACTTCCAAACCCACGACTATGACCCATTCCGATATTATCATTCCTCCCGGCTTCATAGACAAGTTCGTATGGCCTCCGTCCAAAGACATCGCGGCAGATGGTACAGCAGAACCGATAGATGATTCGTCGTCCGATCATCCGGCTTTGCCCCAGTCCTACGCCTTTCCTGACAGCGTTTTATCCGAGGTTCTGGCTGCAGCCTCGTATGCCTTCTCGCCGGCGTCTCAGCTCGGTGTTATGGACCTCAGCAAGTTCGATTCACGTGAGAACGACGAAGGCTCTTCCGAGGAGGCCAGCGAGTCCGATTCACTTGACAACGATGAAGACTTGCCCGAGGAGCCCAGCATATGTCTATTCACACCATATGAAGGCTGTCACGATATCATTGATTCCATGACCCAATCCGTGGCGAACCAGCTCGATGCCGACGTCATAGTTTTGGACGCACTCGAGCTTGCTCTGGGTGAATTTGGCGCCCTTGGTAAAGGTACGAATAATTATCACCAGCTTCTCGGTCTGACGGTGATTTCTGTAGACATCGGTCGAGCTATTAGCGCCGTGTACGAACGCAAGCCAAAATTGGATTCAAGCAGGATCCAGGCTGCATTCGATGCCATTGTGACCGTATCGAACAAGGTCCAGCCTTGCACCGGTGTCGATCTCACCGAACCTCCGAAATGCCGGTTCATTTATTTGCGGGACTTTGGTAGTATCGCTCGATCCGCGAAACCATTTATGGCTCGCCTCCTACATGCAGTTCGGGTGCGGCGCTCTGCCGCGTACGAGGACGAGAACACCTCGAACCGTAGCAGCATTCCTCGCCCTACAGTCCTTATCATGGGATTCGACAAGGCTTCGACCATTGCTAGTGAAGTCGATTTTTCCGACACTGACTCACTCTTTGGATTTCGCAACCGTTACGACCGTTACAAGCCTTACAACCCCCAACCCCCTTCTGTTTCGTGGAGCTCTCTTTTGAGCGTAGGCGGCAGTGCCCTCAGAAAGAGACTTCCTTCACTAGGCAGCCAGCTTTTTCGCCTGAAGGGAGAATTCTCAGAAATTTCGCTCCAGGCGCTTCCAGCTGCACTCTTCCTCCCCCTTGTCTCAAAATCTTCACAAGTAGAGACTACGGCACTTTCATCAGCAACAAATACGGTTATTCCGGCGTTGCGGGCAGAATGCATATGCCTGATTCCACGAGACTTCCAGCAAAATGGTGTCCGTGATCTAACGCACCGTGCTGAAATCAAGAGGAAGACAGATGTGCAGGAGGCATTATTGCTGCTATTTCTCAGGCAAAAGGGTGTCCTAGTAGCGGATGATCTTTTGAGTTTGATACTCAATTCGGCCGTTTCTGCAGATACTCTGTCAGGTGGTGCCAATCCTAACAACGCGCTGTTATCGGACGTTCTAGGTGATCACCCCGACATCCCTTTCCCGGTCGCTGTCAGTCGCATCGCAACCAATGCCGTTGGTCTCGCGCATCGAAGGCCTCATGGAAAAGCACCGATACGAATAGCCGCTGAGGACGTCTCGAAAGCGCATGCTATATTCAAAGAAAAATTACAGACATTTTCTGATTGGGCGAACGAAGTAGAAGGTCGTGGAAAAGCGGAGGTAAAGGAGGACAAGCTGGATGAAGAATTGAGCCAACCAGACACGGAGTCTTCTGCGGATAGGGCGACATCTAATGCGTTCGAGAAGAATTTAGCTGGCGAAAAGGAAAAGAAGGATCCAATTGTCGAAAGTGTCCAGAACTGCGAAGACTTGAACGAGCATGAAGAGAAACTGTTGCAATGTATTGTTGACTGTGGTGAGTAACCATCCTCTTTAGCTCCACAAACTTACACTCATGTTTTCATTGATAGTGTCACTCACAACAACTTTTGACCATGTCTGCATTGACCCTGAAATCATTCAATCACTCAAAGACATCGTCTGTCTTCCCCTCCTATATCCTGCTATCTTCAAGATAGGCATTCTGGCGAGAGAATCGATCGGCGGTATACTCCTCTACGGTCTCCCTGGTACGGGTAAAACGATGGTTTGCCGTGCCCTTGCTCGCGAGTGTGGCGCCAGAATGCTTCAAGTCAGGCCTAGTGACGTGATGAATAAATGGTTGGGCAATTCGGAAAATTTGGCTCGAAATGTTTTCGTGAGCATGTTATCTTTCTCCTAATGCTTCGTTGTTGGCTGAAGCTTCTGTAGAATTTGGCCCATCGGCTCGCTCCATGTGTTATATTTTTCGACGAGATAGATTCCTTATTTAGATCTCGAACAAGTGAAGACTCTGGCCGCCACACAAGGAATACAGCGAGTGGGCCCTCTGAACCTCACCGAGACTACTATTAACATTGTTGCATCCAGGTTACAGAATTTCTTGAGGCAAGCAGCAAATTGCACATATGATGGATATCCAGCTGACTTTTCTTAGGCAATGGATGGCCTGCAATCAGCCCGAAAGAATCGAGATGCCGGTGTAGTCGTTGTTGGCGCCACAAATCGGGTGTGTGATGGCATCACTGAGTTCGACTCGACTGTTCTAACCCCGTTCAAAGCCGTTCGATCTTGACGAAGCAGTCCTCCGGCGATTGCCAACGAGGTTGCTAGTTAAGATCCCTGATGAGACCCGACGGAAAGGTTGTATCATCGAATGTCATTGTCCATGTTTTTTTGACTTCTGACAAAAATACTCTAGAAATCCTCCAAATCCATCTCGAAGGCGAAGCCTTTCCAGAAGTTCAACTTGATGAAATAGCACGCAAGACAGACGGTTATTCAGGCTCCGATCTTAAAAGTCAGGATGTTTCTTGCATATGTGGGGCAAAGCCTGATGGCCAATTAAACCTATAGATCTATGTGTATCCGCGGCAACGGAGGCAGCAAAGGAGTCAGTGATGAATGCCACTGCCGACGGGACAGTAGTTCATGCTGGAAGAGCCGATTTACCGAGTCGGGTCCTTGCTCCGAAACACTTTGAACATGCCCTTACCCAGGTGTCTCCCTCAACAAGAAACAGCTCTGAACTGGACAGATGGCACAAGTCGTTTACAGGACCGATGGGTGTGGATGAAGTAGGGTCAGTACATCGCATATAATTAAACACATTGAAAGATGACAATAAATTAAGCGAGCTCATTGACACCGGAAGCGAGATGATCAAGAGGTTTGAGATATCTACCCGGGTATCATACCTCGATGCAGCAGTTGATCTGTTGGGTGATGCAGTCAGCTTATGTGCACCTTGGCATTTGCAAAGACCAGAATCTCTGAACAGTTATGCATATGCACTGTGTAGCCGATTCGGGCAACAGGGAGACATGGTTGACCTTGAGGAATCCATCCGGTGCCATCGAGAGGCATTGGAGCTTATCCCTCCATCTCACCCCAACCGATCTGACTCACTCAACAACCTCGCTTCTGTGCTTTCAGTGCGATTTGGGCAGACCGGTCAGCTGGCAGACTTGGAGGAATCTATTGCTTTTCACCGACAAGCATTGGAGCTGAGACCTGGATCTCACCCTGACCGATCCATCTCACTCAACAACCTTGCTTGTGCGCTTTCAATGCGATTTAGGCAGACCGGTCAGGTGGCAGACTTGGAGGAATCCATTGCTTTTCACCGACAAGCATTGGACCTGAGACCTGGATCTCACCCCGACCGATCCAGCTCACTCAACAACCTCGCTTCTGCGCTTTCGACGCGATTTGGGCAGACCGGTCAGGTGGCAGACTTGGAGGAATCCATTGCTTTTCACGGACAAGCATTGGAGCTGAGCCCTGGATCTCACCCCAACCGATCCAGATCACTCAACAACCTCGCTTCTGCGCTTTCAACACGATTTGAGCAGACCGGCCAGCTGGCAGACTTGGAGGAATCCATTGCTTTTCACCGACAAGCATTGAAGCTTTTCCCTGGATCTCACCCCAACCGATCCAGCTCACTCAACAACCTTGCAAATGCGCTTTCAACGCGATTTGAGCAGACCGGTCAGGTGGCAGACTTGGAGGAATCCATTGCTTTTCACCGACAAGCATTGGACCTGAGACCTGGATCTCACCCCAACCGATCCGACTCACTCAACAACCTCGCTTCTGCGCTTTCAACGCGATTTGAGCAGACCGGTCAGCTGGCAGACTTGGAGGAATCCATCGCTTTTCACCAACAAGCATTAGAGCTGAGACCTGGATCTCACCCCGACCGATCCAGCTCACTCAGCAACCTCGCAAATGCGCTTTCGACGCGATTTGGGCAGACCGGCAAGGTGGCAGACTTGGAGGAATCCATTGCTTTTCACCGACAAGCATTGGAGCTGAGCCCTGGATCTCACCCCAACCGATCCAGATCACTCAACAACCTCGCTTCTGCGCTTTCAACACGATTTGAGCAGACCGGCCAGCTGACAGACTTGGAGGAATCCATTGCTTTTCACCGACAAGCATTGGAGCTTTTCCCTGGATCTCACCCCAACCGATCCAGCTCACTCAACAACCTTGCAAATGCGCTTTCAACGCGATTTGAGCAGACCGGTCAGGTGGCAGACTTGGAGGAATCCATTTCTTTTCACCAACAAGCATTGGAGCTTTTCCCTGGATCTCACCCCAACCGATCCAGCTCACTCAACAACCTCGCTTCTGCGCTTTCAACACGATTTGAGCAGACCAGCCAGCTGACAGACTTGGAGGAATCCATCGCTTTTAACCGACAAGCATTGGAGCTGAGACCTGGATCTCACCCCGACCGATCCATCTCACTCAACAACCTCGCTTGTGCGCTTTCAGTGCGATTTGGGCAGACCGGTCAGGTGGCAGACTTGGAGGAAATCATTGCTTTTCACCAACAAGCATTGGAGCTGAGACCTGGATCTCACCCCGACCGATCCAGCTCACTCAACAACCTCGCTTCTGCGCTTTCGACGCGATTTGGGCAGACCGGCAAGGTGGCAGACTTGGAGGAATCCATCGCTTTTCTCCGACAAGCATTGGACCTGAGACCTGGATCTCACCCCAACCGATCCGACTCACTCAACAACCTCGCTTCTGCGCTTTCAACGCGATTTGAGCAGACCGGTCAGCTGGCAGACTTGGAGGAATCCATCGCTTTTCACCAACAAGCATTAGAGCTTTTCCCTGGATCTCACCCCAACCGATCCGACTCACTCGACAACCTCGCTTCTGCGCTTTCAACGCGATTTCAGCAAACTGGTCAGCTGGCAGACTTGGAGGAATCCATTGCTTTTCACCAACAAGCATTGGACCTGAGACCTGGATCTCACCCCAACCGATCCAGCTCACTCAACAACCTCGCAAATGCGCTTTCAGTGCAATTTGGGCGGACCGGTCAGGTGGCAGACTTGGAGGAATCCATTGCTTTTCATCGACAAGCATTAGAGCTTTTCCCTGGATCTCACCCCAACCGATCCAGCTCACTCAACAACCTCGCAAATGCGCTTTTGACGCGATTTGAGCAGACCGGCAAGGTGGCAGACTTGGAGGAATCCATTTCTTTTCACCAACAAGCATTAGAGCTTTTCCCTGGATCTCACCCTAACCGATCCGACTCACTCAACAACCTCGCTTCTGCGCTTTCAACGCGATTTCAGCAGACCCGTCATCTGGCAGACTTGAATGAGTTTCAGCAGACCCGTCAGCTGGCAGACTTGAATGAGTCCATGATCTGTTTCCGTGATGCATCGGCACATGAAACATCGTCTGTCATCGTTCGGTTTCGTTATTCACGCCAATGGGCACACAAAGCAGCTTCTTTCCACCACTCATCTGCTATGGAGGCATATCAGTATTCGATCGACCTTCTCCCTCGCCTAGCCTCTCTGGATCTACATATCCGCCAACGCCAGGAGGCCCTGTCTCGAGCTCGAGGATTGGCTTGTGATGCCTGCAGATATGCTATTCAAGAAGGCCAGTTTGACAAGGCTGTCGAATTTCTGTCTGCAGGGAGAACTGTATTTTGGACTCAAGCTCTCCAATTGCGGACACCTTTGGATGAACTCCAGTCTGTTGCACCAGATCTTGCACTTAAACTTCGGACCATTTCAAATGCACTCGAAGCCACATCAGCACATGATGACTCCCAGTCTATGCAGGATAGCTTACAGCATATCAGGGATCTTGAGCAGGAGGCGACACGTCGTCGTATCCTGAACAAAGATTGGAATGATACCCTCGAAGCGGTGAGAAAGCTGAAAGGCTTTGATGGTTTGTTGCTGCCAAAGTCTATTTCCAAATTACGAAAAGCCTCCTCCAATGGTCCCGTAGTCTTGCTCAATGCTGCCACTTCTGGATGTGATGCCTTGGTAGTCACACAGGAGGAGGTAAAACATATTCCGCTACCGGATCTTGCAATCGAAACGACTCAATGCCTTGGTGATATCTTACGGATCGCATTATCGTCGCATGGGGCTCGTTCGGATCCCTTGCAAGCACTCCTCCAACCAATACGTACCAACCCTCGACTTAAAGCAGTGCGAATGCCGACGGAAGGCCATACTCCTAAAGATTTATTTGAATGGGTCTTGGGAATGCTATGGTTCACTGTCACCCGTCCTGTTATTGATGCACTGGAACTGAAGGTTGTATATTTTATACCTTTTTGCATATTCTTATGCTCATACTCAGTCTAAATTCCAGAAACCGGATGATAAAGGCCCTCTTCCCCGTATCTGGTGGTGTCCTACAGGCCCATTTGCCTTTCTTCCAATCCACGCAGCTGGTGTATACGAAGGCAACAATCCTGAATCCTTATCCGATTATGCGATATCATCATATACCCCTACTTTGGACGCGCTCCTCGCATCGTCAGCGCCCAAAGTCCACGAGCCCAAGATATTGGCGGTGGCTCAGCCTGAGATGCCAGGTGATCATCGTCTCGACTTACCCTTCACTCTCAAAGAACTTGACATGATTGAACGACATGTACCGACGACGTGGCTAACAAAACTAGGAACCAAAGAAGAGCCCACATCAGTTGGAAGGGTCCTCTCCCTCCTTCCTGACGCCTCATTCGTCCACTTTGCATGTCATGGATCACAGGATCTTGTAAACCCGCTTGAAAGTGCTCTGCTTTTAGGTGATGGAGATCTGAAGGTTTCGAAGATCATGAAAACCCCTATCCAAAATGGATCCTTAGCGTTTCTTAGCGCATGCGAAACGGCTATGGGAGATGAAAAGGTCCCAGATGAAGCCATACATCTTGCGGGCACGATGTTATTTGCTGGTTTCCGCGGAGTGGTGGGGACAATGTGGTCAGTTTGATTTATTATCATCATCAGGGATCTGACCTGATTTTCCCGCCCTCACAGGACTATGCACGATGAGGATGGTCCCGAAGTCGTAGATGTCTTCTATAATCATATCTTCGGAACTAGCCCCGAATCGCATCCTGACTCCACTAAGGCTGCTGAGGCGCTACATCTTGTGGTAAAAAAATTGCAGACAGAGAAGAAGGCCTCGTTTCAGCGTTGGATTCCGTTTATTCACTTCGGACTCTGAAACTAACTACCTGATGAACTTTGTTTAACCTTGTGGGTTTCTAACCATTATGTAACGAGTTTGATTTGGTTAATGGGGTCATCTATTCGATTATAGGCAGTACTAGCAGTTACCTGTACTAGGCTATGGCAGTAACTACATCCATTTAGACAGATGAATGAAGTCACATTGTTATTTTGAAACTTGTTAGCACAATTAGTGTTGATCAAATATCTCCTACTTGCTCTCCTACTCTGGCTCCTACTTCTTGCCCCGCAAGCAATTCTGCCCGGATTCCGATAAAAATGGAAAGGGGTCTGATTTTATACCCCTACAACGTCTGTGCATATTTTCCTGCTCAGTTTATTGATTATTTCCCGAGAAGGAAGAAAGAGTAGGAGAAATTTCGTTCAATTTTGAACGGCCTAGCCAGCATTTTGCCTGAGTAGGAAAACTTCATCGTATATCTTATACATAATCCCAGCAATGTTAAATGTAGGAAATGAGCCATGTTTTACCTATTTCATACTTGCGTTATGATAAGGACCGCGGTGCTACGGCAGTGAGCTGGTGGTGGTCAAGGGTAGCGTCGTTCGGCCAAAGGGGGTTTGTTATTGGGTGGAAACCACTTGATAACGTGGGGCGTAGGTGGAACGTGGAATGGGGTGTATGTTCCTTGGGATGTTAGCAAAAAATGGGTCAAAAGAACGAAATATAACCGTTTTTTTGTCGGATTTTCCGGGAAAATATCGCGCTCCTAGGGATGATCCTTAGGCGGGAACGGTCCGTAGCCTTCTTCTTCGAGTTTACACAGCGACTTGCCCTCCTATGGCCTCAAGTACACATGGTTTATCGAGAGAATCCTTCCAAGGGGATGGTTTCGAAGATGACTGCGACGTCAACGGAGTTGTGTGGTATTCCTGGAGGGGTAATTCGCCAGGGTACGACTTCAGTCGTGTCGACGATTTGCCAATTTTCCTCGAGTCCGTTCCGACTGCTACAGAAGGATGAGTTCGCGCAGGAAGGTGCACTGGGCTCGAGTGTCGTAAATGTGTGTGTGTGAGCCTCTTTGGAGAAGGCTCCTAGGGTGGGAGTTATAATGCCTCTGAGAAGCAAGAGAGAATGTGTGTGTGTGTGAGGGAACTCCAATTGAAGGGGCGCAGAACGCTTTGTTACAAGTGGGAGGGAATCTGACCCCCAGAGGTTCGCTACCTAAACTAGGCTACTGGTACCCTCTTTATACCATTTTGGAGCTCCCTGGTCGTCCATGACTCGTAAGGTCCGGCCGACTCGTCTCCCGCGTCCGAAATTGACAAGGCGAGAGAGAATTTTCCGGGAAAATATGCCTCATTTATTCCGTTTTGAGCGCACCGTGTGGAGAAAACCGAGTCTGAAGGAGTCAGTAGACGGTCCCGGTCGGTTCCTGAGTCACTGCGGGTCCCCACACCGGTCCTGAGTACAGATTCGGGGGTCCACATGGTCATGCAACCATGTTTTCCGGGAAAATGACCTGGTTCCGCTGTTTTTGGCCTTGCTTCCATGTTTCAGAGAACGCAGTGCTCCCCGATGTGCTCGTGGTCGATAGATGCCGTAGACGAGGCAGCTCTTTCTGCCAAGTCGCAGTATTTTTCTGGGAAATTTGGGTCTCGTGGGTGGTCTGAGCAATGGGTTCGGTTTAGGTTGGGTTTAGAAAGTGCTGGTAGGTTAGGTTATGGCCTATTGGGTCTCATGGGTGGTCTGAGCGACGGGTTCGGTTTAGGTTGGGTTTAGAAGGTGCTGGTAGGTTAGGTTATGGCAGAATTATTCCAGAAGATTTGTTGAATTCGGCCGTCATAGGTGAATTTTCCGGGAAAATCTGGACGATTCGTGTCTTCGTGAGCCTGGTTTCGCAGGTTTTATTGGCTTTTTAGAGTATGATGGTCTTGGGTCAATGAATGTGATTTATGGCGACGTTTTGGGTGCAACTTGAACCGATTTTCCGGGAAAATCCATCTGGTGTTGGAGCTTCATCGTTCCTGATGGAGTCGTTTGTAGCTCCTTTGTGACGAGAGGGCATGTGCAGGGCGCATACAGCCCTCACAGCGTATGCCTTCTCAGTGGTGAAATTATCTTTTGAAAATATGGAGTGGAAGTACAAAAAGGGACCAGAGTAGGAGCTAAATTTTGACAGAAGGAGCATTGAAGCTCCTTTTCCTAGGAAAGCAAGCAGGATGTGAGTAGGAGAGCAAGTAGGAGATATTTGAACGACACTAATATGGTGGCGGCTATCGTGACAAGTCTGAGACCCAATTTCAGAGATTTTTACTGGTGGTCCAAATATTTGCCTAAGGTCAAGTGAACGGTACGAGAAGCACGGGAGAAGGTAAAGAAGGGATCTGCCCAGTCAAAACTGTGAAAACATCAATTATATTTTTTGTCTGCCAGATTTGGGGCTTTTTGGCTTGGGCCGGACGGTCCCTTGCGAAAGGGGCACGGTGAAAGTGCCGCTGTGTGCCGCAGACTGCCGCAGCCCAAATTTAGATTGCCGCAGCCAGCGGCAATACTGCCGCAGTGTCACGCAATTATTGCTGCGTGCACTGCGGCAATCTTGCTGTTGTGCCTGCAGCAATATTCGCTGGGATAATTTAACATCGTAGGTGTCCCGAGCACTGGCCTAGCTCAATATATCGAGATACTCTTGAGTGGCGATCGCCACGGAAGTCGCCGCATGATGTTGAATATTCACTGAGTAGAATGTCAACACCGCGTTTCCGACCTCGACGACCATACAAATTGATGTACAGCATGACTACCAATTAGCACGAGAAGGATAAGCTGCGTCCTCGAGAACAAAGTGGGGCGCACCGCTGTTGAAGACTTACTGTCCAATCCTTCCGCATTAGCCACAATTGGTTTTCATTCCGTGATTCTGCGGTAATTTTCCAGGCGGCACTCCGGAGAGGGTATAAAAGGAGTCAGAACTCAGAACTCATTCATTGCTCATAAAATGGGTTGCCGTGGCCCGTCCCTCAAACCGATACATCCACCATGGCTGCGAAGAGTTACTTGGATCACCTTCACCATAAGGCCGCACACACTAATAGTTACTTGGAATGTGCTAGGAGCCCCGGGTATCATTTTACGGTTTCATAGCATACACATCCAACTGACGCCGTTCTGATGACATCAAGGATGCGAAATATTCACAGGCAATCTTAATTACCGCCTCCGATCTGAAATTAAACACAGTTTAGAAGTTGCCCTCACCTCCGCATTGGCCGGGAATTTTAGACCCAATGAGGCCAGTGGGGAGTTATATGCTAAATACACAAAATTTGGGTCAGACTGATTCTGTTATCTGTGCCGCGCTCTCGAGTATTTCCTGACAGAGGATTATTTTTTAGTTAATATGGTTGGAAGGCAGGATGGATCAGTTTGACCCACACAAGGGCATGCCTTCAATCTTGATCTCCCTCCTCCTCAAAGATGATCTGTATGTGCGGGTGGTGTAGTAGACCAATAGAAGTGATGTCCAGGTAGGGTAGCAGACTGACAAAGGCAACGCCCGGGGGGGGCAGTGGACTGACAAAGGCGGCGTGCAGGGGGGGCTGTAGCGCGACAAAGGGGACATGCGGGCCCGACAAAGGTGAGGCGCACAAAGCGCGACAGGGTCCAGGCATGTGTTTCCAAACGGGGCATGGGATGGGCGGGAGGCAGGCAGCTACATAGCACCGGCAGTGGGCAGGGCGAATGAGTACGCGGCAGTCAACTCGGCTCTGGCGTGTCACGAGGGCGCGACTTGCCGTCGGCTTTGTCATGCCGTAGCTTGATTGCATCTGCGGCTGATTTGTGGCTCGCCACTGCAAACCGTTCAGGCATGCCTCGTAATTCCTGGCTGTGCGTCGAAAATTCAAGATAAGTACTTTGAAACAATACTATATATTGGTAAAATCTGAGTTAATTATCTGTTGTACCTACTTAAGTGCAAAGCAGACTATAACAAAGGCAGCGTGATTCCGTCACGACAACATGTGAATGGCATTCGATCCACGGATGTCAAAGAGACATGCGTGGGTCTTTGCCCCCAGTGTAAGCGAGGTAAGCGGTTCAAGCGACGAGAATTTGTCACAATTGTGAGCTGATTCGGACCGAAATTTACGAATTGCCAAAATGTACCAAACCTCCCGCTGATTGTATGGGATGAAGTCAGGAAACCAAACTAAGTATCCATACCAGGTCGGGCTTGAGCAAGACTGACCCAGAACCACTCGACAACATCCTTAAGGCTTATTTACACTGTTAGTCACTGATCAGCCACTATCGAAAGGCTAGCACAAGACTATATGGTGAGAGATAAGTACGAGAGGGTAGGGTCGATGTTTGTGGATCCCATCACCAAAAGGTGGGAATCCTGCCATGACCTGATGTGAATCACCTGGCCCGATGAGGCATATCAGGGCATACGAGGCTTTCACGAGGCATTCGGAGGCATGCAAGGGCTTATGAGCCGTATATTAGGCTGTTCAATAGATCCAGAGGCTGTCTCAGGTATATATTGGTATATGAGGTGGTGTCAGGCATTATCATCATCCAGAGGGATAAGGCCAAATTATTTTTGACAGTACACTTACAGCGGGGTACATCCTTCCTCAACCTCGTCCTCAAGATCTCTCCGTCTCCATCTTCTGGGCCCGAATCATCCGAGGTGTCGTCGGAACCCTTGTCGGCATTATCTTCCTCATCAGATTCCGAGTTGCACACGACGGGTGAACACGCACCCTCCGAACTGTCGGAATTTTGAGACATCGACGACTGGTCTCGCATATATCATAGTCGAAGAATAGCAAACCAAACGTGCTACGGCTTGTGGGTGGCATAGTATAGCATAGTACGTTTGGCATATGCCGCACATGGCCCGTGCGCAATCAAACAAACAACTGCCAATGTTGATATCGATCACGCGTTGTCTCTTCCTTCCCCCACTCCTCTTCACGCCAACTTCACGCAGCGATGTCCTCGACAACCGGCGCTGGCTCAGTGCTCACCCTTGGGAAACTCTTTCCTGCCTACCACTTACACTTTCCTTCTTTGCTGCTCAGTGACCCCGTGGCCTAATGGCTCCTCAAAACACCCGCTCGCCGTGTGCATCGTCACGCCCGTCAAAGTCCGCTGCTATGTAGATGAGTACCTACATCGTCGCTCTTACCTACCCCTATTGTGGCTACCCATTGTCCATCATCGGCGTGCGGTCGTCCTCACTGCACTTATATCAAGTCCCTCAAGTCCGCCTCAAGACTGTGCTCGCTTTTACGACTACGTTCAGGCGTTCAAGATTCCCCCAAGACCTTCGTCAAGTTTTCTACTGTCAGTCCTCGGCCTCGGATCACTCCTCGCAACTTCCATTCTTTCCCTCTGATCCTTCCTCGCCTCCTGGCACGCGGCCTGGGGTTCATAATGTTGTCGCGGCCTATATTCTGTGTACTTTTTTAGCAATACTATATATATTTTATTTCTTCGTCAACTGGATTGAGCGACTTGAAATGGCCTTAAAAGGCCTTATATGGTGTATTCCCTGGGTGGATTCAAAGCAGCCTCTATAGGTGCACCAGGCAGGTCCAGCCTTGCATAGAAGGGAGATGTTATATGAGCCCAATTGTGTTTTTAATTAGCCTGTTAAGCCTTTTGCGCCTTTTGACCCTTATAAGGCCTGACATGGCCTTACAAGTTTCATCCGGTTTTGGTGATGCCCGGTCTCTTATTTCCACCCAGAGCAGTGGATAAACAAGGCCTTTGTGCATGGTGCCCAAATGGTGCCAACATCTTTTAGCTGACACCGGCCCTAATTCGTATGTGCCGTGAGTCCGACCTAGTCCGATGAGGTCCGACGGCCATCACCTCTTGCCTGACGGCGAAGCAACGGTTGCTAGGCACGTGCGCGGAAAATGTGGTTCGTTTTGATCTTGCCATAACAGTCGCATACACCTCTCTCTTCTCTACCTCCATGTCCTCTCTCTTCTCGACCATCGTTGCAGCCTTCAGATGTCCGCTGCGTGCGTCCCTCTGCCCTTTATAGCGTTGCCGATGTCCGGTCAGGTCCGGTTTTTTGCCAAAAAATCTGAACCCCAAACCGAACCTGGGGTCCGGTTCTCCCAAATCCCTCGAACCTCGGACCGGACATGGGTTCAGTTCATTTGGGGTTCAGAACAGGTTCGAACCTGAAAGAAATTCTCATGCACTAAATGTGAACTTTACGACATATTCGTCCACTGTAGGGCACAAGAATGAGTTTTATGACAGTCAAATAACTGTGTGGGGCTCAGCAATGTGCAGGTACCTCCAAAGGAATAAACTATGTTTTTTCTTTTTGCAGATCAATCAGAACAGCCAAACATGGAGCAAACAGGATCTCGGGGAGCCCAACTTTGGTACCCTGGGTTCAAACTAAAGCAAGATATATCGTGTTCATTGGCTTAAGCCTGGTCTTTGGAACCCTTCCTCGACTGCGCTGCGCAGTCAGAACCATTTTTTTTTTTCATGACAGCCGGCCCGGCGCTATGTTCCAGGTAATACCCATCCAACCTCCATTCTTGCACCCGCAGATTCCCTGTCATTTACTGTGTCGCAGGCTGATGCGCTCCATTGGAGAGACATGTACATAACTTCCTGCAGCCACGTAGATATTTTGCGCAGGGTCGGGTTCGAACCACTGCACAAAATACAGTATTAATTACGTAATGCTGAAGACCATTAGCAAAACGGTGAGAAAACATCACAAATTACTGACCGTGGGAACAAAAAGGTGAAGGAAAATTAGGCACAGCCACTATTTTCAATACGAACGGATAAATGTTACACTGTTTTTTTGCTCCCCAGAATCTGCTCTCAACTTTTGCTAAAAGAACGATCTCTTATTACATAAGTTCTCGTAATTGATCACAACATCTTGATCTTTGGACCCTTTTTTATTTATTTATTTATTTTTTTGGAGCGTTTGGGATAATGACATTCAGTCTGCAGAAGCATTCCAAAAGTCATCCGCTGGGTCTACCAGAAAATTCCAGTTAATGCCGGGGAAGTTGTCCAGGGAGGAAATGCCATTACGCACAATTACCATAGTGTGGGACTCCAGCCTCCGTAAATTCATCCTATCCCATTTTTTGAATTATTCAATGATAATGGCTGTATACCCACTAAAACCCCCACTGTGTATGTCCAGTCATCCGGCAGCGAATCTTCATACATTAGTAGACCACTCCATGTTCTTAGGACAAGATCCTTATTCAGCGCAAGATTATCGAACTTCAGTTTATTGGTGAGGATTCGATCTCGTCCTAGTGCAGAATTGACAGATTTCAGCCATTTATTGTGCACCTCAACATCTGTTATCTTTCGGTCTGGATTCTTTAAAACTTTGTCATTGTGAACATTCCAGATTGTATGCCATGCAGTTGATACCAAGATGGCAAATAATCTTCCCATCTCAGGGATAATTTTGCCTTTCGAGCCTTTGAACTTAACAAGATTACAACCCAATATAAGCCCCCAGCTGAGGGGAGGCCACATAGGATATTTCATATGCCAGAGTTTCTGGGTTAATTTCCAAATCAATTTTGCGCCGGAGGCCTCACGATCTTTGGACCCTTTATCTCGCCACTCCCCATTCCATCTTGGTGACATGCAACTCGGAGAAGTATGATGTACCAACATTCAAATATGTCCCAGAATACTATAAAGACATAGCACACATACCCCGCTATTATGGACACGGGATCATGGGTATTGAAAAATGACACAAAGTTTAACGCGAACTCAAATAGATGTGTCAACAACTGACAAAGAGTTCAAATTACCGTCATGCATCAAATGCTCAACTTTCACCGCCGCTCCATGGTTTATGACAGTATTTATCACTGAATAATAAGTGCGTGTTGGATCTTACTGTCTGGATAGTGGAATGTACACCAAACTGTACAACCTGAACCATGCTCGTGCAACAATTTGTACTCTGTACAGCAAACACGTGCTGTCAAAACCGTGGTATGTGGTGCCGAAAGGTGCTCGTTAACCACTGGCGTAGTTTATATCCCATCACTCTAGTACATTTACGTTCACTTCAGATGTGTGCCGTGGTTTATTTCTTTACCTGCCAAACTCAACCAGCCGTTGCCGGAAATCTGCTGAGAGCCGGATCATTCTGCCGTATTCATTCACTCGGCTGCTGATTGTTGGTACACTTATTGCCTCTCAGTCTCTGCAAGGCTGTTTCTGCATGAGACCAAAATATCTGTATGCATAGGACACTGTGGTCACAATATTACTGTCCATGTCTTCTCAAAACATGATTTTATCAAACCTCATTATTGCCTTGTAATGGCTACGCCACATAGGACCATTTCAAGGCAATTTTTAGCTTACATGTGGTTAACTCATACCGAGAAATACTCACCATCATTCACATGGCTTTCAGCTAGTCTGGCGGCTCTGGCCCCTTGCCATCCCAAATTTGCGATTTTCTTTGATCGGTTGATACCCGTGAGAATGTTGGCCGATCTCGGCCACCCTCGGCAAACAAGATGTCGGAGCACAAAGCGCGAAAGTACGGTGTTCGAGCACCGCTCCACGAACCACATAATATTCAGTGAAAAAAGCTTTTATAATGGTTGCACCCTTGTTCACAGCAACTGGATTATGCCTCTAGAGTCTGCCACCTACTCCTCAATCTCAGCCATCCGGTTTACTTTCTGGATCTCAATGACACTTATGCTTGCGCCGCTCTCGACAATTCTGTTGAACTCACAGGCAAAGGTAAGAATTCATGGTCCACAATTATCCGTGTTGCCACGAGACTGCCATTCCACTGCCCAGCGCTCAGTCCAACTGGTGTTACTTCTATCAGTGACATTGAGGATTATGCTAAAGTGGTGCTGGAATGGCTACAAGGTGAAATTGACTCATCCAATAAGCTCTATTTGTTACACAGCCGTCGTAAACTCTCATAGGACAAGACAGCGGCCCAAGTTACTTCCTGTATTCGGCACTACCTGATATTGGTGAGGACAGAGACATAAATAACGCGAGGCCATAACCTCCGTTGTTCTCTCAACTCATTGTCGGCCGTGGAAATCTTGCGCTACTTCAATATGCTCACCAACCTGTATCCCGATCGGATCGGTCATGTAGATTCTGCAGAAATAAAGTCGAGACGCCCGAGCACGCTTTGATCACCTGCCAGTCCTCGGACGCAGTGGTTGAGTTAGAAGTGATCTTGCTTGCAAAAATCTTATCTGATCTGCCAGATTTACAACGCCGAATGGCAGAACTCTCAAATACCGAGTTCCTAAAAGCCATTATTTCCGCAAGGTCAACGATTGCCCTGGTTGCGATGCTTGCATTTGATGTCCTGGAAATATTCTACGCCGTTCTCGTGTTTCGGTTAGATGCTTGAGAGGCTAACCTGTTGATTTGATGAATTTTTCGCTTTTTTATGTTCGTCTAGTTCTACCGCGGCGAGTCTGACTGCGACCGTGAGCTCGGCTAGGGGGGCATATAAGAGCCCAGGGAAGATGGTGTAGCTACTTAATGCGTGTACACCGGGATAATTCCTGGAACCGGCGTTCATGAGTTGGACCGGCCGTGTAATTCTACCTACCTACCTACCTACCGTGGGAACGGGCAAGGGCAAGAAGTGTACCCTTCGGTAATACTCGTGGCGGGATTTTGTGAGGCATGCGTTGCGATTATTTCTCGGCATTTGGTCCCTAAGAAAGAATAACACGCAACGCGCGATAACGCAACAGAATGAGGTGCTCCAAGACACAAGCCAACATGCTCAACGTGATCATCTGGAAGACTGGATTCAGACGCAGAGAGTAGGAAACTGAAAGTGGCGAATGCCATAAATTTCTGGGTGTCATACGCCGACGTTAAAGCAGAGCATTCACAACTGTCGGACCAACCGGCGTGCTGGGAAAGACAGACAGACACGCAAGAGCCGGAGAGGAGGTGAGAGAGAAGAGAGTAGCACATAGATACCATGGGTGAAGACATATCATATTCAAGATGGTGTACCTTCAAGAGCCTTTCCAATTCGGGTTTACCAGCTGGAAATAGGTTTTGTGATGGGTTCGGGGAAGGCAGATACGCCGCAAGAAATCTTTGCCCATCAATGAGACGAGGAGACTTGTACCACGAAGGAGTTGATCCACTTCCAACTTTACGCGAACGGGGCTGCAGAGGCGTGATCTTAATGAGCTCAGAAGGAACGCGAGAAGAGGAAGAATATATATTGGATCCGAGAGACGATACATTCAACGGAGATGGATAAGAACTAGAAAGGGACTTTGAGGTATTGGGTGCGTCAGACTTGAATCGGATAGCTTCAAAGGGAACATGTATGGGATGATTGATGACGGTAGGGGTAAAATGCAATCGCGAAGCCCCATTGGTTTCCACGAAAGTGGGAATGCGGGCTAGTCCAAGAGAACATTGTTTGAATCAAAGTTTTAACGATTATGATTTTTGTTTGTTTTTAATATAAGACAACGGCGAGAAGGGGGGTTGCGGGGATGGCATGGTGAGAGTAATCAGACTCTAAAAGATTGTACAACTCAAAGGGTGGATAGGATCGCGGATAAACAGCACGGCGTCGAACGACGCATCGAGCCGAAGCCCAGAGGAGAGGGGGGGGGGTATATTATACTCTAAGAGCGTAACGTACTGTACGGATGTGTAGGGAGGAAACGCGTCGACGACCGTGACACAGTACCCCCGGTCGAAGGCGACGCGACGAGGTAGCTGGTGACCGTGACCGTCGCCAATTTGGGCAACCAAAATGCAAATTTCTCACCTATTTTTTGTGAATTCGAGGATCTTAGAGCAATTCTTGCAAGTTCTTTCGTCAATTGTCTCTGTTTTAAAGGAAATGTGAGATTCCCCCACTTTATTTAGAATTTTTTTAAACGTGTCACGGTATTTCATTGGCGACGGAGGTCATCGTGACCGTGACCCGCCAGCGACGTCGGCGACGCGACGGGCACGCCATGACCGTGACCGTCGCCTCCCTACACATCCGTACAGTAAGAAGGAAACCCAATCTTATCCGAGAATAATAGAGTGGGCACGTCTTGAGCAACTTCACATATCAGTGTCATTGAGTGAACACCGTATTGCCCAGCATCCACAGAAACAAGGAAGGCCCAACTGGCCACAGGAGGGACACATAGAGATGCCGCGAAGACTGAGGAATGGGCCAGACCAGAGCAAGACCAAGAGGGTGCGAGAATTCCGTTCACGTAGACAGACATGGTGAGATGTTGCGCTGTAGACGAAGGAAGAGCTTTGGTTTGGAGATGGAGCTGCGGTCACTCATGCCGAGGGGCCAGTCACACAGGTGACAGGACGACGTTGAGGGGGACAGCTCATCAAGGGATGATGGTTATATAATCAAAAATTCTCCAAAAGGAAATTCCGCACATATAAGGAAATCGTATGACATGGATTAGGCCTCTTCGAGGCGGGTGCTGAACCTTTAGGAATTATTTCACATTCCCGTACAAATTTAAGCAAACATGACTGACCTATTTGACCATTCAACACTGCCCAAAATTTTGAAATGATCCCCGAACTGATCTTTGAACTTGTGTTCTCTGCATATTTGCACATGCTAGTTTCATCAAGAGTTTTGTGCTAGTTTTGTTGTCGGTAACCCAAATCCCAGTTGGATAACTATTTAATTAGGGATGCACACTGTCCCGCAAATGGCAATGGCTGTCAATCCTAAAACTGAGATGGGGGCGGCCTGTTAATAAAACAGCTGTCTAATTAGCCTTTGTTAAGGTAGGATGGTGCGGGATGGCAAAAAAGACGGGGACATACGCAAAAGTGTGCAGTTGAATGGGCTGCTTTGTCCACAGTTTTGCTGTCATTCTATATGTGCACATGGCCTAAGGGTTGCTCAGATTATCTTTCAACTCAGTTCATGTTTTCCAACAGGTTTCTTGTCACATCAACATGAAGTTGGATATTGTAGATGGCTCACGTGAATTCAACATGGGATACTGGCCCAAATCTCGCAAATTTAACCTGTAAAGATTTTCAGGCCCTGAAATTCAGTGGGTAAAATATTCTCACTCAAATAATAAAGCACCGATGATACCGAAAAGACTTGCTCCCGTGCAAGGTTGATGGATCAGCCGTAACGATCCCATAAAAATACAAGCAGAAACCTCCCACCGGGGCAGGATGCTACTCATTGACAGCACCCTGTCACACCTGTATATATAGCGATGGTGTGCATCCCTATATTCAATGCCATAGCACGGCATCGGAATAAGTGAGTCGCTTCGGCTTCTGATAGGATGTCACGAGAATCATGTCGAATCTGTAACTGTTCGCATCCTCAAGAAGTTGCTACCAGTGCGTAGGATGTCAGGGAAAGCCGTCCAAGTTTCATAGGGTACTTGAATCTATGTTGACTTTCGTCCCTCAGAACTGCAGGCTAGTAATAATTAAGCTTATTTGTGAATTAATATATAGTGGTATATCTGGGAGCTGTGAGCTCTGGATTTTTCTCCAGGAAACATTCAAGAAGGTCCTTGAGCCCTGACTTCAGTCAATACTTAGTCTCTTATAAAGAAATGTTACAACAGAGCTTACTCATATCTCATATGTTGTAGTCAATGCTGGCTTATGAATTTCCCATGCTTTTTTATCCTGACCGGGTAACTGTGCAACTTAGAAGTAAATTTGGTGCAAGGCTCCAATTGGCCTAACTCTGATGCACTTCATGGCCCAAATGGTTGTGATTGGTAACTGGAGCTGCTACATGTGTAGTATAAATGTCGGTGTTTAAAAACTACCAGTGCTGTGATGAACTAACTACTGGTAATAAAGGCCCTGTAGTTTTTTAAGGTTATGAGGCACCAAAATGAAAGTCGAGGAGGAGGAGGAGCGAGCGACGACGACGACGACCTGGACGATGTACTGGAGAGAATGCTTGAGGCGGGGACCCACTACGTTTGGGCGCAACGTTTCGTCGTAAGACTCATCAGGTGGCTGTGTTCCCAAATATACCACGCCGATTGTTTGCTCACACCTTTAGCACCAAACATTAAGTGCGGAATCCAACCAGGGGACTCGACGCGACCGTAGTTTATGCATCTTTAGTGCAAGACAACCCAGTGCCAGTAGGGAGTTACGGAATTCAACTCAAATTGAGGAACTCAACGCATTTACCTCCACTACAGCTTCGTTCTCCTCAAGGTTCTAATTATTGCAAAGCCAGTACTGCAGTGCATTAAATTTAGCGAACACGGGAGGTACCATGCAAGAATGAACGCCCCAGTTTTCAGCCGCACAACCCGAGACCTGATCAGAGGTTCAAAATTGGGAGTGGTAAGCCGATATGGGTGCCCTGCTGTCAGAGGACTACTCCGTAGAGTGCTTCACGGTGGTCCGAAGACACGTCGAGCCAAGTTATTAATACATTAACGGTATTAAACGAAGGAGGAAACAAATTTAAAATCCCCGTAATTTTTTTCGAAATCCGAAAGCATGCCGGGCCCCCGTCTGGGACCCGTAGGGTCCCGGGCCCGGCGTGCTGAGGATTGAGAAAAAAGAGATCTAAACTGCTCAACGCAAATTGTACGTAGTAAGCTTCGAAATATAACCCTTGTTCTCTTCAAGCGGTCACCTAGTGACCCTGGTTTATAGTCTAACACAGAGTAACATATGAGTGGCCAGCCTCAGTATGATGTCTATATTACACCCAGGTATGCCCGAAGGGACGCGAGTCGTGCAGTCACATCATGGAATATAGGTGAGCTCGAGGGCTTTGGGTTTCGGGCACCATGCGAGTCTCTCAACTCGACAGGCTTGAACTAGTCGTTCGGCCTAACTCTGATGCACTTCATGGCCCAAATGGTTGTGATTGGTAACTGGAGCTGCTACATGTGTAGTATAAATGTCGGTGTTTAAAAACTACCAGTGCTGTGATGAACTAACTACTGGTAATAAAGGCCCTGTAGTTTTTTAAGGTTATGAGGCACCAAAATGAAAGTCAACCCACCCTCGGATAAATTTCAGAGCCCGGGCCCCAATGGATGCCTACCAATATTTGGGTGGGATCCAAGATGCTTTTGCCGCTGGCAGAGTTGTGTGTCGCGTTGAGTTTGAATCAAGTACAAGGAACATGCGAACGTTAAGCAGAAATGACTAAGTAACGGATAGTAGCCCGATCATAAAGCAAGAATGACTAATGACCAAAATTGAACTTGGAGAATTTCTGGGTCTTCTGTGAATGAAACGGATAGGCACACCAGGATTCAAGCTAGTAAGAAGTTGAAAGACATACCCTTGCATTTCGATTGATGTCCAGGGCCTGTCCCATTTTGTTACAATTTTATTTTGCTTTGACTAATGTTGCATGACTAAATCTTTGTTTGTACATGTAGCAAAATTGCCCGAAACCCAAGTTCCCCTGGGTAGCCAAACCTAAAGGTTCAGCAATGGAACGCATATGAGTTCATTTTTCGAGGCTCTGGTGTCATATGTGGAACAAAAAAAAATTATTCAAAAATTATTCAAAAAGTCCTTACGTCGGTTGGGGGGGGGGGAGCGAAGCCAGGCCCAGTACGTGTGTGCCGTCTAGTTGGTAAGCCCGTTGACTACATTTTTGCGGGTCGCGTGATCTCTTTTCCTTCGCGTACGTTCGAACCCCGTAGTTCGAACCCCGTAGAGATGCTGTCTGCTTTTTCATTGTCACACTCTTGTTTCTTGCTCCTTCCCGTCTCATTGGACCTCACCATTTCGCATTTTCTTCCTCCATTTTTGTTTGGCCATTTATATACATTTTTCTTCCCCAATTTAACACTGTATTCCACCCACAGTATCTGAACATGTAAATTCTGTCTTGCACAATTCCTGAGATTGGTATTTCTGCAGACACCTTTCCCATTATTTATCTGAACCTAGACAAAGGATCCAAATTCATTCTCACAAATTCTCAGCTTTATGCATGATGTGGATCTGATTCTGTTGTGCTCAGAGGGGGGAAAATTTGAGCTCTTAATCGGACCGTACTAACATTGCCGCAGACTGCCGCAGGGCGGCTGTGTTGCCACCCACGAGTGCCGCACAAGATGAAGAAGCATCATAAGCTTACCACATTTCTTCGGAATGCTTTCAGGACATAAGAGTCTCTATAAAGAGCTTAGGTCCGAAACACTAATCAGAGTCGTGGAAGTGAACACTTGTGTGAATCAAATTTAATGACCAAGTCACCGCGCGATAAATTTGTATTTAAACGGCCTCTTTGCTCTATTTACAAGAACTCATGGCTCGGTGTACTCTTGGTTAATTGATTCCAAGCTCTGTGGAGGTAAATTGGCTCAGTCGCGATGAGTATGTGGCTGATGTACCGCTCGCGACTGTTTTCCAACGGTGCACTATTTTTTGATTAACTCAATTGAAAACCAGAATTAACGAGTTTGACACCTAGTGGGTGGCTCTGTGCATCTACCACAACAGGAGGAACGATTTTTCTCAAAGATGATATCTAGCGTGCTAACTATCCCAAAAAAAAATTGCCGCAGAAGTGCCGCAGGGTGGCTGTGCCATTGCCGCAGACAATAGTGCCGCTGCATCCCAGAAGCACCGTAGACAAGGGAAAATTCTGTAGGAGGCATGTATCATGAAACAGAACTCCAATGTGCATCGAAGCAAGAGTTCCAGTGCTTCAACGTGGATGGTAACAGAGATTGAAAAAAAAAATCAAGTTGAACGATGTTGCGGCGTCAAAGTAAAGAATTGATCGCACACACAAGATGAAGTCCGCAATGCCGTTCTCCATGCGGGACTGCCGGTGAAGTCGGCTGATCCGCCCCACCGCGCCCACTACACAATTCAATATTGCGGCGAATTCAGCACGACGGTGCGCAGCAAAGCGGCCGCCACTTTCACCTTGCGCTGAAGATCCACGGCGACGCGCGATACTGCCGTCCTCAGCTCTGCATCTCGATAACCAAGATCGATCGCGCGATGGGGGGAATCTGCATGTCTCGCTATCTGTGCGATCGCGCCGGGGACCTCATCGCAGGTGAGAATCTGTATTTTATTTTTGCATTCCCTATTCCCGCGGATCCAATTCTATTCCTGCAGCGAACTCCGACGGCATGCGCGAGCGTCGAGTGCTCGCTCACGGACCAGAAGATCATCGAACCATGGGTGTCATTAGAACGAGGAGAACGGATGTGGCGGGGACTGGAGTTCGGATACGGAGTTTTCGCGGTTTCTACGCTCGTTCGCCTCGTGCTCAAGCGCAGGGTCGGTGAGTTTTCCCATCCTTGTTTCTTTATGTGTCGCTGACTACTTGTTGTCTGCAACCTCCCTCATTTTCTCATGGCCAAACCCCGTCCTGTCCGAGCGCTCCGGCAGTGCTACGGCTTGTGCAAGTGAGTATTCGGCACCTCTTCTATATGCACAAATAGTTACGCCGCGGATTGTTAGCTTTGTCCCATATATCGTTACCCGTCGTCAACAACGCGCCGCTGTTTTTTTTTTCTTCGGCGAAGGAGAGCGATATTGGTAGTTATTTCTACTGGTACGTCTGTCTCCTCTTCCCCATCCCTTTTGTTATATTCATCTTGCCTCGCCCGTTATTATTCCTTTTTGGGTCACAGCAGAAATGTCTCTTTCACCCGTTGTCTCCCCCGTACACCCCTCGCGCTCTTAGAATTATCTATCCTCCTTCCACTTATTTCTCGCGATCAACGTCTCGTTCCTGGGCCAGCCGATTGGCTGGGGTCGATCCTCTTGATTTTTCTATGCATATTCCTCTCGTCATTCATTCTCTATTACTCGCACCTTGCTTTTCTCTTCTACCTGTATCTGCATTCTTATCCCTTTTCAAGTTTTTACCCACGGCGTTCTCCATAATTATCTTTTCCAGATCCGGTTTCTTGTATCCAGACACCCCGCAGCGCTCATGCGCTCTGCCACGCGCGAATCGGACGAAAATACGGCTACCTATCGGTCTCCTCGTGCCGCCAGCTGCTGCTCTACGTGGGATCATATACCGGTGCATATCTCCCTCCCTTTTCGCCATCTGCCCCTTCCCTTCTCTATCGCCGTCTCTGCACCTGCGGCGCGCCATGCTGGGCCACGACCCTACGCAGGCGCAACGGATGATATTCCCACGGGGCAGGACGAGGGTCTCCTCTGATTGTTGACATTTATCTCTTGCCGCTCATCATTTTCACAGGAACTATCGTTTTAAGGCCCGCAATGACCGCCATAGCCGCCGCAAAGCGAGTCCTTCCCCTTCCGCTTACGGCATCGCTCTAACCGAGCCTGAGTTGAACTTATTTGAGTTTTTCCACCCGTGTTGTGCACAACTTTTCTTTCATGGCGCCGGTTGACTCAGCCTTGGTCTGCGTTGTCAATGCGGGCATGCAGGATCCAGCAGCAGGATCCAGCAGCAATCCAGCGCCGCCCCTTTGCCATTCTGCAAGTGTATACTGACATAGTCGGTAAGCCAACAATGCGTTACATCTGCTGTCGCAGATGAACTCCAGATTTCAATCTATACTAACCGACTCTCTTTGTGCAGCGCGTCACCTCAAGAGGAATATAGGGAGATTTGTTCAAAGACACACGAAACCTCCCTCCAAGACGAAGCCAAACGCCGCCGCAGAATCAACATTTTTGGTTCGGTCTCACCGGACTGGAGCGAGGGCTGTAGCAGTAAGCAAAATACCTGTTAAATCAATTGGGCCAGTCTCAAAAGCCAAACACCCACCTTGATTGTCTCAACAATTTCGTATACCAAATAGGGTGCACTCCAAGAGCACATCGCTCAGGTACGAGTCCGATCCCACACGCTTATTGGCTTTCTCCCTTATGACTCTGTTGAATTATATCGCTACGTGCCCTCGCACTGGCTCTTGTTGCACTTGCTATCAGGCTCGATACCACAGTTATGATATTTATTAGTCTTAGTAACCCATTTCCAATCAGAGTCTTCTCATGGAATGAAATGGGTAAGGATGGGGAGAACGAGCGCTAGAGCGAGCATTCAGGGGCTTTTTTTTATCAATCAACTCTTTTTCGATTGAGTTAACTTGGGGTGTAGGGCCGCTGCGTCGCACGGCAAAAACTCGAACTTCTTTGTAAATCTAAGTCATGTTGTTATGTTGAAATCAACATCACCTGGAGCTTCCAGAGCTGTGCCGGTCCTTACTATCCTCAGGTTCTTTTTGGTTTTCAGTCACTTTTTCACATCATCACATACCGGGTTCAAAGTTCATGCTATTATCATCTTCTCAGAGTATTATTATTGCTAGACCCGAGCTAGTCGTTATTTTCACTATGATGACAGTCGGTCAATAGCACACTCCAATAACGACTGGAGCCGAATCACCGGTGACTAATAGACACAGACTTTGCCGAGAATGATTAAATGTCTTGACGAAAATTTCGATAGCATCCTGCAAAAGTATTTTGTATAGAGAATCTGAGTAGACAGTTTTGTAGTCCTTGAAATTATAAGACTTCACATGACTTCCAATCTGTTTTAGTAAAAGATCTCACTCTTATGTTGTGTGCAAGACAAAATAGGGGCTAAATCGTTCCTCTCACTTATCACGCTGCCATGACTCTCATGGGCTCCAGATACATTTCAGTATTAATTCTACGTGTATTATACACCGTTTGATGTCGATATTCTCATGGGAAGGCTTACTGGAATGCTTTGAAAGTGCACAAGAGCTGCTCAAAGCACACAGGACTATTCACAGTGAAACCACCACATACAGACATTTATCTCAGCCCAAAATCTCAGAGAGTACCAGTGACTACCTCTGATACTTATTTCTATCCAAATTCCCTCCGTTTGCGTTGATGAAATCTTTCTAAATTGACGTGGCTTGTAGATCACGTGGTTTCGTGGTCGGAAAGAAAACTGCGTCAATCGCTCGATTAAAATAAATCTAAGCACATACAAAGTCTTGGAATTTACATCTCTACAAAACTCTCTATTCAGATTTTCTATAAAAAATACTTTTACATAGACGAAGCGAAAATTTTGGCTAAGACATTTAATCAGTCTCGGCAATCTCCGTGTCTATGGGTGTGATTAACTACCAGTCCCTCCGGTGCAGTTGATCAAACGACTGTCTTTGATCTTTTGCACCTCTGGGACTGGTTCGAGTCTATATTATTGTAGGATTCACCTGGGATCCACACACCTAATTAAAGACAGTGCAGTTTTCTAGCTTCAGAATTGGGTCCGGGGCCCATGATGGACTTGAGCCGATCCAAAGTTGCACAGAGATCAAAGACAGTGGTTTGACCAGTGCGCAATAGGGACTGGAAGGCAATCATGCAACTTAGTACAGTCGGAATAGGGCTCGCCGTGCCGTTACGGCCACGGCCGTGAGATCGACGGGTTTTACACGGCACGGCCGTATGAACCACGACCCTTGGAATGAAGTTCAAAACCTTGGACGGGACGGCACGGTCCACAGCACCGCCGTAAATGGTACACAGATTGGCATGGCTGTAAGGGCAACCTCAAGGCCCGAGGATGCTCAAGAACCTGGTGAGGGGGATCCGAAGAGAAAAAACTCTGAGGATTCCCATGCCAGGCCGTGGGTATAACTACCAACTACACATGTCTACGGTGATCCGGCAGTTCGGGAGGGTCTGGAGGCACGTGACCAGAGGTTCCGGCAGAGGTCGCAGGCCTTGTCGCAGGCCGAGTGCCAGGGCGGATGTTGGAGATACAAGCTTGGCCATGCAGTTTGCTATCTTTCCACATGGCTCATTATCTGACCATGCGGTCCCTTATCCGTTGCTATGCCTCCGCAATATTCTATTTCATATTCAGGTTCATCTGACTCACTCCCATTTCAAATTCCTTATCTATTTGATATTCGCCTACATATAAAAGCTCGAGTACTTGTCGTCGATACCTCACTGGTTTGCCTTGCAATTACCTCTTGCTTGCAAACTCCCCTTCTGAGCAAATTCTACAGCGGAAAGGAGCATGGGAAGGGTACCGGATCGGTGCGGACCGGGGGTTCCCCTGACAACGGTGGGGAAAAAAATGTTAGGGCTCGTTACAACATTTGTAACTAATTCAGAATCTCTTGGAGGCCGGGCGGAGACACTGATTGACCAGCATCAAAGTCTCTGGTTTCGAACTCACACGTCTAAGTGACATTGTGTCGTGGCCGCCCAAAAAATGTTGTGTTCTGCCGCATCAGGAGAGCCAGGAAATGAGACGATGAGTTAGATATATATATATATATATAAGAGAGAGTCGATGCACCAGGAATAGTAGTAGCTGTTAGTTAGCTGCTTTTCCTCACAGGTTGATGTTGGAGGTCTGCCACCAATCCATAAAGTAATTTTCATACATACGGCCAAATGATCCCACCCGGTCTTTTCGAAATGCTAGAAGAGGGCTCCAAATACCTGCAACGAATTATCGAAGGGGAGAAGGATGGAACTCCGCCATCATTTTTGGTTTTTGCCGAAATCGTGGTAATTTGACTGAAATTGTGGATAATGTTACAGCAGAAACGCTACAACACTTACTGTGAAGAGGTGTCAAGTAGGCCCACAGGAACATTTCAAGCATTGCATTCAGTGTCCAGAAGTATCCCATTCTAATGGCAGAAAAAGAAATAGCTGTTGCACGGCCGTGATGGCCGTGTTACCACGGGCAGTGGAGGCAAAAGCCCGTGCCATGGCCGTGCCATTGTCTTTCAAATAAAATGCCCCACGGAACGAGCACGGCAGCCGTGCCACGGGTGCCATGAAGCCGTGGACACGGTCACGGCGAACAGCCTTAAGTCGGAAGTTGCCGAGATCTCACTCATTTTCCAAATCTCAATCAGAGTAGAGCAGAGCACTATAAACTACGATTACTGTGTGTCATCACGAGGACTGTACATTGTCCCCCAAGCCCAATTCTTCTCATCTGTGCCGTGGATTCCAATAGGCAAGTTTCGATGCGTCAGGGAGGAATTTAACGATTAATATGTCCCTTAGACACCCAAGCACTGTCTGTCGAAGAGAGGAAAAATCTGGGCCTGAGTGGCCGACTCTCCTCAAGTTGCACTGGTTCACTATATGTCGCGATGACCTTCCACTTCGCAACGACAGCCACAACCTCCAGTCTCGCAGCGGAATGGTCTTTCAAGTAGGTGCTTTCTGCTGTCGACATTAGACCAGACACAGCTCAGGGGAGGCCTTCTGCACATTGTCCACCTACACACGGACTCCTCCGCTCCTCTCAATGTCACCGTGGGGCCTCAGATCCACCAATTTCCAACGAGAGTCGAAAAGCAGTGCCAGCAGAAGGCCGATCTTCCAGCACAATGCGAACCGGGAGCGGCGCAAAGGCGTATAGGGAGATGCTGCCCCTTCAGCGTGACGGTGGGTGCCCAATCCACGTCGTGGTCGATCCCCAGCGCAGTCCGAGTCCACACGGCATCCGGATCAACGGTCGCGTCAGCATTGCTACAAGGTAGTAAGTAAAGGAATGGTACCATATGTTGAGTGATCGGCGAGGTCGAATGAATACGGAGAATAACTAAAAGGATTTTAGTAACATAATGTGTGAATCCAGACCGTGTTTCAACTCCAGGACGGGCGCGACAGGCGCAACGATCCGATCACGAGGAATTTGAGACCTTGCGTATAACACTGAAGAACTGGGACTTGTATGTGGTAAAGAGATGCTGTGGCATGGAATAGAGTTCCATAGATGCCGAGGCTCTACTAGTGTTGCCGGGGTCGGGTTCAGAACCGATTCCGAACCTGAACCGAACCCGGACCGAACCTGAATTGGGGTTCGGACAGCCATCAAGAACCGGACTGAACCTCAGGTCCAGTTCGGGGTTCGCATTTTTTGAAATTTCCCGAACCTGAACGAACCTGACCTGACCCGCTGGAAAATTAGGTGTGCGTTAGTGAGTTTACAAGATTATTCAACTATAAATTCGCTCAAACTTCAGTTTACAGTGACTTAGAATAGGCAGAAGCATTCCATCTCCCTCGGAACACTCAAAGTTATGTCTGTCCTCCGAGTTCAGAGGTCCAGTGAGGCCATTGTAAAATATAGTTTATTCATTTGGAGGTACCTGCACACTGCTGAGCCCCAAACAGTGATTTGACTGTCATAAATCTCATTCTTGTGCCCTACAGTGGATGAATATGTCGTAAAGTTCACATTTAGTGCGTGAGAATTTCTTTCAGGTTCGAACCTGTTCTGAACCCCAAATGAACCGAACCCGTGTCCGGTCCGAGGTTCAAGGGATTTGGGAGAACCGGACCCCAGGTTCGGTTCGGGGTTCAGATTTTTTGGCAAAAAACTGGACCTGACACATCGGCAACACTAGGCTCTACTTAGAGCCGCATAGAGCACCGGCATGTACCGACGACCTTGCCACTCCTTGGTGTTCTGAATGGCTCTATGTGGCTTTAACGCCCTAACGCCCTATCGTTCTGGTGTTCTACGGGGCCTCTATATTTAGGGTACCTTGCTGCCTCTCTAATACTCTATCAGACGCTATATGGTGCTGGTTAGCAGAGTTTTTTTTGCAGATGGAATATGGCCAAGCTGTGCACTCGGGCCGAGACCCGAAGTCGACGAGCGCAGCGAGTCGCAACTGGGATAATTCCTGGAAGCCGGTGTTCGTTATTCGGACCATGCCGTGTAATGCTACCTACCTACCTACCTACCTACCACATCGGCAACCCTGCCGGAAATCTGTGATGGGGGAAATGATATTACCGCATTTGTAAGATATCCTCCTATCGAGCTGCTGGCCTCTTTCAACAACTCCCATCAACGACGTAGAGGTCTAAAATGCTTCTCATATGCTCCGATGGACCCTAGGGCCCTTTTAAGCACCCCAATCCTATTACTGGCAGTATTTATAGCAAGCCCAAACCGGTGTCCACCAAACCTTTGGTTGGCTTAAGACCACCCAGAATATTCATTTGTACATACTGAAATACGTATTTCAACTATACAAACAATTTCTATACGCCAGAAATCCCAATTTCCACCTTATTGCAGGAATTCATGAGCTGAAACAGCTGTTCTCCACACCTAGACCATCCATGAAAAAAAGGTTCAATACAAGTTCTAGATATATCTCCCCCATATAGAGTAGGCTTGAATATGGGTAGAGGTCCCACAATTTTCACTGACCATCATTTGGGCCAGTGTCAGAGTTTGACTTTGGCTGTGCGTTGCCGATAGGGATCGGCACCGTACCGTATACGGCTACAGGCCGTACAACTACGGGCCGTAAGCCGTATCATTTTCAGGGCTTTACGGGACGGTTACGGTACGGCTTCAGCTGCCGTATAAAGCCGTATACGGCTGCCGATAACCCTGCCGGATTAGGGTAGGTGGGTTCAGATATTGTAGATTCAAGCATTTTAATCCTGCCTGAGGCTCTCTTGAACCCACACTTCAGCATCGGTGTGCTCAATCACGCGTGATAAAACAGCCGTACCGTAACCGTAACCGTACGAGGCATCCCAGAAGGCTATACGGGACGGTACGGGTTTGCTGTATAGCCGTATGCCGTATGCCGTATATACGGTTACGGTGCCGATCCCTAGTTGCCGATCACCACTACCGTAGAAAGTCCATTGATTTAGGCACGTGATGATTCGATCTGACTGAGAAAAATCTCGACCTTCGAATTTCTGACCTCAAGTGATGGAGATTTTGAATTGTAAGAGGGCTACACTATCTAAAAAATAATATCTAAGCCCATGTCAAGGCAATAGCCAAGAATCCAGACGACTAATCACCCCACCCATTCGTAGCATGCAAGACTGCAATAACTCGGTCTTTGATGGGCGACTTGGGCAAGGGGACTCGCCAGCAGTCCCGATACCTGACCCACGACACCCTCGAGTGCAAGACCTACGAACCAGGGACTTGAGAAATGATCCGTCACCTGAACCCCTCAGACTGTCCAAAAAGATGGTATGTAAGTAAATGTATTTGAAATATCAATCACTGTGTCCCAAAAAATCCAACTTGAAAGAGAAGATGTCCGAGTGCACGATACGGAATAAAATATGGGAAGTGTATGCCCAAGAAAGCCTCGGGGCTTGCCTTGAAATGCGTAATGAAGGATTTGAACAACACTGCATGCGAAAATTGTGGATCTTGATATTTTCGACCCAAGTCCAATAGACGCCGGTGAGGCGCCCACTGGAGATGAAATAAAACCTGTCAAATGAAACTGCAAAAATGCTGTAGTAATTAGCATGAAAATGATGGTATAATCAGCCTATCATCCTCGTCCTCGGCGCCGAAGGGAGGCAATAGGGAAATGAGGAAAGGCCGAAATTTGAGCTGCTATTGAAGTCGCCGTTCAACCAGGCATGGAATCGATTTCCACACCTCGGCCATCCAGCTCCACAACGAATATATATATATACACCCCTATCTAGTACCAAACAAGATTTGGTCACTGTGCAATCAGTACTGCAAAGCTCAAATTTGGGTGTGAGTGTCTTATGATTGTATTCTCTACTACTCAGAATTGTGAAAGGAAGAGCTCAATTTGCAACCTTTGTCAAAATTTGTCCAAGTTTCTTAAAGATCTCGGCATCTCCCGACTGTCTAAAACGCGTGATTATAAGTTATTCCAGTCACTATTTAGCCGTCCTGATGATTCACTGACTATCATCGACTCCAAAGTGTCTCGTATAACGACTGGTTCGAATCTAGGCCTATCGCAGATTTTTCATTATAGTTGTATTCAGAAATGCAACAACAGTTGAACTTCAACTTATCCCAATGGAAACTCGTGTTTTCTCCCCGCCTTCCCCTGCCTTCCCGCGCCTCCGAATTCGATGGGAGTGCAAACAATGTACTTTGAATGCACCGTAAATTACGGGAACATTCCTCTTTCCCCCCTATTATCTAATAACACTATATCTCAGTTCGATCCTGCGGATCAGAATTGCATTAGCCGACGACTCCGATCAACCATTGCTTCGAGTCCAGGCTTGAGCTCTCGATCCTCCCAGAATTTTGCTTGTATGTGAAGTATCTTCTTCATGAGCCATGTGTGTGTGTGCTCATAACTGACATAGACTACTGTGAAGCACCACAGATGTGACCCAAGATCTTCCGCAGGAAATGCTCTCGTCGTCAAAAACTTTGTTGCGAGCGAAGCGAGCAAATCTACCCTAACACGTGATGACGCAGAGGGCTGAGGTTTGGAGAAAACACGAACAAACTTCAAAGTGCGTGGCTGACAATCCTCGCCGGAAAGAAATGCCTCAAAGTCGTTCATTTCTGCACTTTTGAGCGTATGGACTGCACAATTTTGTTGTCCTCCTCAAGCTGCATACAGCCATACCACACACTTGAGGGATTTGACACGGAAAATATGTGTCCCAAAATGGTAATTTTCATGATGACTCATTGTGATTATGAAGTCGTATCCGAAAAGGGCTGTCTGCTGAGCGAGCTGTCCCCCGCGGCTCAGCGGATCCCTAGGTAAACTCCGGGCTACCGTGGTTCACGTGGGCTTCAGGCCAATGCCAGAGATGTGTCATTCCCCCCATTTCAAGGTTGGTAAATCTGCGCTCACGCGTGCACATCCGCAAGACAGTAAATTGGGAATGATATGTGGATAGCGTCGAAGTACCATTTTCCCTAACAACAACAGATGGCGTGGTTGTAAGCATAAGGAAGAAGAGAACTTGGAGAACAAGGAACAAATGGTAAATAGGAAGTCCGGCCATCATGTCCGGCGTGCCTGATGGGAGAATGTCCGAGGTTCATCCGACAGAGTTTGGCACATGGAGTCGTTGAGATCGGCATGGCCTTCAGTCAGCCGCCCCCTGGGCAACGCTTTGAGAAAGCTCTCACTGTCCTGCACTCTGGGGTGACACTCCTGGTGGTGACTCCGACTGGTGAGTAAATAGGAGGCTTGTTCCATTTCCTCCACAGCACCCTGTCGAGCCACAGAGTAGGTGCAACGGCGAAGATTGCATCAACTCAGCGTTGACGAAGTGAATTTACTCAGCAGGAAAGGATGGAACACATTTCGTATATTATCTTTGTCAGTACATGTATTATTACAATTGACATGTACTTGATGGCTCGGCCCAAAGTCAGGGAAGGCGGCGAGGTGGCATTAACTGATTGAAACTTTGACCTGCCGCCGGACCTGGTGCCGGATTTGATCCCGGCCCATCTCCATATCCTATTCATGGAAAGGGGGGAGGATTGGTCATGACACTCGGTGAATCACCTATCCCCAAGTCTGACGGGGAGTTGTAATATTTTCACGACGGAACACAAATGCAGAGCTACTGGGGAGTCTCCATCTCACTGGTGGGTGTGAAGGCAAATTATTTCCCGAAAAATATTTGCAGAGACCACGCTATTGCCCATCCCCGGTAGTGATGTCTACGGCTTGGCTTAAAGCTACAAAACCAAGAGGCCAAAGCCATGGCTTCATCAAGCCAAGACAAGTCAAACTTATTAGGGGCAGTGAGAGTAGACGATTCTGCCCAATTCTGAGACAATTCTGACAGTCGATTCTGACGGCGATTCTGATTTATTTAAGCGTGGGAGAATCGTCGAAAATCAGAATCACCTCAGAATCGTCGCAGAATTGCCGCAGAATCGATATAGATTCGCCTCCAGCGGAGATTCTACATCGATTCTGGCCGATTCTGATTTACATAAAATAATTCTGAGAATCGTCGTCAGAATCGACCTCAGAATCGGATTTTATTTTTTACTCTGACTGCCCCTATTCGACTTTAGCGTTGGCTTTGGATTGACCTCCGAGAAACCAAAAGCCAGAGCTTCGAGCCATGACATTGACTTCGTGATAAATATTTTAGCTTTCATGCAAGCATATCATATGGTTCGTGAGGAGACTCGCAATGCAGGAAAGCTCGCCCTTATTCAAACGGTTTCGACGGCAGCCTAACCGCGAGATTGAAGAAGTAGCCCTGGGGGAAAAAATACAGCTGTGCCGCGAGTCGCCAGCCACGGTCTGTAATAATGGAGTGGGATATTCAGTAGTTACAAAGGGTGGTGGCTGATTCCCGTACCTCGTGCCTCATGGATCCTACCCAAACCATATCGGTGGCACCTATTTCACCGGCCACTAGTCCCGTCTTTCAGAAACCACCGCAATAGAAGAAACCCATCCAGAAAAGACCCCGGCTTGGAGGCGTGAAAGAGAGGAAGTGTCCTTGCAAGGGAATGACATTGTCAGATAAATGCGCAAGATTGGCGCAATGTCAGGGGAACCCCCGGTCCGCGCCGATCCGGTACCGGAACCTCCGGTTCCGGCACCCTCCGAAACCCTTCCCGTGCTCCTTTCCACCCCTCTCTCGACCGTCGCCTTGACCCCACCTGGCACTTGGCCTGTGACAAGGCCCGCGACCTCTGCCGGAACCTCCGGTCCCGTACCTCCGGGCCCTCCGGAACCCCCGGATCACCGTAGGCACGTGCTCCTAGCTAGTTGGTAGTTATACCCACGGCCCGGCGTGGGAATCCTCAGAGTTTCTTCTCTTCGGATCCCCCTCGCCAGGTTCGTGCCTCGTGTACTTTAGCTCTATTTATATATAACTTCGGATCCCCCTCGCCAGGCTCTTGAGTACGCTCGGGCCTTGAGGTTGCCCTTACAGCAGAAGAAACTCTCTAAGGGATTAACTGGCCAAGATTGCAAAGTTTGGCTTAGCCGCTTCGGACCGCACCGACAGCACCCCGGGCTCCCCAACTTCGAATCTTGTCCCCTCCTCCCGGGCTTCTGCTCCCCATCCCGCGATGGCCGACCTTGCTGAAGAACGCCTGACCGAGATCGAGAGCACGCTTGCACGTCTCCTCGATATCCTCGAAAATCAAGATCCACCACACGCCGCACCTGCTCCAACCCCTGCCGCTCCGGCTCCGGTTCCGGGTCCAGGAGTTTTCGGAGATGTCCACCAAAACCCCCAAAAATCGGTCCTCCGACCGAACCCCCCGTTCGTCTTTGACGGCGACCGCTCCCAGGGCCGAGCGTTCCTCCACGCCGTCCGGATGTACACCCGGCTCGTTCCGGAGGCGTTCCTCGAGTCCGGAGAGCCTTCGGAGCCGAAGCTCGTCCGCTTCGCCATGTCATACATGGCGAAGGACTCCGCCCAACGCTGGGCCGAACGCCACGGTTCGAAACCGACCTTCCCGTTCCCGACCTGGGACTCGTTTGTCTCCGAGTTCCGGCTCCGGTTCGTGGAAGAAAATGAGCAAGATCACGCCCTGATCAAACTCGAGTCCCGGGCCTATCACATGGGCTCTCGGGACGTCTTCCGGTACACCGACGAGTTCGAGGACCTCGTTGACCTCGCCGGGTTCGTTGACCCGATCGTCAAGGTCACCAAGTACCGGACCGGACTCGATCCGGCGATCAATTCCACGATCACCAGGTCGAGCGACCCTCCTCCCCTCACGGACTACCCGGCGTGGCGCCAGCGAGCCTACCGAGCTTACGAGTCCCGGCTCCGCCTACGCAACACCGGCGGAACCGGAGCTTCCGGGCGTGCTCCGGCGCCCCCGGGGCGCTCGACCTTCCCGATCCAACGCCCTGCGATGGCTGTCGCACCTCCGGCCCGTGCCCTCGCTCCTACCCTCCCCCCTCCGGTCCCCATGGACGTAGACCGCACCCGTACACGTAACACACCCCGTCGCGGCTGCTTCCGTTGCGGTGGCGACCACTTCGCCCGTGACTGCACAGCTCCGGTCGACGTCCGGTCTACTGACATCCTTGACGAGGTGGTCCGGCAACTCGAGGGTGACCTCCTCGAGGAGCTCCTCGCACGGATGGCCTCGACCGAGGCCGTTGCAGAGCACGCTGCCTCTGCTGAGCAGGAGGGTTTTCCCACCAGCGACGAGTGAGCGGTGCGCCCTCGTTCGCTTCCCGTAATCGTTTTGCTGTCCTATGTAACGAGTCTGACAATACATCTCTTGCATCCGACGAAACGATAGACGCACCCCCTGAGCCGTGTAATGCCGTTCCGGCTGTTCCAACTCCGGAACCTCCGGCTGTTCCAACTCCGGAACCTCCGGCTGCTCCAGCTCCGGAACCTCCGGCTCGCCCCCGGACGCGAACCCCAAAGTGGGAACGCAAACTTCCGAAGCGATACACGATCGCCGCGGAGCCCACTGCTAACTCCCTCCACCTCCCCTTGGAGATCGAGTCCATCACCGACGGCTCTAAACTGTCGCTGAACGGCCTCGTAGACTGCGGAGCTACGTCGGAGTTCATCGACACGGAGTATGCCGCGCAGAGCAAGCTCCCCCTCCGTCGGCTGTCGCAACCCATCCCGGTCTACAACGTTGACGGCTCCCCGGACGAAGCCGGAAGCATCCGGGAGGTCGCCGAGGTCATCTTACGTTACCGGGGCCACACCGAACGGGTGGTTCTCGCAGTGACCCGGCTAGGCAAACAGAAGCTCATCCTCGGGTACTCCTGGCTCCGGAAGCACAACCCGGAGATCGACTGGGAGACCCGGGAGGTCAAGATGAGCCGATGCCCCTCCGGATGTGCCACCTGTACGGAGGAGTCGAAAACGGAGCGCCGTACGTCCCGGGCCGCTGCCCGTCTCCTCCGACGCCTCCGGGCCGGACCACCCCCGGAGATCTGTGCGGTCGATACCGGAGACCGCAGCGGCGAAGACGAGGATGACCTATTCGAGGACGAGCTGCCGGAGCTCACCCCGGACGCCTGGGACGATTCGGATGAGGAAGACGAGGCCCTTGAGGAGGGTGACTGCGTCTTCTACACCACGTTTTCCCCACCGGAGGAGCTCCGAGCCACCAGCACCGTCTCCCAACATCTCGCGGAGGCTTTCAGCCGGAACTCCGGTCCCCCTCCGGCCTCACTTCCGGATTGGGCACGCGAGTTCGAGGACGTCTTCAACAAAGATGCCTTCGACTCCCTTCCGGAGCGCCGGAGCTGGGACCATGCCATCGAACTCGTCCCGGATTCCAAGCCGACCAACTGCAAGGTCTACCCGATCTCGCCTGCCGAGCAGCGAGAGCTCGACGCGTTTATCGAGGAGGGCCTTGCGACCGGCCGAATCCGGCCATCGAAATCTCCGATGGCGTCCCCGGTCTTCTTCGTTAAGAAGAAGGACGGGGGTCTCCGGTTCGTCCAGGATTACCGGGCACTTAACGCGATGACCGTGAAGAACCGATACCCGCTCCCCTTGATCAACGACCTCATCAATCGGTTGAAGGGAGCGAAGTTCTTCACGAAACTCGACGTCCGGTGGGGCTTTAACAACGTCCGGATCAAAAAGGGTGACGAGTGGAAGGCCGCATTCCGGACTAACCGGGGGCTCTTCGAACCCCTGGTGATGTACTTCGGCCTCACCAACTCCCCGGCGACCTTCCAAACCATGATGAACGACATCTTCCAGGACCTGATCTTGTCCGGAGACGTCATGGTGTACCTCGATGACATTCTCATCGCACACTCGGACCTCCGGAAGCACCGGGAGATCGTCCGGGAGGTCCTCCGGCGCCTCCGGGCGCACAAGCTGTACCTGCGCCTGGAGAAGTGCGAGTTCGAGAAATCGTCCATCGAGTACCTCGGCGTGATCATCTCCCACAATCACGTCGAGATGGACCCGATCAAGGTCGCCGGAGTCGCCGCCTGGCCCGCCCCGACGTGCAAGCGGGACGTCCAGCAGTTCCTTGGCTTCACGAACTTCTACCGGAGGTTCATCCGGAGCTTCTCGGATGAGGCCCGCCCCCTTTTCGACCTCACGAAGAAGGGCGTCGCGTGGACTTGGGGTCCGGAAGAAGCGGCCGCATTCCAAGCCATCAAAGACGCGGTGACTTCCGAACCGGTTCTCGGACTTCCGGACCCGGAGAAGAAGTGGCGGCTCGAAGCGGACAGCTCCGATCGGGCAACCGGAGCGGTCCTCTCTCAGCCGGGGCCCGACGGGAAGTGGCACCCTGTAGCGTTCTACTCCAAGAGCTTGTCTCCGGTCCAGCGCAACTACGAGATCCACGACAAAGAGATGCTCGCAATCATCCGAGCTCTCGAGGAGTGGCGGCACTTCCTCGAGGGTTCGCAGCATCCGGTGGAGATCTGGACGGACCACAAGAACTTGGAGTACTTCCGGAAGTCGCAGAACCTCAACCGGAGGCAGGCCCGGTGGTCCCTGTACCTGTCCCGGTTCGACTTCACGCTGCACCACGTCCCCGGACGCCAGATGGGACGCCCCGATGCCTTGTCCCGCCGTCCGGACCACGGGCCTACTCCGGACAATCAGGACGTCACCCTCCTGTCCCCGGAACTCTTCCACGTCCGTGCGACAGAAGGTGTGACTATGTCTGGCCCGGAAGTCCCGCTTCTCCGAGACATCCGGGAGGCCCTTGCCGGAGACCCGGACCTAGAGGACCCCGTTGCCCTGGCGGCGCGGGAACTCCTCAAGGTCCGGGGGGTCCGGTCATCCCGATCCGCGGAGTGGCATGTCGCCGGCGGTTTGCTCTACTTCCGGGGGAAGATCGTGGTCCCCCGGGACAAGGACCTCCGCCGTCGGATCCTGGAGCTGCACCACGACACCAAGGTCGCCGGGCACGCCGGCCGCTTCAAGACGTTGGAGCTTGTCTCCCGGAACTACTGGTGGCCCCAGTTGTCCCGTCACGTCGGCCGGTATGTTGCGACCTGTGACATGTGTTGCCGCACCAAGGCGCTCCGGAAGCTTCCGGTCGGTGAGCTCCATCCGACCGAGGTTCCTCCGGAACGCTGGCACACCGTCTCAGTTGACTTCGTGGTAGAGCTCCCGGAGGCCCACGGGTATGATGCGGTCATGGTCGTTGTCGACGTCCTCGGTAAGCGTGCGCACTTCAATGAGTGCACCACCCGGATCGATGCCGTCAGAGCCGCCCGGTTATATTACCGGAACGTTTGGAAGTTGCACGGAACCCCGGAAAAATACATTTCGGACCGGGGTCCGCAGTTTGTCGCGGAGTTCACCGCTGAGCTGTGGCGCCTTATCGGGATCACTCCGGCGACTTCTATGGCCTACCATCCGCAAACCGATGGCCAGACCGAACGCGTCAACCAGGAGATGGAACAGTTCATCCGGATCTTCACCAATTACAAACAGTATGACTGGGACTATCTCCTGCCGGCCGCGGAGTTCGCGTACAACAACCACATCCACTCCTCCACGCAGCAGGTCCCCTTCATGACCGATACCGGTCGGCTCCCCCGGATGGGATTCGAGCCGAACGGGCTGCGTTCGAAAGTGGAGTCCGCGAACGAATTCCGCGACCGGATCGCCTCCGGAGTCTCCGAAGCTCGGGCCGCCCTGGTCAAGGCCAAGGAGGAGTACAAGCGGTACTACGACCGGCGCCGGAGCCCCGCTCCGGACATCAAGGTCGGCGACCGGGTCTGGCTTGATGCGTCGGACATCCAGACCACCCGTCCTTCGCAAGGGCTGTCCCACCGGCGCCTTGGTCCCTTCAAGGTGATCAAGGTCGTCGGACGCGGCGCCTACAAGCTGGAACTGCCGCCCCGCTTGTCCCGGCTTCATCCGGTCTTTCCGGTAGTGAAGCTGGAGCTCGCCGAAGACGACCCCTTTGAAGGGCGTCCGGGCTACGACGAGCCGGCTCCCGTACTGCCGGAGGCTCCGGGCGACCCTCCGGAGTGGGAGATCGAAGAGGTTTTGGATGCCAGAATCCGCTACCGCGGCCTCTGGTACTACGTTCGCTTCAAAGGTTATAACTCCTCGCATGACCAATGGGTGAAGCACTCCGACGTCTTCGCTCCGGACGCCGTAGCCGAGTTCTACCGGAAGAACCCGACGAAACCCCGCCACATCTCCGCTGCCACCTTCGACTCCCTCCCCTTCCGGGACCCGGCCGTCCACATCCGGACCATGCGTCGAGGCGCCGCATTCCAAGGGGGGGATGATGTCAAGGGAACCCCCGGTCCGCGCCGATCCGGTACCGGAACCTCCGGTTCCGGCACCCTCCGAAACCCTTCCCGTGCTCCTTTCCACCCCTCTCTCGACCGTCGCCTTGACCCCACCTGGCACTTGGCCTGTGACAAGGCCCGCGACCTCTGCCGGAACCTCCGGTCCCGTACCTCCGGGCCCTCCGGAACCCCCGGATCACCGTAGGCACGTGCTCCTAGCTAGTTGGTAGTTATACCCACGGCCCGGCGTGGGAATCCTCAGAGTTTCTTCTCTTCGGATCCCCCTCGCCAGGTTCGTGCCTCGTGTATTTTAGCTCTATTTATATATAACTTCGGATCCCCCTCGCCAGGCTCTTGAGTACGCTCGGGCCTTGAGGTTGCCCTTACAAGCACCACTTCTATTCTGTCTCGAGTCTACTCAAGCACCCGGAAAATGGGGGGAGAGTCTACTGCCTACATACAAGTAATCCTACAGCTTTTATACAAGTTACAGATAATAAAAGGAGATAATATCCAAATGGGATTCTGCTTTTGCTCAGTCAGCCCGCAACCTGTGACAGGTCTAACTGTGCCTGTTTGGGTTTCTATACCCATTTTGATTATATTGTCTGTTCCACAACTCGGCATGCCATAGTCCTTAATCGCATCACCACTATGTGTGGGAATTTGATCGGGCAAAAGGGCCCAACAATTCAATTCTTAATCAATTCTGTTTTCAGGATCATGCCCGATGTCTTCACCGCAATGAAACACTCGGAAAGAGTATGGCATAATCAACTCTGGTTCTGGCCCCGGTCCGTGCGCACTCATTCAGACTCCCATGTCACTTCCTACTGCCCTTGATCACCTCGAACACACTAATGTAGTGCCCAGCAGAGGCTCGAGTCACAATTCTGGTCCTTTTAGGTACCATCCTCGAGTACTATAGCTCTTGTTATGCCGGCTTTATGGTTCCTGTGGTGTAGTACACCATTCCGGGCTGAATGTGTACCCTCAATTGTATCTCACTCGGGTAGTAAATGGTTGGTTGAAAATCGCGAAAATGCGTATTTTCATGCATGCATGAATGCATGCCTTATCACCGACTTTCGTATGAGCTGTCAAATGCCACGGCAAAGTCAGATGAGATCAATGTTACGTTGCAGGAAGACTGGAATGGTTTGATTGAGGTTGTTACTGAAGCCGAGAAAAAAAAGAAAGGTCTCATTTTCTCTGTTCACATTCACATCACTGACTAGGTGTGTGGTTTACCGTTCTTCCCATTCAAGAGCCGCTGAACTCTTCAGTTTCTTCTCTTCGCATGCGGTGCTTGGTAACAGTATAAAGAAGGTCAAGAAGATCCAGATCCTGGATTTGAAACATGCGGATGGTGACAATAATTTCAATGAGGGTCTCAGGGTCATGGACAGAAAAGCAAAGCTTCTTGAGCAAATTCAGAAGATGTATAGCTGCTGTCGGATTTGCAGCCCTACAAAAGCATGCAAAATTGATTCCACCGGCAACCATCAACCCCTCGAAACCAACCAATTGTGTGGTTGGTGTCAGTCTTTGCTCTCAGTAATAATTCTTCTTGGATCTCATCGAGATAGATGTTCGGGCTGTGGTCCATGAGTGCAACTATGAACTGCACATCGATACAATCAGAAAGAAAGAGTCCAGGGATATGAACACACCTTCATGTGATTGGGTGAGAGCATCACAGCTTGACCACTGTGTTTTTGGTCGCAGGAAACCCCTCCAATCTCATGCCATGTCGTTATGACACACTATACGATGTGTAAAGGAATGTCAATATTGATGGCAATTTGGGTTGGTTTCTTAGTATACAGAGTGTATCATTGATGACTGACGTGTTTCTTGAGATCACTTGAGTATCGGACCTGCATAGGGGGAGCCGTTGCCTTCAGGAGAAGACAAAGAGAAACTACCAAACTGGTCATAATAATGATGGCAAAATGCCGGCGGCTAGCATAATGCACAACCTATGAGTGAACACTCATGTTTTGCTGGTCAATTCCTCTGGTATGTCCTGAGAGGTATCCCAGATAGGTCCCAGAGGACCAGGACGTACATGGGCTGATATCTAGGCAGAAAAAATTTTACATACAATTTTTTTTTTGGCGGTCGGCCAGGCACCCTCCCCCCCTACCCCATATGGCAATCTCTTATCTTCGGACCCCCTTAGCAACATCAGCCAATTGACAATTCGATTGCAGCTTGTTTGGTCTTGTGAGCTTGTTGCTAGGCCAACAAGGTCCAAGGGTGAAGAATTACCCCTCCAAAAATGCAGAACAAGAAGAGATAATGTCTCAAGCATCTGGAGGATGCTTGGAGGTGCGAATTTTCAGAACTGTGCCATACCAGAACATCAAAATCAACCCAAATTTATGCCACCTGAACAAGTTGAACCATCAACCCTGTCAGAATAAAACATAGCTTTGTGACCTTGCTAACTTGCAACCTTTTTGGCTCTTTGTTGGCTTTTTTTGACCGGGTACAAGCTCACAAGCTAATTGTCAAAAATCTGATGAACAAGGTCAGCAGCAGAGATATCTGCACAAGTGGTGAGGTACTGGGGTTCGGGAGCCCTGCTGGAGGCCTTGGGACTGAGCTTGGTGAACTTACTGGGAGCTACCCTCTTCCTGTTTTCTTCTTGGTTTTTTTTCCGGTCTGCCATGTTGGTGGGTCTACTAGAGAATGGGTTATATGCAACCATATGTGTCTGTGACTGATCACAACATTGAGGCACACTGTGTACCAGCAGAAGGACTTGACCAAGGAGTCTGAGCACCTCAGGGTAGTGGCTGCACACATCTCTTGCTCCCATAGGCAGATAAAATGGGTAATCATTGCCTATGAGAAATGATTGGTCCAATCCGAATATTTCGGATTTGATCGTGCCGTTCACACGATAGAAGACCCAAAAATAAAATCTGACAACAATGGGCTCTTCAGAATGATCCTAGGTTGTTCTAAAACACAGTGCAGAATATTGTAACTCCATCTTCACATGTGGGGAGTGATCTGCGTGAAAACAAGATAATGGCATACTACATTTTCTACATGCTGAAAGAAAATAAACTGATAAATCCAGGACCTCCGAAATTTCATGCCATTCTCCCCATATATTTTTTGGAGCCATTGTGTACGGATTGAGCCCATAGTGAGCAATATGGCGGAAACAATCAAAAAAGACTCAAAATGGAAGAAAGTTGGGCCGCACCCTATATTCCGCAAGAAGCTGCAAGAATGATACAATGGAAGGGTTCTTGGATGTGCTAGACTGCATCAATCGAATGTGGCGAGCTCTGTCGGGAAAGTCGAAAAAAAAGAGCAGTCCGGGGATTGAACACAGGTCCAACCCAAACAGACAAAAGAATAACATACAACATCAGTAACCACTTTGCCACAACACTCATAGCAGTGAATGAATCCAATGGAATCAGAGTACCTTCCATGTAAAACATCCCCGCAGCATGGCAGGCAGGTGAGAAATTACCTGCCACATGCTTGACACATGCCTGACACATGCCCCAGCAAGTGCTTGTCGCATGCCTGGCGGATGCGCATATGACAAGTGCCGTCATGTTTGCCCCCTGTGTGAGACCGTCCCACGCCTTACGGTAGTCGCAGGAGTGCCGGCCTGACCTTCGGGAAGGACCGCCTCGCAGTCGTCGGGGGTGTCGTAGAAGACCCGGGACTGTTCCGTTCGCAAGAAACCACCTCCTACCCACCACCCGCTTAGTGCGGATCGACCCATCCCCTTCCCCAACAACCTCGCCGGCCCGTCGCAACATATCGCGACACTCATACCCCATCGGACACCTTGTCCTCATCATCTTCTTCATCCGCCTCCCCGCCATCACCCCTATCCCCATTCGAACCCCGACCCCCCACACCACCAAACCCGTATTTTCCTACACCCGTCGTAATCCCCCTTCGGCCCGCCATGCCAAGTTCCAAAGTCATCCTCGCCAACCCCCCGCCGTTCTTCAACGGCAACAAAGCCAAGTGGAATAACTTCCACGACACCCTCAGCACCTACATCGCCGCATACGACGATGAGTTGGACACCCAGAAGAAACGGGTGTTCTTCACCATTTCGTTCCTCCGGAACGAAGACGGCTCGGACTGCCTCGCGGCGGACTGGGTCCGAAACTGGAAGAAGCGGACGTTTGTCGCAGGAGTCCTTCCAGTCACCTACACCCACTCGGCACTGATGGCCGATTTGGAGAGCGCGTTCAAGGATCAGAACCTTGCGCAAGTGGCGCACCAGCGCCTGACGGCGACGCGGCAGGGAAACCGCTCGCTTGTCGAGTTCATCCAGCAGTTCGAACTGGATGCGGAATTGGCCGGGTACAGCCCGAACTCGGCCAACACCGGGTACAACACGTTCCTGGTGGAACTCCTGGAGGACTTAGTCGCCAAGGAGTTGGTCGAGCAGGTGTATGCGGGCGGGAACCAGATTCCCGACACATACAAAGAGTTCAAAGATCGCCTGATGGTGATCAACGGGAACCAGGAGCGCAAGAAGCTCCGAGCGGCTCAGCGGAGCCGAATGTTCTGGACCCCGGCGCAGAAAACCGCGCCGGCCGTCAAGGGGAACAGCCCAGGTTTCGGCAGCGCGCCGAACTTGGCAAAGAAGATCGGACCGGGGGAAGTTGCTCCGATGGACGTGGAGAAGACCGGGCCGAAGCGGCCGGTCTTCAAATGTTACAACTGTGGCCAGGAGGGCCACATGAAGAGGGATTGCCCGGCGCCGCGCGCCGCAAATAAATTTAATATCCGGTCAATCAAGGCCGAGGACTACGCACACGAGGACCTGGCTGTCCTCGCCGCCACTCTCCGAGAGGCGGGTTTTTAAAGGGGCCCCCGCTCAAGGCCGAAGCGGCGCCCCAGACTCCAAAATTGAATGCGATATATAAAATAGACCCTGTAATTACCCAGGACCCCGAGGACGATATGCATACGGATGTAAATGCTAGTCTACGAAAGAGCATAAACGATTTCCTCGTAGCCAGTGCAGAAAATAGTAGAAAAATACGTGTACTGGAGAATCAGAATCGGAAACGTAACTTAAAGAACCGGAAAAAGAATGAGAAGGATCAGGAGTGGAGTAATTTTAAGAAAGCATTCAAAAAGGCCCCTGGAACCCAAACCAGTGAGAAAAATAGCGAGAATAAAAAGGGCGGCGATGCCGCGAGGGCTCAATCCCAAACGAGGGAGGAAGCGCCCAAGAAGAACAAGGAGAAGTGGTGTGGAGCCAAGCCGATCCGGGCACCTGCAGGGTTGTCCAAGATGGAAGCGGCAAAGTGGCTAGCACGGAGAGCTCTTGGGATGCCGGAGAACAGGCTCCAGGAGGAGATGCGGGCGCTGCAGCGGGAAAGGAAGCACAACGAGATGTTGGTGCCGATCACTCTCACGGTGCTGGACACGGGAAGACGCGCTCGATCAAGGCGCTTCTTGATAACGGGTGCACCACCACGTGCATAGATCGGGATTACGCCCGAGCAGAAGGATTCGAGCTCAAGGAGCTCGATCGGAAGATCATCGCGCGGAACGCGGATGGGACAGAGAACACGCGGGGCAGGATCACTCATTACGTTGAGTTAATCATGCAGATCGGACCCCACGTCGAGCGCCAGAAGTTCCTAGTCACAGGGCTCGGCAAGGCTCGCGTCTTCATCGGGTACGATTGGTTGTTCCAACACAACCCCGAGGTGGACTGGCGGGCGCAGAAAATCGTGTTCTCACGATGCCCGCCAGAGTGCAATATGTCCGGCACGGAGATCGGGAACGGAGTCCCGATGGAGGATGAAAGGCGACTCGATCTTGCTGGTCGACTTCGCGGAGCAGATCGATTTGCGCGCCAAGGGCACACAGGCGCAGCAGATGGCGGAGGATGCCGGCAAAGAGAAGCCGAAGAGTATGGCAGACGACGTGCCTTCTCAATACCACGAGTACCTAAAGGTGTTCGAGAAGGAGTCGTTCGACGCACTGCCTGAGAAGAGACCGTGGGACCATGCGATTGAATTGGTCCCCGGAGCGAAGGCGGTGGATTGCAAGATCTACCCGCTATCTCGGGAAGAGCAGGGGAAGCTCGAAGAGTTCTTGGAAGAGAATCTTGCAAGCGGGAGGATCCGGCCGTCAAAATCACCGATGGCCTCGGCGTTCTTCTTCGTGAAGAAGAAAGATGGTGCACTGCGACCCGTGCAGGATTACCGGAAGCTTAACGAGATGACGATTAAGAATCGTTATCCTCTTCCGCTGATATCGGAGTGAATCAACAAACTCCGAGGTGCCAAAGTCTTCACCAAGCTGGACATCCGGTGGGGCTACAACAACGTCCGGATCAAGGAGGGTGACGAGTGGAAGGCTGCGTTCAGAACGAACCGAGGGCTGTTCGAGCTGCACGTGATGTTCTTCGGACTCACCAATTCGCCAGCGACGTTCCAGACAATGATGAACGCGCTGCTCCGTGAGGAGATCAACGGAGGGAAGGTCATCGTATACCTCGATGACATCCTGATCTTCACGGAGGATCTGGAGGAGCACTGCGCGATCGTAAAGCGTGTGCTCAAGGTTCTTCAGGACAACAAGCTATTCCTGAAGCCATCAAAGTGCGAGTTCGAACGCGTGGAGATGGAATACCTCGGCGTGATCATCTCGCACAACTCGGTGCGAATGGATCCCATCAAGATCCGCGGAGTGATGGAGTGGCCGGAGCCGAAGAACCTGAAGCAAGTCCAGTCGTTCCTCGGGTTCACGAACTTTTACAGAAGGTTCATCCGGGGTTACGCGGACGTTGCGCGGCCGCTCACACGGCTGACAGGGAAGGAGGGCTTCCACTGGGGAGAGGAGCAGGTGATCGCGTTCCAGAAGCTTAAGGATCGGATCGCGGAGGACGCCGTGTTGGCAATACCCACCGACGACGGCAAATTCAAAGTCGAGGCTGATGCCTCGGAAGGCGCAACGGGCGCAATACTGTCACAGGAGCAGAACGGGGAGTGGAGACCGGTCGCGTTCCAGTCACATGCACTGAACGAGACGGAGCGGAATTACGAGATCTACGACAAAGAGATGCTCGCAATCATGTTGGCCCTAGACGAGTGGAGCGCATTGCTCAAAGGGACCAAACATCAGTTTGAGATTTTTACCGACCATAAGAATCTCCAATATTTCAAACTGCCGCAAAAGGTCAATTGGAGGCAGGCGCGATGGATTACGGAGTTGTCACAATTCGACTTCTCCTTATCGCACCGGGCGGGCGCGCTGAACAAGAAAGCAGACTTGTTATCACGCAGAGCGGATCACGACATGGGAAAGAACGACAACGAGAACGTCGTGCTTCTCAAGCCGGAGTACTTCCGATCCCAGGACATAGTGATCGAAGGACCAGAGGTCGAGATCTTGGAAAAAATCAAAAACACAAAAAAAGTAGATAAGAGCGTCAAGCTGGCGCTAGAAAAGAAGTTGCCCGGATGGAAAAAAATAGACAGCATTATATATTACAACGGACTTATCTATGTACCGCGCGACGAGGAGTTAAGAGATAAGATTATTGGACTGCACCATGACTCCCCCCTCTTGGGCCATCCCGGAGAGAACCGGACCCAGGAGATGATCGAACGTAATTATTGGTGGCCACGAGTCGGCAATCAAGTTTCTAAATATGTGAAGGCGTGCGAGGCATGCCAGAGGACTCGGGTGCAACGGTATCAGCAGGGAAAGCTGAACCCGCACAAGGTCGCGGAAGGGCCGTGGCAAATCATATCAGAGGATCTTATCGGTCCTCTGCCGGTATCTAATGGCTTCAACGCCATACAAGTCTGGGTGGACACATACACCAAGATGATCCACTGTGAGCCGACCTCGATGGAGCTCACGAGTGAGGGGATGGCCCGCTTAACGCGGGATCGGGTGATTCGGTACCACGGTGTGCCGAGGAAGATTATTTCGGATCGGGATCCGAGATACGTCTCGGGGTTCATGCGGGAGCTTAACCGGCTTCTCGGCATAGAGATGAACCCGAGCACGGCGTTCCACCCGATCACGGACGGGCAGACGGAGCGGATGAACCAGGAGATTGAGAAGTATCTCCGTGTGTTCGTAAATTATCGCCAATCGGATTGGACGGAGTGGCTCGCTTTGGCCGAGTTCACACACAACGACAAGGCTAGCTCGGCCACAACGATGAGCCCGTTTTATGTAAACACCGGTTATCACCCTTGGACAGGGATCGAGAACGCAGTGGAGTCGCGGAACGAAGCGGCGGATGATTTTGCAAAAAAGATGAAGAAAATACGTGACGAGGCCACAGCGGCGCTCGAGAAAACCCAGAAAATAATGAAAAAACAGTACGATGCGCATAGGAGAGATGCACCGGAGATCAAGGTCGGCGACAAGGTGTGGTTGGATGGACGAGACATCACCACTAGTCGGCCGACGAAGAAGCTGGACAATCGGCGGCTCAGGCTGTACGAAGTCCTGGAGAAGGTCGGCGCAGCGGCTTGGCGGCTCAGGCTGCCGGAGACGGACAAGTCACATCCGGTCTTCAACGAGTCGAAGCTGACGCCGTACGTGGAGCCGCCGGAGCACAGGCGGGAGACGAGACCGGCACCAGAGATAGTGGCCGGGGAGCCGGAGTACGAGGTCAAGGAGATTATCGACCATCAGAAGGTGGGACGGGGTTATCAATACCTCGTCAAGTGGAAGAACTATCCGCTCGGGGAGCGGACGTGGGAGCCGAAGCGGCACTTGACGCACGCGGCCAAGATCCTGGAGAAATACCAGAAGGATCACGGGCTGGGGGAAACGTCGAAGAAAAGGGCCGTGGACGCAAGGCTGGATATGGGCAAGATGGCCGATGAGGAGAAGGCGGCTTGGGCCGCGAAGCTCAGGGCGATGGGATTAATGCCACCCAAGGAGCAGGAAGTCGGCAGGATTGCCGAGAAGAACCGAGGACGCGCCCAGGACCGCTTCCTTGCGGAACACAGCAAGGAGGTGCTGGCCGAGATGGCTAGGAAGCTTCGTGCGGCAGGGATTATGCGCCGAAGGAGGAGATCGCCACGGAGGAAGTCGTCGAAGACGATACCGAGGCGGAAATGGCGGCATTTGCCGCCCGAGCACGCGCGGCGGGACCCATGCCGCAGGAAATTGCAGCGCAGGCTGCCGAGGAGGAGCCAGTGTCGGCGACGGGCGGTTTGCCTGTGTTGCCTTTAGGACACTGGCATTATTTAATACGCCGGTATAAACCGAAGAAGGAGTCGGTGGACTACCCGAGGAGGTTCCTTTTCGACCCTGAGACAGGCCGGAAAGTGGAATTATTTAAATTCCCCGTGGATGGGGATGAAGGATGGACCCGCGATACCTCTGTTGAGGTTTAAATCGCCTTTATCTATCATCGTCGGGACGACGATCCTAGGAGGGGGGTAATGTCACGCTTCGACGCGTTCCAATGCCGCACGTGACCACGTGCATCCCCGACGTACCCGACGGTGTACCCTTATTTATTCCACGTGACCGCATACCACACGTGAAGGACCCATGACGTCACAACACGACGACACAATAAGGTGATCGACGCCTAACGACGACGGGTTATTGTACACGAACAATACGGACGATGGACACACATAATTAAGGAATGATCTGTTTCAGTAGTATACACGACCTTAAGTCGTTATTGTAGTCAGTAAATATAGCGACCTCTAAACAGTATAAATACAGTAGATAGTTGCTTGTATTCCTTAGACTTTTTATTCAGTTCTTCTACCGCTCCTCTTACCCTCCACCCCCCAATCCTTGGTCGCACTGCGCGCCTTGGACGGAGACCGAGCCTTAGTTGTGACATTAGGGGTAGGCGTGAAAAATGAGTAAAGAAATCAAACAGTTTTGCAGTGTGAGCCTGATTATCATCAAAGGAGGCAAAGATTATGTGGTACTCAGGGAGACTTTGGTTGTATATGGCGGTCAGAATGCACTTTTATTATCTCACACACACACATATGCAAATTCTCACACATATGTAAAATTTAACACAAGTTCGGGAGTCTCACACACAACATCTCTCATTCTAACACAACTTGGTGATTTCTCTCACACACAAAGTCAAGATGCTCTCACATCAGGTTAAAAAAACCCTCTGGGTCAACTCGGGGTCCTTTCCAAGGCATCCATATAACTTGAGATGACTTATCATGGTGTCAATTATGCATGCAGCTCCATCGAAAGCCTTGCAAAAGCCCATCGCGAACCGATCAGTGGCGGTGCTAATTGATGGCGCATCAAGCGGGGAGTCGGGGTAAGGGCGGGAGTACTGTGGACATTTATTATTTCAACCGCATCAATAAAATTTTATGGAGAAGTCTGAGTCAAATTGAGTTACTCGTGGAGTAGTGTAGGCCACCGGTCTAATGTGGTCAGAACTTTCGAAGAGACGACAGAGGAGAGAAAATCCACAGCACATTTCGGAATATCCCGACGGCGATGGAGAGCACCACCGGCATCGTCTCGAAGTCCGGGAATGATCTCAAGGTTGGTGAGACTCGGAGTGAGGGAGCCCAGAGGGACTGCCTTGAGGCAAAGTCCATGATGGGCCTGCAGGGAGGCTGGGAAGTGGTTGTGAAAACGGTAGAGATTCTGTTCTAATTTTCGGCATCCCAAAGGAGGTTGGCACAGCCACCAGTTTCTCGGAGCCGTAGCTTTGGACACGCTGAAATTTTGGTTGCAGAGTCCTCTGAAGGAGGTCAAGAGGCAGAAGAAGGTAGGGGAGGGCAGAAAAGCATTGCAGGACCCCAGAAGAGACAGTAGGCAGAATTTACATTTGTGTGTGAGAGAAGTTTACATGTGTGTGTGAGAAATAATAAAAGTGCACTCTGACCGCCATAGTTGTAAGTTACTAAGGACATCCCAACGAGTGCTACAAACAAAGGTTTTTTAAATTGGTCTATAAATGACCAGTGATATCAGTGATGGCGATTAATCCTTGTTGCTAATAGCAAACTTTAGTGGCTTAATCCCAATTGCTAATAGCAAATGCTTAAGGTGATTACTATTAGCAATGAGGATTAGCCTAGGATTACCTATTCAATACACCAGGATTACTGTCAACCTCGGGCGGGGGATTAATGATTGCAAGGATTATCTATCATTATCGACACGGAGGATTATGAGACCGTAGGATTATCAAGGATTATTGACTACGAGGATTTTGAGACTGCAGGATCATCTAGGATTATTGACTGCAAGGATTATGAGTACGTAGAATTATTGACGATTAGAAACCAGTGGGATTATTGGGTCGTACAATGACCAGGAATCCTGGTCTAGGATTACATTGGGGATTATTCTACAAGGATTACTGACAGGCGGCGTTACCGACGGATCTGAACGTCGGGTTAGTCAAGTTGATTGAACCCATAAGATTGTTTGCGAAAAACCGTGACTTCGCTATAGAAGAGGATTATGCAAGATGAATCGGCGACAAGGATTATTGTCTGGAAAGGATTAAGTACTAACAATAAACAGGATTAGTAGGGTTTTTGACTCTGAATGAAGGATATGAAAGACACACCAAGAGGATCTACGAAGCGATGAACAAGCCAAGACTGGGTGTCAGTGTCACTGCTGTTTGCGAGAAACTTCGTGGGCGAAGGGGATTATTGTCTGAACAGGATGGAGTACTAGCAATACTTAACAGGGTTATTCACTGTGAACGAAAATATGAAAGAGGCGCCAAGAAGATCTGGATCTCCGGAGTCCGTAGCGATCAGCAGATCTAACGAGAGGTCAAGGTTAATCAGACTGCCTGTTGGTGTTGGCGCACCTGCCACCGAGCTGGGATATATCGAGGACACAGAAAGAGATGACGGAAGAGTCCGCTCTTGTGACGCACAGTCAGCCTATAATGGGTCGCAAGGTGGCAAGTTGATGGTGAAAGGGGAGTGTTCATGAACCAGCAACTGAGTGGTGAGGTGAGGAGGGGTAGAGAGCACTTACAGCTGGTAGAGTGATGCACACAGTCAGCTCGCTATCGAGTGGCGAGTGTAGATGATGGTAGGAGGAAAGAAACGACAGGACAAAGCAAGGACAAAGCAACGTTTTGCCGCTGTCAGTCGCCGTCACGTGCTCACGTGATTACAGCTGTTTGCAAATGTAATGACACTACCCCTATTTTTAAAAAGAAACAACAATCAAAACAACCTCAGAAGTTTCTGCTCATTTCTTTCTCAATTCTTATTGGATTCACTTGATTCCAAGTGTGTTGAAATGCGGTCAAGCAGGGCTTTCCATCCATCCTGACCAGTGTGGTATTTTACAAATTGATGACCCCAAAATTCTGCCCCAGTTATTGGCACACTAGGGTCAAATGGCATTTTCTCACTCATTTCCGGGCCAATTCCTTTGAGACCGGATGATTCTGAAAGCTACAAGGAAGGCAATCAGATGTGAAATAATAAAATGTGTGGCACCGGCCCGGCACAGCCGGATTGTTGAAGTTTCGGCGAAACTTCAGGAATCCATTAGAGCATGCGAATTTTAGTATAAAAACCAAAATGTCAGCCCTGTGGAACCTGTGCTTTGATATGGCCTTCATAATGAGCCTGGAAACAGCCAGAATGGTCCATAATTGACCGTGATACAAGGGTTTGATCTCACAGTTGGAAACCACCGAAGTGAAGATTCAGAACCACTTCATCCTACAATTGCACATGGTGTGGGTTATAGGTCGAACGTGCTGCTTAACTGCTTCATGAATCACCTAGATTCAAGCCAATCGGATGAGAATTGAGTGAGAAATCAGCTCAAACTTCTCGTGTGTTTTATTTGCTCTTTCTTCTAAAAATAGGAGTAGTGTCATTACATTTGCAAAGAGCTGTAAAGGGGGGGGGGGGGGGGGGGGGTAGGTTAGACTCAAAAGGAATGAAAGGAGACCATTTATGGTCACAGGGGCAAGATATGGGAGACATAGGAATGAAACTGCACCTTCAAGACTTTGATTCTATGGGGAGACCCTGCAGCAAAGGCTGATCAAGGGGGTATCTTGAATCCAATTAGGGGCGGTCAGAGTAGCTCTCCTAAGGTGATTGTAAGGGCAACCTCAGGGCCCGAGCATACTCAAGAGCATGGCGAGGGGGATCCGAAGTTATATATAAATAGAGCTAAAGTACATGAGGCACGAACCTGGCGAGGGGGATCCAAAGAGAAGAAACTCTGAGGATTCCCATGCCGGGCCGTGGGTATAACTACCAACTAGCTAGGAGCTCGTGACTACGGTGATCCGGTGGTCCAGAGGGTTCCGGGGGTGCGCGACCAGAGGGATCAGCAGAGGTCACGGGCCTTGTTGCAAGCTGAGTGCCAGGCGGGGTCGGAGTGACGGTCGGAGGAAGGATGGGGAGGGTGCCAGAGGGTGCCGGAGCCGGAGGTTCCGGTATCGGATCGGCGCGGACCGGGGGTTCCCCTGACAGTGATTCTGATTCTGGGACGCAATTCTGAATTATTTAAAGCATGAGAGAATCGCCAAGAATCAGAATCACATCAGAATCACCCCAGAATCACCCAGAATCGCTGCAGGATAGCCTCCAGAGGAGATTGTCATCGATTCTGAGGTGATTCTCATGTCGATTCTGATTTAAATAATTCCGAGAATCACCTCAGAATCACATATTTAATTTCTACTCTGACCGCCCCTATTGTATGGTGATCGTTATTGGACAAAACCCGAGTAGCCGCGCGGTGCCATGCATTTTTCGATAATGAATCTTAGGTGGGCATGAATATTGACCCATCCATGCCGGGTGAATAGCATTTCTTCTGCACTTCTGGAGTATTCATGGGTCTACAAGGACAAATTCAGTGCTCGGCTATCCAACGGCTCGATTTGGGAAAATCCAAGTAATTTTGGTTCAATTTTTGTTCGGGGCCCATTTTTTATTGTTCAATTCCTCTCAAGCAATATCTACATCGATATTAGATCTGGGATAGAACCCGTACAGTACTACATGTTTGTCTTCCATAAACTCGTTGTTCAGCCTGTGGACCACGCAAGTATAATATACCCCCCCCCCCAGTTCAATTTGCATCTTACGTCCTTCCTGCTTTTTACCGGTCCAGGGCTAGGGCCGAGTTTGACAACGAGTGTCCCCTTCGTATCTTCGTGTAAATTCAACAGATGATTTACTACAAATAGGACCGGATGCTAACCAGATACATCCTGCTCTGAACCCAGATTCAATGTATCACCAGCCCCGTTCGACTCGGGCATGTTCCTCCGCATTTATCCATTGGCTCATACACATTGGGATGAGTTCTTTTCTCCCAACTCAATCAAACTGACCATCTGAGTCCGAACCTTTCCTTCAGTGCGTCTCTGCTCCGTGGCCAACTCGTATCCTCCCTATACTTCATTTTCATCATTCATTCACTGCGTGGTGCCAGCTTCCAAGGTCTCGGCTCAATTTCGACTTCAACTCTGACAATCACACCAGGTGTTCCTCTTCCCTCTTCACTCTCGTCAGAAATCTTCCGTTCCCGTAGCTGAAGTTCTGTCTAAGTGTAAGTTTATCGAAGACCTTTTAAATGAGCTCAAAATCTGACTCGTGATCCTCGATGCCCGATTAGACTTGGAGTTGCAACCGCTGCCTTCGAAAATATGGGCCATAAATATCAAGCAACTGCTTGAACTTGCTGACTTGATCGGGCAAGCTTCAGGTCTAATGCTACTTACTAAATCTTACTCGGAAGGGCAGATATTTGAACTTATCTGCCAGAACTACGTAGGTGGAAATAGAACGAGTTCTGAGGTAATTAGTCATTGATATCTACCCAGGGACTCATCAGAAACGCGTGTACTAAGTAGAGCACCATGATCTCACATTGAACCTCTTGCTAGCATCCTCAGAATCGGGCTCAAAAGTAGAGGAGCAGCTCTACTTGGGCAGACCACAGTCACTTGCAGCGGACAAGAAGCACCTGCAGAGGTCCAGAAATGAATATGGAGATGGCCGTTTTTGGTGTACAAAATAAACTCCTCGGCTGGGTTACTGTGTTCCACATGGCTATAACGGTCACGCTGAAGTCGGTAGAAAGTAATGCACGGATGATGGCTTAATAACTTCAATTTTAACCCACTATGGCAAGCGCCACAACTCATTCCGAGTTCAACCGTAGGAATCGACTTCAACAGTGTAGGTAGAGCTGAAATTTCTCTGCACAGCAACATCACAATTAATTATCAGCCAGCAGGGTACCACCTCACGTTATATTTACACACAGTAAGGATTCACTGTCCACAACAGATCTCAGAAAAACATCAATGCCTATGAGGCATTGGACAATGCATATAGTTGTGCCATGGGTGACGGGTTAGTTCGAAAATGTGATTGTGACGACCTCCGTGCTCTCTGTTGGCTCTCTGACATGTTTAAATCTCAAGTGCAGTGCAATTCGAGCTGCATTTTAAATACTAGACCTGCATTTTAAATACTAGACCTTTGCTGGGTACTTGGTTTGAAAGAAAGAACTCACAACAATTCGTGTTAGCACGGACATGAACCATAGTATGCATAATGAAATATTGGGTCTACGATTAAATCATTCATGAATGGAACAAACACGGTAATACACTTGCTTGAGCGTGTTGGGATTGTCGCTTCAACACATCCAGTAATGCGGCATTTATACAGCGTTGATGCGCACGACGCGGTGTTGGTGCGCAGGAGCTTCCAAAAGCAATATTCTCCATGTAAAACTATGGAAAGGGACCGGATATTCTTTAACAGTTGCCGCCGAAATGCTGCGCCTGTGCCACATCAGTACGCGTCAGTGCGCACCTGCCACGTCAAAATCTCCAGTCTCGTCAGACTCGGCATCAACAAAATCGCAGTTCGACTCTGAGGCTGAAACACGTTGCGTCAAGGGCGGTAGTAACTATCCGCGAGATGCCCACATCACTCATGCAAGTCCGAAAGATGTAGACTCGGCGGCAGTTTCGATGACCTTGCGCAATGAATGCCGAACCAGAAGAGGCCTCACGGGGCCATTTATCCTTGGTGGGGAGCAAACACGCTACACGCATCAAAGCACAGCAGCCATGCATCCGGTGCCGTGCACCACGCCTGACTGACGGGCTCTCTATTGTGAAGGATGTATTAATTTGTATGTCGAGTTAGCTGCGAGTGTAAATACAGCAGTGTGAGGAAACCCGGAATGGGGCAATAGGGAGTTTGTGAAGCTATTGGATGGCTGATGACTACCAAGAACGGCTACTTTCGCCCAACTATCCATATACTTTGGTCACTTCAAATTGACTGTATTAAAGTCCTCTATGCGACCCGTAAGAGGTCCAGATTGAATACCTTGTACAAGGCAAATTTCAAAGCCATTCAATGGCTCCAATGGCTTTGCACAAACTCTTTAATTATGGAAGTGAGGCGTGGCGGATGGAAGAAAAAGGTGGGACAAGGAAAATATACTCGGGCTCGGGGACCATAATCCTGCGCGTTTGTGCCTACCGCACTTGTCGAATTCGACCAAGCACTGCAGTCATGTGTCGTGCACCACACCCAATGGAACTGCTTCGATGGAAATCTTGATATGACGGAGAGATGGCTCTAGGGATCAATCAAAGCGGGCGAGGGACGAGGGCTTGAAAGTACTGAGGACAAAAGAAAAGTACCGATCTCCGTCCACTCGGCGGGGGTCCGGAGAAGAAAATAATGCGGCCGATCGGAAGCATAGACATTGGATTCTGCTGTGGTGAGGGCTTTTATTGCTGAGCGACAGGATGCTGAAAGGTGGATGCTGGAAGGATAGACCGTGATGGAGGAAAAGGCGCAAGAGGAGGCCGACCAAAATCAGAAACGAAGAGGGAGAGCTGGGAGGGATTAGGTTAGAGGTTTCAATGTCTCCACTAGACTACTCATGCAACCTCTAACAGATTAGAGCAGACAAAATGACCGGGTGGCCGAGATCGAAAGAAAAAACGGAATTTCCCACAAGATTCGAGGGCGGAGATTCGAGCTCCATACTGCTGCTTCTTAGCAGCTCTCGTCTCATATGCAACACAGTCTTGAACTGCGAACAGCGATTGCGGACTCGATGCGAATTCCCAGGAGGATACCCCCTTCGACTTGGGGTTGGTCATAAAAGCTGATGTCTCGTGTGATGCCTTTTCTTTCGCTTCTTTCGCTCTCAGGCACGCTCTGACATCTGACGTATCTCGTACTGCGTCCTTGAAGAAAGTTTCATTCTTCTGATCTTTGGTTGAAACCCCGTTCTCAAACTCTCCTCAATCCGTTGGGCTTTGAACTCCTCACTCGCTGCTGCAATCTGCGGGTTGTATTACCCTAAGCATGTAGCGGGACCCCGTCCGACTTGGGGCTGGGTCATTACAGAAGCTACCGACATTTTGAGTGCTTTCCTTCGTTCCTTTAAATTCTATTCGCATTCTATCCCCAATTCATCTAATTCAGCAGCAGTACGAGGTGTCCAAATTCGATCGCAACATCAGACCGTGCGGATGAATGTCAAAGTAAGAGCTTGGGTGTGGACATTGTCCCACTATTCCCCATCGGTTCATCTAAATTGGACTTACTCCCATTTCGCTCTTCCAGTATCACGCACAAGCTCGGTACATATATTCATTCGTTGGTTCAATCATCCTATGGCGTATCTTGGTCTATCCCAGCCCCGCACGAGTTTTGCGTGGTGCGCAGCTGTTTCTGTACATATACGCGGGCCAGTACAGACACCCAGTTTCATTCAGGAGTGGGTTATCTGCTCTGCGAATTTGAGTAACTTTTTATGTGTTGCTACACTCTGCTTTCATTTCTTGGGCATTCCGATGTGCCAGGTCCAAGGGATGTACTTGAACACTTTCTATCAACTGGGCTCAAGAACTTATGCATTTTCCCCTGAATTCTTCCGAGGTAGTACAGAGAATAAATCCTAACCTTCGGACAATTTATTTGATGCTGCCGTACTTAGAAACGGCGATGACTGTTGGTGCCAAGGATGGCCATCTAAGTCTTGCAATTTAATCCCAGTTCTGGGAAAATTAGGTGTAACCTCCTTCTTACTCAGATACTTCGAGTCACTATCTGTGCGCAAACTCAATTTAATTTTGCCAATGCTCTTGCTGCTCAAAATCTGTCCCAAATCCAAATCAACTATGTGTTTTAATGTTTGAATATCAGCAGCTGGAGGATAACCCTCCTACCGCTACTGTAGCCGGGCACCAGCATACCCCGCTTTAATCACGTGAGCACGTGACGGCGGCAAAACGTCGCTTTGTCCTTGCTTTGTCCTGTCGTCTCTTTCTTCCTACCATCATCTACCCTCACCACTCAGTAGCGAGCTGACTGTGCACTGCTCTATCAGCCATAATTGCTCTCTTACCCTCCTTGCCGCCTCGCCGCTCAGTTGCAGTTTTACGAATACTCCCCTTTCACCATCACCTTCAAGTTGCCACCTTGCCACCGATTACAGGCTGACTACGCATCGTGCCACTGCTAGTGAACTCTTTCGCCATCTCTTCCTGTGTCGGCGATATCTCCAAGCTCGGTGGCAGGTGCGCCAACACTGACACGCAATCTGATTGACATCTGATTGACCTCTTATTAGATCTGCTATTATCACCCAGCGCTACGTAGATCCTCTTGGTGCGTGTTTCATGCCTTCATTCACAGTGAATTCGGTTAATTGCCGTACTTAATCCTCTTCAGACGATAATCCTCGATTAATCGTACATATGTAATCCCGGATTCCCATTTCATAGCAAAATTTCGAAGCCGCATAGCCACTTCAATAGCCGACACTCTGATCCATCGATAACGCCGCCGTTTCGTAATCCTTGCGGTAGGAATACTCCCTTGATACTCCCCAATGTAATCCTGTACAACGACCGCATAATCCTACTAGTTTTAATCCTCAATAATCCTGCAGTCTCATAATCCTCGTAGTGAATAATCCTTGATAATCCTACGGTCTCATAATCCTCCGTGTCGATAATCCTAGATAATCCTTGCGAATCATTAATCCCCTGCCCGAGGTTGACAGTAATCCTGGTGTATTGAATAGATAATCCTAGGTTAATCCTCATTGCTAATAGTAATCACCTTAAGTATTTGCTATTAGCAATTGAGATTAAGCCACTAAAGTTTGCTATTAGCAATGAGTATTAATCTTTGGAGGTGCAACCGTTGAAATGACCAAGAAATTCAAGAGAAATTCTTGTTTACATTGTTTACATTGGAGTATCACGCCTCTGCCAGTATTACATGACTGAGGTGAAGCCGAAGCCCACCACGGCGGATTGCGAAGAGTAAATCTTTCCGTTGCAACCATTTTCTCTCCCAAATCCATCTCTCCGTTCGTCAATCTTCACGTCAACTCGTCATTCACGTTTGTCCGGAGCAGCGGTGATCATGGATTGTCATGGATAGTAAATTGATTTGTGTAGGAATTCTGTCCCTAGATATGCAGGCATACAAAATGAACTCACCACCCATGGAAGCCTATGGCAACAGTTCAAATCGGACCCTAAAATGGAGGGGAAAAAAAAAGAAAAAAGGTATCCTCCACCGGGACTCGAACCCGCACGCAAAATACGGTTGTTTGTCCATGATTGTCGTGAGAAAAAGGCGTACTTGAAATAGGGCTCTACAGGACCCACTACCTAAAGTTAGTGGGCATTGCTCGCTCAGGACTCCCTGGATCATTCTGCTATGGCGGTCAGAGTGCACTTTTATTATTTCACACACACTGAAAAAAAATATAAACTTCTCACACACAAATGTTAAATTCTTTCCAAACTCTATTCTAGGGCCTTGGGACCTCTTCTATAGCCTTTCCAACTTCCCCGCCCTTTGACTCCCGGAACTACACCTTAGGCGGAATTGCAGATGTACGGCTCCGATAGCCGATGGCTGTGCCAACCTCGGCTCCACACCCATACAGGTACATACTGTCCAAGGGATGCTGAACATCACTCAAGACCTCCCCCTCCCAGGACTCCCCTCACCGCCTTCGGAACCTCGTTCTCGGGCCATTGGCTGAGGGATTACTGCTCCCCGGTGCAGCTTTCGGTGCGTTCTCTTCACTAGATCCTGGGCCAGCGATGTATCGGGCCTTCCAATTAGAGGGCCCAGCACGATGCATCGTTTCCTCTAATGAGAAGGCCTCGCAATGCATCGCCTTAGAGCGATCACGTATTTAGGTTGGGCAGCGTCCAACGCTCGAGCTCGCTATTGATTGCATCCTTGATGCCGTCCAGCTGGCGATGCATCGCCATCACACCCATCAAGGTGTTGAGCTCGCTGTTGATGGTGTCCTCGACGTTGTTTGGCATCATCCTCGCATATCTACTTCCCAATTCGGTAATTCAATAAATAATATACACGTGCACTAAATGCGATGAATGGATTAGCACTGAGCAGCAGCGTCCCGGCCAACAGGAGCAGCCAGGAGCAGCCAATGTTGATGTACGCGTCGCCCCCGCCCCCGCCCCGCTGCACTCGTATTATTACGGGTATCCCGTACGCGCGGGTGCGGTATATGTATTGGGGGTGCCGTTGCCTGGTACGGTGATAAGGCGTGTATCAATACACACCTGAATTCATCGATTTTACACTAGTACACGCGGATAGCTGTATACAAGAAGTAAGACTAGAGGATGCTAGTTTAATCCCGGAACTGAGCATTAAGCCTTTGAAGCGTTGCAAACTAGCATAACTATCAAAGTCAGGCAGTATTAACGGTACCTTCACAAATGGGGCCTGCAATAGTGACTGAGCAAAACCCAGCTAGCTATAGGAATATCCTGGCAAGTTATATGTCAAAGATGTAACAAGCTCGGATTCAATATGGACGTCAGGCGACTAAGGGACTTTGGAAGGATTCAAACAGTATAAGACTATTAGAATGTGCACTACAGAAGTAAGGAAATAAACTAGACCAGGCTACTAGAAGGGCATTTAACTGGGAGCGTGGTTGATCAAAAACCGGCCCTGAAGTATCATGTGATCGCGTTTGATCACGTTCTAAAGAGAGAGGCGAGTTGACTTCAAGGAGGTTAACTACAACAGACAGATGACGCTTCAACGGTCTAGACAGACCTATAGGCATAGGGACTAGGCACGGAAAGCCTTCCGGGAGTTCTCTCAGGCCTTCAACAAGGCTAGGAGCCAAGTAAATCCCAAAGGGCTTGGTGCAATATAAATGAGCTCAAGTCCGTCAGTCAGCAAGAGACTGTTAGCCAATAGAACGGCAAGGAGATCAAAGGTATCCGGATAGCTATCCGAAGTTATTCACCTCGGTGGTTAGATTAATAGGTAGTAAATACTATAAAAGCAACATGTAAAGTAATAATTAGGCAGTGAAATACTCCCCCAGTTGTTGGCACCCAGCTCTTAGTAGCTCTAAGTTTCATTTTGTTAAGACTGTGCCTAATTAGCCGCTCTTACAACTTGTACTTACACCCATTGAGAATTCAATAAGCTCTTGTATTAGAGTCTTAGTTGTCTTCAAACCAACCAGCCGTTAAAAACTAATCAACTTGGGGTTGACTCTATATACACTCTGTGACCTTAAACCAGTCCTACACATTGTTTAGAACACGAGAGTAATCTAATTGAGGTGCTTACAGCCCTTTGCGGAACATAGGGCGCGGCCAATTTTTTTCCCATTTTGGGACATTTTTGATCTTTTCGACCTTTTCCCTCACTGCGTGCTCAATTATGAATGTATCATTTTGGAAACTATATGAGCGAAACCGCAAGGAAATTCTGGAGGTCCTCTCGTGCTTCAAATTTTTTTATTCGGCTTATAAAAAATGTACTCTAATATAATCATGTTTATATGGAAATCTCCTCCCACAGGGGGAGTTGGGAATATATTGTTTTGGGGTCTCATTAGGGCATATCTACAAGTATTTCTGAGGTCACCTCGTCGCCGGATTTTATCTGTGGGTCCTATACCATGTGAACAATGTAATTGAATCCAACAAAAACACCCACTTCTCAGACACAATGCTCTGGCATATTCTGGTCCCAGGTGAGCGTGATACTCGCTGGGTACTCATCCTGTAGTGTTTTAAAGAGACTCCGCGACTCACATTGGTTATACAAGTCCCCGTCCCCGTAGGCGACGCGATTCAATATGCACATATATTGTCACGTGATGGAAACACGGGCATATTGAATCGTGCTGCCTACGGGAACGGGGACTTAGATAACGAATATGAGTCGTGGAGTCTCTTTCCAACACCACAGGACGAGCACCCAATGAGTATCACGCTCACCTGGGACCAGAATATGCCAGAGCATTGTGTCTGAGAAGTGGGTGTTTTTGTTGGATTCAATTACATTGTTCACATGGTATAGGACCCACAGATAAAATCCGGCGACGAGGTGACCTCAGAAATACTTGTAGATATGCCCTAATGAGACCCCAAAACAATATATTCCCAACTCCCCCTGTGGGAGGAGATTTCCATATAAACATGATTATATTAGAGTACATTTTTTATAAGCCGAATAAAAAAATTTGAAGCACGAGAGGACCTCCAGAATTTCCTTGCGGTTTCGCTCATATAGTTTCCAAAATGATACATTCATAATTGAGCACGCAGTGAGGGAAAAGGTCGAAAAGATCAAAAATGTCCCAAAATGGGAAAAAATTTGGCCGCGCCCTATGTTCCGCAAAGGGCTGTAATAGACCTTTGTTTTGACTATTCAAGTTAAGAAGTATTGAGTTGGCGCCAGTTTGAGATTGAAGGTCGATACGCCTGACCTACATCCCCGAACACACACACGTTAGTATTGGAGTTGTTAGTTGTTAGATTTGGTATTAGATTTTGTGGGACTTCGTTTCACTCAGTTTGGTATTAGATTTCACGGCTGCACGCCACTGCACCGTTTCAACGGGTGCGACGACGGCGGGCAGGGGCAATAAGGCAGTTCCCAAGGCGGGCAGGGGCAAAGATGGTGGGTGCCGCCGTTGCAGTCGGAGGAGGAGGAGGAGGAGGGGCCGCCTCGGCGGCGGGGGGGGGGGGGGGGGGTCAGCGGTGGGGAAAGCGGTGGGGAAAGCGGTGGGGAAAGCGGGAGTGGGAGCAGGGGGCGAGGAGGCGGCGCGGGGACGGGGAGAAGGGCAAGGGAGTGGGGTGTATTCGGGTTCGGGAGAGTCGATGCGGGGGTTGGCGACGCTTGTGCTTGGTGCCAGCGAAGGCAGGGTTGGGGACGACGGGGATGTGGGTGGTGAGCGCGAGGGAATGGCGAACGAGGCGCCGAACACCACCCCCAGGCTCCCGCAAAGCGCGACAATGAACGCGGGGTCTGGTATCACTCCAAGCACGAGTACGAGCCCGCCCCCGCCCCTATCCGCGCCACTGTCGGCAGACGAGAGGCGTTCGGATCGCGACCCCGACCCTAATGTCGAAAGTGTGGAGGCAGGTGGAGGCGGACGGGCGCGATGTCACGATCTATCTGTGAAGTCCTCCCAGTCCGTGTTACTGTCAGTCGGCTGCCCGGGCACAGCAGCCGCTGAAGTCCAAACCACCCGCGCTGGTGCGGCCCGCGGCTGGCGTCCGGATGTCCCACAACACGGGGCCGGGATACATGACGGTACGCGCAACGTCGGTCTCGGGTTGCAGGTGCGGGGACGGGGTACGCCGAAGCCCACGATGCGGCGTCTGCGCGCTGTTGTTGTGCAGTGAGGCAGCTCCGCAGCCTTGAGGCATACGAAGGTATGTCAAAGCACTCGAGCCCGCCCCTGGCGTGCGGCCACCGCAGCAGGATCGGTACCGCAACCAGCCGCCTCGGTAACAGGAACAATAGTCCATGCCGCACGTGGAATGACCTTTAGCAGGCCGAGAAGATGGTGGATGAATGAAAGATGGAAAAAAAACTGGCACACGCACCAGTACATCCCAGATTGGCCTCAGAATGACTCGAGTATCCAATTTTCGGTGGAATCCCAATGCCAGGACTGGATTGTACGGCCGGTGAGCACCGAGGGAGTCATATCCCACATCAGACGGTTACAGGGCCGATTTTGTCAGTGAAAGACATCGAGAAACATAGCTAGAGTATCCTCCCAAAATTTCAAAGGGCTCGGTTCGAGGGAACATAGCATGAAGAGAGAGTAAGACGAAGGCGAGCGCAACAGATGTCGTTTGATTGGGTGTAAGCAAGTATAAACAACCCATTTGGGCCCGTTTCAGGTGGTGAGATTCAGAAAGTTTGCTTCCGTATTGCATGATTATCGCGACCTTCACAATTTTGAGTAGACCAAAGTTCTTAGAATCTTGAACCAGTGGCCCTGTGTCTCGAAGTGTCACGTTTGTCGGAAGTCGAAGGCTGGCAGCATATAAAAGCGGCCTTAGTATTCGATAGAAGGGTAGTTTCTATAGGTATTCCTTCGTTAAACGTGATATCCTTCGTAACCAGGTCAGAATACATCAAAAGTTTGCACTTTCAAAAACTTTTTTTTTGGAGCTCACATTTTGGCCAGTTTAGAACCACTGTTTACGTGGTACATCGGTATCTCGACGTGGTCCTCCATATACTGAGTTTTTTTAGCAAAGAAATTAACTTGTGCAGTTGATATACATCCGCTAATGTGTCCCGGAGTTGTTCTGCACTCATCTCCGAAGACCTGGAGGTCAAGAAATCTCCGGAAGTATATAGGGTGTATCGAGTGAGTGGATCATAAAGCTGGCGCCGTGCAGTCACAGGGTTGGCAGCAAAGCTCGGAAGCAAATTTCTCGAATTCACTAGTCTCCTGGGTATCATATTGAATAAAATCTGCAGCCATATACACCGTCAGGGGACCAAGTGAAGAGGCGCAGGGAGAAACACAAATCCAGGGCATACCAAGACCAAAAACTATTTCAAGTGACGTTAAGAGATATATAAAGGACACCTAACCTCATACACGAGTTGGGGGAACCATTATGAATAATACCCAAGTAAAAATACGCTCAACGTACAGGGAGGGCAAACCAACGGGACGGTGAAAGAGAATAGGCGCCGCAGGCGCTTAATCCGCCCGAAACAAAATATCATCCCAGATGGGGGTCAATGGCTGATTCGCAACCGAAATTAGGTGAAGAAAACCTGTATATATATCTTTGGATGCCAAGCGACATCCTGGAGGTATAAAGTACAGGAATGTGGTGTACCGCCGCGATTTTTCGGTGCCACTGAACCGTTCACATCGGAAGAACGGGAAGCAGAAAAGACGCAAAAATTGGGGTGTAGGTGAATATAGGATTCCTCAACATTATTGACCACTCACCAGGATTATCGGTGCAGCGCACGAGCTGGTTCGAGCAGGGCGGCATGCAGGGGGCCGGAGTGATCCAGCGGAAGAACGGGATGGAATAAATAGCTAGAATCTGGGGAGTAAGTGTCGATGGGATGCCCCAAGATGTGGGAATAACCGCCGGGCATATTTGCGAAGCGAGCGGGCGGTGCAGGCCGGGTTACGTGTGGGGAACCGAAGCAATGCAGCGTGAGGACGGAGACAGATATTGGGTTGAGAACAAAGGGTTCAGCGCGGGTCTAGTTCCCAAAGAAGCTCGAACGCACGCGAGGCATATCGGGGTGGTGCGTGGCGAGGGCATAGACCAGGGGTGCATATAGAGACAAGCAATTCAGGAGGATACTGGAAACAGCAGCTAAGCAAAAAAACATGCGGAGAAGATGTATAGTGCATCCGGAGAGCACAAAAAGCACCCACGAAGCGGATTGGATCCGTGTGTAGGCGGGAGCCAACGGGGGGAGGGTAAGGCTCCAACCGTTTCCGTTTACAAACGTTTGTAAACGGTTTAACCGTTTATATTTACCGTTTAGTTTACGGGACCCTGCAAACGGTAAACAAATGTTTGTAAATGGTTTTAAACGGTTCTTATAATATAACCACCTATACAGCCACGAGACAGGATTTCTGAGTGAGTTGTAGTTTCAGGAAAGTTAGTTGAAGTGAGGGAATTCATTGGGAGGGGTTTACGATAGTAAAACTGGCCGGGCTTCTTCGTTGAGAATTTATTGATGTGTTTGTTATAATTCGGTAGCTTCCCCAGCAGGCGAGTTGGCAGCCCTCAACTTCGGAATTCGTCCTGCGGCACTCTGGCAACATATCAGTGGCTCTAGTATCAGAAATAAATGCACCCCAGGCATAACAGGTGGTCGGTGGCTGAAGGGATTTTGTCTCAAAAAATATACCATTTATAAACGTTTATAAACATTTTAAAACTGTTTACGAACCGTTTCCGTTTAGTTTACGGAGATCCGTAAACGAAAACTAAATGGTTGGAGCCTTAGGGGAGGGTGAGTCAAAGCCGAGCCGAGAGGCCGAAACAGAGCATATATGGGACCTCAAAGGGTTCCTTGCGTAATGTTGACATTATCGCAAGGTACTGGCCAGCGGGCACGGGTGGTGGCGAGCGAGGAGGGCCAAACGAGGAGGCGGAAGTTAAGAAGAGTCCGATCATAACAAGAACAAACAACGCGATCCCGTCCTAATTACTCGACCTTGCTACGCTCGCTGCACCTCAAGCAGGTACCCAAAGGGCTTACACATACGTTTTAGTACTCATTCGTATACGAGCCATGTTTACTGATCATCGTGGACACTACGCAGACCGAGGGCAAAAACACCGAAAATGGTAATTACCGCCACCCGACAGCGCCCCGCCGTCCAACTGTCGGGACAACACCGCCGCCTGAGCTAATAATGATTGCATGCGCCCGCATGACAGGACTACCCAGAAAGGCAGTCCCTCTAGACCGATGCATCGCGAGGTCCTCTAGTTAGAGGGAACGATGCATCGCTCAAGCCTTCTCATTAGAAGGCCGCGATGTATCAAAACCCCAGATACCCCTGTTCTCTTCCGGAATCTGATTCTGCTTCAGTCTCAGCTGACGACTGCTCAGCGGTTCACCCTCTTCTTTTGTCATCGACGACACCCACGCTCATGCCACGCTCCGCCTTTCCATGGATGCCTCTCCCTCGCCGTTTGACGTGCCGCCTGTATCTCTTGATGCGACCCTATTTTGCGAGCATTTTCTCGGTGCTGGCAATGGCCTACTCGGACCCGCAACCCTATGCAACCCTCTGTTACCATCTATTATACGTGTCTCCCAACCAGCTGGGTTCCCGCTCCATAATCCTGGTATTTTGGGACAGGAATACCTCCGCCACCTTGCTTCGGAGCTTGGAGACGAGTACGCATTCCGTGAACAAGGCGAAGAGCCCACTCCGGCCCCAGAAGCGGGCAAGGGTGAGGCGCCCAAAGAGATCGAACTGCCTGGCACCATTGAGGACCTGCGCGCCCTCGCAAAGGAATGTGCCGTGTTTTTTGATCGGGCACGACGCGGAGCCCGATGCCGTCGCCGGCGGGGTTAACATCTGCCAAAATCTCTTCCTGGCAAGTGGGGTTGCTGATGCGAAGGACGATCAAACTCTCTGGTTCGTATGCTGTTCAACCACTCGTTCGGAGATCATGACCCGGTCATAGGACCGTACCTCTGAATCTTCTAACCTTGGATTCTGCGGGAAATTCAGAAATCGACCAGTCCTTATTCTTGTCCGAACGAAAATAGTTTATCGCACTCGACACGAGCCAACCTTTCAAATTGAATGCGTCTGCCACTGGATTCTGTGAGTCTCTGATCCGTCCACGACTTGCCGTGCTGATCATTGTTATTTGGCAGACCGCGTACTCTACACATCGGAGAAACTCAATAAACTGGCCTTGCAAGCCGCCAAGGGGAGTATATGCGATATGGTTGCCCTCCTCAATGAAGCGATGGCTCTGGCGAAAGCTGGCCTCCCTAAACTGAGCAGCGCTCTCACGTTGATGGATGGCTTTGCTGGAACCACGGAATGTAAGCTTTGCCTGACTCCCAGATCATCACGTTGACTTGCCCAGATATCATCCTCGAAGGCATTGCGGCCAACATCAATGGTTTATTGGAAACATGGTGGGAGCACCCTAAAATTGTCGAGCGGCTTCTCAGAATTGACCGCGTTTGTTTTCATCCATTCATTGCGCTGCTACCTTGACCTGATACGACACACTGTCTTCCAGAACATTTTCGTGCCTTTGGTTTCGAAACTCGGATACGAGTATGATTCTGAAGAGTCCTCGGATACAGCAGCCCTCAGAACACTGGCTGGAAGTGCCGGACCGCAGATTGGCCAGGAAACAGTTGTTGAGATGCAATCACATTAAATACAAATACGCGTTGAACATACGGTCACGTGCGGTTGGACTTCTCAACAGGCACCGCTGCAATAATCAACATAGCGTTCACATCGATGTGAGAAAAAAAAATCAGCATCCGATTTGAAGTATATTCAAAGCCTTTGACGCATGGTGTTGAGCTGGGAATCTACAGTTACCGAAAGCCTCGCGTTAACGGGGTCTGGTAAAAATGACGCAGCAGTGACGCGGCGTTGACGCGCAGTGATGCGGCGTTGACGCGGCATTTGTTGAACTTACTGATGATCTTCCGTACACTTTGAAGGCACTCAAACTACACTCAGAAGCAGTCAGATAAGATCTAGGAGAGGAACTGACAATATTCAGGCCAAATATGATTGTTTATCGTAGGAGAAGTCCTACTATTCTGAAGTACAGTGTGCCCCAGACTTCGAAAACCACTTTAAACTTGAAAAGGAACGTTCAACGACATCCCAGGACGTCTGGACGCTGCTGGAAATTTACTGCATGCCGCGTCAACGCCACGCCGGTGCCGCACTAACGGCGCGTCAATGCGCGTCAACGCCGCGTCAATGCGCGTCAACGCCGCGGCAATGCCGCGTCACTGCCGCGTCAGTGCGCGTCGGTGCCGCGTCGGTGCGCGCCACTGCCGCGCCAACGCACGCCAATTCCGGGGTGTTCTTGAATGGATGGCTAACACCCAGCTGAGTTCAAACCCTTGAAGGGGCGAGGACTATGGGATTTAACGGAGACCGACAGGATGTTGGTATACGGAGTCTTAAGGGATTCTCAATTGACACTTACAGCTTCGAGTACATTTCAGTATGTTCAATGGATTCCTGATTCCGTGATACACCTGGCTAATCACAGGAATCTTGGTGGTTGCAGAATACTGCCTCAATCTACACCAGGTTAATACAATAGTTGAGAGTGCTCATAAATACCCCGAGTCTGTGCCATTACAAACCACTTCAATGAATGTTCACGAACTCGTAGCTGTGTGCGCGGGGTGGGAGGGGGAGGGCGGTACGACCCTCTGAGAAAAATAAACTGAGAGGTCCCACCCCTCAACTTTCTCAAACACACCGGCTCGAGAGAACAGCTTTGTTAAAAATATTCTCTCAGCCTTCAAATTAACTGTTATTGACTCCTTCGTTCTTTGGAGGAATTCAGATACAGTAGGAGGTATACATTACATTTGGATCACCTCGCGGAGTTGATTCACTGTGTGAGATCAGAGAAAGTGGCCTGAATTTGACGTCGGGCAGACACTTCCCTAGCCGGCTAGGTTGGACTAGGAACTCTTCATTCCCCAGGCAAAGTATGAACCATTTGCACATGAGTGCATAGTTTGATGGCTTGCATTCAAATTTCTGAACAGAGATTGGGTGATCATTTAGGCTTGAAAATTACAGTGTACATGCTGATAGCCAAGCTCTCTGGTGTTCGTGTGGCAGTATGCATCAATCCATTTCCTCAGTAATCATTCTTAACTGGCCCTCATCCCCTCGAGAGATGCTACAAAATTGAGTATGACTGAGTCTAGTCGAGTATCAGTAGTGCACGTGAATTTACATCTATGGTCGGAATAATCCATCTTAGGTCCCTTCTGACACAGAAAACAATGGTTCTTTTGGGAAATGAAAGCCGGGGGCTCCATGTAACGAGTTCATTAACACTTCCCATGGTTCAATTCCAGCTGGGAAGTGGTCGTATAAACAAAACATTTATACCCGGACTGGTGTAGCATCTGATGTTACATGGTAACGCCACACGAGTCAATCGCCACCCCGTGCCTAGGCTGGAATGGTGTGCTCGAAATAACACTGTGTAATGCTAATTTGATTGCAGCTTGGTGGTAGAACTTCAATAATTTAAACGGAACCAGATTAAGATTTTACCTGTTGGTCTCAGTATAATTACATAGGGCTTTTCACAGTAGCCGATTTCGCTGATTTCGACGCTGATTTCGATTTAGAATCCGAGGATTTGGCGCTTTCAATTCAACGCTTCCATAGTTTGACAGTCAAAGTTGGTTAGGGATTACTCAGTCTCGTATAAGTGGTTAGCCATTTCTAAAATTGGAGTCTTTTGTGCACAGGAACAAGTCCCGAGAATGTGAGTACCGATTAGCTTTCCCATGCAAGCAGTTCAAGTGGTGATATTTGTGATCCTTTGAAGGGACTCGCGGCAAGTTCCCTATAGATATTTTTCCGCCTGATGTCGCGGTTTACAGGTGCAAGCAAGTCAGAAAAGCCATGATTTGGGGGCAACAAGAATTCACCCCGTGGTTTAGGCAATTTGTAGATGTTATATAGGCTTGACATGTCCAAATTCAGAGTTGGTATTTTCTGTAAATGATGTCCATGCTTGAATTGGGGCCGGGGAGCGTTGGTTGAACATGTTGAGGCGGAGCGTCAATTGTTTTGTCAGTATACACCTACCAAGTAAGCTACATGCCAACCATTTTGGACCATGTACATCACCCAAATGTATTCCAATTCAATCTCAGGGTCAACTGTTGAACAAGATTCTCAGTCTACCAAATTCTTGGAACAACTGAAGGTGCACCCACTTGAACCAAAATGTGAAGCAGATCTAGACTCTGGCTGCTTCACTATTTACGCACTATGAGACCAAGAAGTACTGGTTACTGCTACTCTAGATGAATGTTTGAACAAATTGGGGACTGTTCAATTCACAGTTAAGAATCATCAACAGAGTTCGGGCAGAACAGTTCAACTTGGAGCATACACTGATTACTCATTGAAGAGACTTGAGAATCTGAATTTTTCTGTTGTTCCAACTATTCTGAGGGTTTGTGAACATAAAACAGAGCAATGCAAGTCAAAAATTTGGTCAAAATGCTGACTCCCGAGTCCCAGCGTGGCTTACTGTACCATTTCGACCATAGGTTCAGTGACGGGTGACACCTAGATTTTTTTGATGCGTGCAAAAATCACCTTAAATCGAAAGTAAATTTCTCGGTCTTCTCGGATGAGATTTTCCTAAAAATAGTGAACCTACGGTCGAAATGGTACAGTAGACTATACCTGATCACATTTTGGTATTCTTAAGGCCCTCCGGGCATGTCCTGGTACCTCCTTCCAGAACCGGGTGAGAGCCAAACAACCCAAGGAAAAAGTGACAACTGCGTGTGCAGCTGTGTTGTAGCTAAGCAGTCAGTAAGTCAAGTTTCTGTTTCCCAACGTTCAAGACTTCAAGCCATGCCAGGATGTCAAAGTCCTTGATTGCGACATACTTGACTGAGAGATCGAACACGTAGCTTGTTTGAACTCCAGTATCACCCTTGTGGAGTTCAAACTCCTGATTTAATAAATATGTAGGTGACAAATGACTGTCTCCAGGATCTACACAAATTTCATTGGACATCTGGTTGGGCTAGACACCTCGGATATGTCTGAAGCTATTGAAAAACATTAAGACAAAAAAAAAAAAAGGCAGCCCACCAGGCATGTTATAAGAGTGAGACAGAGGCGTGAAGATAACAGAGGAATGGACCGCAGGAAGGCCGACCAAGGCCTAGAACCGGGAGTCACCGCTGCGATCGGGGTTGGAATTCTCGGGTGGGCCCATCAAAGGCCTGGAGCCGGAAGTTACCACTACGATCAGGGTTCGCAATTGTGATACGTAGACCTGGTACCTAAGTCGGTACCAGGAATTCGTTCTTTTGGTTCCAGACCATGTATTAGAGTCACTGAAACTTGCCTGAAGTGATTTCGAGGCAAGGGGAACGGTACATAATGCCCTACAGGCGGCGCGGCAGTGCCGCGTCAATCGCGCGTCACGCCGCGTCACTGCCGCGCCAAAGCTGCGCCAGTGCGCGGCAATCGCGTCAAAATCTCCAGTCCCGCGTTAACGTAATGAGATCTGCTTTGAACATCGGGTAGAAGACTGACTTACGAGCCGGCACCCCTGAATGAAAACGTTCATCATAGCGAGCACAGTCGGGACTGCGTGCTTTTCGACTACTGTATCTCTCATTGACATGATCGCGGTGCACGCCATCCTCCAAAGCGTAATCAATGCATAGGTGCCGACCTTCCAAGGGCTGCATCATATTCGAGATAATAAACAACATAAAGAGGCCCGGCGGCGCGAGGTGCGCATCTGCTCGCCGTGGAAACTCCACGAAATAGAAAGTAGAGGATCCCATTCGCCTTGGGGCTGGGCCATTCACTGGACCCATGGTCTTTTTTTTTGGTCTTTTTTTTTGGCCTTTCAAGCTAACTTTTCCACTAGGTTGCAATGCAGTATTAAGCTCTGCACTTGTCTTGCTGATACATTCGCACTTCCCCCACATGGTACTAATTTTCTGCGCATTCAATGCATAACTTCGCTTAATTGCTCTTTCCTCGAATTCTCCCAACGGCTCAGGAGCGTACGATGCGCGCCTGTATCCGGTCCTGGCGATAACTCGCCTGTCGACTACAAAACTCCTCCGTTCGAATCGGGGACGGACCATACGAGAATAGACGACCACTTTTTTTCCCCTGCATCCATCTGCAACACAGCAAATTCACCGTCTTCCACATGTATTTTTTCCTTTCACCTTCGAATTTAAATCCGTCGATCGACTGAACCGATACCACAATTTGAATCCCAAAAGCGTGATCCTGATCCATTTTGTGCGAAGTAAATTTTTGGTGGATCGCTAATCATCCGAGTCATCCATCCCTCATTCGGTTCTGAACCACCGTGCAACTCGAGCGCCTCAATACATCCTGGCTCCCAGTATGCATGAAATGGAAGGCCCGGCGGTGCGCGGCGCGCATCTGCTCTCTGTACTCCCTGTCTCACTGCCATTTGACTGCAGACATGCACAATCCCGTTCGACTCGGGGCTGGGCCATGGGCGGTGAAAACATCGTTTTTAATTATTCCCTCAATCAACGCTTCAAAGCAAACGGTGAATACGCATATATACTCCTCGGCTCATTTAAAAGATTGACGTCACCTCAAAAATCGCAGAACTGGAGGTCGAGAGGAAGGCCCGGCGGCTGCACGAATTTCCACCCCCCAAGCATGTCCCCTATTCATTTTCTGCATATGTAATCTTTCTACTTGGTGGTGGATTGCTTATCATCCGAATCATCCATCCCTCATTTGGTTCTGAACTGCCGTGCAATTTGAACGCCTCAATATATGCTTGATGGCTGCCATTTGACAGCACATATGTACAATCCCGTTCGACCCGGGGCTGGGCCATACCGTGAAGGTTGTGGTGATATAATTTTTATTATTGCCTCAATCAACACACAGCTGGGTGCACTGGCATACTCCTCAGCTCATTCAATGCACACATCTATATTTTCCCAGAGGCTACGCAGTGCTCTTGCCATCGGATCCTCGTCATCATAGTACCGATTCAATCCATAATTTCGTTCAATGTCTCTTTCCTCGGATTCTCCCAACGGCTCAAGAGCGCAGCGTACGGCGCGTGCCTATTTCCGGTCTTTGGTGATTCAGTCGACTACAAAACTCCTCCGTTCGACTCGGGGCTGGGCCTTACGAAATAGAACAATTAGTTTTTTCCCCTGCATTCATTTTCAACACACGTCCTCGTGCGGGTATTATCTATTCACCGTACCCTACAGGAATTTATTTCGTCCTTCGAACTTCAACCTTTAGAGCTGTTTCCGAAAAGCTTGAGACAACGAGATTACTTTTGCACACAACAAACTTTTGATGGAGTGCTAAGGATTACCGAATATGGCACGGATCAGCTGCCGTTTCGGGATCTGCACAGCCGAGGTCTACTTTTTGGGCCCCTGGACCTGCCTCACATTTCAGGGACCTGTGAGGCTCCCACAACGTACACAAGACCACTAAGTCAGTACAATGAGAGGGAGAACTCTTTGAGAGAATAAAATCTCGGGGGCCAGCATGTGAGGAATCTCCTTCGGATCATTCCCGAAATTCCCGTCTTCTTCCGCTCCATATTATTCCACAAAATTTGGGAGTTCGAAATAACGAATAACGAATAACGGTCGAGGGCTCGGCTTGTGATCGCGGATATGATGGGAACAATACTGCAGTATGCCCAATTAGGAAGTGTTCCCCGTGAACAGTCTCTCATCTCCCTCCTCTTTCTCAGTGCTACCCCGTTCGATGATTCTTCCCAGCCTTAAACACTCCTATCATAAATGCGGAAGTTATCTCGTACCCCAAATTGCGAAAGGAGGGCAAGCACCCCCACATTTATTTGGGTAAGTCTCATGATATCTTGCTCACTGCTGTAGCTGATAGATTCGCCACTTCTCTCATGCTTATTAAGTATTTCGACCATGGCGGGACCCATACTGGGCCCTGGCGGGATCGACGCCGGCGGGACCGAAAGGGGCTTCTTCCGAGATGCCCGCGGGCTAAGAAAATATCTTGCTTTAAATGGGACAGTAAGCGAAGAGGCTGTAGCAATTAGAGGGCGTGCAAACGCCAGACGGCACGTTAATGGACGCGTCGTCGGGACGGGACATCGGCGAAAGTTCTGAATGTACACTTGTTTGGTTTAGCCGCCTAAAGCACTTCATGATCCGCCTTCTTTCGATCCGATCATATCCGCGATCACATGCCTAGTGTTCGGCCGTTATTCGTTATTCGTTATTTCGAACTCCCGAACGGACTCTATTATTCCCTCCATTCCGCATTTATATTCTTCTCACTGCCTCGACTCCACTGGTCTCATACCTCTATATATTTCTTGTCTTGATTCTTCCGAGAGTCCCCTTTTCTTTTGCCTATAAATACGGACAGAAATCATTAGATACGTCGCTCAATCAACTCTGTCAATAGTTGAGTACCCGAATCCATCCTTGATTTCCCTCCGCCTCGTCCTTGACGTCTGTCCGCATCCTCCCGTCCTTCCTCTTTGGATTCGGTTCTCACAAGTTTGATTGAGCCACCAATCCTTGATATCCTTCCCTGATCCTTCCATCTCATCCTCCTGCTCATGTCCTACGATCCAGACTCCCATTCCGACCCCATGTCCCAAATCGACGACGCCAACACCAATTGGGCCGACCAGGTCCAAGCCGCCCATTATTCCTCCGCTGATCTCGGCTATCAGGCGGCTGATAGTTCCGCTGCCGATCCGGGCGATCCGTCCCAGTTCCTCCCCGCTCCTCATCCTCCTCCGCCCGTCCCTCACTACGTTCTCGAAATCACCGAGGTTCTAAAGCACATGAACGAGACCAACATGTCCTTCCAGACCGCCATGACTCAGTTTATCTCTCGCCAAACGCCACATTCCGTCCCGTCCTCCGCTCCGATCAATCCCGCCTCCGCTCCGATCAACTCCGCTTCCGCTCCCCGCTCTGCTCCTCGCGTCCGCGACCCTCGCCATTTCAACGGCAAGATTGAGGAGGTCGAACCCTTCCTCAATGAAATCGAGGATTGCCTCTTTCTTCAGCGCCATTCCTTCGCGACCGACGAGGATAAAAGCCGTTACACAGGTCTATATATGGGTGACGGCTCGCCTGTCGAATGGTTCGCTGGCGTCAAACGCTCCAATCCCGCGCTCCTTCAGAATTTTGTCCAGTTCATCGTCGAATTCCGCTCCAAATTCTCTGATCCCCATCTCCAATCCACTGCTCTTCGCAAACTCGATCATCTCCGCCAAACTTCCTCCGCATTCAACTATCTCACAAAATTCAAAGAGATTGTTACGTACCTCCAGATGACTGAGGAGACCAAATGCGACCGCTTCCTTCGTGGCCTAAAGGAGGAGATCAAAGACGCTCTCATTCCTATCCATCCTCGCCCGACAACTCTCACCACTTGGGAACCCATCATTCTCGGCATCGACAACAATTTGTACATGCGCGAAATCGAGCGTCGCCACGGCGCCAATGCTCATCTTCACCTCAATCCTCCTCCTTCCAACTCCGTACCTATCACTTCAGCTCCGCCTTCGGTTCCATCTTATATTCCTCAGCCTTCCTCCGTGCCTATTCCCGTGACCATTCCCGCTGCCGAACCACCGGTCATTCCCGCGACCCCCGACCCTGTGCCCATGGAAATTGACGCCATACGCACTCACTTCGGTCCCCTTACTCCCGACGAGCGCAAACGCCGCATCCAGAATAATCTCTGCCTTTACTGCGGCCAACCCGGCCATGTCCGTGACAATTGCAACAAGCGCATTGCACGCCACGGCACCTCCGCATAAAATTCCTTCCACTTCCGCGAAGCTTACGGCTCATAGTTCGCTTCATCACCATCCACACCGCTCAATTCCTCGGTGTCTTCATTCTGTCTGTCATGTTCCCTTCACCAACTCTGCTTGTTTCGTCCACCACATCATCCACGGCGCATTACTTGTGAGAACCAAATCCAAAGAGGAAGGACGGGAGGATGCGGACAGACGTCAAGGACGAGGCAGAGGGAAATCAAGGATGGATTCGGGTACTCAACTATTGACAGAGTTGATTGAGCGACGTATCTAATGATTTCTGTCCGTATTTATAGGCAAAAGAAAAGGGGACTCTCGGAAGAATCAAGACAAGAAATATATAGAGGTATGGGACCAGTGGAGTCGAGGCAGTGAGAAGAATATAAATGCGGAATGGAGGGAATAATATGGAGCGGAAGAAGACGGGAATTTCGGGAATGATCCGAAGGAGATTCCTCACACAGCAAAATCGACGGAAGCGACGGCTAGCGACGGCAATCTCGGCTGACCATCCAAATCCAGTAATCCTTAGCTTCCCACCAAAGTTTTGTGCACGCAAAAAATTTCACGTTGTCTCAAGCTTTTCGGAAACAGCTGTAACTGCCAGTGAACCCATACCATCCCCTATCCATTTCCTGCGCTGGGGATCGCTTATCATCCGAGTCATCCATCCCTCCTCCTCCGGTTCTGAACAATGCGAACGCCTCAATACATCCCGGCTCCCAGCATGCAATGCAAGGCCCGGCGGCACGCGGCGCGCATCTGCTTTCTGTAGTTGGTTTGACAGTGCCATTTGACTGCATACAATCCCGTTCGACTCGGGGCTGGGCCATACGAAGTTTGTCGTTAGATGTTTTTTATTATTCCCTCAATCAACATACAGATGAGTGCACACTGGAATACTCCTCGGCTCATTCAATGCACACGTCTATATTTTCCCAGAGGCTACGCAGTAACAAGCTCTTGCCGTTGAATCCCCACCTCGTCATCATGGCACCAATTCAGTGTGCATTCAATGCATAATTTCGTTCAATCTCTCATTCCTCGGATTCTCCCAAAGGCTCAGGAGCGCACCGCGCGTTCCTGTTTCCGGTTCTGGTGATAACTCGCATGTCGACTACAGAACTCCTCCGTTCACTCGGGGCTGGACCTTACGAAATAGAACAATTAGTTTTTTCCCCTGCATTCATTTTCAACCCACGTCCTCGTGCGGGTATTATCTATTCGCATTCCTACACAGGGATGTAATTCGGCCTTCAAGGTTCAACTGCCTGTGAATTCATACCCGAATTCCCTCACACAAGCACAAACCTGAGTCATTTTCTGCAAAAGTAATCCACTTACTTGATGGTGGATTGCTTATCATCCGAGTCATCCATCCCTCATCCGCTTCTGAACCCCATGCACTTCGAACGCCTCAACATATCCCGGCTCCCAAAATGCAATATTAATGGAAGGCCTGGCAGCGCGCGGCGTGCATATGCTTTCTGTACTCCCCGTCTCACTGCCCTTTGACTGCAGACTTGTACAATCCCGTTCGACTCGGGGCTGGGCCATACCGTGAAGGTCGCGGTGATACAATTTTTATCATTCCCTCAAGCTCATTCAAAAACCTGACTTTTCCGCAAAAAAGTCACGGAATTGAAGGCCGAGAGGAAGGCCCGGCGGCGCGTGGTGCGCATCTGCTTTCTGTAACTTCTTTATCGATGCCATTTAATTGCATACAACCCCGTTCGACTCGGGGCTGGGCCATACGAATTTTGTTATTAGATATTTTTTATTATTCCCTCGATTTTGAACATGCAGGCACGGCTCATTCAATGCAGACGTCTATATCGTCCGAGAGGCCACAGTACGCACTGCCAAGGTCTTGCAGTTGAATGCGCACCTCGTCGGCAATGGTACGAATGCTCCTGTAATAGAAATGCTGCTTCGCGCGCTGCCAAAGCATATGAAAAATATGTGCTGTCTAGCAGCTAGCGAATAGATCTGATTCAAGAATCCCTATAAAACAGCTAACGCTCACCGCGAACACTACCAAACAGCCGAATAGGAAGCGCGAGACTTTACTAGACGTGATCTACGGAATATCTCGTAGGTCTTAAGGACTGCGTGCTAAGCATGTACCTGATAATCAAGGCACACACTGTAGCTCAGTGGTAGAGTTCCCAGTAGAAGGCTGGCGCTTCAAGTGATGGTGTATTGCAAAGGTAAGGTGATGTTGTCTCCACAAGGGGGAAAGACTCCCTTATATACGTAGAACTATTCTAAATATGGTAAATGACTCAAGTGGAGTCATAGGGCCATGACTCCCCAGCCCGAAGCAAGGCCGAGACTATGCCCGAGGTCATGCCCGAGGCAGCGCACTGCAAAGTGCGACGCGTTGGATGTTGAACATGGCTGTGCTGCAACCGTGAGAGTTCATGGAGGGTAATTGATCGAGAAAGGCCAATATCCATCACAGCTCCGGGCATTCACTGCATAATTTCGCTCAATCACACTTTCTCTCGCATTCCAGAAACGGCTCAGGAGCGTACGGCGCGCGCCTATTTCCGGTCTTTGGCGACGACTCGCTCGTCGACTACAAAATTCCTCCGTTCGACTCGGGGACGGGCCTTACCGAATAGACTACCACTTTTTTGCCCTGCATACATCTTCAACACACGGCCTCGTGCGGGTATCATCTATTCACCTTCCTCCACAGGAGTGTATTTCTTCCTTTGAACTTCAACCTTTAACTGCCAGTGAACCCATACCATCCCCTATCCATTTTCTGCGAAATAATTGCTGGGGGATCGCTTATCATCCAAGCCATCCATCCCTCATTCGATTCTGAACCCCAGCATGCAATCCAAACACCTCAATATACCCCGGCTCCCAGCATGCAATGGAAGGCCTGGCGGCGCGAGGTGCGCATCTGTTTCAAATACACTCCTGTGGAGGAAGGTGAAAAGATGATACCCGCACGAGGAAGTGTGTTGCAGATGGATTCAAGGGGAAAAAAGTGGTCGTCTATCCTCGTATGGCCCGTCCCCGAGTCGAACGGAGGAATTTTGTAGTCGACATACGAGTTATCCGCAGGACCGGAAACCAAGGCGCGCCGTGCGCTCCTGAGCCGTTTTTGGAATACGAGGAAAGAGTATTTGAGCGAAATTATGAAGTGAATGCGCACTGAATTGGTGCTATGATGACGAGGTGGGGATTCGACGGCACTGCGTATCCTTGGTAAAATGAATTGGATTGAAAGGAACGCGGAGGAAAAAGACATCGTCAAAGCGCATGGCCCATCCCCGAGTCGAACGGGGTCCAATGTCTTTATGCAATTATGTTCCTTCAGGAATAAAGTTTCTAAAAAATTTGTTCCCTATGCGCATATGTTTTAGCAAATATTTGCAAGACCGAACTTCAACCTTTAACTGCCAGTGAACCCATACCATCCCCTATCCATTTTCTGCGAAATAATTGCTGGGGGATCGCTTATCATCCGAGTCATCCATCCCTCATTCATTTCTGAACCCCCGTGCAATCCGAACGCCCCAATATATACTGGCTCCCAGCATGCAATGCAAGTCCCGGCGGCGCGTGGCGCGCATCTGCTTTCTGTACTCCCTGTCTCACTTCCATTTGACTGCAGACATGTACAATCCCGTTCGACTCGGGGCCGGGCCATACCGTGAAGGTTGATAATACAATTTTTATTATTCACTCAATCGAAACAGGTGAGTGCACATACTCCTCTGCTCATTCAATGCACACGTCTATATTTTCCCAGAGGCTACGCAGTGCCAAGCTCTTGCCGTCGGATCCTCGTCATCATGGTACCGATTCAATCCATAATGTCGTTCAATCTCTCATTCCTCGCATTCCAGAAACTGCTCCGAAGCGTACGGGGCACGTCTGTTTCCGGTCTTTGGTGATTCGGTGTCGACTACAAAACTCCTCCGTTCGACTCGGGGCTGGGCCTTGATGGACAAGTAACCACTTTTTTCTCCTGCATACATCTTCAACGCGCTTCCTCATATGCATGTGGGTATCATCTATTCGCATTCCTACACAGGGATGTCATTCTTCCTTCAAGGTTCAACTGCCTGTGGATTCATACCGGAATTTTTATTGCACAAGCACAAGCCTGATTCATTTTCTGCAAAAGTAATCTATCTACTTGATGGTGAATCCGATTCGTCCATCCCTCATGCATTACCCCATCTTACAATTCGAACGCCTCAATGTATCCCGGCTCTCAACATGCAATGGAAAGCCCGGCGGCGCGCGGCGCGCATCTGCTTTCTGTATTGCTTGGGAATCGGTTCCATTAGACTGCATACAACCCCGTTCGACTCGGGGGGCTGGGCCATACGAAGTTTGTCGTTAGATGTTTTTTATTATTCCCTCAATCAACATACAGATGAGTGCACACTGGAATACTCCTCGGATCATTCAAAAGACTGACTTTTGCGGCAAAAAATCGCAGAATTGAAGGCCCATAGGAGTCATCCATCCCTCCTCCGGTTCTGAACAATGCGAACGCCTCAATACATCCCGGCTCCCAGCATGCAATGCAAGGCCCGGCGGCGCGCGGCGCGCATCTGCTCGCCATAGTTCATCCATCCATAAAATCGACTGTAGATGATCCCGTTCGACTCGGGGCCAGGCCATACGAAGTTTGTCATTAGATATTTTTTATTATTCCCTCAATCAACATACAGCTGGGTGCACTGGCATACCCGGCCCATTCAAAAACTGACATGGCCGCAAAAAAATCGCAAAAGCGAAGAAGGTCAAGAGAAATGCTCGGCGGCGCGCAGTGCGGATCCGCTAGCTCTGTGCAATCAGAAGCACATGTATCAGAATGTTGCGGGAACCAAATTATAGAGGACGGCCCAGTAGTACGCGGTGCGCATCTACCTCCGTTGTCTTTGTTGTCAAAACCAATCGCAGAAATCCTCCGTTCGACTCGGGGCTTGGCCTTCGATGATTGCAAAACAGGTCTTTTTTTCCTCTTCCTAAATTGTCAACACACCAACTCATGTACAGATATATATGATCTTCTTCCAGAGGAACATATTTCATTCATCCTTGCGGTTTCCAGTGACCTCCAATGTTACATCCATACTTACCCGGCTTTCCAACTGCAATGGAAAGGCCCGGCGGCGCGCGGCGCGCATCTGCTTTCTGTACATATTATTTGTCTCAGGGCTATTTGATTGCAGACATGTACGATCTCGTTCGACTCGGGGCTGGGCCATACCGTGAAGTTCATATTTATACAATTTTTTTTATTCCCTCACTCACTCATCACACAGGTGAATGCGCAGACTCCTCAGCTATTCAAAGCACACGCAGATCCGGGCTACCATGCTAGTAACATTTAGAACGTTAGGGAAAACAGAAAAGACTTATCAATTCGTTCGCGCGCAGCGGCACTGAATCTACACGGATTTGCCCACTAACTTTAGGTAGTGGGTCCTGTAGAGCCCTATTTCAAGTACGCCTTTTTCCCACGGCAATCATGGACAAACAACCATATTTTGCGTCTGGGTTCGATTCCCGGTGGAGGATACCTTTTTTCTTGGGTCCATGAGTCAGGATTATTTGGTGACACGTGATGCCACGTCGTCGTCAAAGCTGTCAAATTTTCTTCTCTCTTCCTCCCACCATCTCGCTGTACCCTCGTTGGCACTGAGTTCTCAATGTCTGTCCTTGTGAATGGTGTCCGTACCTCCCAAGTCGTTATCTCCCCCCTTCTGCGTCAAACAACCCTCTCGTTGGCTTTTGTATCGTCCAACCTCGGGTGTGCCCTACCTTCCTCGGTTACTATCGCTGTCGACTGCGGCCCAATTGAGTCTCTGAGCGCTCGATTTCCTTGTACTGTATCCTTTGATCAGCAGACTGCTGTCTCTCTGGGTATAGACTGGATCGAATCTGTACGCAAGTGGTATTTCGACCATGGCTTCAGACTCCCGAGGGACGTGTTCGGACTCCGAGATCTCTTGTGTCCTACACCGCTTGGTAAGTGTTTGATCCTCTCCTTCCCTTTCTTTTCCTATATCTCTTTAGACCCGGGATCCAGCGCTGCCATCCCTGCCATGACTGCAGTCCCGACGGCCCTCCTCAACCCGGCATTATCTCTCGGTATGTGTGTGTTATACATACCCTGCTTCCTTCGATGGCTTACTCAGTGTCAATCTCAGGGTCTTCACCGTTCCGCCCGCCTCCCCCACATCCGGTGGATCGCGGTGCTAATCCCTACAGGGCGTTCGCGCTCCGTGGTAGTGAGGGGTCCGCCCTTCATCATCATACGCACGCGTATGCTCCGTATACCAATCATAGTCTCAGTACAAACACAAACCTGAATAAATCCACATCTTCATCCACATCTTCGTCCTCTGCTGAACCTCGGCACGATGTAGAGCATGTCGATCAGAATAGTGCCGGGTCTCCTTCCAAAACTTTGTCGTCGTCGTCCCGGACAATGCGTGCTTCTTCGTCCTCATCTCTCATTAAAAATGGTCCGATCTCCCCCTTTGTGTCATCTTCTGGTCTCGATGTTTTGTTCACCTCTAATGATCCTATGCATAACATTATTTCGGGAGATCACTATTCAGTTTATGCACATCTTGGTTACCATGGTATACCTTCGAACGGGTTAAGTGTTTCCCAAGCGCGACAAGCACTCATTTATCATCTACTCTCCGGCATGTGTGCCACTAGATTGCCCAATGGACAGCCGGCTTTACAGCATGTTGGGTGCACCGTGTCTGCCTCCCAATTTGAATCACCACGTCACATGGCCCATGCTGCTCACAGTATCCTTTTATCAGCATCGCTTTCCGAAACTCATTTAGGCATCGTAGCGAAAACTCTTGGCTGTTCGGCTAGCGACGTTATGGCTGTGCTTGCAGGTAGACGCTCTGATCTTGTTCGAAGCCACAACATCTCTAACCCCCTTCATGAGGTATTTGATCATTTCGAGAAGTTGACAAGGCCAGCATTAACATCTCTGGCCACTCTGCACGGAGTTAATGTCTCTGGTTGTTCACTCGAGGTGGGTAGATCGCTAGTTGTTTCGCACATAGGCAGCGGTAAATGTGGTCTTCACCGAATAGGATTTCGGCATTTGGGATGTGCTTCCTTGTTGAATTTATCGCAGGTCGAAAATGCTAACCTGCGCATGTCGTCTATGGATCTCGACTCGGCAAGTACTCTGAACTTCGATCTAGCTCAAATAAATATTCTCGCAAGTCTCATGCCCAAACTTTCCAAGGGTCCGCTCAGGCGCATCTTAGAGATGCACAACATAGAATTTGCGCTCACAGATGGAACCGCCGCACTACGCAGACATTTAAAGGGATATTTACGGCGTCTGCGTCGAGGTAAGAAATTCGGAGACGGAAGGATTGCTTCTGGTCTGGGTAATAAAGCAGATCGAGAGGAAGAGCGAGAGGAGGAGCTTTCAGCTTTAAGAGCGGACTGGCCGAGGTTGATACCCTCAAACAGGAAACGCATGCTTGTGGAGGCATTCAACATGGCAATTTCGAAGGAAGCTTTGTCCACGTTCGTCTGCGCAAGTTGTTCTGGTAAATATTATGTCAAAAACAAACGAACTCTCGGTTTGGATGATTTTGACATCAACTTGTTACGCCGCCCAGACCATGTTAACCCGAATGAGTCTGATGCCGAGGAAGAATTCCAAGACGGTATGGATGTGGATTCGGGTACTACAGATATGGATCCTAGAAACTCGCACTCTACCGGATTTGCTTGTCCTGGGGACGCGGATAACCAGCCATGTCCTCAACAACCCTGGCTTGATCCTGACTGTGTTCCTCCTCCTTTGCCCTTTTCAGATGACGAGTCCTCAGGAAATCTTGCAGGGGCATTGGTAGACCCAGATGGAATAGAATCGGGAGACGCTGGTGAGCCTGTACTTGCACTCTGTAAGAATTGCCATTCATTTTTGAAGCGCGGCAAGGTCCCCCGTTTGGCAATTGCTAATTATAATCTATTGGGACCTGTACCGGATGAATTAAGCGGTCTGACTGTAGTAGAGGATGTTAAAAATGGGACTCCTAGAGGACTCGAACGGCTCGGACAAACCCGCAGATGAGGGGGAACGCTAAGATTGCAGATCCAGTACATGATGTTTGTACGTATTAGATATCAGTAGCGAAGTCATCGAGCAGTACGAAAGCGGACGATTTCCAACACTCCCACTCTGCGAGATAAGCAAGCTCCCACTGAAACAAAAACAAAAGCAGGAGAGAAATAAAAAATGCTCCCACTCAATCAAAGAAAAGCTTCATAAACAACTCCAACGTCGACTTGATCTTCTTCCAAATCTGAGTTGTCGTGGCATCCACACTCCTGGTTGTTGCAATATCTAGTCGGAATTGCAGTTGTGAATGTCCGAACGCCAATTGGAATGAATGTGGGAAGGAGAAGGACGGCGGCGACGAGGCAAGAAAGATGAATGTGCCACATACGTTTCGTGGACCGCATGTGAATGTTCGTTAGCGCCAGGACGGTCGAGAACCCAAGCCTTGATCTCCTTCGGCATATCTGCAACGCATCGAGCGGCTATGTGGTTCCGCCGACCGCAGCGATGACAATGATCCTCGTGAGTGGGATCGCACCAACGAAAACCCTTTTCGTCATCCTTCCCAAAAACTTGCCCATCACCGCTAGAGGTGTGAGCGGCACGATCGCGATCGCGATGTCCGGGATTCCCGTGACCACTCCCACTCGACGCGAACACCTTTCTACCACCACCACCGCTACGGGCTGCGAGGGCTGTCTCCTCGGATTCCGTTTTGACTTGGCTGCCAGTTGGGGTGATATAGGTAGCACCGCAAAGGACGGCTTTGACAGAGTCAAGTTTGCTTTCACCAGCGGGCTGGGAAAGTAGGGTGTTGCGAACACTGACATAGAGAGGGTCGAGGTTCGCAAGGAGAACATCCTTGTAATAGTTGTCGGATATGGGTTCACCCAGTGCGATGAGCTGGTCACGAATTTCGGTGACCTTGTCGACATACTTTTCCACGGGCAGGGACGTGTCGTGGGTTACAGTGTGAAACGCGGTACGGAGAGAAACGCGACGTGACCAGGTGGAAGCCTCGAATTTGGCTTTCAGCTTGGCATAGAGGGCTGAGCCAGAGGTGATGCCTTTAGCAAGTGAGCGAAGATCTTTGGACATGCGAGCCCAAATGATCGTCATAGCAGCCTTGTCCCTCTTATCCCAGGCAGCGGCAGCAAGGGCCTCTGTGGGTTTGGGGGTTTTGCCATCGACGATTCCAGCAGATTCCCCATCAGCATTGAAGACGATGAGAATCTCGTCCTTGAAATTGTGCCAATTGTCAGAAGTGAGTTCTTCGACAGTCTGGGCCAGAGAAAGAAGGGAGAATGGAGTAGTCATGATTAAAAAGAAGCTGAGAAGCGGCCAAAAGAAGATGTCGAAAGGCGGGGGTAAGGTGGAGGTGATGACGTGGCGATTGGTGAGGGTGTTTTAGTGCTCAGAATAGACTCGTAGCGAAGGTGTAGACGCAGGGGCCAATAACCTGTTAAAAATGGGACTCCTAGAGGACTCGAACGGCTCGGACAAACCCGCAGATGAGGGGGAACGCTAAGATTGCAGATCCAGTACATGATGTTTGTACGTATTAGATATCAGTAGCGAAGTCATCGAGCAGTACGAAAGCGGACGATTTCCAACAGAGGAGGCTATGATTGCGCGATGCCGGGCAAAATGCTGGATTATCCAACTCAAGGAAGAAGGAGACTATTCTACTCCGATTACGCAACGTGGTGTTCGTGGTCATGTAATTATTTATCCTCAGAAACCCTCTGCCATAGCCAAGGTTCTACCGCCGTCTATTGATGAGGTTATTACTCCGATCTGTGTCATTTTCGTAGGTTCAAATCCCCCGACATCGGAGTGGCTTCAAAAAAAGGCAAAGCCCCTTACAGTTCGGAAAGAGAAGGTATTGAACGCCCTTCGCTGGTTACGTATTCACAACCCATTCTATAAGGACGTCGAGATCAATTCAGCCGTGTTTGAGGGTATGCCGGATGAGACCATCCTGCCTTTTCATGTTCAACATGTTCTTCCTTCTGGCGGGATTGATTCATCGACTTCTTCATATGTGCCAAATTCCATCCCTTCGTGCCCGGATCTTTCTGACATTGTTAATCCTCCTACAGCGTCCGCGCCAATCCCTTTCGAATCTGTTGTAGTCACCAATATTGATGGTCATGCTTCCTCCAATGAGTTACGCAAGGCTGCTGTGGAGCATATGAAACTTCCCGGTAAAAATTATGTTGGTATTCCCCACGACCGTGATCCGGTGAATGAATTCAATAATCCGTCCCTTTTTCCCATGATCTATCCGACGCTCTTCCCATACGGACTCGGAGGATGTGAAGATAAGAGGCGTAAGACTCCACTGGGCATGAATACTCATATCAAGCACTTCTTTAACCTCTCTGACCGCAGATTTCAGGAGCACTATTCTTTTCTTTTCACCGCATTCAACATGCTTCAACGACGACAGGTCCTTTTGCGTACTAGCATGAAGGTCAAGCGCTCCAATTTTGACCATGTCGCTGCTCAATTTGCAACTGTCTCCCCTGAGGCCGTTCATGTTGTCTCTGAACGAATTGCCAATGGAGACTACCGAACAGCTAATAATGATGAAGAGAGACGCGTCTTGAAGTTGATGAAGGAGGTCAACGTCATCAATTCTCATGTTGCAGGTTCTTCACAGTCAAAATTGATCATGAGAAACCAGATTCGTGGACTTATGATTGAAAAAGGTCTACCGAGCTTCTACATCACTATCAACCCGGCTGATGTTTTCAACCCCCTTGTAAAATTTCTTGCCGGGGACGAAGTCAATCTGGACGAAATGACGAAGGATTCTGTACCAAAGTACTTTGATCAAGCTAGCCTAGTTGCCAAAAATCCTGCCCTTGCAGCCCAATTTTTCAACATCTATATGAAGGCTTTCATTTCGACTATCCTCGGGTATGATCCAAACCAGGAAAATATGGATGGAGGCATTCTTGGGGTAGTCAAGGCATATTATGGGTGTGTGGAAGCGCAGGGACGCGGTACTCTGCATTGCCATATGTTGATTTGGTTGGAAGGCGGACTGAACCCGAATCAGATTAAAGCTAAGGCGCTCAGAGACGGTGGCGATCAAGCTTTCCAGAAACGTCTAATTGATTTCCTGGATGATACAATCTCTAACTTTATCCCTCCCGACCCAGATCCATCGTTTGACACAGAGCTGGGATCATTTGACCCTTGCGCCACAAGAGGTCCGACTCCGTTGGACCGGGCTCAAAATGCGACTCTTTCCCGGGATAAAGACTTGCACAAACTTGTTAAACGATGTCAGTCTCATACCCATCATCCGACGTGTTACAAGTACTGGCGTGGACCACCAGAACCGAAGGAGTGTCGGTTCGACTTGGATGAAAACAATGTGGTACCCGTGAGTATGATGGATCCAGACACTGGTGAGTTAACGCTCCGATGTCTCGATGGCCTGGTGAATAACTTTAACGAGACCATGTTAGAAGCCATACGCAATAATATGGATATCAAATTCATAGGGTCTGGTCCAGCCGCGAAGGCAGTAATGTATTACATTACTGACTACATCACAAAGACCCAGCTTCAAGCTCACGTTGCATATGCGGCACTAGAGCTTGCCGTTAATCGTCTTGGTGAATATGATCCGGACACAGATGAACGTACAGTAAGAGCTAAGAGATTGCTTCAGAAGTGCGCACATTCTATGATAGCCAAACAGGAGTTATCTGCTCAACAAGTTGTTTCGTACCTTATGGATTTTGAGGATCACTTCACCAGCCATAAATTCACTAATTTGTACTGGACCGGGTTCGAAAAATTCATCAATGAGGAGGATCCCAGTCCCGAATGTTATCGGAAGCAGACACCATCGGCTGCCGAGTCCAATGAGTCCGATTCCGCCACTGAAATACGCAATGGGGGCGTTTTAGACTCCGATGGTGAGGACGTCGATCTCACCATTCCCGACTCCTTAAACGAGCAGGAATTACCAGACGAGATGTTTCGGGAGAACGAGAGAGCGTTCGATAGAGAGGAGTTGAATGTAGATGACATACCTAACCTTCCAACTGAATCCAATGAAGACGAGCTAACTCTCGTATTTGGTCCATCTGGCCGCGTTCAGCCTTCTGCAAATCAGATTTCGGATTATCAGAATCGAGGATCACTTTTGGAGCAGATTAACGTGTGGGATTTCGTAGCTCGGGTTGAAAAGACTTCAAAAGCAGCAGCCAAGCGAAAGCACCGGGCCTCGGACGATGGTGCAGGCGAGCGAGATGAGCTGGACGCATTGGACGTACTTGAAAATGAAAACAGTGGTCATGAATTACAGCAGGAATTGAGTGCCACGAAGGTACCTGACAACAACGATGCAGAAGAAGATGCAGATGCTTTGGAAGAAACTCTAGAAGAATTTGACGGTGATATACTGGAATATTCAGGTAGAGTACGCCCCAAAGTTGATCTCAAAGTACCCCATATAGAGGCCTCTACACATTTCTTGCGAGTATGTGCACCGGTCTCGCGGAAAGTGCCTGTACCTATTGGACCCGCTCTTCCGAGACGTGACATGGACGATCTAAAACCAAAGCACGCACGTTTAATGTTGATCTTATTTAAGCCGTGGCGCCATGCTAACGATCTGAGAGAGGAGGGTCAATCTTGGGAGGACGCGTATCTGCAGTTTAGGTCCGACTGCTCGTCGTTTGTCTTGGAAGCGATTGATAATATTCAGATCTTGCATGAGTGTAAAGATAGTAGGGATGCTCACTTTTCGAACAGGCAGAATCGCAAGCGTGCGGGCATAAATCGAGATATGATCAGAAAGGCTGCCGCCAATGAAGATGCCATGGATGCGCAGGAAGACGAATCATTGGTTCTAGATCATCTTGAGCGCATTGACCAGACCAGGTCTAACTACCTGGCGACATCAGCTGCCAAGATATCCGACACGCTGCTTGCGGCAGAACTTAGTGGTATGTTCGAAGTGGCAGAGAGTGATAAGAATATAACACATCAAGATGAGACAGCTGGCTCTCACATTGCGGTGGAAGAAACTCATCCGCTCGCTGAACATATTTGGGCAAAGTCCTACATCACCAAAAGCGGAGAGACCTTGCAAGGCCCTCCCAATGCCCTTGCAAGGGTCCCGATCCCTTCCGAGGGGTTTCGAGGCCTGTACATTCCTTCCAAGGGTCCCACAAGTATCAAGTGAAATCCATGATGCCATGCGAGGGTTTTCAAGGCTAGATGGGCCTCGCGTGGCCTTGACGTGCCTTGCATGGCCTCGGGACCCTCGCAAGGTAATTCCACGGCTTCCATTGCATTGGCAGTAACTTGTAGACACTCGAAAATAATGTCAAAAAATACAATTGATTCTAAGTACAACAGCAAGTGATCTAACGGTACAAAAATGCGTGTGAGTTGATGCGATACACTGTACAGAACAATGTCAGCAGTGTGAGCGATACAATGTATGATGACTTACAGTTCAAATGAGAGGTCCGGAGAGAGTTGAATGCGATACAGATGCCTGTGGAAGAGCAGGTCAGCGAGGAACAGGAGGAAGGGAGATCACGTACGAGTGGGTCTGAGCGAAGAATTAACTACGAAAAAAAACAAGAGTCAGTGAAAGAATAAATTCATGGTGTGTTGACTTACTTGAGGAGCATCGTTAGCGAGAGTCTGGACGAGGAATCAGCAAGTAGAGGACGGCATCAATAGATATTGCTTACCTGCGTCGTATGTCCATGTGTTCTGATGAACAAAGATCAAACTAGGAATAGAATTTTGGAAGGCAAGGGACGCACAGAGAGTAGAATCTGAGACAAGAACAAGATGTGAGTCGCCGAACATATCCGGGAGAGAAAAAAGGCTTACTTAGTTTGATGCAGCGGCAGCTGCACGGCGGGCTGCACGGCGGGCGAGGATATTGGCAGAGGCATCGGGCGCGGCCTCCTCGGCGGGGCGAGAGGGGTCGGTGGCATCTCCGAACACCATACTGAAGAAGACTGGTGAGCGTGACTCACAAACAACGAAGCAACTTACCGCTGGTACCATTTGAGCGTCTCGATGGCCCACTCGTCATCCGGGTCAGAGAAGAGGATGACGATGGAATTATAGAACTGCTCGTAGTCGTAGGTGCCGTCGCGCAACTTCCAATCTGAGGTGCTAATCATCGTGCGAGCCTGGAAACGTCAATAACGCTGCACATCGTGCCGCGAATCACGTACCTGGACCCCTGCATAGCCGATCATTTCCGGCGTCACTTGGTACACACCGTGAACGCGGGCGTTGCAGACAGCGGGGATAGCTTCGTTCTCGAGGCCATACCAAGCCGACGCGGGAGCTGTCCATATATGGCGTAGGACCTGGAAACCATTGAGCATCAGCGGCAGAAGAGCAAGAGCGGGTTACTCACCCTTATCAACAGGTCTCCGCGAAGAAGACCGTTCTCCGGGTCCCGCGGGTCCCAGGAGCCCTCCTCATATACGAATGCCGGATATTCGGTCGCATCGAGCTTCACCCGGTTACCGACGAGGCGGTCATAGAATCTAGCGAGCATGGCGTGGGATTCGAGTATATGCATGTAAATGGGAACTCACTCCTTTCTAAGGGCGTCCGTCGCGCTTGTAGCGAGTTCATCGGCGGCATCGGGGGACCTGAGATGGAGAAAAAAATGAGTGGAAGAAATATGCGCGTAAATAACGACGCACGGAGGGTTAGAGGCCCCGCTAGGAGCTCTGAGACGATGTTAGTCAAGAATATGCGGGTAAATATGCACGCACGGAGGATTTGAGGCCGCAGTGAATAAATCAGAAGACCTGAGAAGGGAATTAGTCGAAGATATATATGGCCGTCAATAGTGCACGTACGAGTTGCTTGGGGATGTGGGGGCGAGCGTGTCGGGAGACCTGATAGGGAAATAGGAATTAGTGGGATATATGTGCGTAAAGATACGACGCACGAGGTGTTGGTGGGAGCGGAAGAGGGCGTGTCGAGAGTCCTGAGAAAAAAAAGGGATCAGTCGAATATATGCGCATCGATAAGGTACGCACGCTGCGGGGGTGAGCTGGAGCGGCGGGAGCAGAACGCGGTCCTTCCAGGGCAGAATAAAGTAACGCAACATCGGATGGGCTAAGCCACGTTCCGATTTGCTTTCGTTTTTGAGGATCGGTGGAACGAGGGGAGTCTTCGACGGATCCGGAAGCAGGTAGTTGACACAGTGCTTCAGGCCTCCGGTGTCGGCCGTACGCGCACTGGTTGCTGCCGTCCGCATCTAGAGAGACATGTAGCAACAAGCATCGAACGGAAAGCAAAATTACGCACGACTCTAACGAGCTTGTTCCATGGGTCCGGGTTCTCGGGTATATCTAGATATAGCTGCTTGACAACCTCTAGAAGGTCGGGGGAAGCGGTGAATAGCTTGTCGAACGCCTTGACAGCGTATTTCTGCCGTTCGAGTTCACTGTCGCCAATTGTGATTCAGTCACACTAATACTGGGAGGAAGGTGCTTACGCGGGAGGAATGATGATGGTGTTGGAGGGGTCGGGGGCGGCAGGGGTGCTCCAGTGATGTTCCGGTCCATAAAGCATTGCTTGCCCGATGTCAAGGTAAGGGCTAACGGCGCGCATGAAAAACTTCCCTAGAGAAGTCAATCGTTCTATCGTAGATTGCGCAGAGCTGCAAGTGGATGAGAATAATGAGACGGAGGATAGTTTGGGACGTACTTTGGAGTCCTCCTGCGAGCTTTCTTCTTGGTAACTGGGTCTTCTACCCCGCCGAGCGCCGCGACGACTTCATCATATTTGCGTTTGAGCGGAGGTGGGAGAGTAGCGACCGTAGGGGCGGGCGTATCGGATTCGGGGGAGGAGGCATTAGAGGAGGAGGCATTAGTGGACATGGTGGTAGAGCGCAAAGCGGGCCTGATGCGCACTGGGGGCGCACCGGCTTTAAAGGCGTCACGAATCACGTGAGCCGTGACCGACGCGTATCTGCGAATCCTGCGCGACGCTTGTGTGCCGCCAGAAGCTTTCAAAAATTACCAAAGTACGTGCAAAAAATACATACAGTTACAGGGCATCATACCCAGCCAAATTTATAATATCTTCGTCATTCTGCTCTGCACCTTCTCCTCCCTCCTCACCTTCTTCCACTTCGTTCTCCTCGATTTCTTCCTCCTCGCCCTCCAGCTCCTCACCCGAATCAGAGGAGTCCGAGTCGGGTTTTTCTTCATCAAATTCTTCAGATGGACCATCCGGTCCCGGGCCCTCGTCCTCATCTTCGGGCTGACTAGCACGTGGAATGTCATCTATGTCCATCTCGTCATCGAGGACAGTGGTCGTAGGATCGCCTGGGGAGGAGTCTGCAGACGTTTTTTTGGTCTTATGGCCGATGGCATTGCCGCAGTATCGCATGAACATGTCGCGATCAACAAAACTGGCCATAGTAAGCAACAGATGTTTCATGCATGGGAGATAACTCACCAGTTCACGTAGTAGTAGACATAGTCTTGATGTTTATCTTCGACCCGTCGTGCGATAGATTTGGGTAAGAGCTCGGAGGTGCGTCCGTAATGGAACGCGGGAATGATATGAGATCCCCGAATTACTTCTGCGGGATCGAGAAAGCCGAAAGCCCCGTCGTCTGCCGAATCTATGAAGCCCAGCCGATGTAAACGTTTCGCCTTCCACCCAGCTTTGAAGGAAAGATCACGCCCGAACCACCGTACCCACAAGAACTCCATCCGCACAGATTTATTCCGAGTCGTAGATTTCGGCCCGACGTGGCGAATATCTGCGTGAAAGATCCCAATAACACGCGCGTACCAGTAAGGATGGGCCGCCGAGTCCGCTTCGTCTTCGTGTGCCAGAACCATGACGTCGGAGTGGGTACGGGGGTTGATGGAGTCTTGGTCGCGCTGGAGATCGTATGTCGTATAGTTGACTCGCATCACCTTGTGAGTGTATAGGCGGTCGCCAGCAAATGTCACGTCCAATAAATCCTGCTCCGAAAAGTCATGCTCGTCACCATCGTACGCCATACCAAGCAAGCGACAGAGAAGGTGAGAGCGGAGCTTATTCAAAAATTTCTAGAAACTTTGTCAGCCACTGGCACAGGATTTTTCATGAGTGGCACAGAATACCTCAGCGGCGGGATCACCAGCCAACGCAGAAGGAAAGTCGTATACATTCAGCCAAGTCCTTCTAGATTCAGATATGTGGTGGTGATTACGGGGCGGCGTACGCGGTAGAACTTCACTCGAGGGTCGCAAATTCTCGACTAACGGATTCGGAGGTGGAGCGGACGCGACAGCTGGCTCTGTATCAGCAGCCGCTGCAGTGTTGGCGGCCGCGGTCGCAGCATCCTCCATCCGCCGACGTATACCGCGCAACAACCGCTGGCGACGCTCATGGGCTGCAATTTGCTGTCCATAATTATGTTTATTTGTGCGAGCGTAGAACTTCTTGACCAGCCGATGCGCAAGCTCACCCTGGATAGTATATTTAAGAATCCCCCAAAGTTCCCCCAGAAAAAACTCACAACTTGAGTAGAATACGAGTCCGTAGTGCCGATCTGGACTATGGTGTCAGGATAATCACCTAGAGAGTGATATTTATAGGTTGCGATGTTCCAGTATTTGCGTTTCTTGACCGAGGCAGGGCCAGCAGTTTTTGTTGATTTTGATTTTTTCGATGCTTCGTGCCTGGCCCGCTTCTTCGTCTCCTGCGGAAGCTCGTAGGTCACGTAAGCCTCACAAGTGGTCCGGAGGAAACGCCGAGCATTCGCGCCGAGATCTGTCGTCACAGCTCTGAAGCACTGGATGGTAGAAGAGCTGTGGAGGCGAAGCTTGGCATATGCATGCCACGTTGCGAGAACAAACCACAGATTCATGACGATCTCGTTGTGAACTTCAGGCAGCAGGCCTTCTAGTGCGGGGAGCAAGCACTTCTCAAATGAGTAGGAAATTTTCAACAAACATGACCGCTTTTCTCACCTGCAGGATGTCTTCAAAGTCGCGAGCGGCCGGCTTCTTCATGTCAGCAACATTTTTATGAAAACGACGAATTGTACTGCGTCTAAAAGTTGGGATTTGGCGAAATCTATACTCGAATATATGGATGGTCTATGAACAGAGAGAGAGATAAGCTACCTCTCATTCAGTTTGTCGACAGAAATGGGGTTGTACGCGTCTAGAATTCGGATTATATGGGTGAATAACGACTTGACCACACCGAGTTCGACCTCATGGAGAAGGTCGGGGACAAACATCGAGTATAGATTGAAACCGAACTCAGCCAGCTTCGAAAATGCATTCTACAGACAATGAGTATTAAATCAGGACACAAATTGTACTCACCCGTGTCGGAACCCAAGATTTCGCCTTAAGATTGCGGTTAACGGCTTCACCGGCAACAAGCAATCCCTTGCCAAATATCCAACCTCGGACGCGTTCGATTGTGCTGCGGAACCACGTGTTGTCCTCACGAATGTTTTGGCGGCGTCGCATGTCGGCCTTGGTACCCATATCCGGTATCTGGTCCTTCTCAACAAAGCAGCGTGGACAGGGGCAGCCACCGAAGTACTTGATCGTCGCGAGAAGAACCCTGCAGGCTTGTTAGCAGAGCGGATACCAGAATAGAAAAATCTCACTTTTCTGGATAATCCGCACCGTAAGTAAAAAAGCGAGGGAAAATCCGCCTCGTGATCCCATCGTAACATTTCACGATGATTCCGTGAACGTATGCGTGGATGAACTCCTCTGTGAGAAGGAGATCCCAGACCGCATGCATGAGCTCGCGCTTCAAGTGCGCCATCATATCTGCCGAGGGTGCTGCCTTGAAGAGGTTACGATAGAAGTCTTTGATGGAGTCGGGGAGCTGAAACGCGAATTAGGTTTGAAATAGGAGCGAGTAGTGGACGTACTGAAGGGAAATACGCCTGGTGGTGCCCAGCGTTGGATGTCGGCTTCGCGCGAATGTATTTGGAGAGATTTCCAAAAAAGGTATACAGCGGCCAAAGCGACGCGTCGCCAAAATTCGCCAAGTGTGTTGAATCAGACCAGAACATGTACGCAGCAATTATTGTCTCCAAGTTGGGCTCGGTCCGGGGCAGCTCGTTATGGGCTTTGAGCATGGCGGGCGATGTAAAAACTTCCCCGTAGACGACTTCATGTCCCGCCGGTAAAGGGGGCAGTCCGTGTTCATCGAGAGCGACGTGAATATCTTCCAAAATTGTATCTGGTTGCTCTGGGTCGTAATGGGGGTCGCACCGAGTTTCGAAAGGAGTTATATGGTATTGCAAGAACGCCGGACCCTCGAACGCCTCCTTCAGAACATCGAGAAGAGGGCGGTAGAGGATTCCGGAGACTTCAAATTCCGCCGCCTCCTCTTCCGCGACACAAACCTTCGGCGCGGGAAGTTTGATTTTCACGGACCCAAGTGTCCACCCGCTCGGGGGCTCTCCAGGAAGGGTGTTTGCAGCGGCATCGAGGCGTCTGTTTTCGCGTGCTGCACTAAAGCCCTTCAGGTGTTCTCGGTCGAAGTCTTCGTGCAGGATGATATCATTCACCAAAGAGTCAAGTTCGGCAATGGACTTGAGATTAGATCCCGTATGGAACCAAGTCATCAGTCTGGCAACGGTGGAGTTCAGAAACGGAAACCAGGGAGGGGTCGACTCCGCGACTGCGGGCGTGGCTGTGAGAAGGTCGGAGGACCGGCAAAGATCGTCGAGAGAGATTGAATTGTCTGGATCATGGGTTGGCCGGTTAGGAAAAACTTTATAGACACCGTGGGCATTCGGTTCGGTTTTAATCCAAGTCGGGACAGGGATTTCGGGTGAAGGATCAGCAGGAGAGAGTGCCTCAGGGATAGGAACCTCGGCCGGCGGTATGGGAGCTGGTGGCTCCGGCAAATCATCGCGGTATCGGGCAGGAAGGCGGATTCGACGACGAGGACGACCAGATGGACCGGGTGGTAGGGGGCTAGGCGGCCGGGGAATTTCTGGTGGTGCCTGCGAGATAAAAATAAGGAAAGAACATTCAATCGATTATTTAATTGGGCCTTGCCTCCTCAACGAAAATTTCCTGGTCAGCAGAGATAGAGTTGTTCGCAGAAGCTGTAGATTCGACGTGTGCACGTTGCACAGCGCGGGCGGCGGAATCACGAAGGCGCGATGCATTTTTAGCTGCGCAAGAGGTGACATGTCTACCTATCCCTTTATTGCCGACATTGTTCCCACAGATATGGCAGAAGGCCATGAACCAAGAAATAAATAGAAGGAAAAGTCTCAGTTTCATACAAAGATGATAGCCAGAGGAGAGTTGAAGAGAAGCGGCTGCGTCGTTCTGACGCTCGGAAACGGTCTTGTGGCGAACCCGTGCGAGGACTTATCGCGTCTTGAGAGGGCCGTGCGAGGCGATACGAGGGCTGGTAGATCCTTGAGAGGTTCTAGCTAGCCTAGGAAAGACCTGGTGAGGTCCTTGGAAGACGCGTCCAAGGCCTTGATCTGCCTTGATGGCACTTGTCAAAGTCACGAGGCCTCGCGAGCTTCGGACACTATTGGTGATGTATCAAGCACGTAAAGATCGGTGGAAAAAATCGGCATCTTTTGAATCCGCTCCGGTTGACTTACCAGTCGCATGCACTCCATCCACGGGTCTTGCAGACGGATCCGAATTCAGGGCTCCTGAAACCGCATTTCAGCAAATTATGGGAGTGCATGACGCAGGTCAGAAGCAAACTGTAAGTGTTATTTCGCCTGCAACCGTTGATGAGGTAGTAGAAGAGTATACGCTCAATACGGAGCAGGCAAGAGCTTTCAGATTAATTGCAGATCACAGCCTGAAGAAGCAGGATGCGCCGCTCCGAATGTTCCTTGGCGGTCCTGGTGGGACAGGGAAGTCTCGGGTTATAAATGCACTCACTGATTTTTTCACCCGAAGGGGTCAAGATCGTCGCTTCAGATTGGCTTCTTACACTGGTGTTGCTGCACGTAACATCACCGGAATGACCTTACACGCTGCTTTGAATCTAGGTAGGGTATCTAATATGAGCAGCAAGGCAAAACGAGACCTCATGGCGATGTGGGAGGGGGTCGATTTCTTGTTCATTGACGAGGTCTCGATGATTGGCTGCGGACTTCTGTGTGATATAAGTGAGGCGTTGAGCATCGCCAAAGGTAACACCGACTCATTTGGTGGTATTAATGTGATATTTGCCGGTGATTTTTCACAACTGCCCCCAGTAGGTAATACCAAGCTATATGCAAATATAATGAAGTCTGGATTGAGTGCAACAACGCGTCCCACGCAAAAAATTGTTTTCGGAAAATTACTTTGGCTGTCATTTAACACCGTATTGCTGACGGAAAATAAACGTCAGAGTGGGCCTGAAAATGAGAGATTCTTGGCATTACTCAATCGTCTTAGGGAGGGTCGGTGTACGGACTCTGATTATGAACTCCTGAATACCCGCGTTTTGTCCAATACAAATGTAGACTGGACAGCAGACGAATGGCGTAAAGCTCCTATCATTGTATCAGACAATGCGACCAAGGATGCGTTCAACATCAAGGCGGCTTATACCTTTGCCAGACGCACTGGACGTCCGCTCCACTGGTATCACGCGTCGGACACTTTGGGTCGAAGTAAACCTATTACGAATCCGGACCTCGTTCGGCGTTTGGAGGCTATGGACTCCGGTGTTACAAATTCAAGGCTGGGAAAAATACCTTTGGTTATCGGAATGCCGGTCATGATTTCACAAAATTTCGATGTGCCTGGGGGTGTAGTCAACGGCTGTTCAGGAATTCTGAGAAGCGTGAGATATAGGGTTGATGCTCACGGGAATAGACACGCTTTGTCATGTATTGTGGAGGCCCCAGATACATCCCCAGGTATTATCGACGGACTTCCCGATCATCATGTCGTCGCTTTGGAAGACACAGTCAGTATAAGTTTCAAAGATCGTTATACAAAGGAGTCTATAACAGTTAAACGTACCCAGTTGCCCCTTCTCCCCGCGTTTGCGATGACAGCTCATAAAGCTCAAGGGAAAACTCTCACTCATACCATCGTCAATTTGAGAGACTGTTCCGGTACCGAGTCACCGTACGTCATGTTATCACGAGTCACCTCCCTGAATGGTCTGTTGATACTTAAGAGCTTCTCAAAGGATAGGATAACATGCAGACAGTCCCAGGATGTCCGTGAAGAGGCTAGGAGACATCAGTATCTTGCTCTTCAGACAATAGCTCGAACCGGGAACCCTGAGGAGGCGGCCCACGCTGCTTCTAGGTTGAAGACCATTGTTACGTTACGCGATACAAACCCGGACTTGTTAGCAGAGGATGAGAATACAGTGAGAGAGGATCACTATGTCCGTCTAGCTAGGAAAGAGAAAGAGAATGCTGTCATATCACGTGCACTGAATGCACAGCCTCCGACAGTGTCCGGCGTCTTGCCAGGACATGTCGTGTTGCCCAATCGAGTTCCGCGAAAGCGGATCGATACACCAGGTCGGCAACTTGACTCTTTTAGCAGGCCGACTCACTGATTTCTTCAAACAGGCTCTTCCGACGTCGAATCTCGCGTTTTGCCCCAGACGCCAGTCAGGACCGTTCCGCGAAAGCGGATCGATACACCAGGTCGGCAACTTGACTCTTTAGCAGGCCGACTCACCAATTTCTTCAAACAGGCTCTTCCGACGTCGAATCTCGAGTTTTGCCCCAGACGTCAGTCAGGACCAAACGTAAGCCTGTTGAAGTAACATCTGCACCAGAGAAGCGGCGACGAATCAGTGAGTTCACACTTACTCTAGTCCTGCCAGGTCTGATCCTCCATTTGTCGCAATCTCTCTCCCAGAGTGAAAAATGTATTCCCCATTTGTATAGCAGATGAGATCTTAGATCCGGACATCTATGATCCATCATGCAGTATGATCGAGTCGCCGACAGCGGTCGACCCTCATGTTTTCCTTAAGTAAGTTGTCATGTATCTACATCTTTTCTCCCGGCCCTTACGCTTTTAATGAGTGCCCAACCCTCTTTTCTCTCTATCGTCAACTCTGTGCACTCTCTCGGCCATAGCTTCATGACTGAATGCCCCTATGGGACAACTTTCGAATCGAATGAGTGTGTTGATGGATCGTCGCTCTACACAAACTGCTTTAGCAGGAACCAGCCTTTTCGCCCTGTCATCTTTGGTGAGGTGAAGGAGATCCTTCATAGGGGGCAAGTCCAGGTGCGTCCTCGCAGTCCTTTCCCTTCCCGTTATTATTTGGCGTTAACGAGCTTGATATGAAGGGCGGGTGGACTAAATCCCCTGTTGCTACTCTAAACCTGGGTCTTCCCAAGCTGGCGACCAATCTAGTAGACACTTTCTTTTGGAATCAGTTGGCCGAGCTGGACTATGGAATGCGTCGTGAATCTGCCGACAACGATAGCCAAGTACATATGCTGCCAGATGAAGGTTACATTGTGAGCTACCCGTTTCCGGCAGTCGTTACATTGCCCTCTTACGTCGGAATCTAATAGCCTTTGGATTATCTGATCCCTTGGTCTCAAGGACCACTCGGAGAACCCTCCGACCGAATTTTCACCCAGATAGCATTCGACTGTCATGTAAGACATCTGTTTTTTTTTCTTATTTCCCTTGTTCTTCTGACACTCCCCTTTCAATGCCCAGATACAGAGATCGTTACCATCTACAATTTCATTTCCGGCTCGTTTACCTTCTCGAAGCTTTTCCTCGTCTCTGAATGAGTCGATCTCTGACTTCATCACTGCAACTTCATCGATATCGGCCGTTGGGTCCCCTCTTATTGGCCGCTCCTCCTCTTCAACGTCTCACACCCCTCACAATCGCGGGACCGACTCCAACTCGGAAGATTTGGACTTTGATGATTTTTCCTATAGCACTGTGTGCGACTGGCGTTCCATCTCAGTCGGTGATTTTGTTGTTATTGTCTGTGATCTGTCTAGAGTGGATTATCCCCACCTAGACAATTTTGTGCGCGTAAGTTGGTCATTCAAGTCCTCTGGTTGCGGTTTTTCATATCTACGTTGTTTTTAGGTTTACACAATCACGGCGCTGGCTTTGAATATAGTTGTTTAAGATACATGCTGTATGCATACAATGAAGTTCATTTTTTTACACAATGATCTTTTACGAAAATAAAAAATCTTGACGAAAAAATCGGATGGGCCGGAGATATGGCGGAGTTTGCGGAGTTTCAACTGACATATGGCGGGCTGAAAAGTGGGGGGCCTCACTTGCCTCCATGCCGTAGTGCATTAGTCCTAGGGTTCCCTTCATCCAAGTATACCATCACATTTCACAGAGGTCTGGTGCACTCTATTCACTGCATCGTAATTGTTTTGGTTCGACTTTCGGGTGTATTCATATACTGATCCGAATAAGAATAAGACACGTGAATCTGGATTTGGGTCGGAGATATGTCGGACTTTGCGGAGTTTCAACTGCCATATGGCGGGCTGAAAAGTGGGGGGCCTCACTTTGAACCATGTCGTAATGGGTTACTCTTAAAGTTACCTTCATCTAAGTAGGCCGCCACATTTCACAGAGGTCCAATGCAGTCTATCCACTGCATTGTAATTTTTTTGTTTAACTTTCGGAGTACTACCATACTGATCCAGCTGATCCGAATAACATATGAAATAGGACTAGGCCATCTTAAGTTCCGAGTGAAATCATCGCAAATGGAACTTAAGTTCAGCGGGAACTCAAGTTCGGCGCCGATGCGGGAAAAGCCCGCAGGGCACCCGGGGTGGGCTCCCTTTCCATACTCAAGGAGCTTAAGTGCTCTTTGAACTTAAGATCCTTTGAACTTAAGACCTTCACTGTAGCCCATAACTGTAGTTCAATTAAAAAAGATACTGCACTTCAGTTCAACAAGACTTAAGTACTTAAGTGCGAAAGAACTCAAGTCAAAGGCTCAAGTCCTGATGAGGAGCTTAAGAGCTTAAGATCTTCCCGAACTTAAGTCCTTCACTGTAATTGAACCCATACCTTTAGTTCAGTTCAAATAGATACCGGACTTGAGTGCGAAAGAACTTAAGTCCCACGGAACTCAAGTCCGACAGAACTCAAGTCCAAAGAGAACTCGAGTGCGCTTTGAAGGTGGGGTGGCTGTGCAACGATGAGCAGCACCTACGGGGCCTAGGGTTTTTTTTCAGGCATGGGGGAGGAGGATGGAGAATACCAAATGAAGGGATGGGAAAGAGAAGAAGGAGATGGTGGTGGTTCAGGAATAGTGTAGAAAATAAATTGAGATGAGGACACAAAAGAACACACACCTGAGTGTGCCATTGACAAGGTGCTTGCCAAGGAACTGCTGAGCAAAACAGTTGAGAGGAGTTAGTAATAGACAAGGAAGCACACACCTGCACCTATTGCCATTTCTCAACCCATTCCTAAAAGAGAGTAAGGAGGGTACTCACCGGTGTCGGCGGGTGGCACGAGCCAGTGGCACAAGTTTCACGATGGCCCAGAGCAGTAGAACCACCCGGGGGACTGCCATGGCCACCTGAGCATAGAAAATGCCATCGCGCCCAGGCTACATGGCTAGTTGATTGTTGTGGCACATTGGTTGGTGGTAGTCGGAAGAGAAGAGTGGTGATTGAATAATGCGTGACAGCAAATCACGGTGGCAGAGATCACCAAACACGCCACAACCAATCATTTCGACTTGTCGCAAACTTCGATGTGTTCTTTGCTTGTCTGCCTGACACTTCACCCTTGCTTCACCCTCACATATTACAGATTATTCAGGTAGCCTTTGGAAGCTAAAGCTCAGTTCTACTGACCTCTGACAGACCTCTGGCTGTCAGTGAGTTGGACTTTCTATAATATTCTGTGGCACTGTGGCTGCATCATGGTATGCCACAGTTGTGTTTACAAAATCAGACACCAACTGTGCATCCCAATAGGTACATATTATAGTTCATCCTTGTGAGTGTCCCAATACTTCATACCCCCACAATATTAATGTCATTTCAGGGATTCATGCCACCTTGCTGAACTCGAGTTTCAGACTCCATCCACAAACTTGACTTGATAACTGATATGTGTGAGTCTCAAGTTCATCTCAACCATACCACGGAACTGAAGATAGACCTTACAGAACTTGAGTTGTGCAAGAACTTGAGTCCATGGACAGAACTGAAGCAACTGTAGAACTTAAGTTTCACGGCGACTCGAGTTTTAAGTATTAAATAACTCAAGTTCTTCAAGTACTTAAGTAACTGAAGTACTGGAGCACTATATGTATCCCTAGATCTCAAGTTCTATGTTTTCTGCTCAAGTATTATGTTGCGGGGTCTTAAGTTCGTGGAACCTAAGTTCCTCTACCATGACTTAAGTCCAAGATGGCATGGGGCAGGATCATTATCCCAGCTAATAGTGCTATATGATACAAAGAGATGACTTAAGATCCGCCGAAACTTAAGTCCAAAATGCGGTGATTTCACCCGGAACTTAAGAGGTGCTAATCCATTATTTGATAACATACACACGTGAACTACTACGGCTGGTCGGAGTTTCAACCTGAGTTCCAACCTGTGTACTGCAGACTAAAAAGTGGGGGGTTTCACTTCCTCCCACAATCAACAAATAAACTTGCCCTCTGGAAATTATCAACATCACTGGACCCATTTTTCAGAGCTCCCAAACGCTCTGCATTGCTTAAATTCAAAATACAATCCAAAAACGGACCTTACTGCTTCTGATCCGAGTAAATCACGTGGGACGCGAGAGTCTTCTTGCTTCTCACACCGGGTAGAGCAAAATATTAACCTATGTTAATATGTCAGTGAATAGTAGATAATTCAGCACACAAATCAAACCTTGTAGAGACTTAATAAATCGATTTAGTCCAAAACGGACTCTTAAGTAGGTACAATCAGGGGCCGTTTCAAAAGTGGTATATTTATTCAGTATCCGCCACATCTGAAAGGACTGCTGAAAGATGGACTTTCAGGAGCCATTTCCAGTGAAAAAGAAAGAAGTGAGTTTCAATAGGGCTGAAAGGGGCGTCGAAAGGAATTCTTTCAGCGGCGCTTTCAGCCGTATTGAAACAAAGACTTCCCTAAAATTAGGAAAGTGTCGCTGAAAGTCCAACTTTCAGCATAACCCCAGGGTGCACCCTGAGGTGCACCCGCTGGCGGGGGTCGTCGACCTTCGAGACGCAGCAGCAAAATTTTGGAATTTAATTACAAGGCGCGTCAAACGACGCGCCGACGCGTACAAATTACATACGGCTGTAGAGAGTATACACAGAGGCAGATATATGTAGAGTAAGTATTACACAGGGCTTCGGGTGCTTCAAGACTGGAGGATGAGGTTATAGATGTCCTTCGTCGCCTGCTAAAGAAAGTTGTGTGAATCTGTTCACCCATCGCCCTCAAGACGCTCTTCATCGTCGCGTGTCCTTGAGCAAGGCCGCTGATCGAGGGGAAGGTGGGGAAGGTGAGGAATTCGCGGTGCGCGACCTTGCAGGTGCACTTGTGGACGTCGCGCACGCCGCCGCGCTCGAAGAGTCGCAAGTGGAAGAGTCGTTCTGCAAGAAAAAGTCAGTCAAACCCGCGGAGAGTGGGAGCGCCGTGTACCGCAATAGTAACGCCGCTGTACAGTGTAGTGGCAAATCCAAATTAGCGTGCGGCGGCGCCCCTCGCACTTGCCGTACTCCATTTGACGGCGGGCCATGCGCTTGGTGTGGCCGCCCTTGAAGGCGACCTTTTCGAGCAGGGCGGCGCCGGTGATGCGGTGCCTGCGGAAATCGCGGATGTCGGAATTGAGGACGCTGGCGACGAGGTAGATGTCCCCCTTGCCCTCGCGCGCGTACGGCTGGGTTTGGCGGTGGGCAACGAAGGAGGCGATTTGGGCCCTGTACAACGAGCGCTGGTGGCTGCAAACCGGCTGAGGCGGCGATTAGCAGACGAGACGGCGGGGCGTACGCGAGGGCTGCTGCGGGTGCGTTCATCCCGACGTTCTACGAGTTGGCGGCGCGAAACGAAGGGGGGAGCGGGACAACGGCGGTGAAGACACGCTGGGCGACGAAACGGCCGTGGATGCGGTGGACAAGCCCCCCCAAGTCGTGAGAACAGTCAAAAGGTCGAGGAGGGTGCGCCAAGTAGGTGGATGAGAGCCCAGAGAGTGGGACAGAGCCCAGAAAAGGGATGGAGAGGCCAGGGAGGTGACAGCAAAGCACTGGAAGGAAGATCGACAGCACGAGAGAATCACAAGTAGGGTAGACAGTAAAGAGAATGAGATTGAGGCTGAGGATGGAACAAACCAAAGGAGACCCCCGTGGTCACGGGGAGCATCCTCGTCGATGCCTGGGTGGGCACGGAAGTGGGGACATCGGAAAGCGCGGAAAGAGGGCGCTGGCCGAACAAAAGAGGGTGGTATGTCGGGGACCTCGAGTCTGCGAGTTCCCCCACGAATGGATCGTGGAGGTGGGTGCTGGAGACGGCGATGCGCGCGGCGGGGACGGGGATCGAAACGCGCACTGGACCGGGAAAAAAGTGGGGGACGGGAGGACCGGCATTCCCCGACAGGTCGTGGGGAGGACGGTAGGGGCGGTGGCGCATGGAGGGGTACGCGCAGGGCCCGCTAAGCATTCATTGACGCCCCGGCGCCGTGGGGTTTAAGATAGAATGCCAAAATTTAGACGCGCTGAAAAGCCGAGCCTCAGCTTGGTACATAGCGGGCAGGGGCTCGTGGCGGCTTACCAAAAGCTTGAAATAGATGCCATACGCTGCGTCCGGGAGCCTTGAGCCACTGTGGTTAGATTCGATAGAGCTGGAAGGGAAGATGGTTAAGTTGCGCCAAGATCAGGTCATCGAAAAAACTCACATCGCGCAGGTTCTCGCGACTCAAGACGGACGCGGGGAGCACATAGATCAGTTTCGAGTCTTCAAGACGACCTGGCGTCGTAGACTTGGTGATAAAATGTCGAAACGGACGGGAGCTCGCAGCGACTTACCAAAAGCTTAGGATAGAGGTTATACGCTGCGTCCGAGAGCCTTGAGGATTTGATGGAGCTGGATGGGAAGATCGTCAAAATACACCAAGATCATGGTCATGAGAAAACTCACATCGGGCAGGCTCTCGTGGCTCAGGACGGACACGGGGAGCACGGTGATCATTGTGGAGTCTCCATTGATAGCCTTGCAGCGTGGACTTGTAAAATAAAAGGCCAAAAATTAAATTATCACAGGGCCGAGAATCTGGAAATCCAAGTATCAGCTCGGTCCGTAGCGGGCGGACGCTCGCGGCGACTCACCAAAAGCTTGAGATAGATGTCATACACTGCGTCCGAGAGCCTTGAGTCGCTGTGATCAGAGTTGGTAGAGCTGGATGGGAACATGGTCAAAATGTGCCAAGATCGGGTCATGAAAAAAATTCACGTTGCGACGCCTTTACACGTCGTGTAAAGCAACGGGATCAATTCCCGGTCTTGAGAAGCGGCTGAGACCCGCGCTGAGCGATATACACTCGGGGAGGGTCAAAGTCAAATAATCACAAGTCTGAGGGGAAGGTTCGTTGCGTCGCCGAGCGCACGACTAGCCGGAGGCCGGGGAGAGCAACGGGGTGGATTTTAGAACTTAAGAATCGATTGGAACACTCGCTGAGCGATATACACTCGGGGAGGGTCAAAGTCAAATGGTCACAAGTTTGAGGGAAAGGTTGGTTGCGTCGCCGAGCGCACGACTAGCCAGACAGAGCAACGGGACAGATTTTGGAACTTGGGAATCGATTGGAACCCCCGCAGAGCGATCGACACTCGGGGAGGGTCAAATGCGTGAGGGTCCCAAGTTTTGCGCCAAGATGGGAATGTTGACGAGGGTACAGCAAACCAGGAGTCGTAGGAGAGTAACGGGATTGGCTTCGAAAGCTCATGAGCATATTGAAACTCATGCTGAGCCACTTGCGCACGACGAGGGTCACCACGTCGCACGCGGGTCACCACGTCGCGAGCGGGTCAAAGGTGTGGCTCGGAAGCGATCCCGGGAGCGCAGCATCGACGCTGGACACTGTCTCCGCCGTCGAGTATGTGGCCTTGGCGAGCTACCCTGGTAACGAGCAATCTACACTCGTTAACCGTGATGGTGGACGACAAACCCGCTGTCACAACTCTGTGTCACAACCCTGTGACCCTATACAATTTTAGACCTCGCAAATCTTCTTACAGTACGGGCACATCGTTCAACTGAATAAATCGTGTTATCTGGTATCTAAACTACAGTATCGTGCATGTAAATAAAAAAAATCCCCGCCGCGCGCGCACTCCGAATTACCCCTCAATTCAACCCTGCAAAAAAAAAGTCAATGCTAGTTTGGAAAGTAAAGCGACGGGAATAATACCCTTGAGAGATTCAGAATCACTGCTCGCTCATCTGAAAATTCAAAGCGTGCACAGTGGCTGATGATAGAATCAAGTTCAACGGTGTCAACGTCGGCCGACATTTTTGACGAGTACGTTTCCGCAGGAAAATGGGGGAAGATCTTGAAGGGATCGTTCTTGCCTGGAGGGAGAGGGGCTTGGTGTCGAACTTTGAATTCTGTTTTTCGCGTGCCAACGACGATCTCTTCAATGCTCCCAGCATAGGTTTTCCCAGAACCTGGGTTGAGATACATGACGAGACTGTTCCCAAGATGTGTGGTGGACCTCGAGTAGTTAACCCCGTCGTGCTCATAATGCGCGGGTCGGGATTCGGCCGCTTTGGTACTGGACTTCCCCGGGGCAGGTCCATCTCCAAGGTTGATACCGAGGTGGAAAGAAAAGAGCCGATAGAACTCGAGGAGGACGGTCGGACAATTGGGGCGATTAATCCACCGACGAAGATTTGCACCACGGATCCAAGTGTTGAGAATTGTTGCTTCGTGTTGACCTGAAAAAGAATTTCGATGAGCGTCCTTAAATTTTGCAAGCGCAAGAACCTACCACCAAGATGGTCGTTTGAGTTTATCTTGCCTAATTGACCGATAAGGTGTTCAATGGGGAAGGCCCACCAGGACACTGCTGGTCCATAAAGGTGCATGAAATCATATACGTGCATCGCGACGTGAGGGTTTGTCCTAGTTCTGGGAGTATCCGTATGAGGGTATAGAGCTTTAAGATTTCCCAACCAGTGCTTGATGCAGTTCCGGTACGCCGTGGCGCATGCGCTCGAGCTTGTGTAACGGCAAACGATGGTTACAGCCTGATACAGCGCCATGCTATGTTCGAGAAGTTGTATAAAATGAGCCGCGTTGTTCCCCACTTGTTCCCCCCATAAAATGACGAGAGCGATGGGCAAGTATATGGTGGACAAAATACGCCACTCGTCGGCCTTGATGGAACCAGCTCCCTTGTCTCCGAAGTTCTTAGGGACATGATTCACCCACGCAGGAGTGATGGTGTTCGCAATGACCTGTTGAATGAAGTGGAGGTCGGCCGTGGAGATCGTCTTTGGGCGAGGAGAGTAGTTGGGGTCCCTGAGTGGTTGGGTCAAACGCTAGCGGCATATAAGTCAGTCTGAGAGGCTGCATGGTTTCACAAACCGACTTACCCAGGTCACTAAAAGCTGCACCAGCTGTCCTTTCTGCAATCTCACTAAGTTGTCTTCGGCCGGCAGCTCACGCCATGCCATTCCCCGCAGGTTGAGGGACCAGCAGACGAACCGAAGAGCGGGTTTATTTTTCCCCATCATCCTCTTACGCAACACTTCTTCAGTGAATTCCTCTACGCTGCCGCTGCCGCTGTCGCCGTGGCCGTCGCTGTCGTTGTTGCTATCGTTGTCGTTGTCCTCTGGTTCAGTGAACGGACGGACAAGAAGACGGTGGAGAGCCACGATCTGTTTTTCCTCCTTTGCGCAAGTGGGTCTTACTTTGGGCGGAGCGTCCGAGAACTCCGAGTCGTACTCAAGAAAGTCGAAGCTGAAAGCGGGCGGAGGCTCTTCAGCCTTTTTTGCATCATGAGCATTGAGCTTGAGGACGTGACGGTTATGGAAGTGTGCTAGTCCTTCCAACACGGCGTGCATGGGTTCGCCGGGAACCATTCTAGTCGGGTTGAAGTATATAAACCTCCACAGTTCACCCCAGCGGAGTCCGTCTTCCGCAAAGATCTTTGCGCGCTCAGCAATAGTATCAGCATCCCGCCAAGCTTCGGCTTGGGCACGCATATGATCCACATCTCTGAGCTTCCAGTTCTCGCAGTCAGTCCTGTACGCATGTTTGCGTCCACGACACTCGCAAACAGTACACAAGATGTGCGAGTTGTGTTGAGCCGCGCCTATGATGTCGCGGGCCGCGAGAAGATCATTGACAAAGAGAACGAAGGCGAGATCCATGGTCCGCCCAGATTCCGGACTAGCCCCAGTTTTTGAAAGGTGGATGCCGCATTCCCACCCAGTAACCCCAACATCAACCGTAGGTCGGAGATAATGGTTCAAGTGCTCCTTATGGGGTGCTTTGGGGCCGGTGAGGATGTTGACATATATATTTTCAGGCTTTTGGCGAATTGCAAGGGGAAGATTGAGACAAGAAACGATGAGGACCCCGATGGAAGCAGAGCTTGAACGCTTCCGACTGCCATGGGGCGGGAAAAAGTCCAAGCTAACGCCGAGGAGGACGCGCATTTTCTTATCTTCCCCTCTATCAATGAAGAGATTGCCGTCCGGTCCTATGAACTCCTGTATGAGTGTGCCGTGCATCACGTTATCCACCGAGTCCGCACCACCCTGCCTCTTCCAGGACAGCGCCTCGTCGCAAGCTTAGTCCATTTACCTCTCAATATCAGGGGTGGAGAGCAGGCGGGCAAGATAATCGAGGAACGAGTGAGAAAGGAAGGGTCTAATGGGGCGCGGATGACATTTGGTGTCAATCAACAAGGCTGTCGCGCATTTGTATCGACCATCTTCTCCGACGACTTCATTTTCACATTCCTCGGGCCAGGTGGGTATGTTGGACGGGGAAAAAATGGGGGCGTGGATGTGATGGCACGACGGACAGGCTGCATACAACACAGTTTTGCCGTCCAGATTCAGGCGCTGCATCGCCGTATACAGACTGGAAGGTAGGTCCTTCAGAATCTGCTCCTGCAGAGCATCGTAAGAGTAACTGCCTTCCGCGTCCGGATTTATATGCACCGACATGGCCAACTTGATCAAAAGCGTAACAGTTCCGAAAATGAAGTTTGTATCGCCGATAGCGAGACCGAGGATAACGTTGCAGACAAGTCCGAGGAGAATCATGATTTGGGCCATCGGATCGAGATGCTGGATCGGATTTTCCAACGCGTATGCTGAGTACAAGTTAGCACCTAGAATGATGAAGAAAGTCTGATGTCCATACCTGAGTCGTAGTAGAGAGGCCGCGTATCCTTCGGAAGCGTGGCGGTAAATTCCTTCAGTTCGCATTCGAGCTTATGCATCTCCTCCACGACTTTTGCTCTCTCCGCGGTTTCCTTGAGAGGTTTCAAGGAGTTGGCGACCATCTCGAGCTCACTCTTCGCATGGTCCACCTTCTCCTTCTCCCACAGAGCGTCTATGTCCTCTGACGCGCAGTTAGCGCTCTGAAGGCTTGTAATCGCGGTTTGGATGTTGGCTGAAAGAAATTCCAGCACTCGCGTAGTTTGTGCCTGCCGGGTAGGTTGTTTTGTATGAGCATTGAGTGCTTCAGAAAGCACTGCCCTCAGTCCCTTCTCTGCCTGGGCCACAACGGTGTGGGCAGCGGGAGGTTGAGATGTAGGTAATGAGGTCGAGGTACCCGGGTGAGCCGCAGGGTCCGAGATGGTAAGGCGCGCAACCCTTTCGACAATATCTCTCTGTAGGCGCGAGTCAGGCACAAGTCGAGACTAGGATATCCAAATACTTACATCTCTCTGTGCATTCGGAGCCTCATTCGCAAGATCTCTGTTCCTGATCTTTTTGACGCGTAAGTGGTAGCTTTGAAATCCAAATGAAAGGACAAACCAAATCCTCGTATGCTTGTCGATGTGCAGCCTCTTCTTGGACCTCGACTCTGTGAGCTGAGGCGCGCAGACCGCAGTTACAAATGCGGCCCCTTGCACGTCCGGTGCGAGACATGGGGACTCCTTGGAGCAAAAACGCTCGAGGATGGGGGATTCCTGCGCGTACCAGTCAGCGGTTTACACCAAGGGATGTTCGGGCAGTAGGCGATTTACACCTATTGCTTCAAGCGTGAGCGATGGGGGTTGTGGTTCGCGCCTGCAGCTTTATACGGCGGAATTCCTTGTTCTATAAATGGATACTGTGAACGAAGACCTTGTCCCGCCTTGTTCTGTATCTAGATACCATCCGAGACAAAAGGAACTCCATCTCGGAGAATATTGACCTTCTTGAATGATACATGAGCGACCAGGGCCCTTGTCGACAAATACAGGCAATTTGCAGCAGGCGCCGGCACATCCGCTCAGCGATTTACACCGAGGGGACGCACTGCCCACCGCATGCGCTGGGGGATCTACACCCAGGGCACGACGGGTAGGTTTGATCAGCGAGCCTCGCCGGTGCATGGGCGTCCGCTCAGCGATTTACGCTGAGGGGACGCTGGCCGCCCGGTCAGTGGTAAGTCAGTGTCTGACTTGCGAAATTCGGTAGCAGGGTCACGGGATTTACGGGTCACGGGTCAACCGGCTCGTTTGAGCCGTAACCGACTTCTGCCTTCTCACCACCATGGTCGGCGTTTCTTGGGGGCTTGTCCCCCAACAAACGCCTTTTGTACAGCGCTGGCGGTCGTTTCTTGGGTGCAAGTCGCTCAACAAATGCATCGCTTAGCCTACCTCGCCGTGTTTCTTGGGGAACAAGTCACTCAATAAACCTGTGCGCGTTATTCGCTCGCGGCGCTGAAGATTGGACTCGCTCCCTCTGGTACGTTGTATTCATTTCAACTGCGACTTATATTCTGAATTTTAATAGTCAGTTAAATCTTGATTCGTGTATTATCAAGTTCAATGGCAATTACATATCGATTCGTGTATCCAAGTTCTATAGCTATCGATTCGCGAAATCCTCAATCTCTACTCGCATCATGAGCAACTTCCCGTTGCTCTAGTCCGATTTGACCACCTCAATCTCCATCAGCTGGAACTCCTTTTTCGAGATCGCCAAGTCCTCCTCGATATCCGGGATCCACTTCTTCTGGTCCGCAAGCCAGGCCTCGTTGTACAGAGCCTTGGGTATTCCAAGAGGAGGGAAGCTCATCGACTCCTTCTCTCCACGATCCCGCATACGTTTATACCTCCCTGCCGGCTTCAATTTCTCCGAGGCTTCGTCAATCATCTCGACGTAGTCGGTGGCCTTCTTCACGCGCCACGGGCATTTCAAGATCTTATGCCCGATCTCTATCCTCCGCGAATTCCCGCACTGGGTTTCTGCAGGCTCGTCCTCCTCAGACGACATACCCCCGATGGTCAGGCCGGGAATAAACTCTTCTTCTATCCATTTCCAAGTCTTCGCAGCTTCCTCATCCTTCTTTGCCACTGAGATTCTGCACATCTCGCGCGCTGTCTTGCAGCGCCCATCGAATTTCTGTCAAGTTATTAGCCCGCTGACATGCGTACATTCCGGACCACCACTTATGTTCTTCTTCCGCGAGTTCCCGGTGTTTCTCGCCCGACGTCCCTTTTCGTACTCATCTGCACGCTGACGTGCATCCATAAATGTTTCCCCAGCGCGTGGCTGGTGGCGGCTCCACTCATTCCGTGCTTCAGTAAGGAGGTTATGAAAGAGCGCGAGGAGGTAGTTGTTGGAGACTTCAGGGGCATCGTACTGGTGCGGATCGTTCTTCCGCTTTTCAAGCATCTCCTGCACGCATTTGTCGAGGATGGTTTTGTTCCATAGCGAACTCGCATAACCAGGCCCGAAATAGAGCTTGGACGTGCTCGCTTCGGGCGCCGTTTCGCCGTGGCTTCGCTCACCCCCTGGTAATCAAAGAAATCCTTTGCGCGGTTGAATCCTGTCTTGAGGCGCCAAAATTTGCGTCCGACCGTCTGGCGTGAAATTCAGTCTTATCACTACGGAAATGCTTGAAGTAGACCAACCTTCCAGCGTAGATTGTCAACCGGGGACAGTTGCTGCTGTTGGTCCCTTCGGGCCGTAGCTAAAGTAGCCGCCAACCCAACCTTCGTTTTCCTCCTTGGCTTGCGACCGGACTTTGTGACGCCCATTTCCTCCCGAATCAATCCTTTCAGTCGCTCTGCAATCACGGGGTCGTCGAAGTCCACCAGCGAGGCCTGTGAACTGTTCTGCTTGCTCGTTCCCGGTGCCGCCGAGGGTTCTGGCTGTGTCGGCGTAATCATGGAGATCGTCGGGAAGCGGTCGGTTCCTTCACGTATGATCGTCTCGAGTCGGCGCGCTTCCCGAGTCGCCGCGGGAACAAACTGGGGTGTGCGCACCGGGGGTGCTGCTGGGAACAGATCCTCTATTCCGTTATTCTGGGAATGTTGGGCGCGCTGTTGCTGGAAGCTGAGCCTTGCATGAAAACCGGCCATTTTCGTATCGAAATCCGCCTGGTACACCCGTAAATCCCTGTTTCGAGGAAAGAGGCGGGAATTTACCTGTTTTTTCTCTTGTTCCTTTCTCAACCTTTCTTGCTCGCGCTTATTTTGCTCTTTCTAAAACTTCAGTCAACATCTGCCATTGGCAGCAGTACGGGGCCACCACTCACGGCATCAGCCAGCTGTTTGAACAGCTCCGCTTCGCGTGCAGCCTAGGACCATTTAAGTATCTACCCTTCACGAAAGCACCTTCACTCACAACTTGAGCCGCCACTTTCCCATTCATGTACTCAATATTCCGCGCCCGCTCTTCCTCGAGCCATTGCTGGAAATCTTGATTGAGTTGGCCTTGGAACGTATTCCACTGTTCCTGCCACAGTCCTTGTTGGTGTTCCAATAATGCGCCCTGTCGCGGGTCAGTCGGTGAGTGGGAGAATGGACGAAGATGCATACGGTGTTCTGCTGTGCCTGCTGCAACAACTCGATCTGCTGTTGCGCTTGCCGCAATTTAGCCTCTGCTTCTTTCCTCTGCCGCCGTTCCGTTTTGGCTTTGTCCTCTGCCAACCCGACCGTTTGACGCAACTGTAGCAATGTCAGGTTAGGGTCGAATGTAATGTGAACAAACCCACATCCGTGAGCGTCTCTCTCGCAGGAGTTGCTACCGCAACTCTTTTGGCCTGCGAAAAGGTTTGTTTTGTCCTCGAAGCAAGCTCATGAAATCAACGATGAACATGATTAACGGGGCCTTGGGACGTGTCCTCGCGGGCCCAGATGCTGGATGTGTCGATGTCCATTTCGGGCTGCGCCGGCCGGTCATAGATGCTGCCGTCCCCATATTGATTTCAGGCCCGTGCGCGTTGTTTAGGTCGTTACCGCCGAAGGAGCCAGGCATGTTGGTCATCGTTGGGGAGTCGGGGATCCGTAGCGAAGTGATCTACACCTCGGGACAGATGGACGGATGATCGAGCACACAAAAACGCGAACTGGTCGGCCTGCGAGGGTGCACCTTATATACCTCGCCGCGCCACTCGCCCATGAAAGAAAAAATCGGATCCTGTAATGACGAAAGGTGCGTGCCTCGTGCAATGAACGAAATAATGGGGATCAGTGAACGAAATAATGGGATCAGGGTATAAAGGTACCTCAAAGGTACCTCAAAGGGCCGGGTGCAATGAACGAGATAGTGGGATCGGGTTCTAAAGGTACCTCAAAGGGTCGGGTGCAATGAACGAAATAATGGGATCGGGTTCTAAAGGTACCTCAAAGGGTCGGGATCAGGGTATCAGGGTATCAAGGTGTCTCGTGCACTGAACAAGATAAAGGACAAAGGTTGGGAGGGTGCCTCGTGGGATGAAGGGAAGGGTTCGGAGGGTGCTCGTGGGATGAACGGAATGCATTAGACAGTCATCTTTGTTCTTTTCGGTTGCATTGCAATTATTATTTTTCGTCACAGTTTGAAAGAGAATGACCATTATTTTTTTCCTCGCACAGAATCGAGTTCGAGAGCCATTAAATTAAGTGTTAGATCTACGACGGGAAACGGTCACGAAGTACTACGAACATGAAGACGAAAAAATAAAAGAATGGTGAAATGACACGACGTATAGGTAGGGTGGGCCGGCAGCGTCTAGGGCGAACCTGGAAACGCATGTGCTCGCTCGACGATGAGCTCTTTGGGCAGCCGGGTGCGGTGTGCGCTTTGGAACTTTGTGATGCGCTCGAGCGCACTGTGGAATCAGGATCAGGAACAGGAAGGTACACTGAAATCTATACGTACGCGTGAAAGACGTAGTCTGCGATGCGCGAATCTGTCGAGCGCATGTTGACGACGGATGTGTCGTCGCGCGCCGCCACGCGCATGATTACCACGTCGCCCGCAACGGTGTTGGCACAGCGTTTGGGGTCAAGGCCTTCCCGCGCTTCATGAATATACGGAAACGCGACACTTTCCGGCCGTGTTGAAGCTGTACGCTGAAGTCATGGATCCATGGCTGATGAGCAGCGTCGGAGAAGTGGGATTCAACGAGAGGGTAGCGTGAGGAGTCAGGGTTGGAATACTCGATGTGGGTGGGCGTGGAGGCGAAGCGGGGCGCATTATGTGAGGTAGAATAGTGGCGGGAGCGAAGCACTCTCAGAAAGGACTGAAAATGTGTCAGTCATTGACAGAGACACGATACAGAAGAGCTGCTCCGACCTTGCGGGTCGCGACTGGCTTGCGGTGGTTGACCATGGTGGGCCGAGCGGTGTCTACGAAGGATCGAGCGCGTGGTGGGGAAGGGAGACCTTGGGTTGAGGGATGGGTGGTTTTAAAGGGAGGCTCTCTTTGTTGATCTTTTTATATCTTCTTTGTCGCTAGACATGAGTAACCAGCAACCCGCGACCAGCAACCCTCGACCAGCGACCCTCGACGCCCGCCACGACAATCGGACGCCGGCCGCGTGCTCATGGACGGACACCAAGCGATCTACACTTGGTGGACATGGTGGTCGACATCGAAGACCGGATCAGGAACGGATCTCACAGCCACAGCTGTCAAACCGAGCTCGGACCGAGCCCCGACGACCCGATTTGGATGGATGGACGCGTTACGACCCGATTTGGACTGTGGTATTTTTTGGTAGCAATTGAGTCGACGCGGAGGGTTGCTCGACTCTTTTCTCACGACTAAGGCCAAGGAAGCACCAAAAAAACAGGATTAAAGACGAGATGTACTGTAGGATACATGTAATGAAACGGAAGGTGTGCATAATGAAATCACGACTAAGGCCAAGGAAGCACCAAAAAAAAAGGATTAAAGACAAGATGTACTGTAGGATACATGTAATGAAACGGAAGGTGTGCATAATGAAATGGAAGGTGTGCATGCGCTACTGTTTCGCCCCCCTCTGCTTCGCTTTCTTGGATGAAGCTCGAGCAGGGGCCACCCCTGCAAGAATGCTAGCGGCTTTCCGGGTTGACTTCTCAATGGCGCGTGCGGCGGAGTTGTGAAGTTTGCCTTGCAAACACACCGATACGGGCCAGTACTGATGGTAGTGAGCGAGCCACGGGAACTTCGCGGTCATCTGCAAATCATTCAGTAAAAGATAAACCAGATTCTGAGTGAATAACATGTCGCACCTTGTTGTAGACCTTGTCGCGTGCATCCTTATCCTGGTAGGTTAGCACCACCGATGGACACAAGTGCTGCGTGCAGAGGAGATCGAGGTGGGCCTGGCAAAAAAAAATGAGGTCGACGTCGATGGAATGCAAAAAAGCGCACCCTGAAATCCGTGTATTCCTTTTCCTGCTCCAGCTGGGTCAAGTGGGGATAACAATCCTTGAACAACGCCTTGACAGTTTGGATGTTGGCACCCGAGGGCCTTGTGATCTGAGTCGAGCCATTTGGTTTCTTTGTCGAGACAGAAGATTCGGCGTCGGAGTCTTCACTTTCCACTGGCGTCAGTGAACTCTCTCGGCTGTCGGGCATGAAGTGGCGCTGTTGAGGGGCAGGTGTAGGTGCGCGAGGGGTAGGTGCGCGATGAGGACCGAGAGGAGGACTGGGCGTGCGACGGGGATCCATGTCCACTAACATACGCGGGAGCGGGAACTGCTCAGGGATAATGTTGGTTAGCAGTACCGGCAGCGTGACCGGGCAGGGCGCAGGGAGGAATGGGCGGACGACATGTTTCGTAGGTGCGCTGGTGAACTGAGGCGCCATGAGAGAGGAGGCAGAGAGGATACCGAAATCTGGGCATGCGACTCGTATATGAGGGCTTGCGGCGCGAAAGGAGCCACTCCCGTTCTTTGTTCTTTGTTCTGGGTCTCCATCAAGGTCGCTTTGACCGAAGAGTTGCTTTGTCAATCGAGTCACGAAGGTCACTTTGTGAACCATGAGGGTCTGCACGATTGTTAGATGAGGTATATAAGGCGCACCTTCCCTCGTTCTCTCATCCCAATTCGACATCTCTACTCTGCCCCCGATGCCCACTGCTCGTCTTCCCTACGTTCCACACCGCGGCGCCAGAAACCCCGGCAGTGTCCTCACCCTCACTGCCACAGAAGACGGCACAATTCTTGCGAGCGGCAGTAAGCGTCTGCCAACACGTAGTAAAAACTTGCTCATATTGGTGCTTGGTTTCCACAACAGTGGCCCCATGTAAGCATGCTTTTCGGATTTCAGATACAACAATTAAACTCGACGATCCAGCTACACGATCCGCGGGAAAACAGGAGAAACCGCTTCAGACTGGTCGGTGGGAGCGAAGATGTATGCCATCTCTTGTACTCGAGGTTCAGATCGAAGTGCTGACCACCTTAACGCAGTGGAGACGCCGCCGCCTTCAACTGGAAGGATGGTGTTTTCTGCCTCGACGACCCCTCATCTGGACCCGCCCTCTTCCGTCTCTCGGACCAGATCAAGGCGAAGACGTACGAGATCAGCCGCACGCGGCTTAACCTACGTCCGAGAAAGGTCCGTTTTGGCGAGCATGGGTCAACCCTCGTTTGCGGTAGCGACCATGGGTCTGTGTACGTCTTCGACACCCGCTCAGGCGAAGAGCTCGCGGTTCTGAGTGTGGGATCGAGGGAGTGGGTTCAGGTCGTTGCAGTCCGTGTCTTCTGATTTTAACGCGCAACAATTGATTGAATGATTCATGTAGACCGCCGAGATTGACAACGTCTCCGTCATCTTTGCAGCTCAGACGCGCTCCTTAGACTTCTCGGAGGACATTCTCGTCTGGAAACGAGCTCAACAAGTTCCGGACGCGAGCACCGGCTGGGAAAATATGATTGCGATCGTAAAGGCGCTGGTCGTTTTGGGATGCCTGGCGTTCGTATACCAGAACGTAGAGGCGAGGGTCAGAGAGGCGATTCAGGTGTACGGCCATGGTGCAAGCTTCAGAATACGAGTTGCAGTTAGATTGATTACAACGTACAAGAGGGAACGAGTCCAATCTTCAGGTTAGCGAGAATTGAGTGACTTGCACCCCAAGAAACACGGCCGAGGTAGGCTAAGCAATGCGTTTGTTGAGCGACTTGCACCCAAGAAACGGCCGCCAGCGCTGTACAAAAGGCGTTTGTTGGGGGACAAGCCCCCAAGAAACGCCGACCATGGTGGTGAGAAGGCAGAAGTACGGCTCAAACGAGCCGGTTGACCCGTGACCCGTAAGTCCCGTGACCCTCTTCACATTTGCCCTTACCCGCCAAGGTCGACGGTTTCCAGGTGTGAATCACTCGGCAATCGTATACCTACCTCTCGATTCTCAGGGGTAAATCCCCCGACAATTGAATCAACTTCCTCAGCAAACGTCGCGCGTTCGCATTGTCCTTGATTCCCTGGGGTAAATCCCTTGGCAATCTTGTATATTTGCTCATCGAGAAGCAATTAAACGCGCCCAAAACCGTTTGTGCTCTCTTGTGTCTGTACCCAGACCCCCCCTCCCGATGTCTTCTGTTCTGGTATGTGTCTGTATGCGTGTCTCGGTACAAATTGATACTTACCGTTTTCTAGCCCCGAGAGCCTCTTTATGGGCATTACTCCTGTAAACAGCGGCTCCTCCGACATTGTGCTCCGCACCCCCAGCCCTCAGGAAGCTCCGGTCATTGATATGAGCACCATAATCCCCCGCTTCCGCCAACCACGGTATCTCTCCATCAACTTTCCATATCTGCTGTTCATTCCGAAGCGTTATGCGTGGCGCGATCCGTTTTTCAAAGCTTTAGACTGTCCTTTCGACAAGCTGCCGATTATCCAGGACGGCGATGATGGATTTTGCCTTCATCCAGATGTCGCTGACACTTGGCTCGAGCTGGAGGGTTGCCTCCGGGCTGTGGGGAGAGCGATGATTGAGCTAGCGCCTCACCGTTGGTTATCAACCATTGTAAACCCTTGGTTCTTCCCAGCCCGCTTCCAGTTCCTGCACAAGTTCCGATCCGAGAATGCGGCGCGTTTCGCTGCGTGGCGCTCAATAGAGAACTTCCTCCCTCTGCTCGGCTACGTGTTGATGGGGATTTGGTGCATGCATCGTTGGGAATATGCTGAGCGTCTTGCCGATAAAGACCCTACAAATTGGCGGCTCAAGGTCACGACGAAAGCCGACGTCCATCCGACATTCCTGGATTATCTGGAGAAAGCAGTGAAGTGGGGCGAGGAACGCGTCGGAGCGTTATATCGTATTCAAGATTCCACAGATCTGCGCCCTGAAGAGCGTGAGCAGCGTAGCCAAATCGAGTGGATGCTGTCAGGCATCCTCCAGACTAAGTACCCGATCCCTATATATCTTTCTTGGGGGGAACTACCGCAACAAATATACATGCGCAATGTCCCCGAAGCATTTCACAACTACGTGCCCGACGCCCATGAGTTGGAACGCCTTGCCTCACTGCGTGGGGAGGTGAAATTCAGCCGATGGGTCGTCGACGACGTGTCAGGAGTTTGGCGTCCAGATCCCTACACGCCTGTGGCCGTTGCTCCCACGCCTCCCATTCCTTCTAACAACGAGGAAACTGCTCCTTTCTCTCCCATTCCTTCCAACAGCGAGGAAATGGCTCCCTTTCCTCCCCGTCCTCCACACAGCGAGCAAAAGGAAAACGAGACAATCCACGCCTTCTTCGCTCAACGAAGAGAGGGGAACATGAAAAAGATGGCGAAAGAGACCCCCACCGACCGGCAGCGACGCACGCAGCGCGCAGAAAACGCGGCAAAGGGAAATGTGCCGAAAAAAGCCTGCGTTTTCGTATGGGAGAAACAGGATGGGCATTATATCCGCCAGCCCGCAACTCGAGGGAACTTCGCCGATCTCTGGCATGAATTCTCAGGTCCACAGCGTCGGTACGATCCAATACACAATCAATGGGATCTTTGCGAACTATTCGAGAAGAACGACCCCCTATTTGGGCAAGGTTACGACCATCCTAACGATGACACTGACGACGAGATGGACTTTGAGCACCCGACCTTCCCCCAAAACATCGACATGGCATCACGATTACCTCGGGAGGGTACCAACATAGAAGTCGTACAAGAGCAGCAGCCTCGGGAGGATACGAACATGGAAGTTGCACAAGAGCAGCGGCCTCACGACCTCGAGATGCTCTCAATTGAGGACGTGCCCGACGTTGAGGACCTCGGCCCAGACTTCGTAGAATCCGACATACCGAAGAAGCGCACCCGCGCCGAAGCGTCGAGGAGGTGCGTGAACTTGGTGTACCACAAGTTCGTTCTGGCTCCTAGAACGGAGAAGCCTCAGTATGAGTCGATCGCCGGAAATCTCCTCGGCGCCCTCGAGAGGCGGTTTGGGTTTGTGATGCCGCCGTCTCCCGACACGTTCGTTGCTCGTGATATGCCTTCAGAATGTCTCGCCCCGCAGCACCTGGCCAATGTTGTCGGAATGACAGATATCGCCAACCAATTGGCCTCGCAGAAAGGGTTGGAGCAAACACTGGGCATCTTCTTCAGACAGTGCAATGAGGCGCGTACCATCAATGATATTGATAGGATGCTCCTGGACTGTCATCAGCCTCGGCGCTTTGACCGAAAACTCTCCCCTTTCGAAATTGGGCGGGAGTATCTCAAGAGCATGCGCAACCCGTCACAGCAAGCTTACTATTATGTGCTTCGTCGAAAAGGCAGCGGGATCGGAAGCGAGGTTCTCTTGATCCCACGAGCGACAGACCTTGTAGAGGTCCTTCGTCAACAGTGGGGTCCAGATATCAGGGACGTTGTAGCACACTTGCTGGCTCGAGGCATCCGATTCTGGCTTGCTCATATTAGCGCCGAAATCATGCCGCAGTCAGAGACGCCAACCCCGTTCGGTCATCGCCCTAAGGGTTTCAAGGCAGATACCAGTTCCGGTCTAGGATTTCGCCCCCATGAATATAAGTTCGACGAGCATGACTATCACGCGTACACCACCCAGCGCGATCTCCAGCTCCTGCATACTCCGCGCGGTCGCATTGCCTTGCAGTACGGTGGGGTAATGGCCCGGCTGGCAAGGTCAGAAGTCTCAGACGACGACTTCTTTCGGGGGTTCAGTGAAGACATGTACGATGTCGGGGATTGTTTGTGGGATGGAACGTCGCAACATGCATATTGGCACGACGCGCTTTCTGATAGGGAAATCGATCTTCTGTGCGGCGTTTATCATATCGGGACTGGTATGTAACCTTGTCCGTGTCGTTTCATCCTAACTGATTTGTCAATTCAGGCCAAAAGAAGACAGAAGGGAAAGGGAAAGGGAAGCAAGGTGTGTATTGTCTGCTGGTCGCATCCTTTCCTTACGAACGTGCGGATTTAGGACACGGACAGCTGGGCAAAGAAGAGGAATCCGATCCTGAGCAGACCAGTATCGTCTCGTGGTGGCCCAAACCAAGTGCATGGGCGCACGGAAGTCTTGATGGGGCATGGTGGACACCGCAATGCGAGAACGATTTCTTTCTGAAACGTCTCGGCCACTTCGAGAAAGGTGTTTACCTTGTACGACGCCAAAGTGACTGGAGGCACAACCTGAAATTTCGGAAGGAGGTCAAGAAGTGTTGGGATGGATACGAGACGGTTGCTGACAGCCTCGTCCAAAGTCTAATTGCTTTTATCGCACGGCAGTCCTCGTGATGTTCTCATCGTCCTGTCTTTCGCCTGTCTCCCATACCGTATTGTGGCTCTCCTGCTTGTATTTTGTATATACACATAACAACCATGCATGTACTGAATCTGAAGCAATGAATGTATTTTTTGTGTACTTGTGCCCGTACTGTAAGAAGATTTGCGAGGTCTAAAATTGTATAGGGTCACAGGGTTGTGACACAGAGTTGTGACAGCGGGTTTGTCGTCCACCATCACGGTTAACGAGTGTAGATTGCTCGTTACCGGGGTAGCTCGCCAAGGCCACATACTCGACGGCGGAGACAGTGTCCAGCGTCGATGCTGCGCTCCCGGGATCGCTTCCGAGCCACACCTTTGACCCGCTCGCGACGTGGTGACCCGCGTGCGACGTGGTGACCCTCGTCGTGCGCAAGTGGCTCAGCATGAGTTTCAATATGCTCATGAGCTTTCGAAGCCAATCCCGTTACTCTCCTACGACTCCTGGTTTGCTGTACCCTCGTCAACATTCCCATCTTGGCGCAAAACTTGGGACCCTCACGCATTTGACCCTCCCCGAGTGTCGATCGCTCTGCGGGGGTTCCAATCGATTCCCAAGTTCCAAAATCTGTCCCGTTGCTCTGTCTGGCTAGTCGTGCGCTCGGCGACGCAACCAACCTTTCCCTCAAACTTGTGACCATTTGACTTTGACCCTCCCCGAGTGTATATCGCTCAGCGAGTGTTCCAATCGATTCTTAAGTTCTAAAATCCACCCCGTTGCTCTCCCCGGCCTCCGGCTAGTCGTGCGCTCGGCGACGCAACGAACCTTCCCCTCAGACTTGTGATTATTTGACTTTGACCCTCCCCGAGTGTATATCGCTCAGCGCGGGTCTCAGCCGCTTCTCAAGACCGGGAATTGATCCCGTTGCTTTACACGACGTGTAAAGGCGTCGCAACGTGAATTTTTTTCATGACCCGATCTTGGCACATTTTGACCATGTTCCCATCCAGCTCTACCAACTCTGATCACAGCGACTCAAGGCTCTCGGACGCAGTGTATGACATCTATCTCAAGCTTTTGGTGAGTCGCCGCGAGCGTCCGCCCGCTACGGACCGAGCTGATACTTGGATTTCCAGATTCTCGGCCCTGTGATAATTTAATTTTTGGCCTTTTATTTTACAAGTCCACGCTGCAAGGCTATCAATGGAGACTCCACAATGATCACCGTGCTCCCCGTGTCCGTCCTGAGCCACGAGAGCCTGCCCGATGTGAGTTTTCTCATGACCATGATCTTGGTGTATTTTGACGATCTTCCCATCCAGCTCCATCAAATCCTCAAGGCTCTCGGACGCAGCGTATAACCTCTATCCTAAGCTTTTGGTAAGTCGCTGCGAGCTCCCGTCCGTTTCGACATTTTATCACCAAGTCTACGACGCCAGGTCGTCTTGAAGACTCGAAACTGATCTATGTGCTCCCCGCGTCCGTCTTGAGTCGCGAGAACCTGCGCGATGTGAGTTTTTTCGATGACCTGATCTTGGCGCAACTTAACCATCTTCCCTTCCAGCTCTATCGAATCTAACCACAGTGGCTCAAGGCTCCCGGACGCAGCGTATGGCATCTATTTCAAGCTTTTGGTAAGCCGCCACGAGCCCCTGCCCGCTATGTACCAAGCTGAGGCTCGGCTTTTCAGCGCGTCTAAATTTTGGCATTCTATCTTAAACCCCACGGCGCCGGGGCGTCAATGAATGCTTAGCGGGCCCTGCGCGTACCCCTCCATGCGCCACCGCCCCTACCGTCCTCCCCACGACCTGTCGGGGAATGCCGGTCCTCCCGTCCCCCACTTTTTTCCCGGTCCAGTGCGCGTTTCGATCCCCGTCCCCGCCGCGCGCATCGCCGTCTCCAGCACCCACCTCCACGATCCATTCGTGGGGGAACTCGCAGACTCGAGGTCCCCGACATACCACCCTCTTTTGTTCGGCCAGCGCCCTCTTTCCGCGCTTTCCGATGTCCCCACTTCCGTGCCCACCCAGGCATCGACGAGGACGCTCCCCGTGACCACGGGGGTCTCCTTTGGTTTGTTCCATCCTCAGCCTCAATCTCATTCTCTTTACTGTCTACCCTACTTGTGATTCTCTCGTGCTGTCGATCTTCCTTCCAGTGCTTTGCTGTCACCTCCCTGGCCTCTCCATCCCTTTTCTGGGCTCTGTCCCACTCTCTGGGCTCTCATCCACCTACTTGGCGCACCCTCCTCGACCTTTTGACTGTTCTCACGACTTGGGGGGGCTTGTCCACCGCATCCACGGCCGTTTCGTCGCCCAGCGTGTCTTCACCGCCGTTGTCCCGCTCCCCCCTTCGTTTCGCGCCGCCAACTCGTAGAACGTCGGGATGAACGCACCCGCAGCAGCCCTCGCGTACGCCCCGCCGTCTCGTCTGCTAATCGCCGCCTCAGCCGGTTTGCAGCCACCAGCGCTCGTTGTACAGGGCCCAAATCGCCTCCTTCGTTGCCCACCGCCAAACCCAGCCGTACGCGCGCGAGGGCAAGGGGGACATCTACCTCGTCGCCAGCGTCCTCAATTCCGACATCCGCGATTTCCGCAGGCACCGCATCACCGGCGCCGCCCTGCTCGAAAAGGTCGCCTTCAAGGGCGGCCACACCAAGCGCATGGCCCGCCGTCAAATGGAGTACGGCAAGTGCGAGGGGCGCCGCCGCACGCTAATTTGGATTTGCCACTACACTGTACAGCGGCGTTACTATTGCGGTACACGGCGCTCCCACTCTCCGCGGGTTTGACTGACTTTTTCTTGCAGAACGACTCTTCCACTTGCGACTCTTCGAGCGCGGCGGCGTGCGCGACGTCCACAAGTGCACCTGCAAGGTCGCGCACCGCGAATTCCTCACCTTCCCCACCTTCCCCTCGATCAGCGGCCTTGCTCAAGGACACGCGACGATGAAGAGCGTCTTGAGGGCGATGGGTGAACAGATTCACACAACTTTCTTTAGCAGGCGACGAAGGACATCTATAACCTCATCCTCCAGTCTTGAAGCACCCGAAGCCCTGTGTAATACTTACTCTACATATATCTGCCTCTGTGTATACTCTCTACAGCCGTATGTAATTTGTACGCGTCGGCGCGTCGTTTGACGCGCCTTGTAATTAAATTCCAAAATTTTGCTGCTGCGTCTCGAAGGTCGACGACCCCCGCCAGCGGGTGCACCTCAGGGTGCACCCTGGGGTTATGCTGAAAGTTGGACTTTCAGCGACACTTTCCTAATTTTAGGGAAGTCTTTGTTTCAATACGGCTGAAAGCGCCGCTGAAAGAATTCCTTTCGACGCCCCTTTCAGCCCTATTGAAACTCACTTCTTTCTTTTTCACTGGAAATGGCTCCTGAAAGTCCATCTTTCAGCAGTCCTTTCAGATGTGGCGGATACTGAATAAATATACCACTTTTGAAACGGCCCCTGATTGTACCTACTTAAGAGTCCGTTTTGGACTAAATCGATTTATTAAGTCTCTACAAGGTTTGATTTGTGTGCTGAATTATCTACTATTCACTGACATATTAACATAGGTTAATATTTTGCTCTACCCGGTGTGTCTTGATTTTACTCTCGCAATCCTCGACTGTGCTCGGTCATCCTCGCTCGGTTCCTAATGCTCAGCTGCGGTGCTGTTACATCTCCTTGCATATACCTGATATACCTCCATGTACAGTAGTACATCAACGTCCTCTTGACATGGAGATGAATCTTCCTTGTATTTTCCCTTCCGTTGCGCTTGACTGGCTTGAACCTCGCGGCGTATGATGCGACCCAATCTGCTGTTGGCAACAAATAAACGGATAAACGGATACAGGATAAAGGTATACACAACCTATACAACCGGCTTTCTCCTTGGGAGCGAATATTCGTTGTATCTTCATTTTCCCTTGGCTGGTTTGAATCTTGGGTGATGATCCGACGCAATCTTTCTTGGCAACAAATGACCGGATAAACGGATGTGCGGATGAGTGGATAGGTGAATAGGACCTCGGGATAAGCGAATACGCTGCACATGAAATATTCACTAGCGAGAAATAACGTGCAAGACGCCAGCTAGGTCGACGGGTCTGACGCCATATTGCTTGATGTGATAACATATTGCCCGACGACTGCTGCTGGTTACCGACAACTCGTGAAAAAAATTACTCCCTATGGTGGTCAATCCCCGAGCCAGGAGATCAATCCCCGAGTCAAGAGTCAAGTGCCTCCTGATTTCCTCGTGCATTACCTCGTGCATTACCGTCGGTGCGGGTTACCGACAAACCCACCGACAGTCAATCAGTCAATCCCGTGCTAGGAAATCAACCCCGAGTCAAGCCCCGAGTCAAGAGTCCGGAGTGTAACCAGTATCTGTCTGATTGACGAGATCACCCACTGGTAACTTTGAGAAACTCTTTTATCGCAGTGTTATCCGCTCACTACCACCCAATTTTTATTGCCTTTGCGCCCATCCAACTCTCTCCAGTCGCTGACTCTCGGACTACTCCTGCACTCTTCTGCCCTTCTTGTCTTCATCTTGCTCTACCCGACATGTCCGACGCCGAGACCATCGACGATCCTACGGAGCTGGAGAACAAGTGCTTCTTCGAGCGTCGAGACTCTGGTTTCTATGACTCAGTCCTCGACCAGATGAAAGCCATGCCGAACGCCCTCGCTAACCTAGAATACATCGGCACCAAGAAACGTGGGCCTGACATCTTCAAGGGCGAGGATTGGACCAAGAATATCGTCTTCAAGGACGGCCCTGGGCAGAACGCATCCGAATATCGTGCTGCTATCTTTGGTATCAATTTCCGGTCCTATTATCTTTGCTATACTAACATTATCGTCAGGGGAGATTGCAGAGCCATGCCACGGCACTCTGGTTAGAGCTCAAGGAAACCATTACGACGGACGTGATGGTGAACCTGTACGTTTTTGCGCTCCATGTATTCTTCATCGCCCAGCTGAAATGGTTCTTCAGTTCAAACCTGTCGACGACAAGTCGAAAATTAAGGACGTCCTTGTCCTGCGCGCTCCTTCGTATTGCAGTCTGGAATTGCAAAATTTGTACGACAATCAGACCGCTCTGATTCAGGATATCGAAAACACGGAGAACGCCATTGATACGGCTAAAGGCTGGGTAATCCATCTGCGATGTTATGAGGGTTCTACCTGATTGATTCTTTGTAGACTCCCAACTTTCGCTCCAGTCTGAAGTCATCGCGCCCGGATTTCCCAACCAAAGACCTGATCACCACCTTGACGCAGAAGAAATATGCGGCACGTTTTATTTTCTTGTCGTCCTGCCCTTTCTAATACAATGACTTAGGTTCCCGCCTCCGCAGGTGGACCCAAGGTTAACCCACCTGTCGGACGAGTTGAGAGGGTCAAGAGAAAGTTTGGAAATGAGGACGATGATGACGAGAGGGACTCGTCGCCGGAATCTCCCGCCTCTGTCGACCGAGCCTCCAAGAGCTCTAAGGGGAAGGTCAAATACCCTGCAGGTACAACATTTTCCTCCTGGCTACTTCCTACGTTAACGTCGTGTCTGTTTCCGTCTCGATTTCGATTTCTTAGATAACGAGGTCAAGCTCGGTGCTTTCTATGATCCTCATGTACTCGAAGACTATGGCGGTGAATATTTCCAACATGTGAACGCTAAACTCCAGCAGCTTGATATCCGTGACGCGGATAACAAGCTGATCCCGCCTTGGAAGCAATACGCTGCCTTGCGTCCGGGTTCTCTCGTCCTCGTGTTGGTCACCATTCACATATATACATTCAAGGACCAAGGATCTGACCGGGACCGTGATCGCAAGGTGTCGTCTATTTAGTCTTGCTTCATGATATCCACTCAAATGCGTGACTAGCTTGTTCAACTCAACGCTCATACAATCCGAGTGCTTGATGAGTCGGACTTCCCAGTTGAGGTTCGCACTAGACCTGTCCCTCGCACGCTACTCGATGGTCCCTCAACACCGAAAAAGTCCGCTGGGGGTTTCAATGAGTGCGTGATTATTGCCATTGTACCGTCATTTATTCACTTCTCTCAGTTTCGTCGTTACACCCAGATCATCACCGAGCAAGACTGCCTCTGGGTCAGCCGCTGGGTCAGCCATGCAAGTTGACGACGCTGAGGGGCCAGCTGGAAAAAGGCGCAAGGGAGGTCGCAAGTAGGATTTGATGTTGTGAACTGGCACTGTTGCTGAGAATTGCCTTCATTTCTGAAGGTGTCCTGTCATTACTCGGTCCTGTCGTACTGTCTACTGTCGTTACCCGTGGTCGTTACCCGTTGTCCAGTCCGTTTTATTCCGCACCCACGGTCTTTACTGTCTTCACTGTCATTACTCTACTGCCGATGAAAATGGATCATACACCCCATTTTTTGTAATTTTTGTCCGAACCGACTAGATCACATCAATTGGAGATTTCGGTGACTTCCAATTCTCCAATTCCGTGGTGACGGAATTTGCTCCCGGTATCGAATAGTAACACGTGAGACGATAAAACGGCGGGAACATCAGAACGACCATAATTGATTTAAAAGAGAATTCCGAGTACACACCAGATGAATCTTGTTCAAACTTTACCACCATCCAGTATTTATCCCGCTACCAAACTGCAATTATTCCAAACTGCAATTATTATTCGCTGACCGAGCTTTCAGATAATGGCAGGAGTTATCATCCCCGACATAGCGCCTGGAACGGATGCAGAGGTTAGCGAGCTGTACTATGACTTGCGCCACAATTCGAATCCTGTAAGTGGTTACCTGTCAATAGATATTATAACTGATACTGAGTCTCATCGTAGCCCTTTCAGCACTTTCAATACGGATTTTTCTATGGGACTGCGTGTCAAGCTCGTCGAACTGTAGTCATCCCTCTTGATCACGGCATCGATCAACTCATGTCAGTGGACGACCTCTATACAGAGTGCTGGGTCCACAACATGAGTATCGGCAGACTACGTGTGGACAACTTCCCCACTGGATCTACCCTGGCCCTTGACTATGCGTACACCATTTTTTACATGCGCCAGACCGATATCCAGGTTTTCGTGCCTCGGAATACTTGTCCTCCGATTGCACGCGCCGTTGTTCCCTGGTTTGGAAATATTCTTGTGGTGCGACATGGTCGTCGCAAGGATGTCATCAATATTGAAGATGAGGATGGTCGACTTGTGGATCTAATCGTTGCCAAGTACGCTCAGATTTTTTCGGTCTGATGATCAGATAAGTACTGATTCCCGGACTAGCTTAATCTCAGACGGTACTCTCACAGCCTGAGCTATCTGTGCCCTGAGTTCGGATAGGGATAACATGGTTGGCTGTAATCCGGTACTTGGCTTAGCTTAAACTTACGATAGCGGGCTGGCTACATTCCTGTTCAATAACTGTGGAATTGATCTGCAAACCTAATCACGGCAGCGTAACTGAGATCGGAACAGGCACCTGCCGAACTGAGACTGAATAAACTTTCGCCACCTTGAAACTGATTGATTTCCGAACATGCACTTGCCGAACTGAGACAAAATAAACTTTCGCTGACTTGATACTGATTGATTTCCGCCCATGTGCTATTTGTGCCATCAACATGGTAAATCCTCAAGGCGTCCAAATGTTCTGGGTTTCCGGAGCGATAACCCCCGGTTCATTGTGAAATTTTTTTCTTTCCTAATGGAGTCGAAATAACCTCATGGCCTTCCGACGCACTACTAGGATATCTACTCTTCATTTCTGTCTACGCCCCATTCCACGCGCCATATCCCTTTCTCTTCTTCTCTTGCGACACCTACTACCTACTAAGCCGTTCCGCCGTTCCTTTGCGACACCTACCCACCTACCGGCGCTTTCTTCTCCCTCAAGTTGGACCGGCTGCTGCTCCAATACGATGCACATTTTTTTTTTTTTAACCATGCTCAACAATACATTGACTGAATATATGTAGCGACATGGTGAAAGGTCACCTGGCCAAAAAACTCAAAACCCAGCGAAAGACCCAGCGTGCTCGACTCGACAGACAATACAACTTACGTTCCACAGCGGCACATGTTCAGACCGCCGCCTTTCTCGCTCGCCATAAGCTCATACTCTATCATCTACTGGAGGCTTGCTCATTGGCTACAGTGATGACGTTGAGCCACACCTCCCATCTTTTCCGAACGCTCGTTAAAACACTCTTTCGTATTCGCCTCATCCGTCTTGTTGAGCTCTTCGTTGGTTTGGAGAATGTACAGGAATTTTTTGCCGTCTTGCAACACACCGAGTCTGCTATCAGCGGCTCATCACTCCCTCTCGTACTCATTCCACCTATCGACGATTACATTGAAAACTGGACTCCCAACAATCTCAACATCTATGTTCCTGAGGGTAATTGCGATGGATGGGAGAATTTCCTCCGCCGGATTGACCTGCACCCCATGGCGGATCAGCCTGGGGTATCTCAACCTTTCAACCGCGTAACCCGTTCGCATGTGGAATATTCGTCTCGTCTTTTTGTAAGTCTGATCTCATCTTAATTTGCCCGGCCTTCGCTAACTTCTTACTGAGAAAAAATCAATCATGATCTCGGAGAGCATCGATGCTTGTGTGATTACTCCCGCAACGGCCGCTACAACTACTCTTGGTACGTGCTTCCTGTCGTCGTGTTTCTTGCACTTCATTCTGACCATGCTTACGTCAGGCATGTGTATTGCGACTTGTTCGTCGATGTACATTCTATATCCCGATCTTATCTCGAAACGCCGCACCCTGGAAGGTTGGTTTGCACCCTCCATCAAGTCTTGTGTCACAATGGAGTTGCGTGGCTATCGCCGTTCCCTCTCCACAATGGGGTGGAGTCAAAGCTGTGGATGGAATTGTCCGTTTGTGTGGCGCCGCATTCAAGGTTTACGTGGAGTGGGAGTATTCTGTTGGGGAGGCTACGATGCCAGCATATCCGACAACTCGTCTGTCGGTGTACCTTTTACTGACGTCTCGATGAAATGGAGACTCAGTGATAGTTGCTCCAATGTGCATTGTCCATGGTCCCCACTCTTCATTCATCGTAGGACCGTTAGTTAATTTTGTTAGTTAATTTTTTGTTTCGACTACTTGTCGGTGTAATAAATACCAACCGAAGGCCCCTAATTTTGTGTAGAAGATCGTTTCGCTCACTCTTTCGATGTTTAATGATTTGAGCTGAAAAATAATCAGAAGTTGCCGTTGTGGCCGCAACAGCTCCCATGTCCTTGCATATTGCCATGCGGATCTTGCTTCGCCAGTTCTTCTCGGCAACAACTTGATCTTTAGCCAGTTTACGCATACCCTGGGGATAGCGACTGCGGGCATCCCAAGACGCTTGCATCTTGAGCATCTGAGATGGCGCTAGATCAGGGTGCCAGAAACAAAGTCCGACAAACCTAAGCAGTCAGTAAATATGCAGAAATAAAATTTCGATTCAGACATACGAAGAACTGCCATGATGAATAATCCGACCATGACCAACAAAATCATATGGCCCAACCGTCCAACCCTTGGTTTTATTCTTGATATATTCGATTGTAGACTCGTCATGAAGGGTCTCGGACTGAATGGTATACAGAGGTTTGTGCTCCAACTGTTCACCGTTCTTGGAGATACGGCTATATGTTCAGAATCAGAACTTAGGAAAAGAAGCAATTAGGACAAGGACGAGCCTTCGCGTGGACCGGCTGATAAATGGGGGGCAAAGAGTGGTCCAGATAAAACCTGTTCTGGTCTCCATCTTCACGAGGTATGTATCACGCCAGAAGTTCTTGCTAGATACCAAGGAAAGTCTTCGCTGATCAATTCGTGTGCCTGTAAACAATTGAGTCTCTTGGAATTGACACTAAGAAAAACCGAAATTGACAGGACTTAGCATGGTTAATGTGTCCGAAGTGTTTTATGATCGGATTTTCTGACCACCCAACCAGACGTTGCAGCTCGGCATACTCGGGTGAAGACAGAAGATGCTCGGGCTTCAATAATAAAAGTTCGGAAGGTCGGAGCATGCGTGAAAGACTTTGGTGTTCCTTCTCGAGCTTCTTGAGCAATTCGGGACTCTCGAGTAACTCTCCCTTGATCGCCTCCCAGTATTTACCGGCTATCAAGGGTCCCAAGTGTCCAAACTTCATGACACTGGAACGGACATTGGCAAAATCAAAGGGGAAAAAGACTCGAGTCATATCCGTCTTGGACGCAAAGAGATTTTGGCTTGGAGTCCGTTTTTGGGCAAGGGAATGCTCGTCCCAGGTGTTCAGGCTTGCCTCCTTTTAAACCCATTAGGTAGTACATAATTGAGAGAATGGGACTTTACGTTATATTTATCGATCAATTCTGCCTCATTGTCGCTCACAAAGGTTCGGCTTCGGCCGTGTGTCCTAAGTGTTTCAATGTATCTGGGCGAACGAATCGTGAATTCGGTAAGCAAAGGAAAAGGCTAGACTCACTCTAGCTGTTGCTTCAAGGTCGTGTTGATTGAATGGTCGAAGTTGTTGTCATCCTGGGTTGTGGCGGAAGGTGATGCCGAAGCGGCCTTACGATAATATTCCCTGTTGCTGATAAGATGGTAAATTGACAATGGTAAATTCGACCGACTCAGCCTTGACACCACGAGTGGAAACAAATTCGAAGAATGCTTCACAGATTATACCAAAAAGAACTGGGTCGTTCAGTACGACGTTGAATAAGATCCATGCTGGAATCCCTGGGAGGATATTTTAGTATCAGTAAAGGTAAACAGGTACCTAATAAACGAACGAACCTGCAATTGACAGGACTTCATTAGTACCATACCGGCCCAGACCTCGGAAAGGTTGTCTGCCAGGTGCTGAGAGAGCCTGGAGGATGGTCAAGTTCTTCAAGGATTTGCAAGAAACTTGGCGCAACCAAACTACTGTATATGTGCACCAATGAGGATATTCATGGATCGGATCTAAGTCTCGTCTTAACTGTGAATCTGGTATATCTAATGCGGATGTAACCTTACCCGGGACGTAGGATTTTTTAAAGGACTCAGAAAATTCAGCCCGTGTTCGCCAATGTAGCTTGGGGATGAGTTAAACTCTATACTGCAAAAAGGGGCTATCACTGACTCGAAAATTGTTATCGAACGAGTTCCAGCTCAGGGTGTGAGTCGCAAATTCGAGGGCATAGCCGATCTTGAATCCCCGATGCTAATGGATTGTTGAGGTGATATTCAATTGAATAATATAAAACCGAGTATGTTGACTCACTGTCCGCGGGACCTGGATTACACCCCTCCATTGTTTGCTGGTGTAGATTTGGGGGGATGTATGTAGAAGTGGTTCGAACTAATACCGAATGTATCAAATCTATCGAAAAATACAACCCCGGCTTACCTCCAAAAATGCTGTGCCGAGATTCATTATCGTCTTCCGAGCGTCGTAGACCAAGCCGACAAGTCTCAATCCCGCCGAAGCAATAACATTACCGGCAGAGAGGATTGGAAGAGAATAACGTGGCCAGAAATAGCCAGAAAAATCGGTCCCCTCTCCATGCTCCAAATTGTTGGCAGATTTACCAGGCAGGTGAGAGGCTTCAACAGGGGTGTTGTCAGGTTCAGGTTCAAGAATCATCCCAGTGTCCAAATCTTCGTCATCGACGTCGGACACAACACTGTTTGGAGGGGACACAGATCTAGCCTTGCTTTTCCTGCGCCTTGTTGGGTCCGGGTCTCGGCCCCTAAAGAGTTCCGGCATATGTCCATTCAGCTTAACTGCCAGGGCGCTACGGGACGGAGTTTTGCCGATTTCGTATGGGATGTGGGAAGCGAGTGGACGTCGGTGCCATGGGATAGGTACTAATCGCGCCAGCATTAATGACTTGCTCTCCATAAAATATGATATACTCACGAATGTCAGGAATTGTTGGATAATCCGGCGAGAGATTTCGGAGTGCAGCACAAAATGAAGGCCAGGAAGAATGGTTGGGAGACACTTGGCGACGGATTGGAGGCGGGAGCCCTTTCCATATCTTGAACAGATGCCGGTATATGAACACAAATAGAGTTACTTGATTTGATAACGTACTACGTGTATCATCAGGCCATGCGTATCTGGGATTGCATCTGCTAAATCTTCAAGATCGTTGGCCCAGCGAGCCAAATGACCTCTCTGTAAGGCCTGCTTATCCAGTGAAGCAGCATACGAGAGGAGAGCAGTCTCTCTATCGGCAGAAGCGTCGCTTTCTCCTTTAGATAAGTCACACCAGAGCCCAATAATGTTCAAGCCAGAAGGCCCATGTGCAATAGTGACAAGGGCGATAAAGATCCAGATGTAGCAAGAAAAGAAGTAGCCGGCTTCGAAGATTTCTGGCATTGAGGAGTTGCGGAGGGAGGAAGGATCTAAGCGAGTTAATGCAGACGCTAAGTGGCTCTGTCAGCTGTCAAGACAGAGATATCCGAGAGAAGCCGACCGGCCCGAAGCTGAGGACGGATCTAAGCGATTTAATAACGGAATATGTCAGCTGTCAGGGCGAGCCGACCAGCCGACCGGCCCGGGTCGAACGTGTGACACGTATCGGTCCGGTTCGAGCTTAGGCGTCCTTCTTCCTCCTATCGCTTTTGCCCTTACTCTCATTTTGGGTACTACTGCTTCACAGGTATTTCCCTCTGGTTATCATGCCAACTGTAGTTGCTACTGAGCATATCCAGATTTATATGGCCAAATCTAAGAGGGTGACGGTCATCAGGGAAACCCCCCCCAGGAATTTGTTAGTATTTTGAGCTAAAATGTGCACAAATTCCTTCAATTCCTCGAATGTTCACATTTTAGTCAAAATATGTTCTCACCCGAATAAATATCAAATTTTGTGCTCAAAATATCTCCAAAATGTGTAGAATGTTTCGAGGATATCTCACTAATTAAGCACTCAAAAACACAGATAGGATGCAATAATTTGAATAAAAAGTTGTATTATTGTCAAATCTAGTTACTACATGGTAGGTAATCAATCTACTGTATATAGTACTAGGCACCACATCTCGCCGCGAAAAGTGAAGTAACGACATCATGAAAGCGGTCACCGGGTCAGCGCACAGTGAGCAAGTTAACGCACCGGGGAATTGCATGCTAACCCAAGAGGTGTGGTGTGCACCGCCATGTAATCTGTCGAGTGGAGCTGTTAGGATGTCACTAAATAGACATTAAAAGAATGACATACTATGGATGTCGGACATGTGAAGCCCTCAAGCCATATTGGCATTGTCTACGAGTGATGATAAACATTGCGGAGATAGTATCTGAAAACTCACGTTGCAAAAAGCATCTGCGCGGTGCGTCGGGGGTCTACGGGTGAGTTGGGGCCATCTTGCGCTACGCACGCGCCGGCACGCCGATTCGTCTGCCTCCCCGTTCGCGTCTATGTCGGGGCGGCGACGGAGTTTCGCGCGTTGCCTCCCGGTCGGCAGAGCATACGCAGCCCAGGCTGTCAAGTTCGGGTTGTTGTACGCAACACTATGAGAAGCTCAGAGATCATCAGTCTAGGCATGTAGAGAGGGGAACAGGACGGAACGCACTTGTTAATGTAATCTGATGTCGGATATTTCGACGGGTTGCACATTGCCCCCGCAGGACGACGACGACGAGCTTGACGATGCGACGCTCGTCATGGGCGCAGTACAGCGGTGCTGTCTCCCGAAGGAAACCTAATATTCGTCAGTAAAGAGATGTGCAGTACAGTACAGCATACTTAGGTGTGCTAAGTGTATCGTGCACAACTCGAGCGAACGGGCGATGCGGAAATGGGTCGTGAGTGGAGTAGATGAAAGCGGTGATATTGTCCGCTATTGAGTGCCGATCTATGAGCGGAAGAGAAGTTCGTAACTCAGCGAGGCCCAAAGAAGTAAGTACGCACCATGACGGAGTGCCAGCACGACGGCGAGGGGCTTTTAGAATGCACACACTGATTTTGATCATCTACGTCGAAGACATCAGAAAAGGGCAGGAGTTATGAGCCCAAGAGTACATACCCAAAGTACGAGCCGACCTACCCTCGAAGGATTAGGCAAAACACCGGACTGAGAGGAAAACTACCCACCGTCAATGCACCCCGGAAGATCCAACACCTTCACTGACTAGCCCGGATGTGATGTAAACGCAGCTGGGTGCACAAAAGAGGTTGGGAGGAAGAGGGTGTGGGTGCCAGGAGCGAGCGAGTGGGGGGGGAAGGAAGAGAATTGTTTGACATTGTTGTCATGGAATCAAAACGAACATGTCTTCTCGCACGTGCCCGGCAACTGTCGCCCGACGGCCAACCGACGGCGGCTCGCACGATTGACACTGACAGGACACGGGTCACATTTAGGGCCTGATCGGGAACTGTGAATCTTTTTGCGACAATTTTGGCTGAATCTCGTTTCCGTCTATCTTTCCCACGGATTTGGTCCCTAAACCCTCCTAGAATGAAAAGCACATGCATTTCCTGAAATCTCGAGGAGCTTGAGTGGAAGCGGTGTGACGGTTTCAAAATAAGCTGAGTTGAACTTGATTTTTTTGCATCATCTGTGAAATCTATGGGAGATTTTGTGTTACACTATGTCTCCCACTCTCCAACCTCAGATGTTCATTAAAAGGGCCTATTCAACCATCTGGGATAGTCTAGGGACGAGTTTGGTACTCATAAAAAATTCCACCAAAATTCATGCGTGAATTCACGGTTCCCGATCAGGCCCTTAGGGTGGGGCTGCATTTGGCCTTGACTCGGAAAGTGACTGAACTTGTTACTTACCTGCTTGTGCCCCGAGTCCACTCCACGACAGCGACCATAATTCGGAGTTAGCCATTGTCCACTACTACATGACCCTCTGTAACCTCTCGCCAGCTGTGCTGCTCTCCGACTTGAGGTCAACTGGTTTAAGTTCGCGCCTCTCGAGGTAGGATTCAGCACTTCAGCCACCCAAAACAAATCAAAGAAATTTGAAAGAAATGTTGAAGAAATGTGTAAAATTATATGTGAGACCTCGAAAATTATCAAAACTTCGATATTTTGACCTCAAAATACTTGAGAATTGCTGAAAATATCAAAAATATCTACCCACAAGAAATTTTAGCATAAAATTTGATATTTATCCCAGGGAGGTTTTTCCTGATGGTGGCGAAGAAGAAGAAGAAACGGCCTTGTCCTTCGCATGTCAATCCTCCAATTGGCTGGCGCTGGGACCTCAGGGTTGGCGCCCCGAGAAATCCTCGTACAGGAAGTCCGACTCTGGTGCAAATGAAACTTACAGCCCCTGGGTTGGAACAAGCTGACCCGATGGTGATTTCTGACACAGAAGATAGTGACAACAACTTTGGTGTGTTATTTGGACTAACTTGCCCAATTGTCCCGAAGGCTTACGAGCTTTGAAAAATAGGTCCTAGTGGTTCATCGTTCAAAAAAGAATTAGTATTGAACACCTGGAGTGGTCTGCTTTTGAATGAAGAGTCACTGCCGGATGATTGGACTTACACAAAGGGGGTTTTAGTGGGTATACAGCCATATACTGTGAGAAATGGCATTGGTTAATATCTTGAGGCTGGAGTCCCACACTCGTAATAATTGTGCGTAATGGCATTTCCTCCTGGACACCCTCCCCGGCAACATCTGGTCCATCACCAGAAATACAAGCGGACGACTCGGAATGCTTCTGCTGCCTGAGTATCGTTAGGTTTAGACCCAACGCTCCAAAAAAAAAAAAAAAAAAAAGGTCCTAGTGGTTCATCTTCGCACTCGGCACAGCAGTTAATTACTAATGCACTGCCTCGTGCTGCTGACCCAGGCAGCCGGATCTTGAGATCCATCCCTCTCCGCGCTGAAGACCTACGAGTCTTGAATGGGGTTACTATTGCTGGAAATCGAGAATGCAATGATCCAGCGTATACATGCGGTATCTGTTTGGGATTGAAATCTCATCCCGTCTCGTACGTCACTACTTGCTTGCTTTTCGTATCTGACTTCTTTAAGGACGCAATGTGGTCACACATTTTGTTTTGTCTGTGTAAGGCTCGCCCTCGAATCAAGTTTCGCATGCCCGATGTGCGGGTTGTAATGCATCACTCTCCTCATCGTGTCCATGACTTAGAAGATATCATCCTCGCTGCATATCCAAAGCAACGAGACAATACAATAGTGAAATGGGAGACGGCTTGGGGTGGATTGAGCTTTCCTAAACAGTTCGCCAATTAGCTGGTACTATACATTTCAATGTTCAATGCAACTCTTTCCGATTCAAGTTAGTGGGCTCTGCCGCAAAGCGCGCTACAATTGTTATCTTCATGGTCTCCTCCATCCCACACAGTGTCCATCAATGTTGATGGGCTGCACCAAATAAACACCAAACTTGGCTAAATAATGACTTAGGTAAGCGGGGCGCTCATCTGTCCATCACTCGTCGTCAACACACAGCCAGCAGCGCGGCGGCCATGTCACTGCCAGCTTCACTCTCTTCCACTCACCACCGATTGTACAACTGACTCACCATGCCATGGGCGAAGCGAGCTGACGGGGTATTGCTCTCTCTCCATAACAAACGAGACGGACTAGGAGCTCATAACTGTGCTATGTAGACATGGGGCAATGTCGTCGTCGAGGCTCCAACCCTCCCCGCGTCTGACTCTGAAGAAGAAGAAGATACGCAACACATCAAGTCTACGGTACCCCAAAGCAATCTCGTCGCAGCGAGAGCGGCGCAATTTCAGGCCGCTCAAATTCAGATCCAGAAGGCGTCTTCAGCTCGAGCCACGGTGCTACCCTCTATCTCAAAAAATAAAACGCCTCCTCCTCCTGCGGAAAGAACGCCTCCCGCGCCTCCATATGCTCCTGCGTTTCCACCGCGTCGCACAGCTGCTACTCTATCACACGATAACGACGACGCGGAGCCAGAGAGGGAGCTAGACAAGGTAGCGCGATTTGAGCCTAAGCCAATACGTCCTCGAGTCATCTCCAACAACACTTCGGCCCCAGCGCTGCGGAGACGTGCCCCGGCACCTCCGGCAGCTCCAGTCGCGCGTTCGACTGAGGAGCATTCGGAGGAAGAGGTCAATGGCACTGGACGCCCTCCTCCTCCGATACCGCGAATAAACTCACGAGCGTCGCTGGTTCCTCCACAGCCGCCCGCGGTTGATTCGCGGCCTCCGCTGCCCTCTCGACAGCCCTCACAATCCACGCCCCCGCTTCCACCTCGACAGCCACAAGCAGCACCTCCGCTTCCCTCTCGCCAGTCGTCACAATCACCATCCGCATCCACATCCGCATCCACATCCGCACCCCCCCTCCCCTCTCGCCGGCCCCAATTCACCCCGCCGCTCCCACCCCGATCCACACCTTCCGCCCCGCCACCGCTCCCGTCCAGATCCACCTCCCCCCTTGTCGACGACGAGGAGGAGGAGGAGGAGGACGTGCTCCCCTCCCACACCGCCTCCTCCACGCGCAACCCCGCCCTCCGCCCCCCGCCCACGCGCACCAACTCCTCCTCCTCTGGCGACAGACCCGCCCCACCCCCGCGCTGGTCCTCCGACAAAACCGGCTTCGCCAAAGGCAAAGCCGTCGAGCTCGCGCGCAACCGGCGCAACTGCCTCAACCCGCCCCCCGCGTGCTTCTCGCGCACCCCGCCCTCCCCCACCCCCAACCCCGAAAATGCGAAAGGCATCGCGATCACGTACGCGCCTTTGGCCGCCCCGATCATCCTGCGCAGCCCGAACTCGAACGACCTGGCGAAAGCAATGACGACGGGCCGCGGGTTCCCGAGCAAGCCGCCGCCGCTGCTCGCGCACGACGTGCAGAGGGAGGATTGGAATAAACTGTGGGATGATATTGACGAGACGGCGAGGATTGAGATGCGCGCGAGTGCGGGGCTGAGCGTCGCTACGCGTGCGTTTTTTTTTCCTATCTTAATTCGTGATACGCGTCGCTGACCCTTCATTTCTTGCTCTCATCCCTCATTTCATTCCTCTTTTTTTTTTTTTTCACTTACGTCCACCCACAGTCCCCCTCATGCCGATCTTCGGCGCAGGCTTCGTCGTCTCCACCGTCGCAGAGCGCAAGCTCCGCGCGGGCCGCGTAGGCCCCACGTGCAAGCTCGTCGAGGCGTGGAACGTCAACTTCTTCAGGCCGAGGCGGCTCGATGTGTATGTCTCTTCTCTTCTCTTCGTTCTTCGTTCTTCCTTACTCTCACTCCTTTCTTCATTCAACTCGCACCTTCGCACAACTTCGCACACCCTACCTTTACTCGGCCTTACTGACGTCCAATTCGTCCAACAGCTACATCGCCCAAAACAGCGCCCGCCTCTCCGGGCCGACGCCCACGCAGGCGTCCCGCAAGGTGCGTTCTCCTTCTGCCCATTCCATCCCCATCCCCATCCCCGTCCCCGTCCCCGTCCTCCCGCCCCCATCCCGTTCTCCCGTTTCTTACTCCCGTCCCTCCACCTCCACTTCTCCTTCTCCCTCTCCCTCTCTCAAAAAACAACTACCTCTTTTCTACTCAAAAAAAACTAACGAATGCTAACAAAACACCCCCAGGCCATCGACCCCGCGTTCCTCAAATGGCAGCAGGCCAGCAGCGACGCGGAGAAGGCGCTCGCGATGCGGGAGTACGAGAAGTACGAGGGCAAGTTTCGGTTTGTCGTGCAGAGCTGGCCGCCGAGTTGAACTTCTTCTTCCACTTTTCTTCGCTTCGCGCCCTGCGATTTTCTTGGGGCCGGCGTGCTGTGTTGTGGTTCATTAATGTCGTGGGAATATGTATGTATGATGTACCCATCCTGTCCTCTCGATACCCCGCATGGATTTGCGTTCGTAGTGTCTGTGCATGGATTAGGGTGCCAGCCAAGGCGGCTAGTCGTCTTTTCGGGAGCTGTCTAGCAATCAATGGGCGGATTAGTGCATGGTAAGCCGGTTCTACATACTCGTAGCTCAAAAGTAAATTTGCTCGGGTTAAAAGAGGAAGGCAGAGCCCTCCCTTAAGCAGAAAAAAAAGATGTTGTGAAATCTTCAGCGTGCGCGGCGCTCCCATGGCTGCTACTACCAGTATCGAAAAGACCTCGTTAATTGGTATATTCTACGATCTGACATTGTGCCGAGCGCTGCTCTCCTCTAGTACAAGGCCTCCAATGTCTACGCCTACCGAAGCCCAAACTCATAGAGGACGAGTTTGCGACCGCGGGTCCGTGATAAGTCAAGAAATACTGGCTCTCTGGTGGTAGCTTTACTAAAGCTAACTAGACTCGCGAGAAGCGGTATCCTAATCACTTCAACCTCTCTTTGTTCCTTCAAGTTTAGCCCCTCAAAACCCCAAGCGGCCTTCCGTTCAAGTTCGTGGACCCTCAGCCGCCCTGGCACTGTTCGCCCGCTCCGCGAACATTCTTTGCTGACGCATTCATCGTCCAAGTAACGCGCATTTGGATTTATGACGCTGGGGGATAACAAAGTTTCTGTAGAAAATTTATGCGTACGTTGATGCTCTGTTCTCCGCGTTGCACATTCAGGGGAGGAAAAAGAGGTCGCCGTTCCAATAGTTTCCTATCTTTTGCTCATCAGGTTCTTTACTACTACGCTGTCATGCGTGTTTCTTTTTACAACATCCGTCGAGATGCGAATTGCTCACTCCTTGCATCCGAGTCCGGGGGAATCTGACGATTCAGCAGAACCGTCAAATTGGCGCAGAGTGAATCTGCGTTTACACCATGCCAAAAAACAGTCTCCAGCGTACCGCAACCATCCCGATTTCTCTGGTACAAGTTGTCTACCCCCCTGTTCACACGTTGCAGCCCGGAAATCCGAAATCCCCTCAATTTCACTCAGAAATGTGCATCGCAAACGTCAATGTGAGGCGTATGTTTCTATATCAAGACCCACAATGGGTTCTATCGATAGTTTTAGGAAAATGCGGTGGCTCCGGCATCCTACCGCACACACGTGAGCTGAGCCACACAGAAAAGAAGGCAACGAATTTTCATAAATAACGTCGCCTTCTCTTGTCTTCCTCCTCTATCGTCGCAGCGCAATGTCTCATAACCCATCCCCTACACACCTAAAAAGGGAAACTCTCCACTCAGTTAGAAGTAATATGGATTGTGATACTTTCCGACATACTTTCAGAAACAAAGGATTGTAATACTTTCCGCATGCCGAGAATTTTCCGATTGGTCCGGGAAATGCCGGACCAATCGGAAAAACCTCGGCGTGTTGAAAGTATTACAATCCTTCATTTCTGAAAGTTCGTCGGAAAGTAGCACAATCGATATCACATCTAACTGAGTGGAGAGTTTCCCTTTTTAGGTGTGCTATTCCTTTCCTTCCCCGCATTCAGACATTCCCACCCGAGATGCTCTTAGAAATCCTAGAGCACTTCGACCCTGCCGAGGCAGTACGCGCCGCCACCACTTGTCGCCAGTGGCATCGTGCTGCCGTAGAAAACTCGTCGTTTTGGCTCAGCGTACGCATCAACAAGACCGATATCGAGGACTCCGACGTAGTCGAGCGTGTCCTGCAGCGCTCCAAAGGCCGCCCCATCTCCCTCTACTTGGATTTCCCCTCGCCCGACTCTACTGGACCCCAGATGAATTATGGAAACCTGTCCCGCTTTTTGTGGGACGTGGTCCGGGGACACACGCGACGCTGCAAGCTCCTTGACGTCCACGCGCACCAGAGGGCATGGCCCTTCATCAATTCTGCATTAGCCACGCAGCAACTTCCCCTCATCCACAGCATTTTCCTCCGCAACGATGATGTCCCCGCGCACTGGCAGACTGACGACTGGCATCCCATGCCACTCGACATCCACTTTCCGATGTTCTTCGCCTACCAATTGGAGCATGCACATCTTCGAGGAGTATCGCTAGGAAATACATTGCCACAAACCCTCAAATCCCTTATCATCGAACACCATTTCCATAAGCTCGTCGTCGACGGGCACCTTAATCCCTGGCTCTTTGCCTCTGCCACCGAGCTTTCATTCGAGCGCATGTGTGTCCCCGCCATGGCCGCTACAGTCGGGACGCCCGCTCCGGAGCCGGACAGCACTGTGCATAGCCTTGTGTTGCGCAATTTGTGTGCCACCCCGAGTAATACGGTCGACGAGGACGGCGACTCCGAGGAATACGACTGCAGCCCCTTCTTCGCCGCGCTTCCGACCTCGCGCCTCCGCTACCTCGTCATCGACGCGTGGGACCTCGACGGGTGCATCTGGTTCGATTTCATCGGTGGCCTCTCCATCACGAAGGCGAAATTCCCCCTCGTCGAGCAGCTGGTGCTGGGCAGCATGGACTTTGAAGGAGTGTCGTATGCAAATGTTGCGGTGTTCTTGAACTCGTTCCCCGCGCTGCAGCGGCTCATTCTTTCCGACTGCATCTGGGAAGATGTTATCGTAGTCCTCGAAATGTGGCCGAGGTTGTGCCCCAGGCTCCCAGAATTGACGCTGGACAATGGGGTGATTCTGCGGGACGACCCACTCCCTTTCCGTAATTATATGCTCGATTATGATCTCCCTGTTGGCGATGACGACTTTGAAGACGATGACTACTACCATGATCTATGATATCTATGACTTATATGCTTGTTTTTTATACCCTTTACTTGTGCCTATACCTTGCTACCGCATTATCTAATGAACCACTGGTCGTTGTCCGTCCCTACGTTGAAAGTTTCCGTTTCTAGATGTTGTGGTCCTCCTCCCATCTCCATTTGAGCTTGATCCACTTCTAATCTGCCCTCCTTGCAGTGGAATCTTGATGAGTTGTTGATGGACGCACAAAAATCATTGAAAACGGATCTACTGTACTATCAATATGTACACGATATTCTTACAGTATGCATTGCTGAACTCACCGTTCCTTTGCTGCTTCTAAATGATCATGCGACCTCTCTTCGACTCTGTTCGAATTGCAAGCAAGGTGCCGTGATCACTCGGAACTGAATACATTTCCCCGGAAGGAGTTAGGATTAGAGCTCGCGAACTTCACGTCGTCGTAGGGACGTTATTTTACCACGACAGCCCGAAGTGCTTCGAAAATCACCACAAATAAACAGCTGCGTTCCAGCACGAATCAATCGTTCTTCAACGTAACTGATCCACGAGAAAATGCCTCAGTCAAAACGAGGGGAATCAAAAATAAACGCAAAGGCGTAGACACGAAGAAAGTCCCACTTACTGCTCTAGGGCAGACCCCCCAAATCGAACGGAGGAACAGATAGTAGCTGCCAGTCGAGGTTGGTAACATAAATTTGCCTACTGAATTCCTGTGGGGGCGCCGGCTTGTCTCAGACGAAGTAAAAATAAGAGTAGACTCGAAGAAAAGTATGCCGAACAATGCCGATCACCCGAGTTGATGCAGTCAGCCGAAGATTGCGGCAGAATGATCCGGCTATCGGCAAATTCTCGGCAACAGCTGGTTGAGTTTCGCGGGAAAAGAAACAAAGCACGGTACACATTGAAGGTTGTGTATAGATGTGGGTTATATACCACACCATGCGCCTATACATGCAAGAAAGCGATGCTGAGCCTGAACGGCCTTCCTTTCCACATGTATGACCCGAGCCCACGTCGAACAGTGAATTCTGCACAAACTGCAATTAATTTACAAACTAAAAGCGGGTGTACCGCCATCGACCCGCACAATGTAGTATCGGATTCAATGGAAAATGGGAAGAGGTGAAAAAAAAAAAACCAACGAACACTAACAAAAACCCCACCCAGGCTATCGACCCCGCCTTCCTCAAATGGCAGCAGGCTAGCAGCGATGCGGAGAAGCAGCTCGCGATACGGGAGTACGAGAAGTACGAGGTATTATACTCGCGTGGTCCACAACATGAACAACGAGTCTGCCGAAGACAAACATGGAGGAAGCTATCCCAAATATTCATATTAATGGACAGATCAGGCAGTGGTAACCTTGTTCACCTCGCATCTTTGCTCGATTGTCGTCGTGGTAAAAGAGGGAGGAGAGCCATTCCATAGGTAGTGCTAAGCGTAAATGTTGATATAAAATCTTCAGCGTGCGCAGTATAGGCACCGCCCCGACGGCTAACTTACTGGAATCGCGATTGCAAAGACCTCGGGAATTGCTATACTCTATGATCTGACGTTACAGTGCCGAGCACTGCTAACCTACTATGCCTCAGGCTTCAATGTCTGCCGGTACTGTGCTGCTCCCGAAGAACTCGAATCAAGGTCCCGCTGGTATTATCGGTCAGTCCCGGGCCTGTCGCAACCAAAACCACCCATGCTGCGATGCATTGGGTTCATGCACATGGAGTTGCAGTTGCCAACAAGGTGGTTGGTTATCCAATACGACTGCACAGGAAGGGTCAGTGTACTTTTCTTTTCTTTATTATTTGCCGCTGGATAGTCGGGGAATATCGATCTCGCACGGCCTCGTAGGTCTTCATATTCAAGATCCCAAACGCAATGCAGTGGCCCGGCAGCGCGCGGCGCGCCTCTACGATCCATGTAGGTCTGTGTTCTTCTTTCTACTTGTCCGCAGAGACACCCGCTTGACTCGGGGCTGGGCCATCGAATGTAAGTAAGTACGCATGTTTTTGCCTTCGAATGCTTCATCTCCTCATTTACCTCAGAACGCCCGATCGTATATCGGACAGATATTCCTCTTGATCCACCCTATACTTCTAACCACCGTTCGCAATCCCCGCCATCGAATGCAGTGAGCGAATTCCGACCGGCGAACCCGGAGCCCCCTTTCAGCGCATCATATCCTCAAACACAATATCAAGGCCCGGCGGTGCTAGCTCGATCGATCGAACCGCGTGAGTCGTCGGTCCTTATGATTTAGGAATGAGGAACGGATACCTCCCGTTTCCCTTTCTGAAGCCACGCAGGAAGTCGTACGACACTGCACAGATGACTTATTCGTAAGACTGGAAAAGCCTCCGCCAACAACTCGATTCGCGACAACAACAGAACCAGGAATCTCCAGTATTCCTCTCAATACAAATACAGCCCGCGGTACACTACCAACTACTGATGTGACCCGAATTCCAGGTCATATTACGAGGTGAAGTATAGCACTGACATGGCAATACCTGTGATTCCTGTAAGGATCGCGCCAAGTACGGGCCCATCCCGCAACCACACAGCAGCATCTGTTCCAGCACGAAGAACGTCGCAAGGTACAGGTAAATCATCCCTGGTGCAAGAAAAGTCTGAATCGACACCTCAAACGAGCTTCACAACCTCCAAAGCCATCACTCACCTTGAATGGAAATATATTTTAGATGTCGACGAGCACCGAATCGACGCCATCTGGATCTACGGTTCTACGGCTCTACTGGATACGGGCTCTATCATAGAGGGGACATTCCTACAAATCTACATTCCTACTCCGGGACAGCTCTCCCTCGCTCTCGGTAGGCATGGGGTGTTTTCTATTCATTGGGTGAAGCCCTATATAATATGTACAGTATCTGGTTTACGGAAAATTCGGAACGCATTAGGAGCATCTGTGCGCATGCGCCTATCAATGCAAAAAGGTCGTCCTGCTCCATCCATGTTCTCGGCAGTGGCATAAAAATGTTGGCTTAATTGTCAATATACATCACGATAAGTGGCTAGATTGTGACTCCTTCTGGAAGAGGAACGGTGTCGCCGAAAATATCGGCGATACCGGTGGCAACACTGTATCGTTCGCCTTGAACCTGTGCAGTATCAACCTCTTTTCTGATCTCTGCTTCCTCCTCAGTGCTGAGAGACAGTTTGAGTGCCTCAATGTTCTCGTCGAGGTACTTGATTTGTTTAGTTCTAAAACAAGTGCCATTAGTAAGGGCAGAAAAGTAGTGCGTAGATAGCTCACCCATATACAGGGAAAAAATCAGGTCCTTGGGCGATAATCCAGGCAAGCGTCAATTGTGAGGTAGTGACGCCCTTCCTGTCCGCGATAACTTTAAGCTTCTCCACCAGCTCGAGGTTCTTGCCAAAATTCTCCGGGTAGAAACGGGGCATGTAACGACGAACATCGGTCGCCTCGAACTGGTCCGGGCTCTTTATGGCTCCAGTGAGGAGACCACGTCCCAACGGAGAGTAGGCCACGACGGCGACGCCAAGCTCACGCGCCGTCTTCAACAAGTCTGTTCCAGCCGCGCCCTCGATATCGAGCGAAAAAGGGCTGTATTCGACTTGTACAGCGGCTATACTATGTTAATCGAAGCCGGTATGTCAGAGATTTCACTCAGTCTGTGGGCGTTGAACCCACCGATGGACAGCATGGGCCCGGCGCAAAGTGTCAGAGGAACACTCGGAAAGACCGAGATATTTGACCTTGCCGGATTTTACAAGCTCCGCCATAGCTTTGACGGTGTACTCGATTGGGGTGTTCTTGTCAATACGGTGGGCTTGCGGGCGGTCAGATAGCTGCCTTCATAACTGACGCAGCACATACCATAGTACAGATCAATGCAGTCGATTCCGAGACGTCTCAAAGATTTTTCACAACAAGCCTGAACACTGCACACGCGGTAAGAGCACGACAATGAACGGATCCGAGATGACATACTATTCAGGTCTTCCATTCAGCGAGAAGGATCCATCAGATTTCAAATCGATGCCGAACTTGGTGGCCAGGAAGACTTCAGAGCGCCGGCCAGTTAGCTTGAACCTGAGATTGTAAACACTCAAAAAACACCTAAAGAAGGAGATAGGCAAGAATCATACCATTCACCAATGAGGTCCTTTGGAGAGGAGTATTAAAGGCATATTATTTCATCGGGCGACCAGACTGACCTCGTTGTCGCCATAGATGTCACTATGGAACGAGCTTCGTGGTAAACAAGCGACCAACCCGACAAACGACTTTACCTGGTGTCCCAGAAAGTGAAGCCAATGTTCAAGGCATGTTCAAGGACTTTGTATCCTTCTTTGTGGGTCGGAACTCCCGAATAGCTTGCGGAGAGGCCCTGATAGAAAGGGAATCTCAGCATCGGTGACCAGCTACTTGGACGAAAATCCTGACCATCGGACCAAAGCACATACGCTGCACAATGGGACCATTTGTTCCAAGAGTCTGTTGGGGAATGGAGTGGACCATTGTGGAGGCGGTAAGGGAAGACGGCTAGTGTTGTGACCGATGTATGCACTGTGGGCGTACGCCCAGTCAGCAGGACACGGAAATCACTGTGTGGCCGAACGCCGCAGTTTCGACAGGCCGGCAGGTCAATAAAATTACACACCAGTTATTTAGGAAGCCGAAGACGCCTTCTGAGTTATTCTGTTTGACGTTGGGAAAGAGACGGGCTAGGATATTTCGCCGCGTCCGCCGCATACGCGCCGCGTCACTGCCGCGTCAGCCGCGGACACCGCCGCGTCCTTCCACACGACCGCCGCGCCCCTCCACACGACCGCCGCGTCCTTCCAGATGACCGCCGCATCCCATCTTAGGACCACCGCGTCCTCCGACTTCGATGCCGTGCACCGCCGCTGTCCAAATGACCACCACGAGATAAGTCTAGTTTACCCTCGTCGTTACACCACCAGCTCAACCACTACACGAGCACTGATGTTTTTACGTTGCCGCTGTACTGCCAGGTGTCAATGCACTTTAATTTGAACTAGGAGTCGCTGCTCCGGCCTCCACTCCCGCCGTTGAGTTGATCTATCTTTGTTGTACTCCCGGCACTTTACAGAAGTAGTTTATGCACCTAATGATTGATAACAGTTTTCCACATTCACGCACAGAATGGCAATAAATATTTAACGCGATTTCTTACAAACTAGCTGCCTTTAAATAAATAAAAAGTTTGCCTTTAAAAAAAAGGGTTGCTTCGACAGCACAGATCAACTACCACTATCATCTACCTCTATTGTGATCCACCCCTTGCCCTTTGCCACGACCGTACCGACGGGATTAGCGACGACTTGTTCTTTTCTTGGTCCTCTGCTTCCGCGGGGGCGGAGCTGGCGAATCATCTTCTGGCGCTTGGGAGCGGGAGTGTCTTCATCATCTTCGCCGTCCATCCGCGACCGAGATTTGGTTGACAATCTCCCTTGAACTTCGTCCTCCGTGTGTGACAGGATATCAAATTCAATGGGAGGCCGTCGAGTCTCCTGTGGAATGTAGCGCATGCATGTCTTCGGTCGGAAGGTGGAGTCGAAGACCGTGTGGTTGGCGTAAAAATCTCTGATAAAATCGGCAAATGCCTCCTTGTCCCAGTGCTTCTTGTGCCTCAACTGCTTTGGCTTTGTGGCAACGATCATGGCCCGTAAGGCTTTGTTTGACTCGAGGTGCACCGGCTCGATGGCTCTCTCCACAAGGTCATCGAAGGTGTCGCCGTTCAAATTCAGCGGCTCTTCGAGCTCGTACTGAAGGGCCAAGAGCTGCAACATGACCCGCCCGACAGTCAGCACCCGGCGGCGCCGCTCTAGACCAGGGACTTCAACCAGCCGAAAATCCTGTAGCCTTTCTAGCGGCCGCACCATCAACGCAGTGAGCTCTTCAACTGGGTTCCATAGTGGCTCTATAAGCCACGTATCCACACGGTTGTCCTCAGCCGTCGGGCTGTCGGTGAAAAACGACTTATACGAGCTTACAACGGGGTGCTCATCTGGGAATGAAACCAAGAGTTTTGCGAGTGGAGTAACGGTACGTGACCTGCTTTTTACTTCCATACTTCCATATGATTTTCGTGGCTTGGAACGATCAGTATATCCATGAAATTGGAGGGTTTTCACAGACATATAATGAGTGAGAATGGATTCTACCACAACAATCCACACTGAAGACGTAACTATTAAATCATTTGGTTAGTCCAGATGAGTCATCAGCCACACTTGAGCGGATCTGAAGTTCGAGATCACCACTCAAGAAAGCTGGTTATTTGTATGTTTATAGATCGTCCTTATCCTCGTCTGCTTCGGGATCCAGCCGCTCCTCATCTCCCGAATTGTCTACTATCACTTCAATTATAATCAGATAGCCCGAAATTGCAAGATGAAGAACGCACCTTCCTCATTGCTGTCCTCATTGTGCTGCTCTGAGAGCCAGTCGTAAGCACAACAAGTAGAAACAGATCACAGTCACAGTACGCACCTTCATCAGCGTCAGCATCAGAATCACCAGCTTCTGCATCTTCCTCGCGGATGTGTGAATCGTCGGACTGGTTTCCCTGAGAACCTCGCAAAACAATAGGCTGTTTTGCAATAAATTCCTGAAGTTGTAGCGTCTTTTTGTTCTTCGATGTCGGAAGGGAATGGGTACCGCTATTCTCGAAGATGGCGCCATTTCGATAGAAGACAACGGACCACTCCACCTCGCATGACCGGTGGCGCAAAGACGAACCACAAGTGCAAAGTGCCTCCAATTGGCGAGCAACATTTTGTCCAGGCGCAATCCGTACAGTGCACACAACGGCTTTGCACTCAATGATGCCGGCACATTTGTAACGGGAGAGCTTTCCTTTCTCAGCAGTAATAGCATCCGGCGAGCCGCGCCTCCCGGGACGCTTATCCGAGATCCAGTAAAATGCCAGCCGTGAAGTGTCTTCCACCTCTTGGCGTGTGAAATGACATCGAAAGCGGTGGTCCGGAAACCCATCCCAGGACGTCAGGGTAAAGTCCGGCAAGTTTTCCGAGTCATCGCCGTCCGCTTGATGCGGAGGGGATGACACTGCAGTTGGAGCCAGATGCGAGGGAAGCCGAGAGAGTCTTTGCGGGAGACTGGTACCAGGTAGCACTTGCATGAGATTAGCACAACTATAAGATTTTTTTTGCAACATTACTCACACTCGGTCTGGAACACAATTTCCTCCTGCTCCTCCCTCACCCAGCCTTTGAGTTTCCCTACGGAAGACGAAGTCAAATGATGAAGGGTAGCGGTCCTTGGGAGCGAAATGGCATACCGTTGTGACCATAGTATGGTACAAGTTTTTTTTTGCGGTGTGTTTGAGAGGAATGCTCCGTCACACTAGGGATATGGACAACAACGAGCAGATAAACAAGCACCATTCCGTAGAGCCCGAGAACCGTGGATGTGGTAAACCAGGGCAAGGCAGCAGAATACAGCCGCCGGAGTAGACTGAGGCAATGCTCCCAATTTGTCATTGCAAGCAGGATTATGAGAAGAGCGTTGAGGGCGAGCAAACTTATCATGAGTCACGGAGAGAGAGAGAAAGTATAAGTCGCCATTGCCTAGCGACCATGTCACATCAATTATTCAGTAACGTTTCCCTATTTCACGTACCGAGGAAACACTATATGATGCAAATTTCTCGTGAATTGGAATCAGTCCCTTAAATAGGGAACATCTCAATGGACATTTATCTAAGGTGTCTTTATGAAAGTATACTGCAATATTGGCGGACGGGGAGGTGGATCGCTGTCACGTTGCTAGTTCAAGTTGGCCGCGCCCCTATGTACTGTTGACATATTTCAGTGGAATCACTTAGTACGAGAGTGAGGTGGCACAGACTATATAGTGTAATAACAATTTTTGAGCCTGGAAATGGTGTCTGCGGATCCGTAGACAATGCTCTGGTATCGGTGATTTTACATCTGAACGTACCAAAGTATATTCCTGCCATTTTTTTTGGTAAAATGTGGTATCTCCACAATTCAAACACTGAATAAGGATCTGTTACATTAATACAACCATTCTATACAAAAATTCGATGAAAATGCCCCGATGATCTTCGTGGAAACCGCAAATCTCTGCATTGTGTATTGGCAGTAAACATCCAAAATCTTGACACACGAGTTGATCTGCGGGATTTCGATTGGATATTCAAGTAGGTGTATTATATACAGTGCCTCAGGACATGTTTCCCAAAAACTAATTCTGGGAGTCAATCTCGATTGCTTCTTCAACAAGTGGCTGTGCAAACAATCTGATCGTGAACCACGTTGAGGACCTTCGGGGGCGCATTTCAATCTATATGTTGGGTTTACAACACTATCTAAACTGTATACACATTCTAGGAGATTTGTGTCGGCCTGGGTGGCTTCCACGGTCAGATCGGCGCGGAACTAATGACGCGGCGCCATTGGGTACTTCGCCGCGTCGCGCCGCACGTCTCTCAACCTCAATATTTCCATACACATTGCACACTCTACAGATTATCAACACAAGGGCTTCTCAAATCTCGATTTTGGGGTCTTCATGGGCCAGCATTAGAGTCACGAAATGGTGTTCGTACGGTGCGCACAAGTGGCTGTGCACATAATATGATCGTGAACCACGTTGAGGACCTTCGGGGGCGCATTTCCATCTATATGTCGGGTTTACAAGACTATATAACCTGTATACATATTCTAGGAGATTTTCGTTGGCTTGGGCGGCTTCCACGGTCAGATCGGCGCGGAAGTAATGATGCGGCGCCATTGGGTACTTCGCCGCGTCGCGCCGCGCGTCGCTTAAATATTTTCATCAAAATTGCACACTCCAGAGATCACCCAAACCATGGCTTCCAAAACCTCGATTTTTGGGGCTTGAAGCATCAAGGAGCGGTGCCGGCAGGACTCTCGTTCTCGATTGATTTCAACAAGTGGCTGTGCACCGTGCACTTCGCCGCGTCGAGCCGCGCAGCTTGTACACCCAATACTCTCACTCAAATTGCACACTCAGCTATATGCCTTTATTATGGCCTCCTTCTCGTTCAGATTTGGCCCTGAAAAGCAGAGATTGGCATCATGCATGTTGCCTTCAACATACGACAGTGAAGAAAACAATGGAACATTGGACAATGTTCAGATTGACAGAACACAAACAGAATAAGCGTCGGATGAGAGATGAGGGACTGGGGTTGGTTTTGCGGGACCGCCACGTGAAGAGTGGTGTGCGCCGCGTCAAGTTTGGTGAGCGCCGCGCCGAGTATGGTAAGTGCCGCATTGACTATACTGAGCGCCGCGTCGAGTATTGTGAGCGCCGCGTCATGTGTCTGACACGCCGCGTCCCTCACTTTGAAGCGCCGCATACCGCCGCGTCCAAAAGGAGGGACGCGGCGAATTTACCAGGCACTTCGCCGCGTCCGCCGCATCATCGCCGCGTCCCGCCGCGTGACCGCCGCGTCCAACATTGACTATATGGTGTCAAGCACGACGTACATTCAAGGAATTTAAACACTTTATTGGCCATCTTACACCCATACAGGGGGGCTACATGCCCTGCTTGATACGGAGTACCTACAGTCTCCAGAACGTGCGAACGGCGGTCGCCAATTTTGGACCGCCGCGTCAACCGCCGCGGCAGCGCCGCGTCACCGCCGCGCCCACTTGACGCGGCAAATTATCTTTGCCCGAAAGAGACACACCGGGATTAGATAAATTTCGGGTAATCCGAAGTTAATTCAAACTACTTGAGTATTGGATTAGAAATCTGTTGAAGTGAAATTAGAACCGAAATCAGACGAGTTGATTGAGCGGGAACACGTAGAACCGACGCGACGGTCACGGCGCACAGCCCTAGTCTCGGATATCACGTTTGGGCGGTGCCGAGATGGCCTGAACGGCCTTTACATACGTATGACCGGGTGAATTCTGCATAAACTGTGATTAATTTACAAACGAAAACCGGGTGCAGTCCCACAGTCATCGAGCCGCACAATGTAGGGTCGGGTTCAGTGGAAAATTCGAAGAGGTGAGAAAGATGCAAAAATCTAGTCTGTATTGGAGACCTCCGGGATAATTACATTGTTGGAACACCAGTGTGGCCCGGAATGTAAAGGGTATGCCTCCATTTACTTGATTGTCCGAACTTGTCAATGGAAATGATAATACTAGGGGTGTTCAATTCTTAGTCCAGTTCGTTCGTTCGTCGGATCTAATATTATTCACGGCATTTGATTGGTCAATTTGATGTTTAAAACGACGAATGAACTGAACGAACTAAGAATTGAGCACCCCTACTACTGTGTTTGGAAATATTGCTGTGATATCACATATATATAAACGGACCTCCCTGAGGTGATATGATTCTGTTGAGCTCCATCTACTTGTGTTAGGTGTTTGGCTTTTCAAGAGAGCAGTTCTGGAAAAAGGTACAGTACCAGGACATGCCCAGAGGGCCTTAGGAATGATGATACCTCCCGAACGCTTCTCTCGAAACGCGACGCGTGTGCACGCACTTGATGCCTGCGCGAGACACTAACCGCTTCCCGATATAGGGTCGATCACTGATCGGAGTCATCGGACCACGGGACTGACAGCATCGCGGCCCAAGTGTAATTTAACGAAGTCAGGATAAGGTATTATACTCAAGGGAGGTTTTGATGTGATACGATACTTATGATATTCACGACGCGTTCGCCGACTTTCTCCTCCTCGTGTTCATTTGGGTCCATCGAGGTACTTGTACCTAAGTATTACATTAAAGTGCGGATCACGGTTCAAAAGCTCCACAAGGGTTTCTCCGGACGATCGTGATGGATAGTTTATATATGACATTGACAACGGCGCACAGCAACTATCCCATTCCTGAATTTGCCCACTTCCCTCTAAATCCACCAGCAAATCACCAATCTCATGATCCCCCCATCGACCAATGGCATCCATTCTCTCCCCACTGAAACCCTTACCGACATATTTCGCTATGCCGTCGCGGCGGTCACTCCTAACTTCTGGCGGTTTACTCCCCCTCCGATACTGCAGAGAGAGTTTGAGCGCCTCGCAAACGCTCCTCTGTTAACACTGTCCCAGGTGTGCTCGCGGTGGCACGACATTGCGATTAACACTCCGACGTTATGGTCCGACGTCAAGGTCAAGGGCGTGTTAGGGCGCACGCGACGCACACTCGAGAAGACGATCAGGCTATTGAGTACTCGCTTGGAACGCAGTCGCGACGCGCCACTCTCTGTGTCGCTCACATGTGATGATGACATCCGACCACCCCACCGTCGTATCTTCCATCTGCTGGCACAACACTCGCATCGGTGGGAATCTGCGTGTCTTGTCTGGTTCCGGAAAGGACTAGATATGTCGGTCTTGAGGGGGAGATTACCCCGTCTTAAAAGACTGTCGATAGATGTCGCGCGGCTCTCGCCTGCAAGGGGCGATTTTTTTGGGATTGCTCCGCGCTTGGACAATCTCTGCATCTTTGCGCCGCAGCTACACTCAAAGTCCTTCGACGCAATTCTTCGACGCAAACAGCTCCGGTCGCTCGAATGCGCGGTGATGTTCCATTGGGAATTCGGAGATGCCATATCCTTTCTGCCCTCGCTACCCGTTGGAGCCGACTTCCACCTCACGATCAACCTCGACCGCCGAATTTTTAAATCACATTGGACCATGCCGCTGCGCCTGCCGTCGATCACCGCGTCTATTTCCACCCTGGTATGTAGAACGGTGGAAGAGTTCCATCCGCACCATGTGTCCTCCGTACTGGAACAGATTTTCGCAAGCCTCACCTTGCCCAAGCTACGGCAGGTGCGTCTGGGGTGCAATGTCTATCCCCAGCTCGTGTTGGATTGGCCGCACACTCAGTTTCTTGCGCTGTGCGAGCGCTCCGACCTCTGTCGTTGCCTCAAAACCCTGCGCATAGCCGAGGTGCGAATCGCAGAGATCGATCTCTTGGAGGTTTTATCTGTGCTCGAGGCGCTCGAACACCTTGAAGTCGGCGACGCGCCCGGGTCCGAATCAGTGCTCATCACCGACAGTTTCCTGCGCGCAATGACGTGCGTGCCGGCGCAGGCCTGTCTCGTGCCACGCCTGTCCTACTTCGCCTGCGTGTCGCGACTTGCGTTCACCCACAGTCTCCTTGGCGACTTTGTCACGTCCAGGTTGGCGCGGCTGTCTGATTCCCCGATCTTATTCCATGTCTGCATCCACCCGCTTCCCGAAAGTGACGCCCGTCTCAAATACGCAGTGCGCACAATATTGTGGGAGCTAGCGGCCAGTAACAAACAATTCGTGTACCAGTCAGGGGAGGAGTACATACAAAAGTACCAGCCAGGGGAGGGGTACATACAAATTCAGTAGCAGTTGTTTAAAAACACACTTGTCTGTCATTGGGCAATGGATGGAACAGGCCGTCTCTGGATTCCTTTTAATCTCCTTCTTGGGTGATCTTTCAAGTTTCGTGCTGGGATGCCACCGGTGAATATATCTGCTGGAAGATTTTAAGAGACGGCTCACTGTACCTCTCAATAAAGATAGGCGACATTTAGACCAGTACCTAAACTTTACTGAACTAAACTGGACTGAATTCTATTGTTACTGCGCCTGGCCATGATGACTACGCGGCAGTACTCTAGCTATGCTGGGATGGTTAATATTTCTGCCGGCGTTCAGTCTGTGCATACGCAGGCATCAGTACTGGAAGGGTTATGTCGTCAATCGATCCCACAGAATCGGCTAGTGTTCGAAAGTGGCAGTCTCAAAGGTTACGTGGCCGCATTGCCGGAAGGCGGACGCCCGATGAGATCAATCAGGTCCCATCTCAACGAAATGAGAGACGGGGCGGCGTACAAGACGGTTGTGGCGTGGGCACAGGAGTCCAAGCTTCCCCAGCCAAACCGTGCGGCATTTGAAGAAGTCATGGGGAAGTATGAAGGGGAAATAACGGCGGAGTAGAATGGAACCTGAGCGAAAGTTTGCGCCTGTGAGGATGGTTTCCCTCTGCAGCTACGTAGATCACCTGTTGGTCAGGATCGTTGCATTCGGGTTTGACTTTAACCACGTACTATGGCCTAGGTAAAAAGATACGGAGGCGATTTCATGATAATGCCCATGCGTCCCAGGTGGCTGCTGAGGCCGGGATCCCCCTCGTGCGCGTTAATCCGAATTGGTCGCCTTAATGGTGGCGTCTTTTCCACCCACCGCGGGTGCTTCTCTAGGATCTTCGGCCGCGCGCGCATCGCATCGAAGTCTGCGATATACGCAGGTGCGTCGCGGGGGAGTCCCATTTCGATCCTGGCATTGAAAGATGCGCACAGGACATGGGCGAGCGCCGCGAGGAACGCCGCGCGTTCCAGGTCAAGGTCGTGTGGATCTGGAAGCGATTCGACAGGCCATGGTTGATGGCAGAAGTATTCGATCTCGTTGCGAAATCGAATATCATCGTGGATGACGGCGAATTCATATATGCGATAGAAGCAGGCCGTGCGCGTGTCGTAGCCTCGGATGGCGAAGAGCGCGGTGGGTCGAGGAAAAGGCGGTACCACCAACGAGGGAAAGAGTCGCGCCATCAACGAAGGGGAACGCCGAGATAGTCTCCACAGCTTCACTTGTGGCGGGTATCTCGCTATAACTCGTTTCCTGTCGGCGCAGAGTTCCCGGACTGAAGGAGGCAGAGGTTCAGCCATGTTCTGGTAGGGGTCTATAATCCAGCGCAAAATGGCCACAAGAAAATCCATGCCCCCGAGGCTGAGCACAGAGCAGGGCACGGCGCCTAGAGAGCGGCGAAGCGCCGGGTAAAGCGCTTGTGGGACGGAATGATCCGGGTCTAGGCCCTGCACAAGTCGGTCATAGTGCCTACGGCACGCCATTTGAAGGAAACCGATTAAAACCGAACATGTGCTGGTCAGTCTAAGGCCGTTTCTTGCAAAGTTAAGTCCTTGCAAGATATGGTCAGGGTAAGTGATGGATGATTAAATTCAATAACAAGCGGAGAGAGCGGGTTCACCTGGAGCTATACGAACATAGCAATACCATGTACTAGTAGTTGAGGGACATTACGAACAATTACGTGGGGCCACCACGAAGTCCGTCCGTGGGAGTTGCGAATAGGTCTGCGCCAGTCGCGCGACACCGAGGAGATTATGTGCTCAACGATCAAGGAAGGAAAAGGTAAATCCAAAGAAAAGGGGAGTGGCTTCCAGAAGCGAAAAGCAAGCGAATCGAATCCAATGCTTGACAGTGATCCCGCCGAGCTAACACTCTCCTTGAAGCGAAGCTGAGTGCAGGCGTGAGCAACGGTCTTGATGTGCCAAAGAACAGGTCAAAATAACGCCCTGCGCTGGCATCTCCACTCTTCTCTCAATTCTTCATAGAAAAGTCTGAAGATATTTGATATCATTGTTGACGGTCTGTGGCTACTTCATGAATATTCCTGAATTTTATACTAGCCAGAAAGAGGGCAAAGTGAATTTGCCGCCAACTGCCGCCATGTGCCGCTATGGCGTCAGTTGGCGGCAGTGCTGGCGGCAATCAGCGGCAGCAGTCCCACTTGTAAGCCGATCCACCGTCTATAGGAAGTCTAGAGCCCATCTTACGGCTTGTATAATCACTGAATTATGTATCCATGTAGATTTGAACACTAGAATGTCCTAATGTACGCTTGAACATTCAACTTCTTCGGCATTCTGGCGGCAGTTGGCGGCAAATTACCCAATCGGTGGCGGCACTTCGGCGGCAGCGGCACTTTTCTTGGCGGCACACGGCGTCAAGGGCGGCGTTGAGTGGGCGTCAGAGGTGGCGGCAGTCTGGTTTCGGTGGCGGCAGTTGGCGGCAGCGTGACAAGTTTCTGGCGGCAATATTCTATCAGGCATCATTAAATTGTTGCACTTATGCTACGCGTTCTGCACGTCTCCGTTCCGCACCATCTTTCCTTCCAACCACTTTTTTCTCTGACTGGTTACCTTAAACTACATGAGAAGTCAATGATCTTTCTGAACTCGAACCGATTCAGGACTGTTGCACAGGTAGATATTAAACCACCGGCAAGGGTCTTTGAATGACTCGTACTGACTGGTCTCTCCAAATCACAGACCCCAGCAGTGTTAAGAGAAAACTCGTGATGTGAGTCTAAATGCTTGTACACGACCTGGTCTGGTGATTGTACTCATTATTTAGCTTGATTGAAAGATGTGAACAATGTGGCTCCATGAACAAAAACCAACATAAAAAATGAACATAAGGCGTTCTTGTGTCTACTGGGCCCATCGATAACGGAGAGTCATACTCAATACAATTTATGTATACCACAGAGTCTATTTGACAATAAATTGGATCATGCCGGCGTGTTGTCACTGTTGGGCAGAAGACATGTTGCATTTAGCTCTTCTCTGCAAAGGACTGTTTTTCTGATATCTCTCTTACGGTGCAAAATTCGAGGGGAAAATTCGCATTACAGGATATCTTAAATACAGCTACGTCCACCTATACAGTCGCCTCAATCTGCATAGATAGTTACTGAGAAGTATTTTGGCGTAACGGCAGTTGGCGGCAGTCGCATGTGACTCCTGTGTGACATCGGGTAAAGTGCCGCCACTTTGGCGGCAGTTAGCGGCAGGTTGGCGGCGCTGGCGGCATTTTCACCGTGCCCCCAGAAAGATTCCATCAAAAAAGCTTTGCGAATACTACGGCACATCGCCTAATCCGGCCCGGGGACCCGAGCTCTTCCTTTAACCTCCATCCCAGGTCTCGTTTCCCGTCACGATGGACCCGATGGATATCGACAACGACCCTATGGATATCGACGGCGACGTGCCAGCGGCTTCTGCCATAGCACTTCCCCGAGCCACCCGCGGGCCCGTTCAGTTAGGCCACCTCTTCAACCCTTATTTCACGCGCGCCGAAGCGCGCCAGCTCGACGAGACCGTCGCCGAGTTTCTCGCGCGCCTGCCTCCGCACCCCGGGCCCATCTCCGAAAACCATGGCACTCTCCCACCGTGGTACTGGATTGCCAACCCGCACGTAGGGCTCGAATACTATCGCCAGCAGCGGGACCTCGACGCCCTGAAGAGACGGGGCCAAGCCTTGCTGGACCGCTATCACGCGAGAACGATTCCTGGGGATGCCTTCTTGCCGAGGCACGTTAGCGCGGAGCTCGAGAAGGAGATTGCTGAGCTGGCTAAGGCGACGGGCATGGTAGCCGGGAAGGTCTGTCTTTATTCCTTATTAATATAACCCGTCATGCTATATCCGGCTAATAATCTATATTCCCAGTGGATGCTCTTCCCGACAGTCGAGGAGGTGAACGAGACATGGGCGCTCGTGGCCAACGCGACGGCGAACAAAAGGCTCGGGATCGGCGCCAAGGTCGCGACGGCCATAGAGGAAAAAGGTGACGGGTGCAGGCTGATCTGCGTGTACACGCGCGACTTTACGGACAAGGCGGACGTCGAGCGCGTCTTGCTCGAGCTGGTCCGAATGGGACTCGTGCCTGCGGAGAAGGGTGGCAGTAAGAGCAAGGGCAAGGGGATCCACTACAAGTGCGATGCTTATACGCACTTGGATGTATACGCTGGGAACAGGTACGGGCTGCGTCCGAGCATTTATTCCAGCGTGCAGATGCTTCCTTATCATTTGAAGCCGTGAGTGGGATATATATTTGTATGTCAGACATACGAATTTTGTATGTCATACGAATCACAGGCTGAAGCTGAAGGCAAACTTGGGGGTGAAGAAAAAAGGTGAAAAATATTATATTATCCAAGGCTACTCGACAGTGACCTAGCCCCGAGTCGAATGGGTGTATGGTCACCGTGTGTCTACCGTCAAGTCTGGTAGGAGGAAATATTATGAGTAAATGCGGCGCGCGCCGCCGCGCCTTCCATTACATGCTGGGAGCCAGGACATATTGAGGCGTTCGGATTGCATGATGGGGTTCAGAATCAAATGAGGGATGGATGACTCGGATTCACCATCAAATAGATAAATTAATTGTGCAAAATGACCCAGGCCCATGCTTGTGGGATGGAATTCGGGTATGGTTTCACTGGCAGTTGAACTTTGAAACTCGAAGGATTGAAATTCCAAGGGGAAAGGAAGAAAGATGCCTTGTGTAAGAGGGTGAATTAAGTGTGTTGCAGATGAAAGGGGAAAAAAATGATCGTTTCCTCCCGCAAGGCCCAGCCCGAGGAGATCTGTAGTCGACATCCGAGTGGTCGCCTCGGACTGGAAACAGGCGCGCGCGGTACGCTCCTGAGCCGTTTCTGGAATGCGAGGAAAGAGTATTTGAGCGAAATTATGCAGTGAATGCGCAGAAAATTGGTACAATGTTGACGAGGTGGGAATTCGACGGCAAGAGCTTGACAGTGCGTAGCCTCTGAAAAAATAAGTTGAAAAAGATAAACGTCTGTTTTGAATGAGGCGATGAGTATGTGCACTCAGTTTTATTTTGATTGAGGGAATAATAAAAATTGTATCACCACAAACCACAGTATGGCCCAGCCTCGAGTCGAATGGGGTTGTATGCAGTCAAATGACACTATGGAAAAGCAGTTACAGAAAGCAGATATGCACCGCGCCACCGGGCCTTTCCATTGCAGTTTGAAAGCCGGGTAAGTATGGATGTAGAATTGGAGGGCGGGTCACTGCAAGGATGAATGAAATATGTTCCTCTGGAAGAAGATAAATATCTGTACATGAGTTCGTGTGTTGACAATGTAGGAAGAGGGAAAAAATACTTCTACGATCATCGAAGGCCCAGCCCCGAGTCGAACGGAGGAGTTTTGTAAGCGACATATATCCGAGTTGGAGTGGTCTCCAAACACCAGGAACAAACGCCA